>CAWUFW010004706.1:430000-1030000 GCA_963921515.1 Calotriton arnoldi
GGGGGGGTCTGACCTTGTGGGGGACGAAGGGGAAGCGGGAGCTAACCCTGCGACGGCCCCAGCCGCGTCCCGGGGAAGCCCCGGGGCGATTGACGATCGAGCGACCCTCAGACAGGCGTAGCCCCGGGAGGAACCCGGGGCCGCAAGGTGCGTTCGAAGTGTCGATGATCAATGTGTCCTGCAATTCACACTAATTCTCGCAGCTAGCTGCGTTCTTCATCGACGCGCGAGCCGAGTGATCCACCGCCAAGAGTCACAGGCAACTTTTCGAAAACGTTCGCCCACCTGCGGGCGCAGGAGAGGCGGGAGGAAGGCGACGCCGTCCGTCCGCCGCCCGCACGGCGAGACAGCCCGGGCGCCCCGTTCAAGGCTTCCCCTCTGGGAGTCAGACTGCACCGTCGGGAGAAAAGGAACATTGCCAGGCGCTCGGCCCGGGAGTCCCCCCCTCACCCACCCACCCGCGGGCGAGGAAGGGGGCTCCCGGTGCGTCGGGAGCAGGCAGCCCCGCAGCCGCCGGGCCCTCCCGGAGTAGTAACCGGGAGGGACCGCACGAGTCTTCAAACCCCTCGGCCCGGCCGCACGGGACCGGGTCGAACCTGGGTACCTGGCAACGAGGGAGGGTCGCCCCACCTGCACCTCCAGCCGTCCGTCGCCGGGCGGCCCCGAGCCGTGCACCGAGCTGGCTTGTACAGCCCACCCCACCCTTGCCCATGCCGGAGGCGCCGGAAGGGAAGAGCCAGGCAGCTCCCCGTCCCGCACGCCTCCCACCGAGAGAAGCCGGGGGTCCCCTCGCAGGCCCTCGGCCCCTTCTCTTCCAGGCTGCCCTGCCGCACCAGAAGGGCCCGTCCTCGGCCGCCCGGATCTCGGCCAGGCCGGGACGTCGGGCGCAGGAGGGCCCAGCCAGCGGCAGGTCCTTCTAGGGGGGGGTGGTGGTACCAGCCCGCTGCCATTCGGTTTCCCCCCACCGCGGGGGGTGGTGCCGGGTGAGCTTGAGGTTCCATCTCGGGAGGGCCTACCACTGTGCCCCTCCCAGTGAGGGACAGGAGACGGGGGCCGCCCACCGTCCCCAGTCCCTCGCGCGTCGGTCGGGTCCTTCCCCCACCCCGGTGGAAGAGGCCCGCCGAAAGTCCCGGTCCTCGCCCGAGCGCCCCGCCGGCCGGGGCGCTCAAGGGCAGGGCCGGGCCCTGTGCCTACGGCGTGGGTGTGCTTGCAGGAGGCGGGCCGAGGGCTTCGGGCTGGCGCCGTCGGTCGCTCGGGCCGCTCCGCCGTTAATGATCCTTCCGCAGGTTCACCTACGGAAACCTTGTTACGACTTTTACTTCCTCTAGATAGTCAAGTTTGATCGTCTTCTCGGCGCTCCGCCAGGGCCGTTGCCGACCCCGGCGGGGCCGATCCGAGGACCTCACTAAACCATCCAATCGGTAGTAGCGACGGGCGGTGTGTACAAAGGGCAGGGACTTAATCAACGCGAGCTTATGACCCGCACTTACTGGGAATTCCTCGTTCATGGGAAATAATTGCAATCCCCAATCCCTATCACGAACGGGGTTCAGCGGGTTACCCGCACCTGTCGGCGAAGGGTAGACACACGCTGATCCGTTCAGTGTAGCGCGCGTGCAGCCCCGGACATCTAAGGGCATCACAGACCTGTTATTGCTCGATCTCGTGTGGCTGAACGCCACTTGTCCCTCTAAGAAGTTGGACGCCGACCGCTGGGGGTCGCGTAACTAGTTAGCATGGAGGAGTCTCGTTCGTTATCGGAATTAACCAGACAAATCGCTCCACCAACTAAGAACGGCCATGCACCACCACCCACAGAATCGAGAAAGAGCTATCAATCTGTCAATCCTTTCCGTGTCCGGGCCGGGTGAGGTTTCCCGTGTTGAGTCAAATTAAGCCGCAGGCTCCACTCCTGGTGGTGCCCTTCCGTCAATTCCTTTAAGTTTCAGCTTTGCAACCATACTCCCCCCGGAACCCAAAGCCCGGCCATCTGGTCGCCCCATAGGAAAGCATTGCGGGAGACCAGATGGCCGAGGGGAAAGGGGCGACCAGATGGCCGAGGGGAAAGGGGCGACCAGATGGCCGGGCACGAAAGGGGATCCATCTGGTCGCTCGGTGCCCCAACGAAAGAGTGAGCGGGTGCCGGGGCATGGGGGACCACAGGCCCAGGGCCCCAGCTGGGCCCCAGCCATGGAGGCTGCGAGGGGACCCGACGGGCCCTCCGACCCTGGGCCCGTGGACACCTTGACAAGCAGGGGAGGCCTGCATGGGACCGATGGACCCCTGTCCTGGGCCCTTGGTGGGCAGCAGGCCAGGGGACGGGGCCCAGGGCCGGAGCACCCGACCCGGGGACCGACAGGGCCCCTGGACCCAGCCGGGGCTACCGGGCCAAGAGGCGCAGGGGACGCCACCCCGGGCCCTTCGGACCACGTCCCGGGCACCCTGCCATGCGGCAGGAACGAGGACGGAGCCCGGGGTGGGGAGGCCGCCCTCCCCGGGGCCCTCAGGGGCCCCGGACGGAGCTCCTGAACCCAGCCAAGCGTGGGGGCTCCCGGGCACGACAGAACCCTGTCTCGGACCTTTGGCATAGCGGCAGGCCGGGGGACGGGACCCAGGGCTAGAGCACCCGACCCGGGGCCTGGAGCAGCCCCTGGACCCAGCCGGGGCCCCTGGACCCAGCTGGGGCTACCGGGCCCAGAGGCGCAGCGGACGCCTCCCCGGGCCCACGGGACCCCATCCCGGGCACCCTGCCACGCGGCAGGACCGAGGACGGAGCCCGGGGTGGGGAGGCCACCCTCCACGGGGCCCCTGAGGGCCCCGGACGGAGCTCCTGAACCCAGCCAAGTGAGGGGGCTCCCGGGCACGACGGAACCCCGTCTCGGACCTTTGGGAAAGCGGCAGGCTGGGGACGGGGCTCAGGGCTGGAGCACCCGACCCGGGGCCCGGAGGGGCCCCTGGACCCAGCCGGGGCTCCCAGGCCCGGAGGCGAAGGGAAGCCTCCCCGGGCCCCCGTCCCGGGCACCCTGCCACGCAGCAGGACCGAGGACAGAGCCCGGGGTGGGGAGGCCACCCTCCATGGGGCTGCAGGGAGCCCCTGAACCCAGCCGAGCAAGGGAGGCACCCGGGCATGATGGAACCCCGTCCCGGGCCTTTGGCAGGGCAGCAGGCTGGGGGACGGGGCCCAGGGCTGGAACACCCGAGCCCCTGGAGCCAGCCCAGCAGGAGAGGCTCCCGGGCCCGCCGGACCCCATCCAGGGCAGCCTGCCACGCGGCAGGCCCAGGGACAGATCCAGGGCTGGGGCGGCATCCTGGCCCGTCCAACTGCTGGCGGAGGACCGCTAGGCCGAGAGGGGTCCCAGAGTACCTTGTCCCTAGTAATCCGGAGGAAGGCTACCCCCCTTTCTGGTAACCTGTGCGCACCGCAAGACTGAGGGGGACCCTATGCGCGGACGCGCCCGACCTCCTGGAGCCCTCGCTGGTATCGGGAAGGCAAATGAGCCCTCATTGGGAATTCGAGGGCGGCCCGGCCAACTGGTCGCCCCATTGGAAAGCATTGCACGCGACCAGATGGCCGAGAGGAAACGCTACCTGATGGCCAGGCCCGTAGGAGGCCAATCTGCCCGTCCCGAGACTTCGCCGGAGGGCTCCCGCCTCTCCATACAGGGCTCGGGGGCTCTGCGTCCCATGGGCTCGGGGGCTCTGCGTCCCGTGGGCTCGGAGACCCTGGCTGGGCCTCACACAGTGGGTATGCTGGCTTAGCATCCCTGCCTGCTCCCAGGGCAAGCAGACTCAGAGAAAAAGGACCATCGGCAAGGGGCTGAGAGGCAGGCGCATACCCGGGCCCCTGGGGCCCAGGTGCTGCCTTCCCCGTCTCAGCATCCCCGGACCTCACGGGGGTCTGACTGAGCAAACTCGGAGAAAAAGGACCATCGGGAAGGGGCTGAGAGGCAGGTGCGTACCCGGGCCCCTGGGGGCCCCAGCAGGCGGGCCCGGGTGCTGCCTTCCCCGTCTCAGCATCCCTGGACCTCACGGAGGTCTGCCTGAACAAACTTGGAGAAAATGGACCATCGGGAAGGGGCTGAGAGGCAGGTACATACCCGGGCCCCTGGGGGCCCCGGCGGGCAGGCCCGGGTGCTGCCTTCCCCATCTCAGCATCCCCGGACCTCACGGGGTCTGACTGAGCAAACTCTGAGAAAAAGGACCATCGGAAAGGGGCTGAGAGGCAGGTACGTACCCGGGCCCCTGGGGGCCCCGGCGAGCAGGCCCGGGTGCTGCCTTCCCCCATCTCAGCATCCCCGGACCTCACGGGGGTCTGACTGAGCAAATTCGGAGAAAAAGGACCATCGGGAAGGGGCTGAGAGGCAGGTACGTACCCGGGCCCCTGGGGGCCCCGGCGGGCAGGCCCGGGTGCTGCCTTCCCCCATCTCAGCATCCCCGGACCTCACGGAGGTCTGCCTGAACAAACTCGGAGAAAATGGACCATTGGGAAGGGGCTGATAGGCAGGTACGTACCCGGGCCCCTGGGGGCCCGGCGGGCAGGCCCGGGTGCTGCCTTCCCCCATCTCAGCATCCCCGGACCTCACGGGGGTCTGACTGAGCAAATTCGGAGAAAAAGGACCATCGGGAAGGAGCTGAGAGGCAGGTGCATACCCGGCCCCCTGGGGGCCCCGGCGGGCGGGCCCGGGTGCTGCTTTCCCCGTCTCAGCATCCCCGGACCTCACGGAGGTCTGCCTGAACAAACTCGGAGAAAAAGGACAATCGGGAAGGGGCTGAGAGGCAGGTATGTACCCGGGCCCCTGGGGGCCCCGGCGGGCAGGCCCGGGTGCTGCCTTCCCCTGTCTCAGCATCCCCGGACCTCACATCTGACTGAGCAGACTCGGAGAAAAAGGACCATCGGGAAGGGGCTGAGAGGCAGGTGCGTACCCGGGCCTCTGGGGCCCCGGCGGGCGGGCCCGGGTGCTGCCTTCCCCTGTTTCAGAATCGCCGGACCTCACGGAGGTCTGATTGACCCTCTCCCTAGTAATCCGGAGGAAAATTACCCCCCTTTCTTGTAATCCGTGCACACGAGGTGACAGAGGGGACCCAAGGTGCAAAAGTACCCGACCTCCTGGAGCCATCGCTGGGATCGTGGAGGCAAATGAGCCCTCATCGGGACTTCCAGGGAAGCCCGGCCATCTGGTCGCCCCATAGGAAAGCATTGCGGGAGACCAGATGGCCGAGGGGAAAGGGGCGACCAGATGGCCGGGCACGAAAGTGGAGCCATCTGGTCGCTCGGTGCCCCAATGAAAGAGTGAGCGGGTGCCGGGGCACGGGGGACCGGAGGCCCAGGGCCCCAGCTGGGCCCCAGCTGGGCCCCAGCTGGGCCCCAGCCATGGAGGCTGCGAAGGGGAGCCGACGGGCCCTCCGACCTGGGGCCCGCAGACACCTCGACAAGCAGGCGAAGCGGGGAGGTCTGCACGGGACCGACGGACCCCCGTCCCGGGCCCTTGGCATAGAGGCAGGCCGGGAGACAGGGCCCAGTGCTGGAGCACCCGACCCGGGGCCCGGAGGGGCCCCTGGACCCAGCCGGGGCTCTTGGGCCCAGAGGCGCAGGGGAAGCATCCTCGGGCCCGCGGGACCCCGTCACGGGGCACCCTGCCACGCAGCAGGACCGAGGACAGAGCCCGGGGTGGGGAGGCCACCCTCCCCGGGGCCGCAGGGAGCCCCTGAACCCAGCCGAGCAAGGGAGGCACCCCGGGCACGATGGAACCCCGTCCCGGGCCTTTGGCAGGGCTGCAGGCTGGGGGACAGGGCCCAGGGCTGGAACACCCGAGCCCCTGGAGCCAGCCCAGCAGGGAGAGGCTCCCCGGGCCTGCCGGACCCCATCCAGGGCAGCCTGCCACGCGGCAGGCCCAGGGACGGACCCAGGGCTGGGGCGGCATCCTGGCCCGTCCAACTGCCGGCTGAGGACCGCTAGGCCGAGAGGGGTCCCAGAGTACCTTGTCCCTAGTAATCCGGAGGAAGGCTACCCCCTTTCTGGTAACCTGTGCGCACCGCAAGACTGAGGGGACACTATGCGCGGACGCGCCCGACCTCCTGGAGCCCTCGCTGGGATCAGGGAGGCAAATGAGCCCTCATCGGGACTTCCAGGGCAGCCCGGCCATCTGGTCGCCCCATTGGAAAGCATTGCACGCTACTATTCCAACACCTTCCCTACTGGACTTGCTCTAGATGGCGCTCCAACCTAAGGAATATTCCATCACCTTCCCTACTGGACTTGCTCTAGATGGCGCTCCAACCTAAGGAATATCCCATCACCTTCCCTACTGGACATGCGCTAGATGGCGCTCCAACCTAAGGAATATCCCATCACCTTCCCTACTGGACTTGCGCTAGATGGCGCTCCAACCTAAGGAATATCCCATCACCTTCCCTACTGGACTTGCGCTAGATGGCGCTCCAACCTAAGGAATATCCCATCACCTTCCCTACTGGACATGCGCTAGATGGCGCTCCAACCTAAGGAATATCCCATCACCTTCCCTACTGGACTTGCGCTAGATGGCGCTCCAACCTAAGGAATATCCCATCACCTTCCCTACTGGACTTGCGCTAGATGGCGCTCCAACCTAAGGAATATCCCATCACCTTCCCTACTGGACATGCGCTAGATGGCGCTCCAACCTAAGGAATATCCCATCACCTTCCCTACTGGACTTGCGCTAGATGGCGCTCCAACCTAAGGAATATCCCATCACCTTCCCTACTGGACTTGCGCTAGATGGCGCTCCAACCTAAGGAATATCCCATCACCTTCCCTACTGGAATTGCGCTAGATGGCGCTCCAACCTAAGGAATATTCGAACACCTTCCCTACTGGACTTGCTCTAGATGGCGCTCCAACCTAAGGAATATCCCATCACCTTCCCTACTGGACATGCTCTAGATGGCGCTCCAACCTAAGGAAAGAATAGTTTTGGAATTCTCAAATTGCAATTCTCTAAAAATCGCTATTTGAGAATCGCAAAACTATTCTTTGATACATCTGGCCCCATGTCCCTAGTAATCCGGAGGAAGGGTACCCCCCTTTCTGGTAACCTGTGCGCACCGTGAGACTGAGGGGACCCAAGGCACGGACGCGCCCAACCTCCTGGAGCCCTGGATGGGATCGGGGAGGCAAATGAGCCCTCATAGGGACTTCCAGGGCAGCCCGGCCATCTGGTCGACCCATTGGAAAGCATTGCGCGCGCGACCAGATGGCTGAGGGGATTGGCGCGACATAGATGGCCGAGGGGATAGGCGCGACCAGATGGCCGAGGGGATAGGCGCGACCAGATGGCCGAGGTGATAGGCCAAGCATGGGGAGGCTCGCTGGGCACAACGGAACCCCCGTCTCTGGCCTTTGGCAGAGCGACCGGCCGGGGGACGGGGCCCAGGGCTGCAGCAACTGACCCGGGGGGACCCTGGACCCAGCCGGGGCTCCCAGGCCCGGACGCTCGAGGGAAGCCTCCCCGGCCCTGCGGGAGCCCGTCCCGGGCACCCTGTCACTTGGCAGGCCCGAGGACGGAGCCCGGGTTGGGGAGGCCGCCCTCCCAAGGGCCCCGGCCGGAGCTCCTGAACTCAGCCAAGCAAGGGGAGGCTCCCCGGGCACAACGGAACACCGTCCCGGGGCTTTTGCAGAGCGGCAGGCCGGGGGACGCGGCCCAGGGCAGGAGCACCCGACCAGGGACCTGACGGGGCCTCTGGACCCAGCCGTGGCTCCCAGGCCCAGAGGCGCAGGGGAAGCCTCCCGGGCTCACCGGACACCATCCTGGGCACCCTGCCACGCAGCAGGACTGAGGACAGAGCCCGGGGTGGGGAGGCTGCCCTCCCCGGGGCCCTGAACCCAGCCAAGCAAGGGGAGGGTCCCCGGGTACAACAGAACCCCGTCCCGGGGCTTTGGCAGAGCAGCAGGCCAGGGGACGCGGCCCAGTGCCGGAGCACCTGACCCGGGGCCCGACAGGGCACCTGGACCCTGCCGGGGCTCCCAGGCCCAGAGGCGCAGGGGAAGCCTCCCCGGGCCCACGGGACCCTGTCCCGGGCACCCTGCCACGCGGCAGGACCGAGGACAGAGCCCGGGGTGGGGAGGCCGCCCTCCCCAGGGCCCTCAGGGGCCCCAGCCGGAGATCCTGAACCCAGCCAAGCAAGGGAGGGTCCCCTGGACCCAGCCGGGGCTCCCAGGCCCAGAGGCGCAGGGGAAGCCTCCCGGGCCCACGGGACCCTGTCCCGGGCACCCTGCCACGCAGCAGGACCGAGGACAGAGCACGGGGTGGGGAGGCCGCCCTCCCCGGGACCCTCAGGGGCCCCGGACGGAGCTCCTGAACCCAGCCAAGCAAGGGGAGGGTCCCCGGGCACAACGGAACCCCGTCCCGGGGCTTTGGTAGAGCAGCAGGCCAGGGGACGCGGCCCAGGGCCGGAGCACCTGACCCGGGGCCCGACAGGGCCCCTGGACCCAGCCGGGGCTCACAGGCCCGGAGGCGCAGGGGAAGCCTCCCCGGGCCCACGGGACCCTGTCCCCGGCACCCTGCCACGCGGCAGGACCGAGGACAGAGCCCGGGGTGGGGAGGCCGCCCTCCCCAGGGCCCTCAGGGGCCCCGGCTGGAGATCCTGAACCCAGCCAAGCAAGGGGAGGGTCCCCGGGCACAACGGAACCCCATTCCCGGACTTTGGAAGTGCAGCAGGGTGGGGGACAGGTCCCAGGGCACCCGACCCGGGGCCCGACTGGGCCCCTGGACCCAGCCGGGGCTCCAAAGGCCCAGAGGCGCAGGGGAAGCCTCCCCGGGCCCACCGGACCCCATCCTGTGCACCCTGCCATGCGGCAGGACCAAGGATGGAGCTCCAGGGTGGGGAGGACGCCCTCCCCAGGGCCCCTGGGAGCCGCTGAACCCAGCCGAGCAGGGGAGGCTCCCCAGTCCCGCGGGACCTCGTTCAGGCATCCTGCCACTCAGCAGGACCGAGGACAGACCCTGGGGTGGGGAGGCTGCACTCCCCAGGCCCCCTGGACCCAGCCCAGCAGGGGGAGGCTCCCCGGGCCTGCCGGACCCCATCCAGGGCAGCCTGCCACGCGGCAGGCCCATGGATGGACCCAGGGCTGGGGCGGCATCCTGGCCCGCCCAGCTGCCGGCTGAGGACCGTTAGGCCGAGAGGGGTCCCAGAGTACCCTGTCCCTAGTAATCCGGAGGAAGGCTATTCCGCTTTCTGGGAATCCGTGCGCACCGCGAGGCTCAGGGGACCCTGGGCGCGAATGTGCCCGACCTCCTGGAGCCCTGGCTGGGATCCGGGAGGCAAATGATCCCTCATCGGGACTTCCAGGGCGGCCCAGCCATCTGGCCGCCCCATTGGAAAGCATTGCGTGTGACCAGATAGCCGAGGGGAGAGGTGCGACCAGATGGCCAGGACCGAAAGGACTGCCATCTGCCCACCCCGAGCTGAGCCATAGCGGTAGGGCTCCCGCCTGCCCTTGCAGGTCTCCGGGGCTCTGCACCAGGGACCCTTGTCCCGGGCAGATGGACACTTGGCAGGCAGCAGGACGGGGGCTCCCAAACCCCAGGCCCTGACCGAAACGCAGTCCCCGGGGCCGGTCCCTGCTTCTCAACCCAGCCAGGCCGGGGAGATCGGGGAGCCTGCCCAGGCACGAGGGACCCCTGGAGATCAGGGAGCCTGCCCAGGCACGAGGGACCCCCTGTCCCGGGCACACGGACCCTCAGACGTGCGCTCGTTTTCCACACATTTTTCCAAAATTCTGCATAGTGGCGCTACGCCAACTACGCCCAGCCCTACCCCTGTCCCGGGCACAAGGACCCTCAGGACGTGCGCACGTTTTCCACACATTTTTTTTCCAAAATTTTGCGTAGTGGAACTACGCAAATTCCGCCCAGCCCTAATGTATTGTAGTGTCCGACCCCGTCCTGGTCCTGAGGAGAACCCTTAGAATGTTTTGGGTTCAGAAATGCGTCGACCCCCTTCACAGCTAGTAACTGCCACTACCAGCTTATGGAATGTACCATATACAAACAGGACTTTCTGTCTGTTGTAACCTCGGTTTATCTAGCTGCATCTGGCATCTTGCTTGTCTAACAAGTATACATTTTTTGCACTGCCATACAAATAAGGACTGGTCTGATGTTTGTCATATTGTTTTTTGTATATATTTGTTTGTTCATTGATTTGGTTTTTTCAAGTATTTCTGTTTGAAATGTGCTTTATGTCAATGGTTATCTGTATTTATGAATATTGTACAGTGCCCTCCTCTATGACATGAATCAAATGTCGTAATAGTTTGTACTTTGAATGAAATAAGAAAAGGTGAAATAAAAGCACCACAACCACTTAATGACTAAAGGTGGTGCTTCCTGAAAGTATCATTAGAACAGCGCACGTCCTAAACACTCCCTCTATTTCCCTCTGTTTACAAATACAGCTCCTCTGTTCTAGTGATGCAGATATGCGTCATTGCGGTCAGATATAGAATTACTCTGGTACGGTGGCTAATGGCATTGATTAGCAGTGCTGATTCACTAAACTGGATTTCCTTACTTAAAGCCTTTAACCCCTTGACCGCGATCGGAATTCCGCTCGTGTGCTGGACATTCCGATCGCGGGTGTGGTCGTGACGAGCTCAGCTCATCATGCGCACAGCGCTACCGCGCAGCATGACGAGCTGAGCTCGTCACGCGCATCGAAGGGGTTAAGTGCAAGGGCTATTCCCCATACACTATGCTGGAGAGTGAGAACGCTGTAGGTCTGAACTTGTATGTGGCTAGGTGTCTACATTGAGAGACACCTCTCCCTCTCTGCCCTATGGGACTCCTGTGGTACCAACCTACATCTCAAATGCTGTTGAAACCTTAACCCCTGTCCTATGATAACTTACACTGATAACCAGAACTTCCTAAAAACTTGTGCCCAAGCACGTGAGTTTTAGTCTGGACATAGCGGTCAAGTGATGACGTACATTGCTGCGACTACTCACTTGCCTGTCCTCCATCAAGTATGGAATTACTGTGGTATGACACAATCCCTACTATGGAACATACAATGGGTTTTCACTTGTAATCCGGTATGGATCAGTAGTAATACGGCTATGGATCTGACATCCTTTGTCATGCACAGCATTACTGTGTTATGTGTGAAGTCGCGAAGGTTATTTTCTCATGTTTTGACATGATTTTCACTAGTTTTTCAATAAATGGATGTAAAATCCATGAAGGCTTTGAGCTTTGCACTTTCGCAATGCTTAGATATTGCCTGTTCCACATTTTCAAAATTTTATATACAAGTGTAATTCGACTTACCTGTCTTTTGGAATTGAGGAAAATCTAAGCAAGGTATGTAGAAAATCTAGTCAACGTAAATACCTGTGTACAAAAATGCAGGACATTGGGTTAGTGATTGAGGGAGTTGAAACCTTCCTCAAGCAGCAACCACAATCCTTGTCAAGGGTGAAGTCACACGCAAACCCCAAATTAAACTGTGCCTAACCCCCTGGTAGCTTGGCACAAAAGCAGTCAGGCTTAACTTGGAGGCAATATGTAAAGCCAGTCAGTCAATGATAACTTTATTCAATACTTTTCAGTAACATAAATGTATACTATAATATAGATTAAAAAATTGAAATATTAAAAAGAGCTCTTCATATGTACAATTCAGTTATAAACAATCAAAAAAAGAGAGACCAATTTCATCCACTTGAGTAACTCGTTCAAAGTGCGACAGTTATCCTATGAGGTAGTCATTGGGATACCCTCCGCAGGCTTTTCCTTATTTTCAGTACCTGCCATAAGTGAGAAGACATTACACAGCACACATATGCGGTATGTAATTGTTGTAAAAACAAAAGTGCTGGTCTGCACTGTCTAAAATTAAGTATTTTAAATACAGGTAAAATATATCTCTTTGTAGAGATTTAATAACATTTGCAAAAAAATACGATGTGCAAATTGGCTGTGGGCGAAACACTGTCACACGGGCACAATGCTAACTCTGACAAGGAGTGACAATTATTTGGAAACCCTACCATCAATACGTAAAGCATTTATGCAGCATTCAAGCAGTAATAAAGTGAAATAGTACACAAGAAAAATCACACACCAATTTAGAAAAATTGAGTAAAATTTTAAAAACTAATTATAGATCGAAAGGCCAACAATCTAACTAATAGAACCAGAGATATGCACTTTTATAGATGTAAGTGAAAATAGTGCATAAATGCACAAAGCCCTAACAGTGGTTATATGATCATTCGTGCCAGACTGGGACAAAGTCACATGTTCAGGCTGACTGCGATGGAGCACGGGCCAGCTACACTCACCCTGTTAGGGCTGCTGAGCAAAGTACCTTAAATCCTGGTGCGCTGTCTGCTCGGGCATTCCTTTGTGTCATCCGTCATCTGTTCTGGTGAGGCTGTGCGGTGAGGCTTTGCGTTGATTCAGTTGAGCTGTGTAGCATAGCTGGCGGGGCTCTGCACCACTTTGTATCAGTTCTGATGGAGCTGACAGCTGTGCGGTGAGACTTTGCATCGCTTACCATTGATTCCAATGAGGCTGGCAGCTGTGCGGCGAGTTTTTGTGGGGCTCTGCGTTGCTTCCCATATCTTCGCATCAGTTCTTATGGGGACCACAGTTGGGCTGGCAGAGCCCCTTCAAGCTCACTTCCAAGGGTGCAGGACTGGATTGGCACCACGTGGGATGGCAGGGCTCACACCTGGCAGAATCCAGGTGCATGGTAAATTTGGTTGGAGCCTTTTCTGTCACTGAGCTCTAATTAGGAGACCAGCCAACTAGCCCTGGGAGTCACTTTGGTGGTCCTGGGTTCAAGATGCAGGTACAGTCCTTCTCACTTAGGCAGGAGGGCAGCAGGGCAGCACAGAGTGGCAGGCCTACTTGCAGCAAAACAGCACAGCAGTCCTTCCTTTGAGTCTTGCACAGGTCCAGATGTGGACTGAAGAGTTGGGGTCTGAGGTCCAATATTTATACCTGGTGCAAACTTTGAATGAGGAGAAGCTTCTAGAGCAGGGGTCTTCAAACTGGGGTGGGGCCACCATTGTGCGGCTTTAACTGAGGCCAAGGGGATGCAAGGCTCTTGCAAAAATGAATCATGATGCTAATAACAGTGCTTTGTTTTAAGCTGAAAAAAATGAGCTTCAGTTAGCCAATCTGTAATGGGCCATCGCTAACATCTTTTCTCATTTATATTTGGCTGGGAGTATGTGTCAAAAGGGAAGGGATTCAAAATATTCCTCAAAGCCCCCCACCATTTCTGATATTCACACTGTGAATACTTTTACACATTAGTAAGGCCTAACTAACCAGAATAGTATGTTTGGGAAGCATGTATTTGATTGCATTTTTAAAAGGGGCAACAGAGGTTAACTGCAATGTACAAATAAGTCTAGACATATTTAAACATTGCCAATTTAATAGAATGATTGTGAACAATTCTGGGGGGTGGGGGTGGCAATTATGTTTTTACACACTAGAGGGGCTTGGCATTAAAAAGTTTGAAGACCACTGTTCTAGAGGTTGCCACCCCAGAGGTGCTTGGCATTTCCCGACTCCCTGATCTGGCCCCAGATGTTCCTGGGGTCACAATATACTAGTGTCAAACCCTTTGTTGTAGTGCCCAGGTAGAGCCTTTTGTGATGTGCAAGTGTAGTAGGTGACAGCTCCTCCCCCTCGTTAACTCAGAGTGGCCCATCCTGCTAACACCTAGCACCCCTTTGTCTCACTGCCTGGGAGCAATATACAAAGACCAAATGCTAGCTACACCCAGTCATGTGAAACAGTAACAGGCTTCAGGCATCAAATGGTTAGGGTAAGAAAATTCCAACGTTCTAAAAGTGGCATTTTCAGAATTGTGAACAAAAATCAGACTTTACCATTAAAGAAGGCTTTTAATTGCAATTCTTTAGACACCAAATCGATCTGTCGATATGCTGCCAAATGAAAGTTATCACGTATTATATGTAATAAGGTAGCCCAATGTTATCCTATCGGAGAGGTAGGGCTCATAGTAGTGTAAAACAAATTTAAGAGTTTTTCACTACACAGACATGTAAAACGTGATAGTACATGCCAAATCTTTTAAATACACTGCACCCTGCATTCTGGGCTGTGTAGGGCCTACCCTAGGGGTTACTTAGGTGTATTAAAAAGGAAGTTTTGGGCCTGGCAAAAGGTTTATTTTGCAGGTCAAAATAGCAGTTTAACACTGCACACACAGGCTGCAATGGCAGGCCTGAGACATGTTTAAAGGGCTACTTAAGTGGGTGGCATGATAGGTGCTGCAGGCCTACTAGTAGCGTTTAATTTACATACCCTGGGTACATGTAGTACCACTTTACTAGGAATCTTACAAGTAAATTAAATGTGCCAATTGGGTATAAGCCAATGTTACCTTGTAGCGCTGGTTAGCAGTGATAAATTGCACAGAGTCCTAAAGTCAGCAAAAAAGAAGTTAGCAAAAACAGGAGGCTGGAAGGCAAAACGTTGGGGGAAAATCACGCCAAGGATGTGAGGTCCAACAAAACCCTTTGATTTACCAGTGGCTTCAGCACTTACACTCACAAGAGGAAAATGAGGCTCAGACATACATGAAGACAATTCATGGATTTCTAGTGAAGTCCAATAATCCAGAAGTAGGCAAACCTTTGCAGGCTTACTACAATTTTGTACATCCAGATGTGTGCTACAAACGTAGCATATTGCAATCTGTTATTTAAATATTTTTAATCAACTACGTGCAAATTGTAGAAAATTGTAGATCAGAAATGTTATGGTCAAGTAGGGAGTCACTGTAGTGCAATGCAAGTCTGGACATTGGTTGGTCAATTAGGGAGTCACTGTGATGTAACACAAGCGTGGACATTTGTTGGTTAGTTAGAGAGCCACTGTTCCCGATGTTTACTACATGGTGAGGGTGTGCAACCTCACCATGTAATAAACTCACAAATCCATCTTGGGTCCAGTCAGGCTCGTTTGCAAAACCTCAACTCAGGCCTGGGTATCTGTGACTTCGAGCAATCAGGCTTTGTCAAAGGACCAAGTGTAAAGCATTTAGAAGTACCAGAACAGTTGAATAAGAAAGAAGCACAACACAAAGGAAATCTGACACAATTTATCAAAATTGGTCTTATATTTATGATTTTTTAAACACCAAACCAAACAAAAACCACTGAAGGGTTCCGGAGATATAAATGGGAAACAGCCATTACAACTCGGATGTTTCCCCGCATACCGTTACATCGCAAGCGTTACCACGCATGCGATGTAACAACGCGTAGTCATTACTACGCATTTTTTTACATCGCATGTGCTTTTACCATGCATGCGATGTAAAAAAATATAGGCGATCCTCCTCGTTGTGAGGAAACAGAGGCTCTTCCGTTTCCTCACAATGACGTGCACCGCCCCTCAGACCCTACGTGCAGCAGGAACCAGGAGGAGAGAGGAACCACGAGGAGAGAGAGGTAAGGAGGATTGGGCCTGGGGTGGGGGTTACTTTTTTAGGGTAAAAGGGGGTCGGGTGGGGTCTGTGTGTAGTGCAGGGTACTGCTTTAGGGTTTTAGGGTTTAGGGTAGGGTCGGGGGGGTCGTGCAGGGTAGTATTTTAGGGTAGGGAGAGGACTGGGGGTCAGGGGAGGGTCATGCAGGGGGTAGTGTTTTAGGGTTTAGGATAGTATTGGGGGTCGTGCAGGGTAGTGTTTTAGTGTAGGGAGAGGACTGGGGGTCGGGGGAAGGTCGTGCAGGGGGTAGTGTTTTAGGGTTTAGGGTAGGGTCGGGGGTCGTGCAGGGTAGTGTTTTAGTGTAAGGAAGTCATGCAGGGGTAGTGTTGTAGGGTTTAGGGTAGCGTTGGGGGGGTCGTGCAGGGTAGTGTTTTAGGGTAGGGAGAGGAATGGGGGTTGGGGGAGGGTCGTGCAGGGGTACTAAATTAGGGTTTAGGGTAGGGCAGGGTAGTGTAGCTTAGCTTAGATACTTTTACCAAGAGTATACCTTTACCACGCATGCCTTTGCGGGTTTCATGCAACAATTTTTTGGATACCTTCAGGTATCAAATTTTATAGTCCTATTCAGAAGTTAGTACCGCTGATTTATCACTCGCCAATGGGGCTACTAGCCTTCCTCTAGTAAAAAACGCCATGTCAGGCCATGTATAAACACATGTCCTACTTTTTAATAGACAGCACTCTGCCTTGGGGCTCGTTAGGTCTACCTTAGTGGGGATGTATATATATTTCATATATATATTAAAAAGGAAGGTTTGGGCTTTGCCATTACTTTAAATGACAAAGCCAAGTCAGCAGTTAAAAACTGCTCCACCAGCCTGTAGTGGCAGGCTGGGAGACATGCTTTACTTTGGCAAACTCGTGGTGGCACAACCAGTGCTGCAGACCACGAGGGACAATTTACGTTCAGGCCCTGGGCACCCCTGGTACCATATACTAGGACTTATAAGTAAGTTAACTTATGCAAATTTGGTATACGCCAATTAAACATACACTTCTTAAGGGTCAGAGCACATGCATTGAGGCCTGGTCAACAGTGACCAGTGCATTGCAGAGTCATTAAAGTCAACAGTATCTAAGAGTCAAAAAGTGGGGCAAAAAGTGGGATCGAACCTTCAAAACGCTATTTCCTCAAAACTGTTATGCATTACAAGCCAGGACATTCATTGGTCAATTAGGATGCCAGTCTGGCATACTGGTTAGGAAAGGATTGTTAGTGCTGTACTTGGCTTTTCCATAGATTTTACATGTCCTGTCTTTAATTAAGAGTAGAGTTGTACACACTAGCAAAGTGACTCAGGAGTTTAGATCTGACAGTCTGTGTTCTTAGGTGCAACATTCATTAAAGTATTATCTACGTAGTATACAAAGATGAGATATTCAGCTGTACGCTTGTAATAGAACTGACATATTCTATGGTCTGGTACAGAATGACTGTAACAATGTGGTCATATTTGCCTTTCTTGCAACAAGGCAGTGTTTGTGTGATAATTGTGCTATGCTAGGACGACTTGTTGACTGTGCTTACATTTGGCACCACTGTGAAAGGCACCAGAATATAAAATATTGTCAGCTATGATGTTATTTGTCCAGCACAATCACTGTAAACTATTATGGCTCTATCACCTGTGGTAGGTTTTCCTGAGACAGAGACTTGCGTATGGGGGTTGCCTGATTGGTGCTGTACCTGCTTTTAGTTGTTGTTTCCCCCCAATACAGTGCAAGCCTCTGTTGGAAGGTAGGGGCCCACCCATAAGTATTCTTCTCCTCCATGGTTGTCTACTGTCTTGTGACATGACTAATGGTTGGTGGCAGCCAATCTATATTCTGTTCCCCAGGGGAAGGAGATTGCCTCTGGCTCTCTTGGCTTGTATCCATGTTGCCTGTCTTGACTGGGCTCTCTCCTTCCTCTCTAAGTATAAGATGTGTATGTTATGTTATGTTAACTTTATTTGTATAGCGCATTATTGCCCTGAGGCGTCTAAGCGCTGTTATGTTTCAGGTGCGAGTGAGCTAATGGTTGGACACATGCTGGGGTACGTTTATATGAAACCCATCGTTGAATGCTGTGCCATAGGTTTCAGGTAATTCAGAATGTGCTGTCTTACATTCACTGAGCGTCCCCCTGTGCTGCTCTCTTCTTCTCCCACTCCATGATACATTCATGTTAGGCCAAGTGTAGGTTTCCTGTTTTGGAATTTCATCCATTAAAGGGAGTAGGGAGGTTTTCTTTGTGCCTGCCTTACCTGAATTAAGCCAGTTCCTGCAAGTCAACCTGTGGCATCTGAACAAAGGGCTGTGGCGAATAACGTGACCCAATAATACACCTACTCAAAGAAAGAGATGGCGGTATGTCCACCCCCACATCCTGTGTCGTCTTCTGCCCAAGAAGCAAGAGCCTAGTAACAGCCACTGATTGGTTGCAGGTTGTCTAGATTTATTGTAGATTGCAAAGGATGGTTTGTGATGTTGTAATCCCCAAGGAAACCAGAGTGGCAGGGCACATTTTGGTGGGTTCATACAAAACCTCGTACAACACCATACAACACCTTCAAGAACAATGCACTTTGTAGTAGTTGACTCCCTCTAAATGTTTGGAGAAAACATTGAATTTGAATGGCTCTTTGACCAGTTCCCAGGCGTCACGGTTTGTGGGTGTAAGAAGATCCTGTGATCCAGAACAGGCTTCACCTGTTCACTTGTACTGTGTTGGCTCCAATCACTGACACAGCACTGCTGCCCCGTGGTTGCACCCCACAAGCCCTTTTCAAGTGAGCTGCTGCTGGCATCTCAAACTTCACCAACACCTTCCTGAGGAAAAATGGATTTTCAGCTCTGTCCCTCTGGTCCTTGAGGTGCCTTTCAACATTTGTGTCACTCACACCCACGACAGTACAACTCTCTGAACTCTCCTGGCAGTCGCTGCTTCTGCCACTGCACTAACTGTTTGCTATTCTCTGCACCAGATCTGAGTGCCAGGACCAGCCATCTTGCTGTACCTGACTGTATGCACATTTCAAGAACAAATAAGGCTATTGTGCAAATACCCCCTTCTGAAACCACAGATTGTGCTTAGACCGCTTCCCATCACAGCCCTGCACTGATGAGCCCCCCTGTGCTGCGAGTACAGACTGAATAGAGCAGTGTTCCATAAAATGTACCCAGTCTAGATACTGCACTGGAACTGAATATTATTCCACTGTACATTCATACTAAGCAATTGAAGGTGATAAAAATAAAGTCTTAATCCTTTACATAAAGCTGTAACATATTGAATGCTATAAAGGCGGTCCAGCCTGTAAGGGTCCACCCCATGCCAGTCTGCAAGAATAAGAGATGTATGTCCAACCTCTCCTCCCTCTGACAGTCATGCCTAAAAAGGGGATTGTTAGAAATGGGGGTCTCTAGTTGGCAAAGGTAGGTACCTTTGACCAAGTAGGGACCCTTGCTTCTAGTCAGGGAAAGGGGGCTACACTCCTAAAATAACCCCTGCTCACCCCCTTGGTAGCTTGGCACAAGCAGGCAGGCTTATCTCAGAGGCAGTGTGTAAAGCATTTGTGAACACATACAGTAATACAGTGAAAACACTACAAATGGACACCACACCAGTTTAGAAAAATAAGTAATCTTTATCTAGACTTAACACAAGACCAAACGACAAAAATCCACAATACAGTAAACAAAATATGACTTTCATATGGTAGAAATAGCTGAGTTCAATGTAGATGGTAAATGCAACACTTTACTCTCAAAGTACCTTGGATGCGTAACGCAACATAAACAAAAGGGTCGCAGGGAAGGTGATGCGTCGGTTCCTTGCTTTGGGGGAGGTGATGCGTCGGTTCCTTACTGCAGCGCATGGGAGGTGATGCGTCGCTTCCTTACCGGAGAAGAGGTGATGCGTCAGTTTCTTACTGGGATCCGGTGCGATGCGACAAGATGGCGCCTCGATGCGATGCGACGATCCGGTGCGATGCGACAAAATGGCGTCTTTGATGCGATGCGATAACTTGCATGCGATGTGTGCACGCCCGGCGGCCATGCGGCGAACTCGATGGTTTCTTGAGCTGCGACAGGCCCTGCGACACACTTCGTTGGTGATGCGACGGCGACCTCTGGGGCGGCGGCACGCTTCTCCGGTGATGCGACGCGCTTCTTCGGTGATGCGACGGCAAACTGCTGCGGCGGCAACACGCTTCTTCGGCGATGCGACGGCAACAGCTGCGGCGGCGACACACTTCTTCCTCGTTGCATCGCGCTTCCCGCTCCCAGCGACACGCAGTCTCTAGAGGGCCCAAACCAACAACAGGCACCTCTCTGCAGGTAGGATTCCCAGCAAGGAAATTCAGGGGGAGCTGGGGGTGAAGTCTTTGTATCCCTGAGACTTCAGAACAGGAGGCAAGCTCAGCTTCAAGCCCTTGGAGATCTTCCTCAAGATGATTACAGTACACACAAAGTTCCTTTTCTCCTTTCCTTGGCAATAAGTAACCACTGCAGGCCAACCCCAAACAGCAAACAGCACAGGGGCAGTCTCCTCCTTCAGCTTCCTTGGTTTCTATCCTTGGCAAAGGTTCGTCTTGATTCCCAGAAGTGATCTAAAGTTCTGGGCCCCAATATTTATACTACTAAATCCTTTGTTCTCTGAAGGCAGAGAGTGTCTGTAACTAGTCAAAACCAGTTCTGTCCTCCCTGGTGCAGCTTCCTGGCAGGAGGTGGAGACAGCATTGTTGAAAGCAGACCTCGCCCAGGTAGCTGAAAGGAAAACTCCTCCCCCTACTCTCTATTCTATGAAGGCTCAGGCAAGTGAAAGGAAATCTCCTCCCCCTATTCTCTATTCAATGTAGGCTCTATTCAGCCCAGCCCTGACTCATCAGACTGCTGGAGCCAAGGCCCTCTCCAGCCCCCTGTCACTCACAAACCAGACATGGAATACACAAACCTAGCAGAGGCATACTGGATGGTTAGGCAAGAAAATACCTACTTTCTAAAAGTGGTATTTTCAAACACAGAATGTAAAAATCACCCACACTAAAAGATGTATTTTAACATTCTGAGTTCAGGCATACTAAACTTTATTTTCCTATCTTGTTCCTTGGGTCAGTTATGTTTATAAGATGTTATAATCAAACTGCCCATTCTGGCCTTTGGGAACAGATAGCCTTGCAATAGTGAAAAACGAAATTGGCTGTAATTCACTATCAGGACATGCCACACACATCAGGGCATGTCCTACCTTTCACATACAATGCACCCTGCCCACAAGAGTACCTTGGGCCTACCTTAGGGGTGACTAACATGTAGAAAAGGGAAGGTTTAGGGACTGGCAAGTGTGTGCACTTGCCAAGTCGACATGGCAGTCCCAGACTGCAAAATAACACAAAAGAGAGGTAAGAGGATAAATCCCTGGTCACCCTCCTACAAGCTATAGATCCACACAACATGGACCAGGGACTAACAGGATCATAAATCGTGAAGGGTAATAGATAGGGGGGGTAGAAAGGTGTAGAGAAGGGCACAAGCAGTGTGTGTAAAATTGCCCTCACACACAGCAAGCTGTGTCATGCTTCATCATAGGGCCTGCTAAACACACCTCCGCGCTAGCCAACGTTGGAGGTGGAGCAATAGGGAGGGGGAAACAAACAAACACACAACATAACACGTGAACAAATTGTGTGGGATTTAGAAGGTGAAAAAATGTGGCAGAGAAAAATTTAAAAAGCTGGTGACAGTGTATCCTACGCTAACTTTAATGGTGGGTACACTGTCCAGACACAAAAACTGGTCCTCTTCGGACCGGTGGGTGGTGGTAATGGCTACTAGTAAAGAGAGCCCTACCCCCCCACTCTGCTAAAATGTCGACATGTTTCAGCCGAATGAAAATACTACCTCGGCTTTCTTCAGGACTTTCACCTGAACAATCCCAACAAGGATAAAATCCCTACCTCCTTTAAAAATCCAAGGGTAAGGGAAAGAACAGGCACCTTATTTTAGTGCGCACTCTGGTACAGGGAGTAGAGCCCCTTGCTCTCAATGAGGAACCTGTAAAGGATAAAATCAAAAAACAAGCACATAGAGAAGTAAAGTACAGAGTGCAAAAGTGCTGTGCCCCACCTCATAACCCAAACAATCAGTGTGAAAGGTGGCCCCCCCTAGGAAACACATCTATACAAGATCCCTGGATAGTATAAAGTGCCCAAAAACACGTAGATGTATCATGATCCTTAATGCGTCTAGCCAAGTCGGCCAAGAACGAGTAGCACTACCCCTATAGAGTACTCGGTGGTTGTGCCCTGATAAAGTAATCTTACAAAACATGTTAAAAAAGTAGACAAAGTGGAGGTATAATAAAGCGTCTAAATCCAACGCAGTAAACTCCCCATAACTGTATCTAAAATAGAGACAGAGATTTCCTACGATAGAGAATACCAACCATCCAGTTCCATCGCAAGGGTCTTACCGAGTTTATTATAAAGTCAAACTCGAACTGGCGGGGGGGTGCAAGTAGCTCCCTGTTGTCACACTCTATATTTCGACAAGGGAAAATACAAAAAGAAAGGGTTCTAATAATGCAGGTAAACTAAAAACACAAAGGGAAAAATACAGGGAAAACTTGTGCGTGGTAGCGGGAATCACCAGACAAAAACACAAGCCCTCCGAGACAAAAGTTTAGAGTCCCATTAGTTTCAGAAGGCGCAATGGGTCATAAGACCCTGCACACTAAACCACTCGATCCCACTTACTTCATCAAGGTAAGCTAGTATCCGCAATCTGTACACGCTCCCAACACCGTGTAGAGTGTTTCATGGGCGTTCTAAACGTCATTACATAGGCGGTGAGGGAAAGACGTCCATCACGCACTCGCGTCAGCGCGGAGTGCGTACAACTACTAAAACGTCACCCTTTCGGCCATGTTTGAGGTAGCAAGTGACGGATAAACACAGCTGTAAGGAGCTATTGGGACTCAGAGAAAGAATGTAAGGTCAGCACTGAGAGGAAAGCAGTACAGCCATGAGGGAGGTTAATGTGCTCTCGTGAGCTACCTAAAAAGTAATTAAACTTTACCAAGTTCAAAGAAAGGGGCATTCTAGAACATTATGCATGTAATAAGACCCTCCAAACAAAACCGACTCATCCCCACTCACTGCATCTAGGTGAGCTGATAAACGTCATCTCAACACATTCCCAACACCGTGTAGAATGTTACATGGGCGTTCCAGCCGTCATTACATAGGCAGTAAGGGAAACGTCCACTACGTACACGTGTTAGCGCGGGGTGCGTACAACGACTACAACATCACCCTCACGGTCAAGTTGGAAATAGCAAGCAACACATAAATACAGCCGTGGAACGCTGTTAGGAGTCAGAGGAAAGGATAAAAGCTCAACATTAAAGACAGGGCGGTATAACAAGGACAGATATTCAATGGATACTTAAAAATTTAGGCTGTTCCAGGGAATATCATCATTCAAGCCGCTCACATGACTACGTAGCCTGTAAACCCATCGTTGTTCCCTCATGAAAAGCACTCTCTCTGGTTTATTCTGCGTCCTGTCAATAAAGGGCTTGTAAATGACAGTCCAGAAAAAATCATCAGCCGAATGATTTTTTTCTTTGAAGTGTGTAGTAAGTCGACTCACAGATCTCTGGCATCTAAAGGTAGACCTATGTTCCATTATTCTAACCTTTACCTTCCTTGTGGTCATACCTATGTAAATGAGCTCACATGCACATTTGATCAAGTAGATAACATACATGGAGTTATAATTTGTATGTTTTCTTTGTTCCCACGGATGGGGGAGCCCAATGTCAATGGTTTTGGTTTTTGCAGTCAGATGACATACATCACAAGACCCACATCTCGTGTGACCAATAACGGGTGGTAAAAGAAGTCCAGATCGACTAGCCCGGGCCGCGATGTTAATACTCTGAAATTGGGGCCTGGGTCTGGTATGAACTAGGAGATCCCTGATGTTATTGCTCCTTTTGTAGGAAAACAATGGTTTATCCAGGTTAACCCCATTGGAATTCAGGATTCGCCAGTGTCGTGTGATGATTTTCTGAATATGATTGGAGGCTGTGTTAAAAGTAGTAACACAGATGGGTCTAACAGTAGATGGTTTAATGACTGTTTCTAACAGAGCCTCACGGTTACAATTGGCAGCTCTCTTGTTAGCTCTCTTAACAATCCTGCTGGGATAGTTCCTCCGAATCAGTTTATTGTGTAAAGCCCGGGATTCTGATCTAAAATCATCTATGTCAGAACAGTTCCGGCGGAGACGTAGGAACTGTCCCACGGGGAGATTCTCCCTTAGGGATCTGGGATGAAAACTGTTAAATGATAGTAGACTGTTTCTATCGGTGGTTTTGTGAAACATTTTAGTCTCAAGGCCGCCCCGATGAGGAAAGATGGTCAGGTCGAGGAAAGGTAGGCTCTCTTTTGTGATGGTGGAAGTGAACAACAACAAGGAATTCCGGCTATTAAGCCATAACATAAAGTCATCAATAGATTGTCTGTCCCCCTTCCAGATGAGGAGGACGTCGTCAATATAACGACGCCACATTTTTACATTGTTAGTCCAGATGTTGTTGGGAGCATAAATATACTGGTCCTCAAAAGCTGACATATAGAGCCCTGCCAAACTGGGGGCGAAACGCTCCCCATGGATGTACCATGCGACTGTAGATAGTATGTGCCCTGAAACTCAAAATAGTTTTTGGTAAGGGCAATTTCTGCCAAGTTCAGAATGAAAGGTCTGGGTGTGGTATATATCCAATCTTCCGAGTAGATAATCTCTTCCACCACCCTCAGGGTTTCCAACTGGGGAATGTTAGTATACAAAGACTCTACGTCCAGACCCACCAAAAATTCACTCTCCGGATCAAAGGATAAGTCTTTAAGCAGGTTAAGGACTTCTGTAGTATCCTTGAGATAGGCACGCCTAGATTGTACAATGGGTTTGAGGAAAAAATCGCAAAACTGCGATAAAGGTTCCAACAGAGAACCCATACCCGACACTATAGGTCTTCCCGGAGGTGGACGTGTGGGTTTGTGCACTTTGGGGAGAGTGTAGAAGTAAGGGGTCACAGGTTCGTGTTGGCAAAGAAAAGCACCTTCTTTGTCAGTGATCCAATCATTTTGTACGGCTTCTTCCACCACTGAGGTAATCTCTCTTCTTAGTGTTTCAGTGGGATCTTCTCTCAGAATAGTATAATTTCTTCTGTCAGCCAGGAGTCTCAGACATTCTGTCTCGTAGGCGGTTTTGTCAAGAACCACAATTGCGCCACCCTTATCAGCTGGCTTAATAACCAACTCCTCGTTGTTTCTCAGTTCTTCAAGGGCTTTGGTTTCAATACTCGAGAGATTCTTGTAAGGGGAGCGGTGTAAGGCAACCCAAGTTTCCACCTCGTTAACAACTGCTTGTTCAAAAGCCTCAACCTCCACTGGGAGACCACCCAGTGCAGGGGTGAATTTGGATTTGGGTCTGAAATCGGTATCCCCTTCAGAGATAGGACGCTCCTCTTGGTGACCAAAGAAAATCCGAAGTCTGATGTTCCGGAAAAAGGATGCTAATTCCTGGCGAATTTTGAAAATATCAGGTAGGTGAGTCGGGACAAAACCCAGGCCTTTATTCAGGAGTGCTAACTGGGTGTCCGTGAGAGTAATGTCAGAGAGATTCATTACCAGGGAAGTCAGTCCCTGCTCGTACTCGGGGATTGATCCCTCCCCATACTCCTGGTTACCCTCTGTTCCAAGTCTTCCCACTGGACACCCCCTAGGGCTCCCTTCTGTTTTCCTCTGCCTCGGCCTCGGCCTCTCCCTAAAAAAGGTTGTGGTACTTGGGGAAAGAGTTGTGTGGGACCACCCTGCATCCCTTGAAATTGTTGTTGGTATAAAGGGGGCCAGCCAAAGTTATTATTGGGAAAGTTAGGATACAGTGGGTTGAATTGAGGGCGGTTAAAGGGTCCCCCATAGAAACCCCTGCCTCGTCCTCTCCTTCTGGGTTTCCTGACATAATCACTATCCTCACTCCCGGAACTAGACCCTGATCTATCTGAGGTCCTATTGTCCCTAACCTGGCCTCTTTTCATATCTTCCATTTTCTTAGTCACATAGTCATCTGTGATATAGGGATACACTTTTTCTCTAGAGAACTTTTTCAGATCTTTCTGTAATTTATCTACTTTAGATCTTAAAAGGTAATCTTTGTATTCCCCAATTTCTGTGTTTGTTTCCTCTAATTTCTTTTTGAAAGTGGCCAGAATGATACTCGTTTTAATTCCCTGCTCATTAGCCTGGATTTTGATGTACAGGGCATCGGCAGTCCTTTTAGCCGTGTTTATAATTAGGATTAGCCAATCCCTGGTGCATTTCCAGGCGATGAGAGACCAATCTTTTCGAAAAATGGGGTCATCCAGGAAAATTAGAGGTTCATTAGAAACAAGGAGGCCTCTAGGAGCTGCATTGCCCCTAAGGTATTCCGTTAAGATTGCCCCATGCAGTATGGTTTTAACATGAGACTTTTTAAGTTCTAAAAGAGTGTCCCAACCTTCCCCTTGCGTAAGGACCTGGTTGATAGAGGTATCTCCTAAAAGTGAAGGGCCTGCGAGGATATCTGCCGCCGCATCATCCCCGTAAGCTAGTCCCTGTTCTGTTGCCATAATTCCTCAACACAGAATTTTGTGTGGGAAAACCCAAATAGGTGTCAAACAGACAGGGATCGTAATAAAAACGTCCTCTGCGGCTCAGCGGCCGCTCGCAGCAAAATAACACAAAAGAGAGGTAAGAGGATAAATCCCTGGTCACCCTCCTACAAGCTATAGATCCACACAACATGGACCAGGGACTAACAGGATCATAAATCGTGAAGGGTAATAGATAGGGGGTAGAAAGGTGTAGAGAAGGGCACAAGCAGTGTGTGTAAAATTGCTCTCACACACAGCAAGCTGTGTCATGCTTCATCATAGGGCCTGCTAAACACACCTCCGCGCTAGCCAACGCTGGAGGTGGAGCAATAGAGAGGGGGAAACAAACAAACACACAACATAACACGTGAACAAATTGTGTGGGATTTAAAAGGTGAAAAAATGTGGCAGAGAAAAATTTAAAAAGCTGGTGACAGTGTATCCCTACGCTAACTTTAATGGTGGGTACACTGTCCAGACACAAAAACTGGTCCTCTTCGGACCGGTGGGTGGTTGTAATGGCTACTAGTAAAGAGAGCCCTACCCCCCCACTCTGCTAAAATGTCGACATGTTTCAGGCGAATGAAAATACTACCTCGGCTTTCTTCAGGACTTTCACCTGAACAATCCCAACAAGGATAAAATCCCTACCTCCTTTAAAAATCCAAGGGTAAGGGAAAGAACAGGCACCTTATTTTAGTGCGCACTCTGGTACAGGGAGTAGAGCCCCTTGCTCTCAATGAGGAACCTGTAAAGGATAAAATCAAAAAACAAGCACATAGAGAAGTAAAGTACAGAGTGCAAAAGTGCTGTGCCCCACCTCATAACCCAAACAATCAGTGTGAAAGGTGGCCCCCCTAGGAAACACATCTATACAAGATCCCTGGATAGTATAAAGTGCCCAAAAACACGTAGATGTATCATGATCCTTAATGCGTCTAGCCAAGTCGGCCAAGAACGAGTAGCACTACCCCTATAGAGTACTCGGTGGTTGTGCCCTGATAAATTAATCTTACAAAACATGTTAAAAAAGTAGACAAAGTGGAGGTATAATAAAGCGTCTAAATCCAACGCAGTAAACTCCCCATAACTGTATCTAAAATAGAGACAGAGATTCCTACGATAGAGAATACCAACCATCCAGTTCCATCGCAAGGGTCTTAACGAGTTTATTATAAAGTCAAACTCGAACTGGCGGGGGGGTGCAAGTAGCTCCCTGTTGTCACACTCTATATTTCGACAAGGGAAAATACAAAAAGAAAGGGTTCTAATAATGCAGGTAAACTAAAAACACAAAGGGAAAAATACAGGGAAAACTTGTGCGTGGTAGCGGGAATCACCAGACAAAAACACAAGCCCTCCGAGACAAAAGTTTAGAGTCCCATTATTTTCAGAAGGCGCAATGGGTCATAAGACCCTGCACACTAAACCACTCGATCCCACTTAATTCATCAAGGTAAGCTAGTATCCGCAATCTGTACATGCTCCCAACACCGTGTAGAGTGTTTCATGGGCGTTCTAAACGTCATTACATAGGCGGTGAGGGAAAGACGTCCATCACGCACTCGCGTCAGCGCGGAGTGCGTACAACTACTAAAACGTCACCCTTTCGGCCATGTTGGAGATAGCAAGTGACGGATAAACACAGCCGTAAGGCGCTATTGGGACTCAGAGAAAGAATGTAAGGTCAGCACTGAGAGGAAAGCAGTACAGCCATGAGGGAGGTTAATGTGCTCTCGTGAGCTACCTAAAAAGTAATTAAACTTTACCAAGTTCAAAGAAAGGGGCATTCTAGAACATAATGCATGTAATAAGACCCTGCAAACAAAACCGACTCATCCCCACTCACTGCATCTAGGTGAGCTGATAAACGTCATCTCAACACATTCCCAACACCGTGTAGAATGTTACATGGGCGTTCCAGCCGTCATTACATAGGCAGTAAGGGAAACGTCCACTACGTACACGTGTTAGCGCGGGGTGCGTACAACGACTACAACATCACCCTCACGGTCAAGTTGGAAATAGCAAGCAACACATAAATACAGCCGTGGAACGCTGTTAGGAGTCAGAGGAAAGGATAAAAGCTCAACATTAAAGACAGGGCGGTATAACAAGGACAGATATTCAATGGATACTTAAAAATTTAGGCTGTTCCAGGGAATATCATCATTCAAGCCGCTCACATGACTACGTAGCCTGAAAACCCATTGTTGTTCCCTCATGAAAAGCACTCTCTCTGGTTTATTCTGCGTCCTGTCAATAAAGGGCTTGTCAATGACAGTCCAGAAAAATCATCAGCTGAATGATTTTTTCTTTGAAGTGTGTAGTAAGTCGACTCACAGATCTCTGGCATCTAAAGGTAGACCTATGTTCCATTATTCTAACCTTTACCTTCCTTGTGGTCATACCTATGTAAATGAGCTCACATGCACATTTGATCAAGTAGATAACATACATGGAGTTATAATTTGTATGTTTTCTTTGTTCCCACGGATGGGGAGCCCAATGTCAATGGTTTTGGTTTTTGCAGTCAGATGACATACATCACAAGACCCACATCTCGTGTGACCAATAACGGGTGGTAAAAGAAGTCCAGATCGACTAGCCCGGGCCGCGATGTTAATACTCTGACATTGGGGCCTGGGACTGGTATGAACTAGGAGATCCCTGATGTTATTGCTCCTTTTGTAGGAAAACAATGGTTTATCCAGGTTAACCCCATTGGAATTCAGGATTCGCCAGTGTCGTGTGATGATTTTCTGAATATGATTGGAGGCTGTGTTAAAAGTAGTAACACAGATGGGTCTAACAGTAGATGGTTTAATGACTGTTTCTAACAGAGCCTCACGGTTACAATTGGCAGCTCTCTTGTTAGCTCTCTTAACAATCCTGCTGGGATAGTTCCTCCGAATCAGTTTATTGTGTAAAGCCCGGGATTCTGATCTAAAATCATCTATGTCAGAACAGTTCCGGCGGAGACGTAGGAACTGTCCCACGGGGAGATTCTCCCTTAGGGATCTGGGATGAAAACTGTTAAATGATAGTAGACTGTTTCTATCGGTGGTTTTGTGAAACATTTTAGTCTCAAGGCCGCCCCGATGAGGAAAGATGGTCAGGTCGAGGAAAGGTAGGCTCTCTTTTGTGATGGTGGAAGTGAACAACAACAAGGAATTCCGGCTATTAAGCCATAACATAAAGTCATCAATAGATTGTCTGTCCCCCTTCCAGATGAGGAGGACGTCGTCAATATAACGACGCCACATTTTTACATTGTTAGTCCAGATGTTGTTGGGAGCATAAATATACTGGTCCTCAAAAGCTGACATATAGAGCCCTGCCAAACTGGGGGCGAAAACGCTCCCCATGGATGTACCATGCGACTGTAGATAGTATGTGCCCTGAAACTCAAAATAGTTTTTGGTAAGGGCAATTTCTGCCAAGTTCAGAATGAAAGGTCTGGGTGTGGTATATATCCAATCTTCCGAGTAGATAATCTCTTCCACCACCCTCAGGGTTTCCAACTGGGGAATGTTAGTATACAAAGACTCTACGTCCAGACCCACCAAAAATTCACTCTCCGGATCAAAGGATAAGTCTTTAAGCAGGTTAAGGACTTCTGTAGTATCCTTGAGATAGGCACGCCTAGATTGTACAATGGGTTTGAGGAAAAAATCGCAAAACTGCGATAAAGGTTCCAACAGAGAACCCATACCCGACACTATAGGTCTTTCCGGAGGTGGACGTGTGGGTTTGTGCACTTTGGGGAGAGTGTAGAAGTAAGGGGTCACAGGTTCGTGTTGGCAAAGAAAAGCACCTTCTTTGTCAGTGATCCAATCATTTTGTACGGCTTCTTCCACCACTGAGGTAATCTCTCTTCTTAGTGTTTCAGTGGGATCTTCTCTCAGAATAGTATAATTTCTTCTGTCAGCCAGGAGTCTCAGACATTCTGTCTCGTAGGCGGTTTTGTCAAGAACCACAATTGCGCCACCCTTATCAGCTGGCTTAATAACCAACTCCTCGTTGTTTCTCAGTTCTTCAAGGGCTTTGGTTTCAATACTCGAGAGATTCTTGTAAGGGGAGCGGTGTAAGGCAACCCAAGTTTCCACCTCGTTAACAACTGCTTGTTCAAAAGCCTCAACCTCCACTGGGAGACAACCCAGTGCAGGGGTGAATTTGGATTTGGGTCTGAAATCGGTATCCCCTTCAGAGATAGGACGCTCCTCTTGGTGACCAAAGAAAATCCGAAGTCTGATGTTCCGGAAAAAGGATGCTAATTCCTGGCGAATTTTGAAAATATCAGGTAGGTGAGTTGGGACAAAACCCAGGCCTTTATTCAGGAGTGCTAACTGGGTGTCCGTGAGAGTAATGTCAGAGAGATTCATTACCAGGGAAGTCAGTCCCTGCTCGTACTCGGGGATTGATCCCTCCCCATACTCCTGGTTACCCTCTGTTCCAAGTCTTCCCACTGGACACCCCCTAGGGCTCCCTTCTGTTTTCCTCTGCCTCGGCCTCGGCCTCTCCCTAAAAAAGGTTGTGGTACTTGGGGAAAGAGTTGTGTGGGACCACCCTGCATCCCTTGAAATTGTTGTTGGTATAAAGGGGGCCAGCCAAAGTTATTATTGGGAAAGTTAGGATACAGTGGGTTGAATTGAGGGCGGTTAAAGGGTCCCCCATAGAAACCCCTGCCTCGTCCTCTCCTTCTGGGTTTCCTGACATAATCACTATCCTCACTCCCGGAACTAGACCCTGATCTATCTGAGGTCCTATTGTCCCTAACCTGGCCTCTTTTCATATCTTCCATTTTCTTAGTCACATAGTCATCTGTGATATAGGGATACACTTTTTCTCTAGAGAACTTTTTCAGATCTTTCTGTAATTTATCTACTTTAGATCTTAAAAGGTAATCTTTGTATTCCCCAATTTCTGTGTTAGTTTCCTCTAATTTCTTTTTGAAAGTGGCCAGAATGATACTCGTTTTAATTCCCTGCTCATTAGCCTGGATTTTGATGTACAGGGCATCGGCAGTCCTTTTAGCCGTGTTTATAATTAGGATTAGCCAATCCCTGGGGCATTTCCAGGCGATGAGAGACCAATCTTTTCGAAAAATGGGGTCATCCAGGAAAATTAGAGGTTCATTAGAAACAAGGAGGCCTCTAGGAGCTGCATTGCCCCTAAGGTATTCCGTTAAGATTGCCCCATGCAGTATGGTTTTAACATGAGACTTTTTAAGTTCTAAAAGAGTGTCCCAACCTTCCCCTTGCATAAGGACCTGGTTGATAGAGGTATCTCCTAAAAGTGAAGGGCCTGCGAGGATATCTGCCGCCGCATCATCCCCGTAAGCTAGTCCCTGTTCTGTTGCCATAATTCCTCAACACAGAATTTTGTGTGGGAAAACCCAAATAGGTGTCAAACAGACAGGGATCGTAATAAAAACGTCCTCTGCGGCTCAGCGGCCGCTCGCAGCAAAATAACACAAAAGAGAGGTAAGAGGATAAATCCCTGGTCACCCTCCTACAAGCTATAGATCCACACAACATGGACCAGGGACTAACAGGATCATAAATCGTGAAGGGTAATAGATAGGGGGGGTAGAAAGGTGTAGAGAAGGGCACAAGCAGTGTGTGTAAAATTGCTCTCACACACAGCAAGCTGTGTCATGCTTCATCATAGGGCCTGCTAAACACACCTCCGCGCTAGCCAACGCTGGAGGTGGAGCAATAGGGAGGGGGAAACAAACAAACACACAACATAACACGTGAACAAATTGTGTGGGATTTAAAAGGTGAAAAAATGTGGCAGAGAAAAATTTAAAAAGCTGGTGACAGTGTATCCCTACGCTAACTTTAATGGTGGGTACACTGTCCAGACACAAAAACTGGTCCTCTTCGGACCGGTGGGTGGTGGTAATGGCTACTAGTAAAGAGAGCCCTACCCCCACTCTGCTAAAATGTCGACATGTTTCAGGCGAATGAAAATACTACCTCGGCTTTCTTCAGGACTTTCACCTGAACAATCCCAACAAGGATAAAATCCCTACCTCCTTTAAAAATCCAAGGGTAAGGGAAAGAACAGGCACCTTATTTTAGTGCGCATTCTGGTACAGGGAGTAGAGCCCCTTGCTCTCAATGAGGAACCTGTAAAGGATAAAATCAAAAAACAAGCACATAGAGAAGTAAAGTACAGAGTGCAAAAGTGCTGTGCCCCACCTCATAACCCAAACAATCAGTGTGAAAGGTGGCCCCCCTAGGAAACACATCTATACAAGATCCCTGGATAGTATAAAGTGCCCAAAAACACGTAGATGTATCATGATCCTTAATGCGTCTAGCCAAGTCGGCCAAGAACGAGTAGCACTACCCCTATAGAGTACTCGGTGGTTGTGCCCTGATAAATTAATCTTACAAAACATGTTAAAAAAGTAGACAAAGTGGAGGTATAATAAAGCGTCTAAATCCAACGCAGTAAACTCCCCATAACTGTATCTAAAATAGAGACAGAGATTTCCTACGATAGAGAATACCAACCATCCAGTTCCATCGCAAGGGTCTTAACGAGTTTATTATAAAGTCAAACTCGAACTGGCGGGGGGTGCAAGTAGCTCCCTGTTGTGTTATTTTGCTGCGAGCGGCCGCTGAGCCGCAGAGGACGTTTTTATTACGATCCCTGTCTGTTTGACACCTATTTGGGTTTTCCCACACAAAATTCTGTGTTGAGGAATTATGGCAACAGAACAGGGACTAGCTTACGGGGATGATGCGGCGGCAGATATCCTCGCAGGCCCTTCACTTTTAGGAGATACCTCTATCAACCAGGTCCTTACGCAAGGGGAAGGTTGGGACACTCTTTTAGAACTTAAAAAGTCTCATGTTAAAACCATACTGCATGGGGCAATCTTAACGGAATACCTTAGGGGCAATGCAGCTCCTAGAGGCCTCCTTGTTTCTAATGAACCTCTAATTTTCCTGGATGACCCCATTTTTCGAAAAGATTGGTCTCTCATCGCCTGGAAATGCACCAGGGATTGGCTAATCCTAATTATAAACACGGCTAAAAGGACTGCCGATGCCCTGTACATCAAAATCCAGGCTAATGAGCAGGGAATTAAAACGAGTATCATTCTGGCCACTTTCAAAAAGAAATTAGAGGAAACTAACACAGAAATTGGGGAATACAAAGATGACCTTTTAAGATCTAAAGTAGATAAATTACAGAAAGATCTGAAAAAGTTCTCTAGAGAAAAAGTGTATCCCTATATCACAGATGACTATGTGACTAAGAAAATGGAAGATATGAAAAGAGGCCAGGTTATGGACAATAGGACCTCAGATAGATCAGGGTCTAGTTCCGGGAGTGAGGATAGTGATTATGTCAGGAAACCCAGAAGGAGAGGACGAGGCAGGGGTTTCTATGGGGAACCCTTTAACCGCCCTCAATTCAACCCACTGTATCCTAACTTTCCCAATAATAACTTTGGCTGGCCCCCTTTATACCAACAACAATTTCAAGGGATGCAGGGTGGTCCCACACAACTCTTTCCCCAAGTACCACAACCTTTTTTAGGGAGAGGCCGAGGCCGAGGCAGAGGAAAACAGAAGGGAGCCCTAGGGGGTGTCCAGTGGGAAGACTTGGAACAGAGGGTAACCAGGAGTATGGGGAGGGATCAATCCCCGAGTACGAGCAGGGACTGACTTCCCTGGTAATGAATCTCTCTGACATTACTCTCACGGACACCCAGTTAGCACTCCTGAATAAAGGCCTGGGTTTTGTCCCGACTCACCTACCTGATATTTTCAAAATTCGCCAGGAATTAGCATCCTTTTTCCGGAACATCAGACTTCGGATTTTCTTTGGTCACCAAGAGGAGCGTCCTATCTCTGAAGGGGATACCGATTTCAGACCCAAATCCAAATTCACCCCTGCACTGGGTGGTCTCCCAGTGGAGGTTGAGGCTTTTGAACAAGCAGTTGTTAACGAGGTGGAAACTTGGGTTGCCTTACACCGCTCCCCTTACAAGAATCTCTCGAGTATTGAAACCAAAGCCCTTGAAGAACTGAGAAACAACGAGGAGTTGGTTATTAAGCCAGCTGATAAGGGTGGCGCAATTGTGGTTCTTGACAAAACCGCCTACGAGACAGAATGTCTGAGACTCCTGGCTGACAGAAGAAATTATACTATTCTGAGAGAAGATCCCACTGAAACACTAAGAAGAGAGATTACCTCAGTGGTGGAAGAAGCCGTACAAAATGATTGGATCACTGACAAAGAAGGTGCTTTTCTTTGCCAACACGAACCTGTGACCACTTACTTCTACACTCTCCCCAAAGTGCACAAACCCACACGTCCACCTCCGGGAAGACCTATAGTGTCGGGTATGGGTTCTCTGTTGGAACCTTTATCGCAGTTTTGCGATTTTTTCCTCAAACCCATTGTACAATCTAGGCGTGCCTATCTCAAGGATACTACAGAAGTCCTTAACCTGCTTAAAGACTTATCCTTTGATCCGGAGAGTGAATTTTTGGTGGGTCTGGACGTAGAGTCTTTGTATACTAACATTCCCCAGTTGGAAACCCTGAGGGTGGTGGAAGAGATTATCTACTCGGAAGATTGGATATATACCACACCCAGACCTTTCATTCTGAACTTGGCAGAAATTGCCCTTACCAAAAACTATTTTGAGTTTCAGGGCACATACTATCTACAGTCGCATGGTACATCCATGGGGAGCGTTTTCGCCCCCAGTTTGGCAGGGCTCTATATGTCAGCTTTTGAGGACCAGTATATTTATGCTCCCAACAACATCTGGACTAACAATGTAAAAATGTGGCGTAGTTATATTGACGACGTCCTCCTCATCTGGAAGGGGGACAGACAATCTATTGATGACTTTATGTTATGGCTTAATAGCCGGAATTCCTTGTTGTTGTTCACTTCCACCATCACAAAGAGAGCCTACCTTTCCTCGACCTGACCATCTTTCCTCATCGGGGCGGCCTTGAGACTAAAATGTTTCACAAAACCACCGATAGAAACAGTCTACTATCATTTAACAGTTTTCATCCCAGATCCCTAAGGGAGAATCTCCCCGTGGGACAGTTCCTACGTCTCCGCCGGAACTGTTCTGACATAGATGATTTTAGATCAGAATCCCGGGCTTTACACAATAAACTGATTCGGAGGAACTATCCCAGCAGGATTGTTAAGAGAGCTAACAAGAGAGCTGCCAATTGTAACCGTGAGGCTCTGTTAGAAACAGTCATTAAACCATCTACTGTTAGACCCATCTGTGTTACTACTTTTAACACAGCCTCCAATCATATTCAGAAAATCATCACACGACACTGGCGAATCCTGAATTCCAATGGGGTTAACCTGGATAAACCATTGTTTTCCTACAAAAGGAGCAATAACATCAGGGATCTCCTAGTTCATACCAGACCCAGGCCCCAATTTCAGAGTATTAACATCGCGGCCCGGGCTAGTCGATCTGGACTTCTTTTACCACCCGTTATTGGTCACACGAGATGTGGGTCTTGTGATGTATGTCATCTGACTGCAAATACCAAAACCATTGACATTGGGCTCCCCCATCCGTGGGAACAAAGAAAACATACAAATTGTAACTCCATGTATGTTATCTACTTGATCAAATGTGCATGTGAGCTCATTTACATAGGTATGACCACAAGGAAGGTAAAGGTTAGAATAATGGAACATAGGTCTACCTTTAGATGCCAGAGATCTGTAAGTCGACTTACTACACACTTCAAAGAAAAAAATCATTCGGCTGATGATTTTTTCTGGACTGTCATTGACAAGCCCTTTATTGACAGGACGCAGAATAAACCAGAGAGAGTGCTTTTCATGAGGGAACAACGATGGGTTTACAGGCTACGTAGTCATGTGAGCGGCTTGAATGATGATATTCCCTGGAACAGCCTAAATTTTTAAGTTTCCATTGAATATCTGTCCTTGTTATACCGCCCTGTCTTTAATGTTGAGCTTTTATCCTTTCCTCTGACTCCTAACAGCGTTCCACGGCTGTATTTATGTGTTGCTTGCTATTTCCAACTTGACCGTGAGGGTGATGTTGTAGTCGTTGTACGCACCCCGCGCTAACACGTGTACGTAGGGGACGTTTCCCTTACTGCCTATGTAATGACGGCTGGAACGCCCATGTAACATTCTACACGGTGTTGGGAATGTGTTGAGATGACGTTTATCAGCTCACCTAGATGCAGTGAGTGGGGATGAGTCGGTTTTGTTTGGAGGGTCTTATTACATGCATTATGTTCTAGAATGCCCCTTTCTTTGAACTTGGTAAAGTTTAATTACTTTTTAGGTAGCTCACGAGAGCACATTAACCTCCCTCATGGCTGTACTGCTTTCCTCTCAGTGCTGACCTTACATTCTTTCTCTGAGTCCCAATAGCGTCTTACGGCTGTGTTTATCCGTCACTTGCTATCTCCAACATGGCCGAAAGGGTGACGTTTTAGTAGTTGTACGCACTCCGCGCTGACGCGAGTGCGTGATGGACGTCTTTCCCTCACCGCCTATGTAATGACGTTTAGAACGCCCATGAAACACTCTACACGGTGTTGGGAGCGTGTACAGATTGCGGATACTAGCTTACCTTGATGAAGTAAGTGGGATCGAGTGGTTTAGTGTGCAGGGTCTTATGACCCATTGCGCCTTCTGAAACTAATGGGACTCTAAACTTTTGTCTCGGAGGGCTTGTGTTTTTGTCTGGTGATTCCCGCTACCACGCACAAGTTTTCCCTGTATTTTTCCCTTTGTGTTTTTAGTTTACCTGCATTATTAGAACCCTTTCTTTCTGTATTTTCCCTTGTCGAAATATAGAGTGTGACAACAGGGAGCTACTTGCACCCCCCCGCCAGTTCGAGTTTGACTTTATAATAAACTCGTTAAGACCCTTGCGATGGAACTGGATGGTTGGTATTCTCTATCGTAGGAAATCTCTGTCTCTATTTTAGATACAGTTATGGGGAGTTTACTGCGTTGGATTTAGACGCTTTATTATACCTCCACTTTGTCTACTTTTTTAACATGTTTTGTAAGATTAATTTATCAGGGCACAACCACCGAGTACTCTATAGGGGTAGTGCTACTCGTTCTGGCCGACTTGGCTAGACGCATTAAGGATCATGATACATCTACGTGTTTTTGGGCACTTTATACTATCCAGGGATCTTGTATAGATGTGTTTCCTAGGGGTGGCCACCTTTCACACTGATTGTTTGGGTTATGAGGTGGGGCACAGCACTTTTGCACTCTGTACTTTACTTCTCTATGTGCTTGTTTTTTGATTTTATCCTTTACAGGTTCCTCATTGAGAGCAAGGGGCTCTACTCCCTGTACCAGAGTGCGCACTAAAATAAGGTGCCTGTTCTTTCCCTTACCCTTGGATTTTTAAAGGAGGTAGGGATTTTATCCTTGTTGGGATTGTTCAGGTGAAAGTCCTGAAGAAAGCCGAGGTAGTATTTTCATTCGGCTGAAACATGTCGACATTTTAGCAGAGTGGGGGGGTAGGGCTCTCTTTACTAGTAGCCATTACCACCACCCACCGGTCCGAAGAGGACCAGTTTTTGTGTCTGGACAGTGTACCCACCATTAAAGTTAGCGTAGGGATACACTGTCACCAGCTTTTTAAATTTTTCTCTGCCACATTTTTTCACCTTCTAAATCCCACACAATTTGTTCACGTGTTATGTTGTGTGTTTGTTTGTTTCCCCCTCCCTATTGCTCCACCTCCAGCGTTGGCTAGCGCGGAGGTGTGTTTAGCAGGCCCTATGATGAAGCATGACACAGCTTGCTGTGTGTGAGGGCACTTTTACACACACTGCTTGTGCCCTTCTCTACACCTTTCTACCCCCCCCTATCTATTACCCTTCACGATTTATGATCCTGTTAGTCCCTGGTCCATGTTGTGTGGATCTAGTCCCAGACTGCACACATGCTCTGCAATGGCAGGCCTGAGCCACATTTTACAAGCTGCTTCTGTGGGTGGCACAACCAGTGCTGCAAGCCCACCAGCAGCATTTGATTTACAGGACCTGGGCACTCATGGTGCACTGTACTAGGGTCTGACAAGTAAATCAAATGGCCAATCATGGAGTCACTAATCCATTACAACAATTTACAATAGGGAGCACTTGCACTTTAGCACTGAATAGCAGTGGCAGAGTGCCCAAAGCATCTAGACCAGCAAAAACACAGGAGGCAACAGCGAAAAAATGGAAGGGAGACCCACGCCAATGGTGCCAGGTCTAACACGTATCCCCTCCAGCTGAAATGTGGGGAGAACTACCCTACCTCTTGGGAGTTCTCTTCACTAAGGCGAGAAAATCTGGACAGACCATCAGCATTGGCGTGTTCTGTACCAGGGCGGTGTTCCACCATGAAGTCCATCCCCTGTAGGGAAATGGACCACCTCAACAGCTTTGGATTCTCACCCCTCATCTGCATCAACCATCTGAGGGGCCTGTGGTCTGTCTGAACCCGGAAGTGAGTCCCAAACAAGTATGGTCTCAACTTCTTCAGTGCCCAGACCACAGCAAATGCCTCACGCTCAATTGCACTCCACCTCTGTTCCCGTGGAAGTAGCCTCCTACTAATGAAGGCTACAGGTTGGTCTAGGCCCTCCTCATTCATCTGTGAAAGTACAGCCCCACACCATGCTCTGAAGCGTCTGTCTGCACAATGAATTCCTTTGAGAAGTTGGGCGCCTGAAGCACGGGCGCCGTGCACATGGCAGTCTTCAGGGCATCAAAAGCTTTCTGACAGGTGTCAGTCTAGTTCACTTTCTTGGGCTGCTTCCTGGAAGTCAGCTCAGTCAAGGGTGCAACAATGCTGCCACACCCCTTGACAAACCTCCTGTAGTACCCTGTGAGTCCTAAAAAGGCTCTCACCTCTGTCTGGGTCTTGGGGGGTTCCCAAGCCAGGATGGTCTCAATCTTGGGCTGTAGGGGCGCCACCTGGCCGCTCCCAACCTGGTGTCCCAGGTACACCACGGAACCCTGCCCGATCTGGCACTTACTCGCCTTGATCGTGAGGCCTGCCCTCCGCAGCGCCATCAACACTTCCCAGAGGTGGCGCAGATGTTCATCCCAACTGGCGCTGAACACTGCGATGTCATCCAGGTAGGCGGCACTGAAATCCTCCAGTCCAGCCAACTCCTGGTTGACCAACCTCTGAAAGGTGGCAGGGGCATTCTTCATCCCAAAGGGCATAACCCGGAATTGGTAGTGCCCATCTGGTGTGGAGAATGCTGACCTCTCTCTTGCCCCATCAGTTAAGGCGATCTGCCAGTACACAGACGTTAAGTCAAACGTACTGAGGTACCGGGCAGCCCCTAACCGATCAATGAGCTCATCAGCTCTGGGGATGGGGTGCGCGTCAGTCCTGGTGACTGAATTGAGTCCTTGGTAGTCCACCCAGAACCGGAGTTCGGGTGTGCACCAGGCGCGGAAGCCTTTGGGACCAAGACCACTGGGCTGGCCCAAGGGCTGTTAGAGGACTCAATCACCCCTAAAGCAAACATCTTGGAGACCTCCTCCTTGATGCAAGCTCTCACCCTGTCAGTCACTCTGTAAGTTTTGTGTTTTACAGGAAGACTGTCCCCAGTGTCCACATCATGGACGCACCACTCAGTGACACCGGGAGTCAGGGAGAACAGATCAGGAAACTGTACCAACAGTTGGTGACAGTCATCCTGCTGCTCAGGGGTCAGGGCGAAAGAGAGGTTCACACCGTCCACTGACCCATCTTGCTCTGTTGCAGACAGGAGGTCAGGAAGAGGCTCAGTCTCCTCCTCCATTCCATCATCTGTTGCTAGAAGCATGCCCACTTCGGACCTCTCCAAGTGGGGCTTCAGGCGGTTTACATGCAGGACCCGCAAAGGGTTCCTAGGAGACCGCAAGTCCACCAAGTAGGTGACATCACTCTTGCGCTCCACCACCTCAAATGGTCCGGTCCACTTATCCTGGAGCGCACAAGGCTCCACGGGGGCCATGACCCACACTTTCTGTCCAGGCTGAAACTCGATCAGAGTGGCATTCTGATCATACCACCGTTTCATCTCCTCCTGGCTGGCTTCCAGATTCGCCTGAGCGAGTTGTCTGAAACGCCGAGTTTGGTTTCTGAAGGCCAGCATGTAGCTATATACATCCTGGGGAGGTTTACTGGGAGCTTTCTCCCAGCCTTCCTTTACCAAACTCAGAGGTCCTCTTACAGGGTGACCATACAGCAGTTCAAAGGGACTGAACACTAAGGACTTCTGTGGCACCTCTGTAAGCAAACAGAAGGCATGGCAAGAGGACGTCCCACTTACGCCTCATAGGTTCCTCAAGACCCATAATCATGCCCTTTAGGGTCCGGTTGAATCTCTCTACCAGGCCATTACCTTGGAGGTGGTAAGGAGTGGTGAACTTGTAGGTTACACCGCACTCCTGCCATAGGGACTTCATATACTTAGATATGAAGTTGGTACCACGGTCTGACACCACCTCTCTGGGGAACCCCACATGGGAGAAAATCCCCATCAATGCACGTCCCACCACGGGGGCCGTCACAGTCCTGAGAGGGATGGCTTCCGGGTACCGGGTGGCATGGTCCACCAAGACCAGGATGAACCTGTTGCCCATGGCTGTCTTGGGATCCAGAGGCCCCACAATGTCAATGCCCCACCCTTTCGAAGGGGGTGCTGACCACAGGGAATGGTTGGAGAGGAGCCTTTTGCTTCCTCCCACTCTTACCACTTGCCTGGCAAGTCTGACAGGTCCTGCAATGAGTATCTGAACTCTTGCGCATTTGGGGCCAATAAAAGTGGGTGACAAGCCTTTCAAAGGTCTTGTCTTGCCCCAAATGTCCTGCTAAAGGCACATCATGAGCCAGACCCAGTAGGAAGGCTCTGAAGTGCTGGGGTACCACCAGCACACGGGCTGACCCAGGCTCAGGAACCTTAGGCTCGCTATACAGGAGACCATTCTCCCAGTAGATCCAATGTGATCCAGACTGAGCACCTGCTGCCTGGTTTGTGGCCTGTTGCCACAAACCCACAAGAGAAGAGCACTTTTTCTGCTCCTCGCAGAACTCTTCCCTGGAGGGTCCTCCTTCCTGCTGCCAATGGGTCAGCTCAGGCAGGTCCCCCAGTTTAGCTACTTGTTCCCCTGTAGGTTCCAGGGCATCCCCCTCAAGGTCTGTCTCCTCCTGGACCGTGGGAACTTTGGGGGCTGGTTTCCCGCGCCCCCTGCCTCTTCTCTTTAGGGCAGGCACCTGGGCCACTCTTTCAGGCTCCAGGTCCTCTTGAATACCCTTACTGGCTGCCATGGACCGAGTGGTCACACACGCCCACTCAAGCAGACCCAACATCTCCAAATGAGCTCTTTGCTCCACCTTAGCCCAAGGGGAGCTTTCCAAATCATTGCCTAGCAGACAGTCAACAGGCATGGCTGGCCTCACAGCTACTTGAAAGGTACCTGAGACCCCCCCCCCCACTCAAAGGGAACCTGGGCCACCTTACAGTGGCTCCCTGAGTTGTCAGCCGCAACTACAGGGTAAAATGCATGGGGGATCACATGCTCTTCAGACACCAGCCGACAACTGACAGCTGTCACACTGGCTCCGGTGTCTCTCAGAGCCTCCACCCTATGGCCATTGATGGTCACCCACTGCCTGTATTTCTTAGTGTTATCAGGCAGCTGGGTCCTAGGGACCATCTCACTGTCTCCTAAAGAGACCAGGGACATCTCTGCGGGACCCCACCCACCTTGGGCACCCAACTCCTCCCCCAGGGCTACACTAGCCATCTGCCAGGGCGGTGCACCAGTGGGTGCTGTGTTACCTTTGTTGGGACACTTAGGATCCCAGAAGAAGTGGCCCACCTGACCACAACTAAAACATTTCTTGGGACCCCTCTGAACAGGCTTATCTGTCGGGGCCCCTGGCTTCTTCTCAGCGGGAGGCTGGGAACCCTTCCCTTGGTTCCCTTGGGGATTACTTTGGGGCCCTTTCTGGAACTCCCTCTGTTTACCCTTGTCCCCCCCACTCTTCTGCTGGGGACCCTGCCCACCTTTGGCGAAGTCTCCCACATGACCCTTGTGGACTTGGGTACTAATCCAGCGGTCCGCCTCCTCAGCAAGCTTCCTAGGGATAGTCAGCTTACTATCAATCAGGTGCTGGCGTAGCTCTGGAAAACAATTACTGGACAAGTGCTCCCATGCAATCAAATCATAGAGCGCTTCAAAATCATTCACTTTGCTACCCTTCACTCAACCATCCAATGCTATGCAAAAAAAAGACACATATTCTACCCAAGTACTTGACTCCAGTTTCTTACAATTTCTAAACCTTTGTCTATAAAGCTCTGGGGTCAACCCATACCTGGTCATTAAGGCTTCCTTCATGTGGACATAGGAATTCTGGTCCTCAGAGGGCAAGTCTAATGAGGTGTCCCGCCCATCACTGAGAAACCGCCCCCACAACCCCGCTCCCCAATCCTTCTCAGGGACCCGGTGGGAGGTCATGGCTACCTCATAGGCCTTAAACCATTGCCCAATATCTTCATGCTTGTGGAACTCCTTAATTACATCTTTGGGGATGAATAATCTTGCTTCTACAGGCATGGATGGTGTGCTGCCATCAGAGGGAGTAATTTCTAAGCTCTTGGCTTTCAATTCCAATTCCCTCAACATTCTCTCATGCTCTAAATGCATCCTCTTTTCTTCCAAGGCTTACTTCTTGCTTTCTAATTCCATCTGACCACCCAGTTTGAGCTTGGCTAGCTCCATCTTATGCATCCTATCCCTCTCCCTGTCCTCCAGCTCTTCTGGAGACAGGCCCTTTGAAGAAACACTGCTGCCTGCCCTGGAAGGTACTTTCTCCCCGGTCAGGCCCAATGGCCCATCTAGATGCCCATCTGTATTCTCTACCTCCTCACTAGGCTCTTCAGAATGCTCAGGAGCTTTACTAGCTTCCAACCAGGCCTTCAGCGCCTTTTGGAACTCCTCCTTCTTGGAGATGCCTTTCACAGAGATTTTAAATCTTTTACAGAGGGTTTTAAGCTGTGGCACAGTGTAAATATCAACCCTGTCTTCAAATTGTAGATCCATAGATGCGTTGGATGCTGCTTTGCTCATGGTAACAAGGATTGACAGTTTCTAGCAAAAATAGAAGTCCCAAGGAAAAAATTCTACCAAAATGTATGTGGTCCCGTTATGGTCTGCACTCACTAGTAGTGTACACCAATCACTGTATATGAGTCACAAATGCAAGTCCAAATCCTCACCGCTGACCACCAATGTTAGAAATGGGGGTCTCTAGTTGGCAGAGGTAGGTACCTTTGACCAAGTAGGGGCCCTTGCTTCTAGTCAGGGTAAGGGGGCTACACTCCTAAAATAACCCCTGCTCACCCCCTTGGTAGCTTGGCACGAGCAGGCAGGCTTATCTCAGAGGCAGTGTGTAAAGCATTTGTGAACACATACAGTAATACAGTGAAAACACTACAAATGGACACCACAACAGTTTGGAAAAATAAGTAATCTTTATCTAGACTTAACACAAGACCAAACGACAAAAATACACAATACAGTAAACAAAATATGACTTTCAAATGGTAGAAATAGCTTAGTTCAATGTAGATGGTAAATGCGACACTTTACTCTCAAAGTACCTTGGATGTGTAACGCAACATAAACAAAAGGATCGCAGGGAAGGTGATGCGTCGGTTCCTTGCTTCGGGGTAGGTGATGCGTCGGTTCCTTACTGCAGCACTAGGGAGGTGATGCGTCGGTTCCTTACCGGAGAGGAGGTGATGCGTCGGTTTCTTACTGTGATCTGGTGCGATGCGACAAGATGGTGCCTCGATGCGATGCGACGATCCGGTGCGATGCGACAAAATGGCGTCTTTGATACGATGCGATAACTTGGATGCGATGCGTGCACGCCCGGCGGCCGTGCGGCGAACTCGATGGTTTCTTGAGCCGCGACAGGCCCTGCGACACACTTCTCCGGTGATGCGACGCGCTTCTTCGGTGATGCGACGGCAAACTGCTGCGGCGGCGACACGCTTCTTCGGCGATGCGACGGCAACAGCTGCAACGGCGACACACTTCTTCCTCGTTGCGTCGCGCTTCCCGCTCCCAGCGACACGCATTCTCTAGAGGGCCCAAACCAACAGCAGGCACCTCTCTGCGGGTAGAATTCCCAGCAAGGAAATTCAGGGGGAACTGGGGGTGAAGTCTTTGTATCCCTGAGACTTCAGAACAGGAGGCAAGCTCAGCTTCAAGCCCTTGGAGATCTTCCTCAAGATGAGTAAAGTACACACAAAGTTCCTTTTCTCCTTTCCTTGGCAATAAGTAACCACTGCAGGCCAACAGCAAACAGCACAGGGGCAGTCTCCTCCTTCAGCTTCCTTGGTTTCTCTCCTTGGCAAAGGTTCGTCTTGATTCCCAGAAGTGATCTAAAGTTCTGGGGTCTGGGCCCCAATATTTATACTACTAAATCCTTTGTTCTCTGAAGGTAGAGAGTGTTTGTACCTAGTCAAAACCAGTCCTGTCCTCCCTGGTGTAGCTTCCTGGCAGGAGGTGGAGACAGCATTGTTGAAAGCAGACCTGGCCCAGGTAGCTGGAAGGAAAACTCCTCCCCCTACTCTCTATTCTATGAAGGCTCAGGCAAGTGAACGGAAATCTCCTCCCCCTACTCTCTATTCAATGTAGGCTCTATTCAGCCCAGCCCTGACTCATCAGACTGCTGGAGCCAAGGCCCTCTCTAGCCCCCTGTCACTCACAAACCAGACATGGAATACACAAACCTAGCAGAGGCATACTGGATGGTTAGGCAAGAAAAGACCTACTTTCTAAAAGTGGTATTTTCAAACACAGAATGTAAAAATCACCCACACTAAAAGATGTATTTTAACATTCTGAGTTCAGGCATACTAAACTTTATTTTCCTATCTTGTTCCTTGGGTCAGTTATGTTTATAAGATGTTATAATCAAACTGCCCATTCTGGCCTATGGGAACAGATAGCCTTGCAATAGTGAAAAACGAAATTGGCTGTAATTCACTATCAGGACATGCCACACACATCAGGGCATGTCCTCCCTTTCACATACTATGCACCCTGCCCACAGGAGTACCTTGGGCCTACCTTAGGGGTGACTGACATGTACAAAAGGGAAGGTTTAGGGACTGGCAAGTGTGTGCACTTGCCAAGTCGACATGGCAGTCCCAGACTGCATACAGGCTCTGCAATGGCAGGCCTGAGCCACATTTTACAAGCTGCTTCTGTGGGTGGCACAACCAGTGCTGCAAGCCCACCAGCAGCATTTGATTTACAGGCCCTGGGCACTCATGGTGCACTGTACTAGGGTCTGACAAGTAAATCAAATGGCCAATCATGGAGTCACTAATCCTTAACAACAATTTACAATAGGGAGCACTTGCGCACTGAATAGCAGTGGCAAAGTGCCCAAAGCATCTAGACCAGCAAAAACACAGGAGGCAACAGCGAAAAAATGGAAGGGAGACCCACGCCAATGGTGCCAGGTCTAACACGGATGCATAAAAAACCCTTGAGCTTGCAGCAGTACGTGGCTCCTTCAGTTCCAGGGACAACGCCAATGCTTGTTATGAGGATTACCTAGCTGCCCATGAGTCCCAAAGGTCCCGGACACTGATCTGACAATTGTAAATAGTGTATGGTGCATTGTTTATTGAGACAACATGATGGCTTTGCTAACGTTAAGATATCACACGTTAGTCAGCTTTCACAATACTGTGGTCAAATTCTAGATGTGTTCAACTGGAAACAGAAAAGCGTTTGCAGCAATATATAGATCATTAGCCTAGTACAGTCCCCTTGCTGGCAGACTTCGGAAAGAGACTCAAGACCTGGCTCTTCGACGGAGACACAGTGCCCAGATACCCTTAGGGGTGACATTGTTGGACTTTACAAATGCTGTTTGAGAGTTTGATTGATTGATAGATACAGTCTGGCACCACTAATGTAGCAGTTTTGCAAAACATGCATGTTTTTGCATAAATATATTAATGCATGAGATTCAGCAATATGAACAGTATGGTGCCCACTATGAAAGCTGCTGTATCACTTTATTACTGCTATACATTGAGGGGTATATTCACAAGAACGTGTGATAACTACCGCAAGAGTAGCGTAACGCAACTTTCAATATCGCAGCCCATCGCGGGAAAATAACCCTGTGTCAACGTGGAATTCACAACAAGGCGGTAGCATGCGATAGTCACCAGATAACGCGTCAAATGACAGCGTGAAAATCAACGCCACGCCGAAAAAATGCGAAACGCGAACGTGAGAAATCATGCAATGAGGACAATCGCGGTACAGAAATCAGCGAACACCAGCCACAGGCCTGTAAATCCCACGCGTCCGGCGGGAAAAAGCACCATAAAAGGAAGAAAAAAAAAAGCCCAAAAACAATCCAAACTGCGTAGCAACATGGATGCACCCGGACCGAGTGCAGAGGACAAGCCGAACACGACAAGCCCTACGGAGGACCATCCAGGAACCCCGCTTGCGGGGAAGGGCAAGGACAAGAGGAAGAGGAAGACCGGGTACAGTCCGCAGGAAGACCAGATCATCGTCACGAGGGTGACCGAACACCATCAACAACTGTTCGGCACCTCCACTGCGGCACTGGCAACCCAAACCGAAATATGGCAGACCATGGTCACCAACGTCAATGCAGTCGGAGTGTCCAGGAGGTCACTGGAGGAGGTCAAGAGGCGCTGGCATGATCTGAAAAGTCAGACCAAACATAAGCACGCCGCCAACAGGGAGGCAGCAACGGCGACTGGAGGTGGGAGTCCTGCTACACAGGAGGAGCTGGATGAGCTGGAGCAAATGGTGGCCACAGTCAGCAGTGAGGAGACGGTGGCAGCATTGGGTGGCCTGGACACAGCACAATATGACCTGACCCAACAGCAACAGGGTGAGTAACCACTAGGGACGGGGGGACGGGGGTAGATGGGCACAATGGCACACATGCACAATTACGCGCAGCACACATCACACCCACAATGACCGTGGAACATGTCCCTGCTTGCCTTGGCACACTGCAGCACACATAGAAACGCCAAGTAGGCCCCCATCCACAATGTGCACAGAGGGCCCCCCCTATCACCAATATCACAACCGACCCGTGCATATGTGCTGAATCCAGCAAAGCAGCTGCTCCGTGACCCACTCTGACTATGCAAGTAACACTGCATGTCCGATAGCATGGCAGCTGCCCCCAAAAAAAGACATGGCCCACGAAGCGACATGGAGGTAGCCAAGTGCGGATCACATCCGTAAAGGAGCAGATCACACTCCGACGTGTCCACGTGCACCCACAACCCATGCCTTACAATACGCGCAGCAGACGAACAATGCACCAGGCCACAAAAACAGTCCGCGAGCACACATGACCCCAGTCAAAAGCAAATCAGGCCCCTAAAAGCACACAATTCAAAGGCACCCCGCCTCAAAGGGAGAAGGCTACATGAAATCAGAGCTGCAGGGGCAACTCACCCACAATGCAGCACACACACATAGCAATCACAGAACATCAGCAATGAAGGCAATGTGGTACAAAGTGCAACACCACAGGACAGAGCTCACTACAGGTTCCGCTCGTGCGTAGTAACTGTCCACTCACACCTTGCATTACCTGACACTGTGTGATGATAATGTACGGGTACTACCACACATCCGTCATGTAGCCGAAAAACACACTGACTGACATCAAATAGCCAGCTCCCCCAAACAGTCACAATGTACATTGGCATGCAGTCTGAATGTAAACATCCGCTAATCATCACCATACATGTGAAACTCTGTTAACCTGCATCTCCCCTTTACATTGCAGAGGGACAAACAACACCCCCTGCAGAGCACACCACACATCCCACCATTGATGATGAAGAGGACAACCTGCACATATGTCAAGACACCCTCCAACGGATGCTGGACAGGCTCTGCACCCCACCCCCAGGAGCAGGCCAGGCCAGCTGCCTCGAGGTGACCCCACCACCTGCACAGACCATACAGCAGGAAACACACACCACCACGGCTGTCTCCCAGGACCCCACCGACCAATACATGGAATTCCAACGGCGTGTGTTGCGTTGCCAGGTGGAGTTGGCTCATCAGCTGCGTGTGGGTTTCGAGCTCGTAGCAGCCAAACTCGATGCCATGCGTGGGTGTCTGAGTCCCATCAGGGACCACGTACAGTCCCTATCGGACACCCCCTGTACGCACCATGCTCCGCCACCGACTTTTGCTAACCTCGCTGGTGCCATGAGTCTAATACAAGAACTGTCTGGTCAGACAGGCACCAGCCATGACAGCACAGAGTTGGCACAGATGCGGAGGGCAATGGGGACAATGGAGCAGATGCAGGCTGGAAGTATGTCTGCCACGGCTGGACACCAGCGAGTACTGGCTGGGAACAGCAACGCCCTGCAGTACTCCAACTTGCCATTGCTGCCACTGAGCCGTTCCCAGATGACTGCAGCGGGAACATCAACACACACAGCTCCGACCCCTGATGTGTCCGTGGCACACTGTGATGCTGCCCCATCACCTACGCAGTCTGATGTGTCAGGGGCACACAGCGATGCAGCCATCACCCCGCCACACACACCGGACACACCGGACACAGAACCCGTATCAGGGGAGTGAGAAGGGGATGGGAACTACTGTGTGAGGAAGGAGGCAGTAGCATCCATCACCGCCATATGGCCTGTCCCTGCCTGGTCATGACCTATGCATCATGCCCTGGGAAATACCTCCTACTGACCTCCGGAACACCCTGCGACATTCACCCGGACCCCGACACGGACTGCCATTTCTTCGCCGCTGGCCAATCACACAGCAATCCTGCTGCAGACTGCACTCTCCCTCTTCCCAATCACTGTGCAATCCCCAAAGGACTCTGGTTGGCCCACCACTGCGCTTCCATGTGATGTGGGCTTGGATGGCCAGGTACAGCTCCAGCTCCGTCAATCAACTGAATGTGAATAAAACATTCTAAATCACACAGATGTGTCATCACTATGTTCACTCACGTATGGAAGTATGGCTGGATGTGGGGACGATCATTGCACACGAAGGTACACCCTGGTAACTGACATCTATGCGCATGTCTATCCCTGAGACAGATGGCCAATTGGATGACTGTGAAGGTGAGTACTAGCTGTGTCCCCATTGCACATCAACAGCAATCTCACAACACCCCAACGTAGGCACACGTCCATGTGTTGAATAGGGCCGTGTGTAGGAGTGACCAAAACGGTGGCAGGCCAGGAGTGGTATCCCACACCACGTGTGACAGCAGAACTTCACGTCGCATACCGACTTACACACATCTGAGTGGACACATTCTGTTGTGATGTATGACATTGCTCCACATGGTCAGAGGTTGGACACCATACACACATAGCTGGAGTCATGTAAAAGCACATGTCGTCCAGCACCTATCCAAAAACAATGTCTGGCTCACAGAGGTGGAGCTTGCCAAAGGGACACACCCCCATTGCACATGCGTCAGTCAGTTCCTCCCTGTGTTGGGACGATGCTCATTGTGGCACACGAGTGGACAATCTAAACAACACACCTCACAGTTAGACACCAGTGGAGTGGCATAGGCTTTATTGGCATGTGCGTGTCAGTACGGACGAGGCAACTGCCACAACAGGCAGGGACATGCTTAAGACACTTACACGCAGCATGGGTACATGTCTAGGTACAGATAATGTTGGGGCTGAAATGGAAAACATTCATCACGGATGGCAACGCTCACAGCCCACCTTGCCTTGCTGGATGAGTCATGTGTTGTTTGGCGTCTGCCCATTGCCCCGTGTGAGGGGGCACGACTCACTGCACGCAGGGTCTGCATGGTGCACTGCCTCCGGGGTGCGCCGATTGTCTGCTCTGCCGACAGTGATCAGGTGTGAGGGTCCGACAGGTCCACATGTCGTGCTACATTGCCATGTGTGTGCTCTCACCCAGCAGTGTGTCCAAATTGGCAACGTTGCCAGACGACGCTGTGTTGCTCCGACCATGGACCTGCGTCACCTTGCACAGGTGTGTGTACACAAGCGTTATTCTACGCACATGCATCCAGAGCCCGACCGAAGGAAGACGTGTCCTCTGTTGTGGTGGGATATGTGAGCAATCCCCATGATGCAACAAGTTGTTGGGCCATGTGCTGTGGCTGGCAATCGGATGTGGCTGCAGTAACGTAGTTACTCGTCCATGAATGCCCGTGCAGCTTCATGTGCAATGTGTTCCCCAATAGTACGTCGTTGTCGTGTTCAAGGAACACCAGGGTGAGCCAATCCATTAGGTGGTCCGGGCAGGTGTGCTCAGCCCACGCCGTCTCACCGATCCGCAACACAGCCCAATAGGGGAGCGCCTCGATGTGGTCACTGCACACGAGAAATTGTGCAATCTCCCATGCACAACTACTAATACATACGCAGTATGTCAAGGCATCCCATGCACGGCTGTCTCGGTTACACTCCTATTCGTGATCCAACAGGGGGCGTAGACATAAGTCATAGTCCAATTCATCAACAGTTGTGTTGGATAGGCAGACATCCATAGGACACTCGAATGTGCATGTTCGGCAGTGGAACCAGGGCTGGACGCAGGTGACGTGGGCAATGCGGAAACTGAGCCTGTAACTGATCCGCAGCACTGCCAGTGGCAGTGCACCCAGTAAATGCAGCATACATGCACGGTAGTGTTCTAAGTGACGGCGGTTGTGCATGTGCCCGGTATTGCCTGCCATTGCGTTGGTGCGTCTCGTGAACAGGCACTCTTCTGGACTGCGGCAGTTGTGTGGAGGATATGCCACAGCTCTGAGCAATGATTCGAATGTGTGTGCAACGTTGTGGGTAATGGGTTGCTGTTTCTGTGAGTGTCAAGGGCATCCCATGCGGGGGTACCACAGGCAGGGGCTTCTGTGTGTGGGCTGCAGATGAGTCGGATGGTTCATTTGCGGAATGCGTGGTGTGGGAGTCGTCCCCATCTGCCATTGCATCTCTATCAGGGTGTTCCAGGCGCGTTCTGGACCAAGGTCAGGGGTGCAGGTGTCCTCCCGCCTTCTGCATTGGGACAATGGTGCTTTCATCCCTAATGTTTGTCTGACTACTACTTGCGTTTTCGGAATGTGATGTGGCTTTGGCGCTGAGATTGGGACACGGCCTTGGGCTCATGGTGTACGGATGGCGATGCACACACACATGTTGGCATGTGGAGCCAGGTGCCCGAGCGGCCTTGCGCCGCTTGTGCTATCTCACTCCGTCTCTCTCCCTCGCTCTCTCCCTCTCTTTCCTTTGTTGGGCGCATGGCACACCTTCTTCTCTTGGATTTGGTCTTCCAGGCTGTGTGCTACGGATTGTCCAGGTGGGAGCAGCTAGGACTCATCCTAAGGGTTGTTTCTGCTTTTGTTTGTATGGTGTTTTGTGTTGGTGATTGCATTGCTGTATGACTGATTCTCCATTTTCGGGCCACGCATGTATGTTTATTTTCCGGCTTGTGCGACATCAGGCAAAATGTTCGTTTTGGGATTCGTGGTGTTGGTGTGCAATTTCTTAGTCCGGGGTTGGGGGTGGTCCCGGGGAGTGTGGGGGGGTGTTCCGGGTGTGGGTTGGGGTCCTAGGGTGGTGGCGGTGGGTGTTGTGGCCCTCTTGGGTGTCCGGGCCCCATGATGAGTGGCTCCATGGCATCTTTTGCCCTTCGGATGTGGCCCTGGGCTGGGCTCCCTTTTGTTGTGCTGGCTGCCGTCCGACTTTACACCAGGTCAGAGCAGGTGTAGATTTCCTGGTGCTAACGCGCCTTATCGCCTGTTTTGTGTTTTTATTGCCGATGTGGCTGGTCGTTGAGAATGTTGAGGTGTGATGTTGTCTCGACTTTTGTCACGGGAACGCCTACTCTGCATCTCATTAGCGATATTTGCGGGGGTCCTCTGTGGAGATGTTTTTTGCGGCTGCTATCGCGGGTAAACTGGTGCTGTGGGCTGTTTACACAGGCTTGTGAATGGGGGGGTAAATTTATCACGACTTTGGCTGCGATAAAGTGCCGTTAATTCGGTGATAGCTCCTTGTGAATATGCCCCTAAGTGTACTTAATGGTACTATATTCAGGGCCACCGGAATTATGCGGCAGTGGAGCACTAAATTATGCGACATTGTTGAACAAATATTGCAGCAAGAAAATGCATATTATGGGGCATAATGCGGCACATTTTTTGATAGTATTGCTTTATTATTTTGTCATTTTTGCACATAGTAATACTGTCTGGGCAAAGATTTCACCTCATTATTACCAGTCTAACCACCAAATACAGCAATAAGCAGCTGAAAAATTACCAGTTAAGCTTTGCGAAGGGCCTTGCACTGTGCGCAAACAGGTTGCAACATTTTATTAACTTTTGAACTGTTCAATCTAGAAACAAAACATTTTTTTGGTTAAATCTGCAGATTATGTAGCAAATGACGGGTTATGTGGCAAATGCGACACGTCCATAATTATGCAAAAAACTTTGCGGCAGCAGAATTGCATAATTCCAGTGACTCTGAGTTTATTAATATACTCATGCTATAGATTCAGTACACTATTATGATACTGAATTACTGCACTATTGGTTCTATAGATAAGATAGTGTGCACCCTGGTACTTTATTCATTGATTTTTTTTCTATTTATTCAGCTGTAACCTGCTACCATTGCAGCTTCAGAGCCCTGAAGATCACAGGATAATTGGGTAGAAAAAATAGAAAATCTATGCAGGGATTTGTTAACAGTAGAACTTTTTTCAAGAAAAAATCTGTTAATGCCCTGCTTATGCTTTCAGCTCCATGGGGTTTGTGGGCTAGAAGTCAGCATTGAGAGAATACAAGACAATCAGACCTAACTTGCAAAAAAACATTGGAACCCCAGAAAATATCTGAATGTCACCCTAATATGTCACAAAATAAGCACAGAGTGAAATGAAACTCTCTTCAGCGCTAGGCATGACACCAGTGCATCATTTTCCAGGAGCAGTAAATTATGGATGTGTCTATAAGAATGTTATGCTCCACTCCCTGAAAGTAGACCACTGCCATCCAACCTTCATGAGTGCTCCTTAGTGTCCTGAATGGAAGGTTTGGGGGGGATGAGGTCATCCCATCCGCAGCAAAGGGTCTTCTTCAGAGACCTGTAAAATATGCTCATCCATTATTTTTAGCTACTCTGAGTGCTGTCAGGTACTTATTTATGTGGCTCTTTTGTGATGCACCCTATGTAAGAAGTTCAGTTCAGAGTGCCCAGATATATCGCTCAGTCATCATATAAACAAGGGCAGTTAGAGTGTACTTGGATGCGAGAGGGAGACACCATCCAGAATTCTTCTGACCAAATTGAAGCCTTTCAGACCAATCAGAATATTCTGGTATTAAGGAATTTCTTGAATAGCTTGGAACTGCCCATCGGCCATGGTCCAGGATTCTCTTTGGACCCTGCAGTCTGAAAGACTCCCTTTCATGTTTCTGCCTTTAAGTAGGCTCTGAGGATAAAGTGAGGGACAATTGATTGGAAGCTAAAGACGTGGTTGTGATGCGGTACAAGCTACTGCTGAGGTGTAGGTCAGCGCTTCTTAACCTGTGGTCCGTGGAACCCCTGGGGTCCGGCGATGCCTGCTCCGGGGATCCACAACTGTTCGAAAATTAAATATAAGCAGATCAATAAAAAAACAAAATTGTATGTTTTAAAATGCTCGGTAAATGTGAAGGAATTTGAAATTGGATTCTAAAATTAAGTTGGTATCCTTATCTTGATTTGTGGGAGCAACGCAATTACAGCAAGCAGAATCTAGTTAGGCGGATTAGTGGCCTCAGTTGAAAGAGCACTGGTATGCACCAATAAAAAGGGAGCATGCATTAGGAGAAAAAAGACAAAGAGATATACTAGAGCCTGGCACATAGCTTTGTCTTTTTGAAATAAAACTACATTTTGAAAAGCCCCAACCTACCCATTAAAATTGAGTTCATACAATTTTTTTCCTTGTGAACTAAATACAATATTTTATAATTTGTATATATGTTGGATGTATACTCGTTTCTGTACTTTTGTCCGTTGTTTTGAGGTTCAAATCATACAAATTGTTTAGGCGGGGGTCCCTAGCTTCCAATAGTGATTCAATGGGGGTCCACAGAAGTTAAAAGGTTAAGAGCCCCCGGTACAGCTCCTTTGTTTCTGTACGTCTAGTGCACAATGTACTGTCCTGAATTTGATCCTGGACTCACCTGAGAGCCAGTGGATGTTTTTCAGTGTTGTTTTCACACAGTCATGTTTCTGCAGGTTCACTCACCTCCTGTGGCTTGGTTTTGACTTCTCTGTAGCAGGAAGAACTGACACCTGTCTCTCTGGCAAATGACATACATCCGCACCTGCCTGACTCCTCCAGAAGCCCCCGCTGCAAGCATGCCAGATGTCAGGATAGGTGCTGGAGGACCAAGGACCCGGGTCACCTTCTCTGATCTCACCAGGAAGGAAGCACGTGTCCCCTTATGCACTAGGAGTTAACCCTGATCCATCTCACGACTCAAAGGCTACGTCTACCATGTTACTATTTGATTCTGAGGATTTTTTTTCTCAAGTCTAGATTTTTAACGTGTTAATTCGCCATTTGGGTTCGAGGGCTGCTTTGGTTGCTGTTTTCCCAATTTTTTGGAGGGAAGTTGTGTCCCTCACACATGTGGCATATGACATCAAGGGATAATCCTTCCCCTCCCCCCTGCAACTCAAATGTTCTCCCCCATGATGTAGGTACAGGGAATACATATTCTTCGACTCACCTGAGGCGGTTCCGGCGCTTCATGCGTGTCACCACAGCAGGTCTGTGTGTGTATACTCCCCCACCTGCCGAACTCGAAATGTTACAAGCCAGAAGTTGCAATTCAAAAATATTGTAATTTTGTGGTAGAGCTGCATACGTTATGAAGCGAAAACCCGCAATGAACCTAAAATGAAGAAATCCAGCCCGGAGGCGTCATACACCCAGAAGCGAAGAAAAATGTGTATGAATTACATATTTGATTGATAAGCTTTTAGAAATGGTTTGACGTGAACATATACCTCGCGGTAGATGCAACTATTGTCATGGCACAGCTGCGCCGCCGTGTTTCCGTGTTCTCTCGGCTGCAGTTATTGTGGTACCCGTGTAATAATAGACACAGGGGCGTCTGGCAGGAGATTTACTCTTTCTACGACTCGTTTCATGACACTGACTGCACGTGCCCCGAGCTGCACGCCATTTCCAAGGGATGCTGTAGCGCACGAGACAAGTGACTGTTTCATATGTAAGGTCACGCGCGGGGTCCGCGGCAGAGGTCACGCCGAGCGCGGCTCGGGTCCCGACGAGGCAGACTTCGCCGTTTGTATGATTATGGCAGCAGGGAAACCATTAATGGAATCCCGTCCGGGGCATTAACTTAAACTAGATTAGATAAACGCAGGGATATGAAACCATAAAACTACATTTTATGACCGAGCTCTTGGGCTCATTTGTTCAACTTATATTGGAAGGGCTAGATCTCGGATGCACCCGAGCAGGAAGAGGCCTGCACTCCAGTGACGCTGCACCTGGCTGATGAGTCCCAATTATGCTGAATTTGAAACACGTTTGAGGGAATTGTTGTGCTATGCGACAAAATCAGTGTTGGGTCTGACCTCTGACGAGCATCTAAGTCCCAACACATATGGCCACATGTATCATCCTATTTTGCGTTCGCAAATGGTGCGAATCCCTAAATTCGTCCGTTTGCGAATGCAAAATAGCCTTTCAAGTAGTATGAAAGGCGTTGGCAGTGCATTTTAGGTAATAACAATTTTTTACGATAACTTAAAATTGCGACTACAAAAAGGGTATCGCAATTTACGATTCTCTAAGCACATGTACCAAGCATTTTCTAAATGCTAATTTTACATTTTGGAAATTCGATTACCATCCACTCCGAGTTGATGGTAACCATGTGCAATTTTTTAAATGCACAAAAATGCATTTTTCAAAGTGCCATTTAGTGCACACATGCCCTAGGGCATGTTTGCGCTGTACATGTGCACATTTTTATTTTTGATTGCTTCAGGGGGCCTTAGGCCCCCAGGCACCCTTGGTTTTACATTACATAATTTGTGAATACCAATTAGGCAATCGCAAATTAGCTAATGCAAAACCATTCACACTTACTAATGCAGTAATATTACCTAATAGCGATTTGGTAATTTAAAGAAATCGCTAAATCTTTAGCGATTCTTTACATACGTCGCATTTTGCAATGACTTCGGTAAAAATCGCTATTTGGTAATCGCAAAATGCTATTTTGATACATGTGGCCCATAGGTTGTTGCAAGGTTGCATTGGGGCCACAATTCTGCTTCGGCAGCCCCAAAAAATTGGCCCACAATCGCAGATCGCAACCTTTCACAATACACTGCTTGGTTAGGATCATGGAGCTAAATGATGGCAAACTTTTCCGGTAATAAAACTAGGAAATTAACATTCCAATGGAAAAAAATATATTCTGGAAGCACAGAATTATCAAAAATACTAGGAACTCACTTTTAATTGCCGTTTTATCCATATGTTTGCTGTGGATGTTTTGATTAATGTTCGCTGGGAAATGTGACATAGCACAGACCTAGACTGCCTTTTACACTCACCATGCGCTTTTTTGATATTCATTTCATTTTTTGCAGTACTTAAGATAGACCCACCAATTCTCAGAGACTAGTGAAGGGTGCATCTGTTTTTGGGTCGAGCCTAGAGTAGCGCGCATGCGCTGCCCTGCGAGACTTTATGTAAGGGGCTTCCAAAAGCTGACCACACGCTCGTGCACAATGGCCTTTTCCGTGCGGTTACCCGCACGGCCGCCATGTGTTTTCAATTATCGCGCCCGGCGGCTGTGCGGGTAACCGCAAGCAATAGGCCATGGTGCACGCTCTCGCGCGCGCATCGCGCGCGGGCTTCTTTTTTTTTATTGCTGTCTTGTGATGGGAGCCATCTGGTTTCACTCAGCCATGTTTATTTTTGCATCGAGCTTTCACTTAAACTGAAAGTGAAAGCGCGATGCAAATATAGACAATGGTGAGCGCTTGTCTGCCCTGCAGCCTGCCTGGCGCTGCCGAGGCCCCTCATCTATGAAGCGATTATTGCAGCTTCTACAGTGCGAGTTTCTCTGCTTTAAACCTCCTCTTCCTTACATTCCTGCCTCTTGTGTCTGCCACTGTCTGGTTCCTCGCGAGCTGGCGTGAGGGCTGCAGTTCCATTTGTATATTTAAAATGAAAGAAGACCCTCTGTACCCCCTGTCTTCCTAAAATGGAAAGTGACCCCGTGACCCCTGTCACTCCGGGTGCATTTCCTTCTTTCTTTAGGCACCGGGGGGGGGGGAAGATGAAGCGATTTGTGCAGAAACACGTGGTGTTTGAGAGCCTCCTGCCAAGCTCGAACCTGGGTTCCCAGCTTCACAGTCAGCCGAGGAGGTGCGAGGGGGGTAGGGAACAATAGTAAAGTGGTTTAAGCACGTAACGTTTGCACCGACAGTCGTCCGAGGTGACTTCATTCCAGCGCAGCCTCAACAAACTCATTTCTGAAACTTATCGTGTTAAGGCCCCAAAAGGCACAAGTATTTCAGCTCATCTTCTCCAGTGTTGTGTTTTTTCCCCAGTCTTGGACTTGTTATAAAACGTTATCACTGGATAGCAGCCACCTGTTCGCCAATATAACAAAATAAACATTGGGTAAAAGCAAATCTCTCTCTCGCTCTCTCATATATTTGACACACACGCACGAACGTACGTACGTGACAGAGACAGCGTTGACAATACCTTGGCCAACGTAAAGGCCCAAAGAAGAAATACTAGCAACGCAGTGGGTAAGTATATTCAGAAATATTCAAGGAAAGTTCTAGTGGCTCCCTGGAAGCTATGGAAACAGGACTGGAGGTTATAGACACATGGGATCAAGGTGAAAGTTTCACGGAGGAAACCCAGGGTGACTGTACAGAGAGACACAGTGAGGGGTTTTATGGCCGGCCTGGGAGGTTGTAACAGATGCTCAAGCAGTCCTCTCCAACCCACCAGGCTGGGCAAGTAGGCGTGAAACGTAACTAGTGCTCATGTAAAGCGCTTCAATTCCGTCGGGTCGAGCTTGCGCTATATAAAACAAGCATTGGCATAGCCAATAGGTCTCGCCTTTGGGACCTTATAAGTGTTTAGCCATGAAACAGTTGATGTTGTTGCACCAAGGATATTGTGCTGCATAACTAAATACTTATAAGGTCCCAAAAGCGAGAACTATTGGCTATGCCAATGCTTGTTTGTCTTAGCTGTAAGACATCCCTGTCACCTCAGTCATATCATAATCATCGTGATAGTACTGCCTTCCTCGAGGGTCATCAAAATAGTTCTGATCAGAACAACCCTGCGAGGACTCATCTGCTTGTATCTCCTCACGACCCCTTCCACCATGACCCCGTCCATTAGGACCCCGTCCTCTGGGAACCACAACTCTCTGCAACAATTCCGGGCACTCACTGCGCCAATGTCTCTCCTTTTTACAATACGCACATTGGTTCGGCCCCACAGGTGTACTATTCCTACCAGTGCAAGGCAATTGCTGTGCCGAACCGGTGCCACGTCCTCTACCGTTCCCCCTAGCTGCCTGCTGCATCAACACCTTCATTTTCAATTTCTTATTTTTCTTCTCCACCTTTTCCTTCTCCTCATTTTCCCTGTGCTCATAGTACTGTGTCATACTCAATATCACTGAAGGGCAGGAGGTGGTCCACGTGCTCTCTGAAGCCTGCAACCGAGTCGTGATCTCGGGAAGCAGGTTTGTAACAAATCCATTAACGAACAATCGGACGCCTCCTTCCATTGACAAATCCTGCCCACTGAAATCCAATAATACCCCTTCAAACCTGGTGAAAAAATCATGCACATTTTCATCTTTCTTCTGATGACATGGCGTTAACTTATCCCAATCGACCCGCTTCAGTTGGATTAGGGCATGCATATAATTAATAATACGACTTGGCAAAGCTAATATCTCAGCCCTAGGCTTCTCACCAGGTTTACTCTACTTATCCCATGCCCTGATCTCATCCCAAGTGCCACCCAACTCCACAATGTGGTCCAGTCTCCAAATATCCACCGGTACCAACAACCCGAAAAACATCTCAATATCTGCCAACGTCATCACTGTCGATGAGACAGCCTCTGTCAATTGTTTATAACATGCATTCAGATTTTTCCTAGGGTCTGGCAACTGGCCCCTAAGAGATAAAACCTCACTCCTTTTCCATGGAGTGTAAACCCATTGTTCTTGAAAGTGAGCCTCTACTTGCTGTCTGATAACGGCATCATGCTGATTACGCAGCTCCGGTATCTCAGGGTGAAAAATAGGATGCACTTCCCTCATCGGGAACTGGGACCCTGTCGTTGGTGTGTTCTGTTGTAACCTACCTCAATAACCAACAGTGTGGCAACATTACTAAAAACTTCGTTAGGGGCCATGTCAGCAGCATACACACGATCCCGGATATCATAAATTATCTGAGGGGCGATACTATTGAAACACTGCTCCCACAACCCAATTAGTGTGGCCGACATATGCTTGAGGGCATGCTGCTGCACTCACCACACTCTATACATCCTCCACACTGTAAATCGGGTGCCGGGCCCACTGTGTGGCCTGGTCAGCTAGCATCTTTTTCTCCTCATTCCCCACATCAGACCGAATCAGCACCCGCTCCAGTCGTTCTCGAGCTGCTGCCCAACTCCCATCGTTCGGTCCACGTACCGGTGTCCCACTACTCAGCAATGTCAGGGAAGGAACATTCGAGGAGGACACAATGGATGAAGGGGCAGGCGTTAGCGTTAACAGTGGCTGTGTTGAAGGGGTGAGAGAAGGAGGAGAGGAAACATAAGCAGAGACAATAGGCGTAGCGGGAAGACTTGCAGTTATTGCATATGCAGCATGTGAGGCTAGAGAAAGAGCAGAAGGTGCCGTAGCCGAGGCAACCGGGTCAGGAACAGAAGAGCCAGAGGTGGAATCAGGAGGGGGTGGGACAGCAGGGTATATTCTCTGCGGGGCATAAAGAGGCGGAGGTCGAGCGTCTAACAGCTCCTCCACAAATGTATCACCCTCCTCTCGAGCGACATAGGATTTGTCACATTGCAATCGAAATTTTCTATTAGTACATTTTATACCTTTTTCTATTTTCCCTCTATCATACGCTACTGCTTTCTGAGTCACTGTCTGCATTTTTCCTTGCCTGGCCTCTTTTTCTGCTCTCATTCGCCTCTGCCTAGCTTCCTTTTGCCATACCTGCAGAGAATCAAACATCGACTGTCTACTTCGTTTTGCAAACAATTTATCCTGCAGGAAATTCAATTTTTGTTCATCAAAGGTACCTGTTAATGGCCACTGCAGCTCAGCATTGTCCCTCGTATATTTGTGCCACAATGTGCTAAACATATTAGGACCAATGCAGTGCTTGACGTACATGTCAAAATTCTGAGTGCCCTCCGGAGGTGCAGGCTGCCTCTCCTCCAGTCAAGCATCAGTGGAGCAACAACGGCATCTCAAACACCAGAATTTACTCAAACAAGGCATCTAAATATAAGACGCGTTCACCTTTCGTACCAGTCGAATAACTAGCAAGTACACCTCTAACACTACAAGTCAGTCCTAAACATAAATCCCCTCCCCACCTCTCTGCCTTCCAAGAAATGAAGAGTCGGGAAGACAGTAGAAAATGCAAACCAAATAATTTTATTAGTAATGCCCTGCAGCGGAGCCCAGTCTGACCAGCCTCATGAGATAGCTGACGAGGGGACTGACTTCAAAACACTTCGTAAGACATAATATGCATCTACCAACACACTAAAGTCCCGCCCAGGCTGGAATTTTCCAGCTCGGACACTGGTGAACAAAGGAGGTATAGAAGGATGAGCTACCACCTGCAGAATGGGTACATATTATCACACTCTCAAGGTCGTCTTGTTCGAGCTCAACGCTCCCTAGTGTGGGAGCAGGGCTACGAGAGAGGAAAGGCATGCAAGCACAGAGTAAGCTATTCATTAGTACGTTAGAATCCAACCTTGAATAAAATAATGGGAAGTAACTCGAAGCAGCTTTTGCTGAGGCAGACAGTCTATGAGACAGAAACTTATTTCGAGCACAATACAAAATGGTGAAGAAGAGACAACATGGTGCCGCAAATGCTAACTTAACTCGCACAATGCTAGAAGGTGGCAGATAGATGCATTTTGCAGCCCAACAGGTGTGGTGGTGCGTGTTCTGTGTCCCTGCCCCTGGGTATGACTGGGCTTGCGACTTTCTCAGTAAGACAGTTCGAGTCCCCACAGCCAATGATGGTGTCTTAACAGAAGCATGTCAGGGCCTGCAGTTTGCCATAGGTAACACCTCCCATCCATATTCTATTAGTGCCCTTTTCCATAAGGCAAGAATAACCTCCAGAATGCCCGACCAACAGCACACTTGCACGCATAACACACATGCACTGACACATTCTCTCTTGCACACATTCTCACTAAGGGGGTGATTAGGATGGCGGGCGGACTTTAGTCCGCCCGCCACCCTAGCGGCAATGGGACGGCCCGCCTGCCATGCTGCTGTCCCGCCACCCCAATTATGATGCGACCGCCACCACGGCAGTCGCATCTGGCATTCTAACATTGCGGCGGGTGCTGCTAGCTGCAGCACCCACAGCAATGGTAAAATGTCATGTTGTGCATTGCCATGCACAACGTGGCAGGCACCGTGCGGTGCCTGCCACCTTGTGCATCGCAATGTAGGGGGGTACCATAGGTACCCCCCAAGTGCAGCCCCCACCCCACCGGGGGCCCGCAACGGGCTCCCAAAGCGTATCCCCGCCAGCCTTTCCATGGCGGCATTGCCGCCATGGAAAGGCCTGAAAAACCACACAACCTAATATGGATGGCGGTGCCTGCTAGGCACCGCCACCATATATGTGCCCCAGCTCCCATCCATATTCTATTAGTGCCCTTTTCCATAAGGCAAGAATAACCTCAAGAATGCCCGACCAACAGCACACTTGCACGCATAACACACATGCACTGACACATTCACTCTTGCACACATTCTCACTAAATCTCTTGCACTCTTCGTACATTTGTACTCTGTCACATTCACACACAGACACACTGCCACTCACACTTCCATTAGTCAATCTGCTTTTATTATGTTAGAAAAGCTTGCCCAGCTGCTTCTACTATTCCTGCCTTGCCTTTTAGAGAGGCTTAATTAAAATACATTCTCAATTCAAAAATGTTAATATGTTGCCTTGTCAATGTTTGTTACAAGTATGATGTGAGCTAAAAGTACACTTCCTTAAAAAATCTGTACGGGGCTTATATTTGGTTTCACGTGTGGATCAAACAGTTACAGTATTAGAAATGACGAATCCACGTTCTAACATGTAATATCACAACATCCAACTGATCTTATGAAATGACTGACTTCTTCGGCAACCATAGATTTTATCCAGTAACACTTTGAAAGTTTAGGTTTTTGAGAAAATCTAAAAAAAAAAAACCTAAAAAAAAAAACTACAAGTCCCTGACTGAAGCATTGCGGTGAATGGAAAGCCAGGAATGGCTGAAGGTGTCAAACGATCCTCAATCCACCGCCATACCTCAAAGCCTCTGCCCTAGTCTCTCTCCTTGCGCCATCCCACATTCTCTGTCCACTCTCCCCTTTTGCACTAGCCTCGTTGTTGCTGATGGAATTAAGTAGGCATCTAGAACTACGATAAGAGCAGGTATTCTGTGGGAGCCTTTGTAGAAATATGTGCATATTCATGAGAGTCATGTAATTTTTTATAAGTGCAGAGTAAGAGGTGTGCTCATGTAAGTGCTGAGTGATGGTGAAGAGTGTGAGTGAGTGCAGCATGAGTGGTGCGAGTGTAGGGTATAAAATGTGCCCATGTGAGTGTCGAGTAAACTGCATGAATGCAATGTGAGAGGAGGGCCCATGTGAGTGTCGGGTGAGAGGAGTGCGTGCAGAGTGAGAGGAGTGAGTACAGGGTGGTGTGAGCGGTGTAAATGCAGGGTGAGTGGCGACAGTGAAGGGTGATCTGTGAGAGTGACTGGTGAGTGCATGGTAAGAGGAGTTAGCGCAGAGTGAGTGGTGTGTCCCTATGAGTTCCTGCAGACTATTGTCCCTGTGTGCAGGCAGGATGAACATAGTGCCTGTATGAATGCATGCTGAGAGGTTTGTCTGTGTGAGTGCAGGATGAGAGGAGGAAGTTCAGAATGATCGGTGTGACCACAGGCTCACTGCTGTGCTTGTTTGTGTGGTGTGAGTAATGTGCAAATGTGAGTGAAGGGTGAGCTGTGTGAATCACAGGAGTGCCTATATGAGTGCAAAGTGAGTGATGTGACAGTGTGAGAATAGGGTGAGAGGGAGTGACTGCCGGGTGAGTGATGTGACATATGAGTTTGGGTGCGAGTGAGAGTGCAGAGTGGCAGGAATTAATGCATGGTAAGTGATGTGCATGTTAGAGTGAGATTGCAGGGTAAGCAGTGAGAATGACAGGTGAGTGAAGTATGATATGAGTGCAGGGTGTGTAGTGTGTTTGTCTAAGTGCAGGGTGAAAAGTGTGTGTGCATGGTGAGTGGTGTGAATGCAGTGTGATCACTGAGTGCAGGATGAGCAGTGTGCTCATGTGACCGCAGGGTAAGTGAAGGGAGAACAGCGTGAGTTCATGGCAAGGGGCATAAGTGCAGTGTGGTCGCTGTGAGTGCAGGGTGAGTGGTGTGCTTGTGTGAGCGCAGGGTAAGAGAAGGATGAACGATGTGAGTGCAGGGTAACAGCATGAGTGCAGTGTAATGGCTGTGCGTGTAGCATGAGCAGTGAAAGTGACAAGTGAGTGGAGTGTCATGAGTGTGCAGGGTGAGTGGTGTGCTCGAGTGAGTGCAGGATAGGAGGAGGGTGAATGGCGTGAGTGCCAGTTGCGGCTCCTCTGCTATACAGAGGAGCGTCGCCTCACTGCTTTTGAGCAATGGAAAGGAAAGGAAGTGTAAAATCATAATAACTTTGAGTTATTATCATTTTATGTTTCCTTTGCAGGCGGGTGGGCGGGGCTGCTTTACTCACGGAGCAGGGCAGGAGTGGTTTGCCCACTCCTAAGTGCGCAATGTCTGTTTGGTCGGCCCTCTCGGGCTGCCCAAACCAGCCATGCTCATTTTCCCCATTCTTCATGCAGGCTGCATTACAGCCTGCGTGGAGAACAAACCCAGGCCCCCATTCCCTGGTTGAGCGTCGAACCAGGATGCTCAAAACCAAGGAGAGCCTGTCTGTTTTCCTGGCTTCCTGTCCCACGAGCAGGAGCAAGGAGCAGAGACGCAGTACCCAGCGGCAAGGTAGGTGTATAGTTTTTATTTTTTTGTTTTACATTGCGCAGCCTCGCGCCCGCCCTCACCCTGCCACCCGCGAGTCATGCCGGACGCTGCTGGTGAGTGCATGGGGGGCAGTGTGAGTGCAGTATGATCGCTTTGAGTGCAGGGTGAACATGAAAGTGAAGGGTGAGCGGTGAGAATGAGGAGGGTGTTTTCTGAATGCAGGATTTATTCCCAGACACCTGGGGGCATATGTACAAGCCCCTAACACCACCAGAGAGTCACTTTTTCTGATGCTCCAGTGGCGTTCACTCCTTTGCCATTTTACAAGACGGAGTTAAGCCATTTTTTGTGGCTTAACGCCGCCTTGTAAATAATGCCCCTATTCATGTAGCACTTAGCGTGAAAGGGGATTGCAATGAGTGTTGCAGTGGGCTTTCCGCCACAACACCCATTGCTTTTTGACGCTGCCCCATATTTGCAAGGTAAGGGACAGCGCCAAAAATACAGCCAGGGATTTCCTGGTCTTAACCTGGCGATACGACGAGAAATGTTTTATTTCTCCTTTTATATTCTTCTTTCTATGTGTGCTGTATTGTGCAGCACACATAGAGCAAATCGCATATTAAGACTGTTTATGTGCAGGAAGGTGTCCCTTCCTGCACATAAACAATCACCCCAACAGCAAAGACACTCTAGCAAAATAGCGCTAATGTGCCTGCGTTGGAGCTAGGTAGATTTTTTAGCACCAGTGCTAGGGGTAATGCAGTAGTGCCATGCATTCTTGTAAATACGGTACATCCCTGCATTTTGAAATTGTCGGCGCATCCCTGCATTTTGAAATTGTCGGAGAGCGGCGTTACCTGATTTGGCGTAACACAGCGCTCCGCCAGTTTCTTATACATATGCCGCTTGGAGTTTCAGATATAAGTTAAACTATTGCTATTATGGCATCAATCTGGGATGGAGGGTGGAGGAAACAAATAATGTGCTGATTCTGCAACAAACTTTCAGGGGCAGATCTACAAGAAAACGCAGCTCGATGCAGCAAGTCATTTTGCTGCGCCGCGCTGCGTTAGTTTCGAAGCACAGGGATGCGACATATTTATAACAGTATGTAGCATCTCTGTGCTTCCCCCTGCACTGGCGCACAAACTGCAGCCATGCGCCGGCACAGGCACCCTTGCACCATGGTGCAAGGATGCCTGCGTCGTGTGAAGATTGTTTTTGTGCAGGAAGGGGCACCTTCCTGCACAAAAACAATCAATTGAGGTGATTTCTCTTCCAATGCGCACGCATTGAAAGAGGAAAAAAACAAGGAGAAATGAAAACATTTCTCCTCGTTGCAGTGTAGCATTCTGACGCATTTCCAGAGTTACGATTTCTCGTAAATCTGGAAATGCATCAGTGGACATGGGTGTTGCGTGGGAACACCCACAGCAACACCCATGTCATGCCCCTAACACGCAAAGTGTTGCGTGAACAGGGGCGATATTTACAAGCACAAGTTAAGTCACGCAGGGTGACTTTACCTGTGCTTGTAAATATCACTCAGCAGGCTGCGCCACCGGTGCACCGGCGGCGCATGGGGCTTGTAAATTTGCCCCTCAATCTCCTTATTAGGGTTGCCAGCTTTTCAAATTTATACTGGCACCACCGGTATTTTGATATCCCGGACAGTAAAAAAATAAGCAAAATCACAGCACTTATTTGTGCATACTTGAAACAGCAAATATAAATAGCACTTATAAATGAGTTTTAGGGAATGATTCATGACTAATAATTACAGAAAACAAAGGCAGAAAGGTCAGGTTTCAAATGAATACATACCATTTTATTTACAGCCCTCTTTAGTGTCAAGGGGAGGCCTTTGCAGACTCCTTAAACAAATGGCCTGTATTTTTCTCTAAGAAAGGTGGCATCCCTACTTGAGATGCCTTTTCTAGAAATGCATTCTCCCACTGAGGCAGTAAAAATAAAATACAACGAGGAGACATGATGTCTAACAGGGCGCTGTTCGAAGCCTTCCTTGGAGCAGAGTTGACAACGTAATGCCGAGGGCGGCCCTCTGTTGGCAGTCAGTAGAATTGCAGTCCATCGCCTGACGGAAATCTCGAATGAGGCCATGGTAAAGAGATATGGTAAATACAACCTACCCATAATGCAATGCATGCAAGACCAACAGCCGACACAGCCAATGATAGTTGTCTATAAGCATTGAGCATACATTTTGTGTTGCTCCTTCAACAAATGAGTTTGCATTTCTTTATCACTCGTGAGATCAGCTAACAATATCTTCCTAATTGTCTTATGCAACTAATTTTATAGGACTGTTATTACGCTCTCGTGTAAGCATAGTTAGAAATTAGCGTTTCCCTCTATTTAGTTGCCTCTTTTTGGCGCTGATAAAGGAAACCAATTCAATTTTTGGAAGGTCTCCGCCGTTATGAGACCTAAATAAAATTGTGAAAGAAAGTTATTGATATGTGTCCAGATAAGATAGATCGGTTCTATAGTCGTTCTCATACCGAAGACATGGAAGTTTAATCCGAATCTAACATTAATATTTTTCTTACAGAACTGTTTGTGCTAGCTAGTGTGGAAGCAACAGCTATTCCTTCACGTGAAAACTATAGACGTAAATATGTTGGAAATGGGGGTGGAAGTGTTGGGGGCGTGGGAAGAGAACCTGCTATAGAACTTTTTGTCTGTTTTGTTGGCCTTTCAGCTACAGGTGACTATATCACCGGTCGAAGTGCATTAAAAAACAGTATGAGATCTGTGATGCTGTATGCAATAGGGGGGTCAGTGAGAGTGGGGGTGGGGGTCAGTGAGAGTGGGGGTGGGGTTCAGTGAGAGTGGGGTGGGGTCACCGGTCAAAGTGCATTCAAAAACAGTATGAGAAATGTGATGCTGCATGTAATGGGGGTGGGGTCAGTAAGCGTGGGGCGGGGTCAAAGTTGGGGCTAAAAAATAAAGGGGCATATCTACAACAACTTGCGATAAATATCGCAAAGCGCGCTTAGCGCTATTTTTCTTATCGCCGGCTATCGCTGGATTTCAACGCCGAGATAGCACATTATTATCAATGCTTATCTCCGAGACGATATGAAATCCAGCAATAGCGGCGAAAAGCGCCAATATCGCTTGAAAACCAGAGATAAGTTGTGGGAGATAATGAAATCCTTGCTGATACGCCCCTGTGACCTTAACCCTGCAATCCACCTCCCATTATGTAGATGGCTTAGTCAACTTTTAAGCAGGTGTTAAAATCCTGCGATAAGGGGGCTTAGCGCGATTATTCTTGTCGCTAAGCGGGTCTGCTGCAGGCTTGTAAATACCGCGAAGCCTTGTTAACAATTATTTCCATGTGGTTTTGCTCCGGAACGCCTACTTTGCATGTCATTAGCGATGGCATGCAGGGCGATAAAAAACGGGAGCAAACTTACGGAAACTAGCGCTAACAAGGCTTAGCGTGAGCTTGTTAATAGTGCGATGTGAATATCGCCGCTTTTCTGGCTTTTAAAGCCAGAAAAGCGGCGATATGGCCCTTGATAATATGCCCCAAAATATTCTCAGGGTGTTTTTGGTCTTCCACCTTCAGGTAGCTACATTAAAAATAATGTGCACCTTACATGGGAAATAAAAATTAAAAAGTTAAATTAATTATTGGATAATGCACTACAGTACATTTCGAAACCTCTATTAGTTAATGCACTGCAGATGTATGTGTGGCTAAGATCAAGTCCAGTATCTGTTCTCATCATTTTCAAACCACTATTAAGTGGTAGTAATTATGATAATTATCGGATCTACGACTTTGAAGTGAAGTAAATTTGTATTGTATATGCAACTTCCAGAAAAGGCCCAACTGACTTCCAAGGAGGCAGAAGGAGGGATGTCAACAAAAGGAGGGACGCAAAGGGCTTGATAAAGGTCCAACGTACATGCCCTAAATTAAGCCAAGAGACAAAAAGGTACGGAGTTCCTCAGGTGGGTTATTGCTCACCTTGTGTATACTCTAGGTAGTGAGGAGGTGGGGAATACCTCCTGGCGGAACTAGGACCCTCACACACCTAGCAAGCTAGGTGTCATGCTTCATCATATGGGTCTGCTCCTCGTCGGGCCAGCGCTGCAATGCTCGACGGGCACCCATAAACGGGCTCTTTATCGGAGATCTTTTGTTCCTCGCTGTATTGGTGCCGTGGGTGTGAGGGGCCTAGGTACGTGTAGATGTGAGATGTGAATGTAAAACAGGTAAAGGAAGCCTCTATGATGAATTTTATTCTGTAAGGGTCCCAACCTGATTAAAAGAAATGGAGGGGGCGAATGTTTTGTTGTAATGTGACAAAAAAATTTCGCTCAACCCCTAGATGGTCAACATGTTTCTCGCCTCAATAAGTCACGGAAGTGATCAGCTGGCGATTCTTCAGGACTGAGTGAATAATAAAAACTATCTACAGTGGGTGGCAAGGTGCAACGCTACCTACCAATTGCTCTACCCGTGGGTCATTACCCCGAGAAAAGGCAGTCAACCTAGAGTACAAAAAAGAAATTTGAAAACCATAACATGGGAGTGGGAAATGGTCCCAGTTAAATTCAATCAATGTGGATCAATTTTCACATTCATAAGTCGAACATATATTAAAAAACACACAGTGCTATCATGCCATTCAAGCTCTGTGTATACTTCTGTACAATACCCCTGTGTATACGTGCTAAAAAAGGTGTGACTTATTAGACCATGGTGGTGAGTGGACAAAAGCTCACCTCTTCCAGGTATCTAAATCTGCATCATCAGTTATCAGCGAAGTATGAGGACACTCAATGTAGTGTCTCTGTATGGAATGAGACATAAATTACCAGATCATAATCATAGGCTCTATGTACACTAGTTCGATGCTCACGTACTAGTCCTGGTGCACTAGGTTGTAAGGAGCAGAAGGTCCGGGTCAGGGTGGTTGTAGCCTGCAGTTATGACCCCAAACCAATGACACGATCAATTGTTGGTGCTCACACTGGGCTGGTGTGTCTGGTGGCGCCGCACGCCGTGCCCCAAACTGGATGCTCGCAGTGCTGCTCCTGTGAAGTGGCACAGCGTAAGCGCCCCCAGGGGCCCTGCCGCGTAATGGGCTAATGCCATAAGAAAACAGTGTCCGCTTAAAGCTCAGTGGCTTAAGGCTCGCAGCGCCTGATCCCGGTACCTCTTACCTCCATTAGTCGCCGGTGTCAGAATGAGCCTCCAACAGGATGTGCATACTCACCTGCTCCCGCTCGGAGCCTCGTGGCTGACCTGCCCGCTCCGCTGCAACCAGGAAGGTATCATGTCACAGCAGGAACCTGTTTAAATACCTGCCGCGAAGACAGCAGAGCGGGTGAAGTGGCCACAGCTGGAATCAAAACCGGAATCACCGATTGGTGGAAAAGTGATGTCATTGTAGACAGAATCATGGCGGCCATCTTGGAGTGTGTAATTATTGTTAGTTACAGCCAAATCAGTATGGGGATGGTACTGCTGTCTAACTATAGAGTTCAATAAAGGTGGGAGATGCAGTGTGTGGAGATATATGACACTGCAAGGGGTACCTCATTAGATTCTAAAAGATCAAAGTGGAATCACACAGTAGTAAAAACATGATGTCCTTATTGACGGAATCATGGCGGCCATCTTGGAGTGTGTTATTAATGGTTAATCACAGCCTAATCAATATAGGGATAGTGCGTGGCTGCTGCTATCTAACTAAAGAGTTCAAAAAAGGTGGGAAATGCAGTGTGTGGAAATATTTGACACTGCATGGGGTCCCTCATTAAGTTCCGAAAGATTCGGTAACAGTCAAGGTGAAATCACGTAATAGTTGAAACATGATGTCCTTGTTGACGGGTCGGCCATTTTGAAGTGTGTTTCAGTTAATCCTGGCCATGTTGGTATGAGGGTTGTGTCAGAGCATGGAAGCTGCCTAGTAACTATAGAAGTGCAACAGATAATAGATGTAGTATCTGAAGATAGTCAACACTGCCTAAGGTACCTCCTTAAGGTCCCAGATGGTTCAGTGGCGGGGGAACCTTATAAGGAACAATGGTTGTCATCATGTAGTGTATAATAAGCTCCCATGGCATGCTGTAGGTAAGGGTCATGTGTTAATTAATGGTGCTCCAAGGGATGTCATCATTCAAGCCACTATTGGCTGAGTCAAGACGAAACACCCACCTTTGTTCAATCCTGAACAGGGCTGTATGTGTTATTTGTTGATGTGCCTCGAGGACTACCCAACGTAGACTTTCTGGGGGATGTCTCAGTTCTGTAAAATGGGTATATAGTTTGGTGTTTGTCTTGAGGCAACGAATACTGCTTTTATGTTCAGTTATTCTGGTTTTAATGGCCCTCATGGTCATACCGATGTATCTTTTCTCGCAGGGGCATGTCAACAGGTACACACAACGTGGTGTGTTACAATTCGTGTGTTTAGTGATCGTCCATGTGAATGTGTCAGACAATGCCAGTTCTTTAGTGTGTTTTGTCTGTGGACAAACGGTACATGAACCGCAAGGATAGTGTCCTACGACAGGGGGAGGTCCCACAGTTGTCTCTGGTTTGAACTGTTTCTGTTTTTGGGTCTCGTATGTATAACATGTCTTTTAGGTTGTTAGTACGCTTGAACGCAAACCTGGGTTTCGGTATTGTCAGTGTGCCTGTGTTCAAGATCTCCCAATGTTTATTCACAGCCTTCTTGATCAGATTAGATCTAGGTGTGTATGTGGTTACACAGGTCACAGTGTTGGAGGGTTCTTTTACATGTACCTCTAGAAGGCTTTCGCGATGGTTATTTCTCGCTCGTTTCATGCAAGAATTAATTTGTTGTTTAGGGTATTGTCTTTTTAGTAAGTTATCTGACAGTGTCTCAGCTTCAGTTTTGTAGTCATTTATTGAGCTACAATTCCTCCTAATCCGTAAAAATTGGCTGAAGGGTAGATTATTTTTCAGAGTCTTTGGATGAAAACTGCTATATAACAGCAAGCTGTTCCTATCAGTAGGCTTTTTAAACATAGTAGTGGTTAGTTTGCCCTCTTGCAATTTGATGGTGAGATCCAGGAAAGCAATTTCAGTTGGTGAAATTGTATGGGTGAACCTCAAGTACTGGTTCTTAGTATTGATCCACTCACAGAATTCATTGCATGTCTGTATGTCCCCTTGCCAGAAGATCAGTATGTCGTCTATAAACCTCTTCCATAGTCTCAGGTTAACTCCAAAGGGATTGCTGGCATGTCGGATAGTCTCTTGCTCAAATGCCGCCATGTATAGACAAGCTACACTGGGAGCAAAGGTACTCCCCATCGAAGTACCCTGAGACTGATGGAAGAGTTGGTTGTTAAACTCGAAGAAATTCTCTGTTAGGGCTAAGGTGGCACATTGCATAATGAATGGGATGGGAGTCGGTGCCACCCATTCAGTTTCCATTAGTGCAGTTTCTATCACTGTCAGTGTCTCTCTCTGTGGGATATTGGTATATAGTTGCTCAACATCCAGGGTGATCAGGAGGTTGATATCAGTGGTGTTTTCCAATTCCCCCATAATACGTAGGATATCAGTGGTGTCCCTGATGTATGAAGGAGTCTGTTTGACCAGAGGTTGCAGGAAAAAGTCACAAAATTGTGACAAGGGTTCTAGCAGAGAACCGATCCCTGAGACTATGGGTCTGCCCGGGACTGGGGTGGTCCCCTTATGTATTTTCGGGAGAGTGTAAAAATAGGGGGTCTTGGGATGTTTAGTGATCAGAAAATCAGCTTCTTTTCTGCTGACCCACCCATTACTCTCTGCCTCAAAGACCATCATAGCAATCTTAGTTGATAACCGGGCTGTGGGGTTCGTTGCTATGGGGGTATAGAATTTTCTGTTCTGGAGTTGGCGTAAGCATTCAGAGTCATAATCCGTAGTGGACTGAATGACCGTTGCTCCCCCTTTGTCAGCCTGTTTTATTGTGATGCTGTTGTCTTCTGCCAGTGATTTGATAGCTGCACGTTCCTGATTGGAAAGGTTGTGAAAAGGAACTCTGGGGCATATTACCAAGACCGGCGATAAAATTATCGCCGTTTTAGCGGCAGGAAACTGCCGCTAAAACGGCGATAATGGGCTTGCTAATATGCGTTATGGAATTCCAATAGAAGCCCAGGTTAGGTGTCCTGCACATCTAACCTGGGCTTCTATTGGAATTCTATAATGCATATTAGCAAGCCCATTATCGCCGTTCTAGCGGCAGTTTCCTGCCGCTAAAACGGCGATAATTTTATCGCCGGTCTTGCTAATATGCCCCCAGGTTTCCCTCATTTTTAAGTTCTTTTAGCACAGCTTTTTCAAATGTCAATACCTCCACCGGTACCATACCGCTGGTGGGTGTAAAGGTAGAGGGGTTACGTAGGCCTGAGTCTAGTTTGGCAGGTTCTTCTGTATCCTCAAAATAAGCCCTCAGGCGCACCTTTCTGAACAGGTTCTGGATTTCGCACTGTTCTAGAAATGTATCATCTTTGGGGGTAGGAACATATCCAAGCCCCTTCTCCAGTACCGTTTGTTCTATTGATGTCAGTTGCCTATGTGATAGGTTTACCACTAGACTCTCCTGCCCTGTGTTTTGCTCCTGGTTTCCACCATATTGGGTTGTTGGTCCTGCCACTGGACCTGTTTTAGTCCTCCTCTTCTGCGCCCTCTTCCTCTGCCCCAGCCTCTGCCTAAAAAAGGTGGGTGGCTAGCAGGGTAGAATTGGGGTTGGCCTTGGGGATATATAGGAAAAGGCCAGTATGGAGGTTGTGGGCCTTGAAAATTATGTATGGGGTAGTTAGGAGTTTGTGGGCGGTTATTTCTCCTCTGATTAGGGCCCCTCCAACTCCCGCTGCTGGAGTCACTACTGGCTGAATCTCTTCTATTTGTGTCGCTACTTTCATCAGAAGAGTAGCTTGTCTTGTTGGTCGTATAATCAGCCTTCAAATATGGATATATTTTCTCTTTATCGAATCGGTTTATATCCTTTTGGAGCTTGCTGACCTTCTGCTTCAACAGGAATTCTTTATGCTCAGCAATCTCATTATTGAGTTCTGTCAGTTTGGTTTTAAACAGGGTTGCCTGAATGGTGGTTTTGATGGCCCCTTCAACCACTTGTATTCTGATGAGGAGCGCATCAGCTATCCTTCTTGCCGTGTTAATGATGAGGATAAGTAAGTCCCTGGTGCATTTCCACGCCACCAGGGACCACTCCTTTTTGAAAACTACATCGTCCAGGAAAAGTCTAGGGAAGTTTTTTACTATCAGACCATTAGGTGCAATATTAGCCCTCAGGTACTCTGTCATCATTGCTCCGTGGAGCGTGATTTTGAGCCAATCCCTCTTCATATTAGTCAGGGTGGTCCAATCCTCGGACGGTGCCCCTAAGGCTGAAGGGCCATCCCCCCCTAAAATGGATGGCGTATTCCTGAGTATTTCTGCGGCTATCTCTTCGCCGAAGCTGAGACCTGGGTTGTCATTCATGATGGCTGGTATAACAGGGGATACTATAAAAGGAGGGGACTAAGACGTGAGTCCCAGCGAATGGGCCAATGAGGGTAACTATCCCTCTGGTAACCTTGGAAGTCCCACGGGAATGCCCGTGCGAAGATATGTCAACAAAAGGAGGGACGCAAAGGGCTTGATAAAGGTCCAACGTACATGCCCTAAATTAAGCCAAGAGACAAAAAGATACGGAGTTCCTCAGGTGGGTTATTGCTCACCTTGTATATACTCTAGGTAGTGAGGAGGTGGGGAATACCTCCTGGCGGAACTAGGACCCTCACACACCTAGCAAGCTAGGTGTCATGCTTCATCATATGGGTCTGCTCCTCGTCGGGCCAGCGCTGCAATGCTCGACGGGCACCCATAAAGGGGCTCTTTATCGGAGATCTTTTGTTCCTCGCTGTATTGGTGCCGTGGGTGTGAGGGGCCTAGGTACGTGTAGATGTGAGATGTGAATTCTGTAGGTGTTTTTGGTCTTCCACCTTCAGGTAGCTACATTTAAAATAATGTGCACCTTACATGGGAAATAAAAATTAAAAAGTTAAATTAATTATTGGATAATGCACTACAGTACATTTTGAAACCTCTATTAGTTAATGCACTGCAGATGTATGTGTGGCTAAGATCAAGTCCAGTATCTGTTCTCATCATTTTCAAACCACTATTAAGTGGTAGTAATTATGATAATTATCGGATCTACGACTTTGAAGTGAAGTAAATTTGTATTGTATATGCAACTTCCAGAAAAGGCCCAACTGACTTCTAAGGAGGCAGAAGGAGGGATACCAGCGTGCTGGTATCTGTTTTGATCACTAGGAGCACAAAATAATAACCCCCCCCACCCCCCCACCCCCCGGAAGACCTGTGGTCAGCTCCTACAGCCTGGTAATGTTGCACTCCCTAGCTACTCTACTTTTCCTGGTGTTTGGGTGGACTAATGCTGGAGGACTAACAATGCTCCTAACATTCTTCACAGCCCTGTAAATCCCCCAGATTTCTGGGGAGGGGATTTATGTTTAGGTGGAAACACCTAAGACCCTCACTTTCGCTCTTGGGAGGAACTTGACAGTTTTTCTTGCACTGCGGACAATTGTTGTCTGCTGGGTGACACCCCAGGTAGCCAGACGGTAGCTAGGCAGCACTGGTAATCGGACGGTAACCCCAGTTAGCACCAGTAAACTCCCATCGTCCGGTCCACGTACCGGTGTCCCACTACTCAGCAATGTCAGGGAAGGAACATTCGAGGAGGACACAATGGATGAAGGGGCAGGCGTTAGCGTTAACAGTGGCTGTGTTGAAGGGGTGAGAGAAGGAGGAGAGGAAACATAAGCAGAGACAATAGGCGTAGCGGGAAGACTTGCATTTATTGCATCTGCAGCATGTGAGGCTAGAGAAAGAGCAGAAGGTGCCGTAGCCGAGGCAACCGGGTCAGGAACAGAAGAGCCAGAGGTGGAATCAGGAGGGGGTGGGACAGCAGGGTATATTCTCTGCGGGGCATAAGGAGGCGGAGGTCGAGCGTCTAACAGCTCCTCATCAAATGTATCACCCTCCTCACGAGCCACATAGGATTTGTCACATTGCAATCGAAATTTTCTATCAGTACATTCTATACCTTTTTCTATTTTCTCTCTATCATACGCTTGAAGAAAATAAGTTTTCACTAGGTCCTATTAATTTCCTTACATTCCTCCATTCCTTGCCATCTCGTGACAAAACCCTGCCTACAGCCTCCATTTCTGCTGACGCTAAAAAAAACGATCACATACCCAAGCCCCCCTGTTCTTTGCAGTTAGCCAATTCATCAACAGAAAGCCATGAGACACCTACGCCCTGTGTAAACAAGCTTGTTTTTCATCTTCTGCTCCCTGCTTGGTAAACATCCTTGACACCGTGATCAGGTCATCTGGACAATGGTCTGACTGACCGAGCCTTGATCAAGCTGATTGAACAATGGTCTGAATGCCGAGTCTTGATCAAGCTGATTGAACAATGGTCTGAATGCCGAGCCTTGATCAGGTCATCAACTACAAACACCGCCCTGATTGAACAATGGACTGAATGCCAAAAGAGTGGAATAAAAATGTATATAAGGCTTGTTCGCTGTGGAGTAAAGCAGCAGCCTCCTAGGTTTTGTCTCTGACTAGCTTGGGACTCTGTTCCATAGCCCGGGCTATTGTAATAAAGGTGGTTCTCTCTGCAGACGAAGGTTTCCGGGTCCACTTTATTATATAAGGAGGGTAAGAGTAGACTCGGGTGATTCCCGCACCGCCAAGCCCCCACTCCTCCTTGAGGTGGGCTTTTCTTGGTTCTACAAATGGCGTCCGAACAGGGACACCACGGAGACGTAGGTCTGGCCCGGTGGTCTTGAGGGGGCCCGTGGTGGAAGTCCGATGGAGGTACTCTACACGGTCTTCCCCATCCGGTCTGGGCCACCTGACTGCGTCCCGCTGGTGCCCCCTTTAGTGCGGTCTCTGTCTGGATCTGGACTCGTGCCTACGTCTGCAGAAGAGAACAACATTTTCGGGTAAGGGTGGACTGATCATCCACCACTTGTGCTCTGTTTTCTGTCTGTATTGACTTTTGCAAAAGCCAAGCCAGTGAGGTGAGTATTTTTCTCCCACTGTTGTCTGCCTGAAGTAAAAATATGCCAGTCAGTAGTAAGTTCCGAAAGTTATGTTGTTGCGTATGTACAGAGGACTCCCTTCTGGAGGAAGCCTGCCCGCTTCCTCCAGAAGGAACTCCAAGTTATGAGATGTATGTTAAATATGGGCCATCTGCTATCATGTTTTCTTCCTTATGGGTAAAATATACGAAACGAAGCAATGTTGAATTACAGTGGCCACAGTTTGGCTCCTTTGATCTCCAGGCCCTTTCGAGCCTGGAGGAGCAGCTGCTCCGCAAACGGTCTCATCAAGCCATGTTTGACGCCACCGCGTTGTGGAGGAAAGAAATAGATCAAAAAATGAGAAAAAAGCAACCGTTGAATAAAAAGAAAGAGAGGATGTCTATGGCTGATCCTGCGAAAGCGCATTTAGAAAATAAGGTTCAGGAAGGGGTTGAAATGGCAGATAGGCATCATAGGGCTAAGGCGACAAAATGTTACCCCGCCCGTTCTCCCAGGGACCTTGAGGTTGAAGGAGAAGAGGGGGACTCGTTGTTAAATGCTATTCTTGAAGGTCCACCTCCTGCCTATGCTCCGGCTCCTATGTATCCCGCTCTTCCTCAAAATGTTCCTAACGCTCCACCCCCACCAGTGGTGGTTCAGGCTGCCCCACCCATTGTACCACTGCCTGATCCTTTGACTCCCGTCATCCTGCCAGCACCCCTCCCTCCGACAGTTCATACCGCCCCACCTATTGACCCAACCCCGACCATACATTCCCGTCTGCTTGATAATCAGTCTATTGGTACCCCTGTTGGTGACTCTTATGCCACTCTGGACCGAACAAGATGGTCCTCCCTTATGCCCAATACCCTGTTTGGATTCTTCGGTACCCCTAGAAAGGAGTATTTGAGGTCTGCTGAACTCGCTGAGAGTAGTGAAAGGGACGCTATGCGAAAACAATGTGCATTTTGGGTAAATATTGGTAATATTTATGGCGTTAAAGATATCTGGTCAATGTTTAGACAATGGACATCCATACAACAAACAGACATGGCCGAGTATATGTGCACACTTATAATGAAAAGATACGAAGCATTGTTCATAGATACTCCCCGGGGATTGATTGATTAAAACTAACTATTGCCAAGGGTCATGTTCAGGGAGATGATATGCATGAAGCCCTTGTTACCATGATTGCGTTCAGAGACACAACGGCTTTTCCGCCATCTCCGAATGACAAAGCTATGCCTATGAGAGAGACAGCTCCGTCTTTATCCCTGCAGTGCTCGCCAATAACCAGGGTGTTGGAGCAGCCCCAGCCCACTGGCGTAGGATGTGGGTGCATGTCCCATGGAAAAGAGCGGATGTTCTTCAATTGAAATCCCAATTACCAGACCCCCGTAAGAATCCGGCTCTTTACTATCAGGAATTAGGTCAGATTGTTTCCTCTGGTGTCCTTACCTTAGAGGATATTGACTTATTATTCGGGTCAGTAGTACCACCCAACATATGGGACAAAATACGCCATGCCAACCATAATGCCGCTTTGCATGGTGACTGGACCGACTTTGAGAGGATGGAGAATGACAGAGAGTGAGGGACTAAGCCTGATCCGGCTATTCTGGCTCTCCCAGGCCATCTGTTGCAACTCATGAAGACCCTTTTGCCCGAAATAGCTGTTAATTGGGATAAGATAAATGCATGTAAACAACGTAAGGATGAGTCTGTTGCTGATTTTTTCACCCGCTTCGAAACTGAGTACAAAAGTCACAGTGGATTGGATGCTAGAGCCCCTGGCTCGGGCTCAGTGTTTATTGATAAATTTGTATCTAATTTATTACCGGATCTCTCGGCCCGCCTTAAGAAGGTTGAGAGTACGTGGTCAGCTCAGACTATGGCAGGCATCCTTGCCATGGCCCAATATCATGAGAATAGAGAGAATGAAGATAAAGACAAAGAGGTTAGGAAGAACAAGGACCTTAAAACGAAAGTTTTGTTACAACAAGCTTATCCACCCCGGGGACAAAATGCTAGAGGCCAAGGTCCGCCTTCGGACCAGTTCCAGAGGCTGCCCCAGCGCCCCCTTCAGTCTCCTTTACAGAAGTCCATCAGTTCGGCAGGTCACGTTGATAAAGACCAGTGTGCCTACTGTAAGGCTTATGGCCACTGGGTTAGTGAATGCCCGGTATTAGCCCAGAATATTCAGTCGGGAAAAACTAGGCCCCGAACTCAAAGGGAAGGAAATATGGGACCTCCTAGGCAGAGGCGTGCACCAGATCCTAATGTTCGACCCCGTATGGGTCCGCCCCAGGGTACAGTTAACAGATTTGACAACGGGTATGAGGCCACTAGGACATACTTTAACGATGATTATGATGAGACAGGTTTCTACCAGCCATAGGAAAGCCAGGAAAGGGGTAATGTAAGAGTGCCGATTCCTGTGGATCAGCGAGGTCCTTATGTCTGGATGTCAGTTGCAGAGGATAAAAAGAAGTTTCTCCTAGACACCGGGGCTACTAGATCCTCGGTTGCGCACACCTTGATACCGGAGGCACCCCTTTCTGGCTCTCTCAATGTCTCCGTGGGTTTTTCTGGGGTCCCTGTCACCAACCCCGTCTCTAAGCCTCTCCCGCTGGATCTCGGTCCAGCTCATAAGGATGCTCCTTTGATTCTTACGACTGGATGTAGTGAAAATTTGCTGGGTATGGATTTGTTAAAGGCTTTACATGCTACCATTTCTTGTAGTCCTGATGGCGTGTCCCTTACCATATCACCAGATTCCTCCGCCACTATGTTCCTCTCTGGGCCCCTCCCTCCCGTTCTGCAGGCCTTACCCTCATCACTTTGGGCCACTTCTGACACTGATGTAGGACTTCTCGACATTTCTCCGTATACTGTCCGTATTCAGCAAGGTGCCCAACTGCCCCGGCTTTGCCAGTATCGCCTTCCCCAGGAAGGTGATGCTGCCCTATTATCTATAATATCAGATCTCATGAAGACTGGAGTAGTTGAGGAGACACGTGGTAATGAGTGTAACAGCCCAATTATTCCAGTTCTTAAAAATGTATTGATCCCTCTCCCGCGGCCCCCAAAATTTATCGGTTTGTCATCGATCTGCAGGCTCTCAACAAAATTACGGTCTCACAGTATCCCGTTGTCCCTGATATCACAGCCCTCTTGACCATGGTCCCAGCGACCGCCACTCATTTTCTGTTATTGACCTAAAGAATGCGTTTTTCAGCATTCCCATACATCCGGACAGTAGACATCTTTTTGGTTTCTCCCTTGGAGGGCGGAGTTTCCGGTTCTGCCGCGCCCCCAAGGTTTTACTGAAAGCCCCAGCATCTATAGTCAGGCTCTCAAGAATCAGTTGGACTCCCTGACGCTCCCAGCAGGAGCCACTCTGTTGCAATATGTAGATGACCTCTTAATTGCAGCCACTTCTGCTCCACTTTGTGAACAAGCAACAGTACGTCTGCTTCACCACCTTGCCTCCCACAATCATAAGGTTTCCTTGAACAAATTGCAATTTTGTCGAGAGGAGGGAAGACAACTTACCGCTGACCGAGTGTCCCTCATTACCTCCATGCCTCCCCCTTTGACACAGAAACAAGTACGTGCCTTTATAGGCCTCACTTCCTATTGCAGACAATGGATCCCTAACTTCTCGGCCATTGTCAAACCTCTTTTAGCTCTTTTAGCTCTCACTACTAAAGATATGCCAGAAAGAGGTTTTCCATGGACAACTGAGCATGTGGCTGCCTTTCAGACACTCAAAGATGCCTTATGTACAGCTCCAGTGTTAGGCACCCCAGACTATGGCAAAAAAAAATTCTTTTTGTCCATGAGACACATGGCTGTGCTTGCGCGGTCTTAACTCAGATTTTTGGAGACAAACATCGCAGTTGTGCTTATTTCTTGGCTACACTTGACCCAGTAGCCCGAGCCCTCCCTGGATGTTTACGCGCAACTGCTGCTGCTGCACTTATGGTCCGCCAGAGCGCAGGTATTGTTATGTCTTCACCCTTGACCTTAATGATCCCACATGCAGTAGATACCTTGTTCAACAACACCAAGACACAACATCTTACCAGTGCACGACTTACAGGTTATGAGCTCACTCTTTTTTCCAGTCACATTGACATTAGGAGATGTAATATTCTAAACCCAGCTACACTACTCCCTACTGAGACACAAGGGAAAAATTCTGACCCTCATGACTGCATATTACGCACTGAAGAAGAGACAAAGGGTCGTGTGGACCTACAAGACACCCCCCTAACAGACGCTGAGGGAACACTATACATAGATTGTTCATGTCTTAAAAGATCGGATGGAACTACATCTGCTGCATATGCCCTCACCACTCTTGTTACAGTAGTTGAGACAGCACAAATTCCACAAGCATCGGCCCAAGCGGCTGAATTAATGGCCTTGACACGAGCTTGTGAAATCAGTAAAAACATGACTGTTAATATCTATACGGACAGTCAGTACGCCTTTGGGGTGGCTCACAATTTTGGTAGACTCTGGAAAGAAAGAAATTTTCTCACCTCACATGGGACTAGAATACAGCATGGCCCCCTGATACACAGACTTCTAGACGCCTTGACATTACCTAGAAAAGTTGCAGTGATTAAATGTAAAGCCCACCAGAAAGTGACTGCTGATGTAGGGGAAGGCAATGCCCTTGCAGACCAAACAGCAAGACAGACTGCTCTAAGTAAATCAGATGGAATGTTTGTGACAGTACCAGCCAGATGGGTGGTGGAAGGAGGAATGTTGGAAAATACTAGTGAGAGTGTGGTCGAGATTCAATCTCATGCCACTGCAAAAGAATTGCACACATGGGAGGAACATCTGGCAGAGAAAGAGATAGAGGGATGTTGGGTGCGTATATCCGAAGGGAGGCAATGGATGTTACCAGATAGTCATGTCCCCCAGTTGTCACTATGGCCCATGGCCCTGCCCATATCAGTGCAAAGGGAATATGCAAGTTACTAGAGCCAACATGGTATAATGAAAAAATACCCCTATATGCTGACTGAGTGGTTAAGTCATGTATGATCTGCCTTATGCACAATCCAGGAAAAGGTACAGTTACCCCCACTGGTGGCTTCTCCCCACCTACGTTTCCTTTTGAGGCCATCCAGATGGATTATATCCACATGGACAGGTGTGCAAATTTGAAATATGTCCTTGTAGTGGTCTGTGCCTTCAGCAGATGGGTGGAGGCCTACCCCACCAAGGATTGCACAGCTATTACAACGGCCAAAGTTTTGTTGAAAGAATACTTTCCCCGATTTGGGTTGCCCCGTTTGATTTGGAGTGACAATGGCCAACATTTTACAGCCAATGTGGTCCAGTTTGTGTGTTCCGGGCTTGGTGTCAGACAAAAGTTTCATGCTGCTAATCACCCTCAGTCAGCCGGATTGGTGGAGAAATACAATGGGGTACTTAAATTAAAATTGGCCAAAATAGTGGCGGAAACAGGTGTTACCTGGGTAGATGCCCTACCCCTTGCTCTCTTGTCAGTAAGGACGACTGCCCACTAAAGGATAGGATTATCTCCCTACGAATTGGTATTCGGTAGACCAGCTAATGTATGGGGCGTACCAAGGCCAAAGAAATTGTCTGATGTTGAGTTCCCAGTATTGACTGACTACCTGTACCAGTTAACCGATTCTTTTCGTACTCTTTATCATCAGGTACACGCTGCTATCCCCGACAAGAGCGAAGGCCCAGGTCACACCATTCAACCAGGTGACTTGGTGGTGATCCGAAATTTTCAGCGTACCAAGTGTCTGGAGCCCCGCTGGTCGCACCCCCGACAGGTCCTTCTGGCCACCCGCACTGCTGTAAAAGTCGAAGGGAGAAAGAACTGGCACATGCTACCCATTGTAAAGGGTGCCTCTCCCCTCCCGTACGACCAATGGGTGAAAGAAGGACTGCCAGATTGCGACACAGAAATAGTACCGACCTTTGTCCCTTTCAGTGATGCTCAGCTTCATTACACCACTACGGAAGCCGAAACTGATCGAATCTTAGAGGGTCCAGTCATCCCTCCTCTGCAGGATCAGAGGAAGGAACAAGAGCTCTCTTTCCAGACCACTTCATACCTTCTTCCACTCGCTACAACTTGAGACCAAGAAAAGGGGCTGGCCCTTGACTCTGTCTGGTGTCTAATAGGCTGTAGGGCTGTGATATCTCCGGCTGAGACCGGTGCTGGTATGCTGGACCAATGGGAAGTCCGTAGGACTCTTGGTATCCACACCCAGTGAAGCAACCACCAATCACAGACAGCCGCTAGTGACAACAGGCTGAGCACAAATGGCAGCGGTCCGAGGGTCTGACGCGCACAAGAAATATGTCAAACTTCTGAACAATAAATGCTTCCTTTCCACAATAGTTACACTTTTTGCTCTCCTCATCCTGCTGGTTGTGGGATGGTTTCTGTTGCTGACCTCTCCCCCAGCTCCTCTGGCTACGACACCGACACCTGCAGAACATCTCCACGCCACCTTGTCACCCCATGAACTACCACGACGCCTGGAATTCATGAACAATAGTTTTGTACAATTATTGCACCAGCATTAGCTTGTGATTAATACCTCGAACTGTTGGGTATGTGGGCTCATGCCACACTCTATGACACACACTGTCCCCTATTTCGTCTATCCATTTTCTGTTTTTGGGTCCTGTCTGGCTTGGAGGATGCTCGTCACCGATGCATATACGATCAATGGAACAACGAGCTCCATCATTGGCGATTTTTATGACACTTTCACCCGAAACAGAACAGGCAATGTCAGTAATCCTTTCTGCCCTACTACGACATCTGACATCTTGAACATCTCCCGTGCTGAACGCAATGAGATGGTTGTGTTCAACACCTCAAGTAGAATAATCTTCTCCCGCTTTCGGTCCAGACGCAAAGTTCCCACCAAATTGCAGGCTTTCAATGTGATCAACACGCATGGCCAGGTGTGCATAAAAGGACTGGGGACCCGGGAGGTAGGAGTCAGTGACTGCGCAATAATCAGTACACTGAATATTACCTCACCACCACTCCTAATCGCTTCTCCAAATACCTATTTTGTTTGTGGACAGGCTGCTTATACCTGGCTTCCAGGAAATTGGTCAGGTGTGTGTTATTTGGCCTTTCTTCTCCCCCTACCTTTACTGCTGTTGGGACACATCACTTGACCAATCCCTACCTCCACCATCGTATGCCTAGGGGAGTAATTGAGGCCGATGACACTGCAGGACAGGAGGCGGGGGACTTCTTCAAAGGTTTCCTGCCGTTCTTGGGTCCTATGGTCAACAGCCGCAACATACGACACCTTACCCGAGTGGTGGAGGCAACCATTAATGAAACAGCAGGGGCATTGGGCAACATCACTTCAGAGCTTCTGGCGGACCGCCTAATGACACTACAACATCGAATGGTACTTGACATCATCGTTGCTGACCGTGGTGGTGTATGTAAACTAATCGGCTCCAGCTGCTGCATTTACATACCTGATAACGCTCCATCAGTCTATCAAGCTATCCAACGTCTGCATAAACTTTCCTCTGAGATTCATCAACAACAAGACGACTGGTCCCTCATGGGCTGGATTTGGGGCCTCCTTTCCAGATGGGGATGGGGGATCCTCATTTTTTTTGCCTTGGGAATAGCAGTCATCATCTCATGCTGCCTGTGTATTCAGTGCTTGCCTATGCTTTGTGCTATGTGTACACAGGCCATTAAAAGTTCCCCGGTCAGTACACGTGACACCAACGTAAGGATAATGCTTCAACAAGATATTGGCGACCTAATGCAGGTAGACATTTCCTAAGAACATGTTTTGCCACTCAATGGCAAAAGGAGGGTCTGAAGAAAATACGTTTTCACTAGGTCCTATTAATTTCCTTACATTCCTCCATTCCTTGCCATCTCGTGACAAAACCCTGCCTACAGCCTCCATTTCTGCTGACGCTAAAAAAACTATCACATACCCAAGCCCCCTGTTCTTTGCAGTTAGCCAATTCATCAACAGAAAGCCATGAGACACCTACGCCCTGTGTAAACAAGCTTGTTTTTCATCTTCTGCTCCCTGCTTGGTAAACATCCTTGACACTGTGATCAGGTCATCTGGACAATGGTCTGACTGACCGAGCCTTGATCAAGCTGATTGAACAATGGTCTGAATGCCGAGTCTTGATCAAGCTGATTGAACAATGGTCTGATTGCAGAGCCTTGATCAGGTCATCAACTACAAACACCGCCCTGATTGAACAATGGACTGAATGCCAAAAGAGTGGAATAAAAATGTATATAAGGCTTGTTCGCTGTGGAGTAAAGCAGCAGCCTCCTAGGTTTTGTCTCTGACTAGCTTGGGACTCTGTTCCATAGCCCGGGCTATTGTAATAAAGGTGGTTCTCTCTGCAGACAAAGGTTTCCGGGTCCACTTTATTATATAAGGAGGGTAAGAGTAGACTCGGGTGATTCCCGAACCGCCAAGCCCCCACTCCTCCTTGAGGTGGGCTTTTCTTGGTTCTATACGCTACTGCTTTCTGAGTCACTGTCTGCATTTTTCCTTGCCTGGCCTCTTTTTCTGCTCTCATTCGCCTCTGCCTAGCTTCCTTTTGCCATACCTGAAAGAATCAAACATCAACTGTCTACTTCGTTTTGCAAACAATTTATCCTGCAGGAAATTCAATTTTTGTTCATCAAAGGTACCTGTTAATGGCCACTGCAGCTCAGCATTGTCCCTCGTATATTTGTGCCACAATGTACTAAACATAATAGGACCAATGCCGTGCTTGACGTACATGTCAAAATTCTGAGTGCCCTCCGGAGGTGCAGGCTGCCTCTCCTCCAGTCGAGCATCAGTGGAGCAACAACGGCATCTCAAACACCAGAATTTACTCAAACAAGGCATCTTAATATAAGACGCGTTCACCTTTTGTACCAGTCGAATAACTAGCAAGTACACCTCTAACACTACAAGTCAGTCCTTAGACTGCACCAAGAAGACAGGCTCAAGCTCCAGGCATTTTCAAGAGTAAGCCAAATTCAATAGATCGCCTGGCAGAGTGCCCGTAGACACTATGTATCTAAACGTTCCGCAGACCTCCCAAGTTCAAGCAAGCCAAGAAATGGTCCTCAGACCATACCCAAGATTATTCAAGAATGGAGCCATGTTTACCAAGAATCAAGGCAAACTCACCTGGTGCACACAGGTCAAGCAAAGCTATTCTCCACTGCCGACTCTTCGGACCAAACGGTCAGATCCAAGGGTTTCGCCTTTTCAGGACCCCATCCGGGATGACCACTAGGCGAGGCACCGCCGGATCAGACAGGCGGAGCAGCTGCAAGAACTAAGCTCTATTGTGGGGGGATCCCCGATCCACCCATCCAACCAGACGCGGCCCGTCCTCCACACCCAGTTACAGGCGAGATGGGTCAGCCCGATGGAGTCCCTGTTCGGGCGCCAACTGAAGGAAGTGACCCGAATTGGGCCACCCGGGTCACTCGCGACCACCTCTCTGCCTTCCAAGAAATGAAGAGTCGGGAAGACAGTAGAAAATACAAACCAAATAATTTTATTAGTAATGCGCTGCAGCGTAGCCCAGTCTGACCAGCCTCATGAGATAGCTGACGATGGGACTGACTTCAGAACACTCCGTAAGACATAATATGCATCTTCCAACACACTAAAGTCCCGCCCAGGCTGGAATTTTCCAGCTCGGACACTGGTGAACAAAGGAGGTATAGAAGGATTAGCTCCCACCTGCAGAATGGGTACATATTATCACACTGTCAAGGTCGTCTTGTTCGAGCTCAACGCTCCGTAGTGTGTGAGCAGGGCTACGAGAGAGAAAAGGCATGCAAGCACAGAGTAAGCTATTCATTAGTACGTTAGAATCCAACCTTTAATAAGATAATGAGAAACAACTCGAAGCAGCTTTTGCTGAGGCAGACAGTCTATGAGACAGAAACTTATTTCGAGCACAATACAAAATGGTGACGAAGAAACAACATGGTGCCACAAATGCTAACTTAACTCGCACAATGCTAGAAGGTGGCAGCTAGATGCATTTTGCAGCCCAACAGGTGTGGTGGTGCGTGTTCTGTGTCCCTGCCCCTGGGTATGGCTGGGCTCGCAACTTTCTCAGTAAGACAGTTCGAGTCCCCACAGCCAATGATGGTGTCTTAACAGAAGCATGTCAGGGCCTGCAGTTTGCCATAGGTAATACCTCCCATCCATATTCTATTAGTCCCCTTTTCCATAAGGCAAGAATAACCTCCAGAATGCCCGACCAACAGCACACTTGCACGCATAACACACATGCACTGACACATTCTCTCTTGCACACATTCTCACTAAGGGGGTGATTAGGATGGCGGGCGGACTTTAGTCCGCCCGCCACCCTAGCGGCAACGGGACCGCCCGCCTGCCATGCTGCGGTCCCGCCACCCCAATTATGATGCGACCGCCACCACGGCGGTCGCATCTGGCATTCTAACATTGGCGCGGGTGCTGCTGGCTGCAGCACCCGCAGCAATGGTAAAATGTCATGTTGTGCATTCCCATGCACAACGTGGCAGGCACCGCGCGGTGCCTGCCACCTTGTGCATCGCAATGTAAAGTGCAGCCCCCCACCCCACCGGGGGCCCGCAACGGGCTCCCAAAGCGAATCCCCGCCAGCCTTTCCATGGCGGCATCGCCGCCATGGAAGGGCCTGAAAAACCACACAACCTAATATGGATGGCGGTGCCTGCTAGGCACCGCCACCATATATGTGCCCCAGCTCCACCCGGCTGGCAATCGCAACGATTGCTGACCGGCGGAAAAGCGGCGGGCGGACTTTCCTTCCGCCGCGTTACCACCGCCATTGTAATCTGGTGGTGGGTAAATCAGGTTACGATGGCGTGACGGTCACCACCACCGGCACGGCGGTGGCGATTGTTATGCCATCGTAATCGGCCCCTGCCACTCACACTTCCATTAGTCAATCTGCTTTTATTATGTTAGAAAAGCTTGCCCAGCTGCTTCTACTATACCTGCCTTGCCTTTTAGAGAAGCTTAATTAAAATACATTCTCAATTCAAACATTTTAATATGTTGCCTTGTCAATGTTTGTTACAAGTATGATGTGAGCTAAAAGTACACTTCCTTAAAATATCTGTACGGGGCTTATATTTGGTTTCACGTGAGGATCAAGCAGTTACAGTATTAGAAATGACGAATCCACGTTCTAACATGTAATATCACAACATCCAACTGATCTTATGAAATGACTGACTTCTTCGGCAACCATAGATTTTATCCAGTAACACTTTGAAGTTTTAGGTTTTTGAGAAAAACCTAAAAAAAAAAAAACCTTGTAAAAAAAAAACTACAAGTCCCAGACTGAAGCATTGTGGTGAATGGAAAGCCAGGAATGGCTGAAGGTGTCACACGATCCTCAATCCACCGCCATACCTCAAAGCTTCTGCCCTAGTCTCTCTCCTTGCGCCATCCCACATTCTCTGTCAACTCTCCCCTTTTGCACTAGCCTCGTTGTTGCTGATGGAATTAAGTAGGCATCTAGAACTACGGAAAGAGCAGGTATTCTGTGGGAGCCTTTGTAGAAATATGTGCATATTCATGAGTCATGTAATTTTTTATAAGTGCAGAGTAAGAGGTGTGCTCATGTAAGTGCTGAGTGATGGTGAAGAGTGTGAGTGAGTGCAGCATGAGTGGTGCGAGTGTAGGGTATAAAATGTGCCCATGTGAGTGTCGAGTAAACTGCATGAATGCAATGTGAGAGGAGGGCCAATGTGAGTGTCGGGTGAGAGGAGTGCGTCTGGCAGGAGATTTACTCTTTCTACGACTCGTTTCATGACACTGACTGCACGTGCCCCGAGCTGCACGCCATTTCCAAGGGATGCTGTAGCGCACGAGACAAGTGACTGTTTCATATGTAAGATCACGAGCGGGGCCCGCGGCAGAGGTCACGCCGGGCGCGGCCCGGGTCCCGACGAGGCAGACTTCGCCGTTTGTATGATTATGGCAGCAGGGAAACCATTAATGGAATCCCGTCCGGGGCATTAACTTAAACTAGATTAGATAAACGCAGGGATATGAAACCATAAAACTACATTTTATGACCGAGCTCTTGGGCTCATTTGTCTAACTTATATTGGAAGGGTTAGATCTCGGATGCACCCGAGCAGGAAGAGGCCTGCACTCCAGTGACGCTGCACCTGGCTGATGAGTCCCAATTATGCTGAATCTGAAACACGTTTGAGGGAATTGTTGTGCTATGAGACAAAATCAGTGTTGGGTCTGACCTCTGACGAGCATCTAAGTCCCAACACATAGGGCCACATGTATCATCCTCTTTTGCATTCGCAAATGGTGCGAATCCCTAAATTCGTCTGTTTGCGAATGCAAAATAGCCTTTCAAGTAGTATGAAAGGCGTTGGCAGTGCATTTTAGGTAATAACAATTTTTTACGATTACTTAAAATTGCGACTACAAAAAGGGTATCGCAATTTACGATTCTCTAAGCACATGTACCAAGCATTTTCTAAATGCTAATTTTACATTTAGGAAATTTGATTACCATCCACTCCGAGTTGATGGTAACCATGTGCAATTTTTTAAATGCACAAAAAATGCATTTTTCAAAGTGCCATTTAGTGCACACATGCCCTAGGGCATGTTTGCGCTGTACATGTGCACATTTTTATTTTTTGATTGCTTCAGGGGGGCCTTAGGGCCCCAGGCACCCTTGGTTTTACATTACATAATTTGTGAATACCAATTAGGCAATCGCAAATTAGCTAATGCAAAACCATTCACACTTATGGGCCTAGGAACTAATGCAGTAATATTACCTAATAGCGATTTGGTAATTTAAAGAAATCGCTAAATCTTTAGCGATTCTTTACATACGTCGCATTTTGCGATTACCAAATAGTGACTCGGTAAAAATCGCTATTTGGTAATCGCAAAATGCTATCGCAACCTTTCACAATACACTGCTTGGTTAGGATCATGGAGCTAAATGATGGCAAACTTTTCCGGTAATAAAACTAGGAAATTAACATTCCAATGGAAAAAAATATATTCTGGAAGCACAGAATTATCAAAAATACTAGGAACTCACTTTTAATTGCCGTTTTATCCATATGTTTGCTGTGGATGTTTTGATTAATGTTCGCTGGGAAATGTGACATAGCACAGACCTAGACTGCCTTTTACACTCACCATGGGCTTTTTTTGATATTCATTTCATTTTTTGCAGTACTTAAGATAGACCCACCAATTCTCAGAGACTAGTGAAGGGTGCATCTGTTTTTAGGTCGAGCCTAGAGTAGCGTGCATGCGCTGCTCTGCGAGACTTTATGTAAGGGGCTTCCAAAAGCTGACCACACACTGGTGCACAATGGCCTTTTCCGTGCGGTTACCCGCACGGCTGCCATGTGTTTTCAATTATCGCGCCCGGCGGCCGTGCGGGTAACCGCAAGCAATAGGCCATGGTGCACGCTCTCGCGCGTGCACCGCTCGCGGGCTTCTTTTTTTTTATTGCTGTCTTGTGATGGGAGCCATCTGGTTTCACTCAGCCATGTTTATTTTTGCATCGAGCTTTCACTTAAACTGAAAGTGAAAGCGCGATGCAAATATAGACAATGGTGAGCGCTTGTCTGCCCTGCAGCCTGCCTGGCGCTGCCGAGGCCCCTCATCTATGAAGCGATTATTTGCAGCTTCTACAGTGCGAGTTTCTCTGCTTTAAACCTCCTCTTCCTTACATTCCTGCCTCTTGTGTCTGCCACTGTCTGTTTCCTCACGAGCTGGCGTGAGGGCTGCAGTTCCATTTGTATATTTAAAATGAAAGAAGACCCTCTGTACCCCCTGTCTTCCTAAAATGGAAAGTGACCCCTGTCACTCCGGGTGCATTTCCTTCTTTCTTTAGGCACCGGGGGGGGGGGGGGAAGATGAAGCAATTTGTGCAGAAACACGTGGTGTTTGAGAGCCTCCTGCCAAGCTCGAACCTGGGTTCCCAGCTTCACAGTCAGCCGAGGGGGTCGAGGGGGGTAGGGAACAATAGTAAAGTGGTTTAAGCACGTAACGTTTGCACCGACAGTCGTCTGAGGTGACTTCATTCCAGCGCAGCCTCAACAAACTCATTTCTGAAACTTATCGTGTTAAGGCCCCAAAAGGCACAAGTATTTCAGCTCATCCTCTCCAGTGTTGTGTTTTTTCCCCAGTCTTGGACTTGTTATAAAACGTTATCACTGGATAGCAGCCACCTGTTCTCCAATATAACAAAATAAACATTGGGTAAAAGCAAATCTCTCTCTCGCTCTCTCATATATTTGACACACACGCATGCACGTACATACGTGACAGAGACAGCGTTGACAATACCTTGGCCAACGTAAAGGCACAAAGAAGAAATACTAGCAACGCAGTGGGTAAGTATATTCAGAAATATTCAAGGAAAGTTCTAGTGGCTCCCTGGAATCTATGGAAACAGGACTGGAGGTTATAGACACATGGGATCAAGGTGAAAGTTTCACGGAGGAAACCCAGGGTGACTGTACATAGAGACACAGTGAGGGGTTTTATGGCCGGCCTGGGAGGTTGTAACAGATGCTCAAGCAGTCCTCTCCAACCCACCAGGCTGGGCAAGTAGGCGTGAAACGTAACTAGTGCTCATGTGAAGCACTTCAATTCCGTCGGGTCGAGCTTGCGCTATATAAAACAAGCATTGGCATAGCCAATAGGTCTCGCCTTTGGGACCTTATAAGTGTTTAGCCATGCAACAGTTGATGTTGTTGCACCAAGGATATTGTGCTGCATAACTAAATACTTATAAGGTCCCAAAAGCGAGACCTATTGGCTATGCCAATGCTTGTTTTGTTTTACTTGCTGCTAGCATCACGTGTACGTTCTGAGAAAGGGAATGATGCTAGTGTGTAAATGCAAAAATAAAAACAATAGTGCCACTTTCCTTACATGCAGATTTATATAGCATGAACGTAGCCCAGAGGCATTGGAGCGCTTTACTTGAGCACTAGATAATATTACAGAGGGTGATATTAATTTTTAATATTTTTTTAGGTTCATGAAGATTAAGTGATTTGCCCAGAATCACAGGATGTTGAGCTGATGCAGTGACTTGAACCTGGTTTCCTAGTTTCAAAGTCAACTAAGGCCACAACCTGTTCCAGTTGACTGCAGTAATTGATATCTGGCAGACAAAGGAGAAGAGCAGAGACTGATTTATCTCCGCTGCTGGCATGGAGAGGAGGGGAACAAAAATAAACTGAGGAGTTCCCTCACTGGCCCTCACCAACCTCCACCAACCCCGTCTCTCCCCTGCCCCAGTCCCCTGCAAAGCAAGTGCTAATGGCTTCCCTTCAGCAGCTCCTTGTGGCCTCTGTCGCACCTGGAGGGAGCCAGAGGGTAGGCACACCTTGCGCTGTGACAGATGGAGCAGCCCGTTGTTATATGTTTGTTAAGGCTGTAACAACAGCCTTTTACATTGTGCACCAGGGGTGAGGTACTAAGTAGACCAAAAAAAACGGCCCACTAACTGGCCTCAGCCAGAGACCCATCGGCCGATGGCCAATTGCCCGTCTTGCCAATCTGAGGCTGGGGTGCTGCAGGCTCTGCTCCTCCCTCCCTGCTGGCTCTAGTTTTCAATGAGGTTTTGTAGTGTTGGCAAGGGTTGGGTGTGGGGCGACTATCCTCTGTCACCTAGCCATAGGGTGAGTGGATGAGGGCACAATGACGCAAGAGCCCTGCAGGGGGGGCTGTTTATCGTTTGTCATATGATGTTCCTGGATAAAATCACCTTGTACAATAAATATATTTATAATGGAAGCATACACAATCTGTTATCTCATTTTAGGTTTTGGCTAGACAGCGCATGTGCTGTCTTGAAGAGACATGTTGAATATACTTTGTGGGCCCATAGGCTTCCCATTTGCTGTCTCCATCGCCGCTCACTTATTCTTTCTCCCCATTTGTCCATGGCATGCATTTGTCATACCTCTTACTGTGTTTAGCCCTCCCCAAGAGCATGAACCAATTACACTATCCCTCCACTGTTTCCATTTTAGGATCTGTTTCAGGAACTACTCTTTTCTTTGTGCAACATAAGTTTTAATTCTAGTGTACTTTCAAAATACTTGCTTAAAAAAGGCTTTACGTCAGTTTAACGTTTGAGGTTTCAGACATGCACTCACATAAAGAATCTATGAAATACACAGAAGTACGAGTTTACATTTACATCTCCCCTTGATGTATTATTTTATCAGTCCTGTGTGCTTGATTTTCAATTGTCACTTCCATCAAATTAAAGGCTGATTATCGCATGGAAACAACAGTGACTATGTTATATTTACCAACATACATTTCCTTTATATACACTTTATTAGTATTTTTCAAGCAAGGGAACAAGAAATATATAGTGGAAACAAGCATACTCAGTAGGAATACATACATTGCTCCATGCATGCAGGGAGACCGCGATAACAAAAAATAATTGCTTACATTATGCCTACAAATGTAAATGACATTGTTATTACATTGTTACAACATGATGCCATTGTAAGCGGAGAACTGCTGTGGAGATGTTGCTTCTCTATGTCGATGCAAGTCTGCTGCGCCGCTTTAAATGCTCTGCCCCCCTGAGGGCGCATTACATGCTCCACTGGTGACGCTGCAAGGAGGGCAGGCCTCACCTGGCACCAAGTGTGCATGGCTGCGCTGATGTACCATTAGCATTGATAACATATTGACAACGCTTATAGATATTAACATTGACAATGCCTATAGCTCTTGGATTGCCGTGACCTATTGGCTTTGCCAATTCTTGTTTTTTTAAAGATTATCTCTTTTCTTATTCGATTTAATTTTAGCATATTTGGTAGTTTAACTTAATAGAACTCGTTTTCCTCGCATAAAGATGCTTTGAATAGGTTATGAGTAAACATGACAGAAGTTCATTCATTAATAAGACAGAGCTGAACTGGGACCCAATACCAGCGCTGGCAACAATGTTGACATGAGCCCTGGCTTTTCCAGCGGGTTTATTCCAAGACTTTTTTCTTTTGGGCATCCTGTTTTTGACCCTGTTTTTGATGGTTTTAGGACTCCGGGCACTTTACCACTGCTGATCAGTGCGAAAGTGCATATGCTCTCTGTGTAAATTGTTAGAATGGATTGGTGTTTCCATGATTGGCTTATTTGATTTACTACTAAGTCCCTAGTACAGTGCACTGTGTGTGCCCAGGGCCTGTAAATCAAATGCTGCTAGTGGGCCTGGAGCACTGATTGTGCCACCCACACAAGCAGACTTTCAAAAGGTTCTCACCTTGCCTTTCATTACATGTGAGTCACCCCTAAGGTAGGCCCAATGTACCCCTGTGGGCAGGGTGCAGTGTATGTGAAAGGTAGGACATGTTCTGGTGTGGGTAACATGTCCTGATAGTGAACTACTGTGTAATTAGTTTTTCACTATGGAAAGGCTATCTGTCCCATAGGAAAGAATGGGAGTTTATTTATAACATCTTATAAGAATAGCTTCCCATTGGGATAAGGTAGGAAGATGGAGTTTAGTATGCCTGAACTCAGAATATTAAAATACATCTTTTAGTAAAGAATATTTTTATATTGTGTGTTTAAAAATACCACTTTTAGAAAGTGGGTATTTTCTTGCTTAGCTATCCTGTGTGCCTCTGCTGGTTTGTGGATTGACTGTCTGGCTTTGGAGTGACATGGATTGGGGATGTGCATTCTCTGCAGACAGCCACTGGGGGGTTGAGGTGTGTCCTGCCTTTCCTGGATGAGTTAGGGCTAGGCTGAATAGGCCTGGGCTGCATTTAGAGTAGGGGCAGGAGATTTCCTAGCACCTGAATAGGCCTGGTCTGCCTTACACAATGCGGTCTCCACGTCCTGCCAGGAAGCTGGACCAGAGAGGACAGAACTGGTTTGGACTGAGCACAGAACCTTTCTGCTACAAGAGAACAAAGAAGTATAAATATTGGAGCCCAGACCCCAGAACTTTGGGATACTTCTGGACTCAAGAGGAACCTCTGCCAAGGAGAAAAGCTGAGAAGCTGAAGGAGAAGTACTTCCCCTTTGCTGTGTGCTGTCTGGGGTTTGTCTGCAGTGGCTGTTTCTGCCAAGGAGAGGACAAAGACTTTGCTGTGTGCTGAGTATTCTGCTTGAGGAAGATCTCCAAGGTCTTGAAGTAGAGCTTGCCTCCTGTTCTGAAGTCTCAGGGACACAAAGACTTCACCACCAGCTCCCCTGAACTCTCTTGCTGGGAGTTCTGACCTGCTAAGAGGGGCCTATTCCTGTGTTGGGCCTCTGGAAGTTGTTCCTCCTGCTGAGAGCTGGGAAAAGAGAAACAACTAAAGAAGTGTCACGCATTCGCACTCGTTTCCGATGCATCGCTGCCACGCCACTGAGAAACCGACACAGCGCCTGCCCGCGGCTGGAGAAATCACTGCACGCTGAGTCTTGTGCACACAAAGTCCAAGATCACCGCACCGACTCCGACGCAGGCCCTGCTGTGCGACTGCAAGAACCAATGCATTGTGGCTGGAGAGATCAACGTAGTGCCGTTGCCGCTGTCGCATCGAGAACCGATGCACCCCCAAATCCCCATACATCGCACCGGGGTGCTAAGTCTACAACAACGCGGGGGCTGCAGTAAGAAACCGACGCATCACCTCCCTGCACAGTAAGAAACCGATGCATCACCTCCTCTTCAGTAAGAAATAGACGCATCACCTCCCCTGCATGGCAGTAAGGAACCGAAGCATCACCTCCCCTGGAGCAAGGAATCGGTGCATCACATTCCCTGTGTGTAAGGAACCGACGCATCACCTTCCCTGCGGCTGTTTTTGTTTATGATTTTGATGCATCCAAGGCACTTTGTGTTGAAAGTGTCACATTTATAGTTTGCTATGGACAGAACTGTTTTTACCTTTTAAAAGTCATATCTTGATAACTGTATGTTGTATTTTTTTCATTTTGGTCTTGCTTGGTTTAGATAAAGATTACTTATTTTTCTAAACTGGTGTGGTGTCCATTTGTAGTGTTTTCACTTTATTATTGTATGTGTGCACAAAGGCTTTACACACTGCCTCTGAGATAAGCCTGTCTGCTCGTGCCAAGCTACCAAGGGGGTGAGCAGGGGTTATTTTAGAAGAGTATCCTCCTTACCCTGACTAGTCAGAAGGGTCCCTACTTGGAAAAAGGTACAAACCATTGCCAACAAGAGACCCCCATTTCTAACAAGCCCCATGTTGCACCACACAAATTAGCGCACCTTTTCCAAGGAGTTTGATCAGATGTTCATACGTAGTGCCTTAGCTGCACCCCTAAGTAATACACCTGCACCAGCTCTATATTCTATCCAGCATCACACAGCTTACCTTCCTTCCTCTCATTGTCAGAAATGACATAATGCCTGTGGTAGAGTTTCTTTTGTGGTCTGAAGAGCCCAAATGACATTTCTCATCACACCATGCACAATCTTTCTTTTTAGCACCATGAATTGTAACCTGACATAACATGTTCATTCCTCCTGTTTGGCCATAAGATTGGGGATTGTATGAAAAGGATTTTACCTGCTTGATTTCAGACCTTTACAGTAAAAATTTAACCTTGTGAATATGATGGGACCGCATCATCCATGTCCAACTGACTGAGATATCCTACTCCACTGCTCCAGCACGCACATCCTGTAAGACTACCTAACTCTTTTCATAGTGATTTATTTAGCAAAAATAGCACCCTCACACTTTACATAATAATATACCATGAACTCAGCAAACCTATTCCTACTGTCCACAAATGTCATAGTACCAGTAAAGTCTAAAGCTAATTTCTTTCAAGCCTTTCCGTGCACTTGTGCTTGTTACATGCAATCCTTGCATTTTCTACCCACAATTGCAACTCTCTAACCACAAACTATTGCCACCAACATTGTTGCTGCCTATGTTTGGTTAATGTTTGGACCATGGTGACCTTAATGCATCAGCTGTTTCAATTTCTTTGTCATATCCTCCAGCGTAACAAACACCTTGCCCCAGAAAAGATTGGCACCTGCAATCAGTATCTCTTTTGCAAGCATACAGTAAGGCTGCACCATGGCACTTCCAAAAGTGGAATTTTTTCAACATAGATCATTGTCAAAGTCTGGCTCCCACTTCGTTTCGTTCACTCCTCCTCTATTCTACTGAAAAACATTCTCTATTTGGCGCTTGTACATTTACTTTTGTTTCTGCCACTTGTCCTTCCTCTCATATATTCCCACCACACTGGCAAAATTGACAGGCAGTCAGTCTAATTGTTCTTCTAGCTAGTCACATACTCTTCTGTCTACTGCAGTTCTTGCAGTTGCGCAGTCCGTGTAGACAGCCTTGCCGACAACTCATTTACTCCGCCTGGATAGGAAGCCCTTATCCGACAGCACCTGGTCAGCAACTGACTCACAGTCACAACCTTGATTCCTCCCTGTGCACAGCCTGCCAAGATATCCCTCGAGTGGGGGTCCGGGCAATCCCTGCTCTTTTATACGCAGATGATGCGGTTTTACTAGCACGCACAGCAGTGGGGTTCCAGAGTCTCCTGGATTCTTTTGTGGACTTCATGAGATCTCTGGATCGAAGTGTTAACATTCCCAAATCGCACACTATGATCTATGGCCAGAGAATAAAAAAGCCTAAAGCTTTTTATTGCAAAGGTTCGGAACTGTAAAGGGTGACCTCATTCACCTACTTAGGGGTTTTGTTTGATGAAAGGGGCTCGTGGGTGCCACAACAGAAAGCAAAAAGCATGCTATGTTAAGATCTACAGTAGCTCTTCTTGGTTTTGCGCAGAGACTCAGGGCCAAGCCAATTGAAGCTATACTTATCAATTACAGATCCAAATGTATTGCTATCTCGAAGTATGGGTCTGCAATCTGGGGTTACATACCTGTAGAGGACTTACAAATAGTGGAAAATAAGGGGCATATTAGCAAGAATGGCGTTAAAATTATCGCCACTTTAGCGGCAGGAAATTGCCGCTAAAGCGGCGATAATGGGCTTGATAATATGCCCTTGAGAATTCCAATAGAAGCCCAGGTTCACACCAGAACATGGGCTTCTATTGGAATTCTCAAGGGAATATTATCAAGCCCATTATCGCCGCTTTAGCAGCAATTTCCTGCTGCTAAAGCGGCGATAATTTTAATGCCGTTCTTGCTAATATGCCCCTAAGTTTTTAAGGAACGTATTGTCGGTTCCTCAATCCACTCCCACATACATTATTCACCAAGAACTAGGTATTGGCTTTGTCTCTGAAATGATATGGTTGGCACCACTTATATGTTGACTAACGACCTGGACTAATCCAGAATTGGTGATGAATCGAGAGATCGCCCGGGATTGTCTATCTTTGGATAGAGTTAGTCGTATCCCGTGGCTACAATATGAAAAGATGACATCAAAGAAATTAGGGCGCCCCGATCTCTTTGACTCTCCAGATAATATTTGGAAAGAGGACCTAACGCGGGTGAACATTTTTTTTTTTTAACCCCTACGCTGCTAGGCCTTTCCCCACCCTGTGCTAAGCCTTTTTTTGGCTATTTGGGGTAGTTCGCACTTAGGCCCCTGTAACTTTTTGACCACATAAGGTATCCACGCCAAATTTGCGTCCTTTTTTTCGAACATCATGGGGATTCTAAAGGTACCCATGGTTTGTGGATTCCCCTGGAGGGGACCCAGAAATTAGCCAAAATACAGCTAAATTTTGGGTTTTTTGGAAACAATGCGAAAAAAGGGCTACAGATGAAAGCGTCTGGTTTTTTCCCTGCAAATGGTATCAAAAAAGGGGATGTGGTGCTGAAATCACCATCTTCCCAGCTTTCAGGGACAAGCAGACTTTTGTCAGAAAACCCAAATTTTTTACACAGTTTTGGCATTTTTCTGGGACATAGCCCATTTTTGCTATTTTTTGTGCTTTTAACCTCCTTCCAGCTAATGGTAGAAATGGGTATGAAAGCAATAATGGATCCTGGAAAGCTATACATTTCTGAAAAGTAGACAAGATTCTGAATTCAGCAAGGGGTCATTTGTGTAGATCCTTCAAGTTTTCTTTATAGAAACAAACAGTTAAATATAGGAAAAATTGAAAATTAGTTGAAAAAAACAGCCATTTGTGTCAACCTTTTCACCTGTAACTTCTTCTAATTATGACAGCTATTTGAAAACAATATACCGTTACATCCGCTGGACCTTTCTGGTTGTGGCGATATATAGGACTTGTAGGTTCACCAAGAACCCGACGAACCCAGAGCCAATAACTGAGCAGTGTCTTGCAATGTTTTTTTATTATGTACCGGGTATATAGCAATTATTCCGGGAAAATTTATACATGGAAAAATCGGTATGAAAGACACCTATGTATTTCTGAAATGGGAACAAAATATAGAGTTTAGAAACAGTAGATATTTGCACATTTCCGAAATTGGGAGTACCCATACTAGCATGAGAATTATAGGTCATTTCTCAAAATGACTTCTATTTTACACATTCTTTCATTTGGAAGGCAGAAATGCATCGAAAGTCAGTAGGTAATAACAGTTGCTCTACAATTCTGTATTCCCCTATGTCTCCCGATAAAAATGGTACCTCACTTGTGTGGGTAGGCCTAGTGCCCGCGACAGCAAACGGCTCAAAACGCAACGTGGACACACCACATTTTCACAGTGAAAAATGACCCTTTTTTTGCAAACTGCCTTGCTGTAGTTTTTTAACCCCAGCTCTGCCAGCACCTAAGGAAACCTAGCAAACCTATACATTTTTGAAAACTAGACACCCAGGGGAATCCAGGATGGGGTGACTTGACTGGCTCTCACCAGGTTCTGTTACCCAGAATCCCTTACAAACCTAAACAATTGTAAAAAAAAAACACATTTTCCTCACATTTTTGTGGTGGAAAGTTCTGGAATCTGCGTGGATCCACAAATTTCCACCCACCCTGCATTCCCCAAAGTCTTTCGAGAAAAACGGCACCTCACTTGTATGGGTAGGCCTAGTGCCCGCGACAGGAAACGGCCCAAAACACAACGTGGACACACCACATTTTCACAGTGAAAAATGACCCTTTTTTTGCAAAGTGCCTAGCTGTAGTTTTTTGACCCTAGCTCTGCCGGCACCTAGAGAAACCTAGCAAACCTATACATTTGTGAAATCTAGACACCCAGGGGAATCCACGGTGGGGTGACTTGACTGGCTCTCACCAGGTTCTGTTACCCAGAATCCCTTGCAACCCTAAAACATTGCCCCAAAAAAAACATTTTCTTCACATTTTTGTGGTGGAAAGTTCTGGAATCTGCGTGGATCCACAAATTTCCACCCACCCTGCGTTCCCCAAAGTCTTTCGAGAAAAACGGTACCTCACTTGTGTGGGTAGGCCTAGTGCCCGCGACAGGAAACGGCCCAAAACGCAACGTGGACACACCACATTTTTACAGTGAAAAATGACCCTTTTTTTGCAAACTACCTAGCTGTAGTTTTTGAACCCTAGCTCTGCCGGCACCTAGGGAAACCTAGCAAACCTATACATTTTTGAAAACTAGACACCCAGGGGAATCCAGGATGGGGTGACTTGACTGGCTCTCACCAGGTTCTGTTACCCAGAATCCCTTGCAAACCTAAAACATTGTCCAAAAAACACATTTTCCTCACATTTCTGTGGTGGAAAGTTCTGGAATCTGCGTGGATTCACAAAATTCCACCCACCCCACGTTCCCCAATGTCTTTTGAGAAAAACGGTACCTCACTTGTGTGGGTAGGCCTAGTCCCCGCGACAGGAAACAGCACAAAACGCAACATGGACACACCACATTTTCACAGTGAAAAATGACAATTTTTTTGCAAAGTGCCTAGCTGTAGTTTTTGAATCCTAGCTTGTGCTGGCACTTAGGGAAACCTAGCAAACCTATACATTTTTGAAAACTAGACACCCAGGGGAATCCAGAATGGGGTGACTTGACTGGCTCTCACCAGGTTCTGTTACCCAGAATCCCTTGCAAACCTAAAAAATTGTCCCAAAAAACACATTTTCCTCACATTTCTGTGGTGGAAAGTTCTGGAATCTGTGTGGATCCACAAAATTCCACCCACCCCGCATTCCCCTAAGTCTTTCGAGAAAAACGGTACCTCACTTGTGTGGGTAGGCCTAGTGCCAGCGACAGGAAACGGCGCAAAACGCAACGTGGACACACCACATTTTCACAGTGAAAAATGACCCTTTTTCTGCAAAGTGCCTAGCTGTAGTTTCTGAACCCTAGTTCTGCCGGCACCTAGGGAAACCTAGCAAACCTATACATTTTTGAAAAGTAGACACCCAGGGGAATCCAGAATGGGGTGACTTGACTGGCTCTCACCAGGTTCTGTTACCCAGAATCCCTTGCAAACCTAAAAAATTGTCCAAAAAAAACACATTTTCCTCATATTTCTGTGGTGGAAAGTTCTGGAATCTGCATGGATTCACAAAATTCCACCCACCCCGCGTTCCCCAAAGTCTTTCAAGAAAAATCGTACCTTACTTGTATGGGTGGGTCAAGTACCCGCGACAGGCAAGGGCCCAAAACCTATTGAGGCGACATCAAAATTACCTATCACAAACCAACCTGGTTTTGCAAGGGGGGTCCCATGACTTTTTGGCCCGGGGCTCGGCGGCCACCGAGGGAAACCTACCAAACCCACACATTTCTGAAAACTAGACACCCGGGGGATTCCAGGGAGGTATGGCTTGTTACCCAGAATTCCCTGCAAACCTAACATTTAGCTGAAAAAAATCACACAAAGAATTCTCGAACTGCAAAACAAAAAATATCGTTTATGCAGTCATATGCCCATGCCCTAAAATATATATTGGAAAGACCAATCAACAAGCCAATCAACAAATAGTTCAGCACCGTTCAAAAATTAAAAAACAGGTACTGACAGCACCAATGGCGTCTCACTTCGTAGAAAAGAAGCACACTGAAAAAGATCTTAAATGGACAGTGTTGGCAATGATTACGCCGACCAATCGAGGAGGCGATGTTGAAACAGCCTTACTGCACAAAGAAGCGTATCTCATTTTAAAATTCAATAGTACCATGAAGGGTTTGAACGAAATGTCTGAATTGTCTCGAATGTAAACATATTCAAGACCATCGCTACATTTCCCAGAATGCAACGCAACAGAAACCCTTAAGCCTACAGCTGTCCCAACATGTAGTGTTAAATATTCTAATAAATGTTGAATACCTATCCTTACTTCGAAAAGCTCCACAAGCACCCCAGCATTTAAAATTGGAAGGCGCCAGTATTATAACATCCAGAAATCACTCTGTCCATCACTTCCTTTCAAAAAAGCTACTGAAAGGCTATATGTAACCGGAAATGACCGTGCACATAACGGCCTGGAATCAGACAGGACTTACTACCGGTTAGAATCAAGGAAGATCGGCAGAAAGCGAAGCTTTTCGAATTCACCAAGTGAGTTCCCGGAACGTAGCTATTAAGCGCGATACAGCAACAAGCAGGATAAAGAGATAATCAGCTCTTCCTCGCTTCACTGTTCACAGAAAGAAATTCACTGGCATCATATAAAGGGGCCCCTGCGCCTGAAAAGAAAAAAGACACAGTGCTGCAGTGAAAGTAAGAGACTCTTTGATCTATAAATAGATGCTGAGAAGTATCTCTGTAAAAATTAAGCACACTCGTGATGGTGACCTTTTTATTTGCTACAGCTTCCTGCCCCTTCCAGAAAAGACTTGGGGGCATATTCTCAAGGAGCTATCGCTGAGTTATCGGCACTTTATCGCAGCCAAAGTCGCGCTAAATTTACCGCCCCATTCACAAGCTGGTGCTAACAGCCCATAACACCAGTTTTCCTGCGAAAGCACTCGCAAAAAACATCGCCACAGATGACCCCCGCAACTATCGCTAATGAGATGCAGAGTAGGCGTTCCCTTGCAAAAAGCAGCGAAAACACCACTCCGCAACATTCTCAACGACCAGCCAGATCGGTGATAAGACCACAAAACAGGCGATAAGGCGCGTTAGCAGTAGGAAATTAACACCTGCTCTGACCTGGTGCAAAGTCGGACCACAGCCTGCACCACAAAATGGAGCCCAGCCCAGAGCCACACCTGAAGGGCAACAGATGCCATGGAGCCACTGATCATGCAGCTCGGAGCCCCAACAGGGCCACAACACCCACCTCCACCACCCCCAGGACCCCCCTCCCTGGCCCCCCCCCCGGCCAAAGACATGCCACATCAACTACACTGAATCATGTACCAAATAATCCGCCTGATGTCGCACAATCACATGTGTTGTCACAAAAATGAGCATCACACATTCACCTTCGATGTAACAAATGAAAATGTATTCAAAGAAACACAGAACAGTAATGAAGACATATGGCCGCTCCCCTCGGGACAATCCGTAGGTCACAGCCTGCAAGACAAAAATCATGATGAGAAGGTGTGTCTTGCGCACATCAAAGGACAGAGAGAGAGAAAGAGAGGGAGCGAGAGCGAGAGAAAGACGGACAGAGAGGGGGAGCGAGACACAGATAACAGAAGAGATGGACAGGGAGAGAGAGTGCCGACAATGCGCACCCAGGCCACACTGCTCACCTGCTGCCACCGGTGTGTCTCCAACCACGTGCCGGTATGTAGTGCAGTTCACCAGGTCACACATCTGAAACAGATCCGTCATCTGAAACAGAGTCCAGATACATGAATGGCAAAGTACATACAATTTTCTATTTCTATTTCTATTTGAGAGATTTATAGAGCGCAACAGCTGCCCCGGCCAAGAGGCGTCCCAGCGCTAAACAACAAATTAGGAGACCACAGCGCAAAGAGGGAGCCAGGAGACCTACACAGTGGGAAAAAGAAAAGTTTTAATAGCTTTCCTAAATTTGACAAAATTACTGAGACCACGAATATAGAGAGGCAATGAATTCCAAAGAATAGCTGCTCTATACCGGAAGGAACGCCCACCTGCCCGGGTCCTCCTGACCCGAGGAACCACTAGTAGATGTTGGCCCATAGAGCGAAGCTGACGGGAGGGAACATAGAAGGATAGCAGATCCGTCAGAATGCTGGGGGAGGCGGCCTTCGAAATTTTAAAGGCAAAACAGAGAGCCTTGAACTCGATCCGTTGAGCTACAGGCAGCCAATGGAGGCTGCGAATTGTATTAGCAACTGAGCAGACTCTACGCAGACCCAGAAGAGATCTTGCAGCAGTGTTCTGAACTCTCTGTAACCTGAGTACCTCCGCCTTGTTAGCCCCCAGATACAGAGAGTTCGCGTAATCAAGCCTCGATATAATCAGGGCCTGGATAATAATCTGTCTGGTCGGGGCATCAAAGAAGCCCAAAATAGGTTTGAGACCGCGCAGCAAACCAAAACAGGTACCCGCCACCTTCTTCGTTTGATGTCTGGAAATTGAGAGAGGCATCCATCCAAACCCCCAAATTCTTCACCACCTGTTTAGGGGGAGGGGGAGTGCCTAAATTCATGGGCCACCAGTACTCATTCCATAACCCATGATCCCTACCCACCAGCAACACCTCAGACTTGCTAGCATTCAGCTGGAGGCAGTTGGCTGTCATCCACCCGGCAACTGCAGCAAGATCGCCTTGAAACTTAGAGGCGTCATGCTTAGCGTTGCTCGAGAGGGCTACCACCAGCTGCATGTCGTCGGCGTAGGAGACCACAGTCAGTCCTCTGCTCTTGGCTAATACAGCCAAAGGTTGTACATACAAATTAAAGAGCAGAGGGCTCAATGAGGAGCCCTGTGGTACCCCGTGCTTGATAGAGAAGGTGGGCGAGGTAAAAGGGGGAGCAGTCACCTGAAAAGTCCTGTCGGACAGAAATGACGCCAGCCACTTCAGAGCAAGGCCACCAATGCACAAGACATCATCGCCTGTCCGCCCCTGCGCACCCAGGCAGATGTACCCCAGCCCCTCCCGCCGCCCAGCGGTGCATGCCCGCCCCTGCGCACCCAGGCCTCACTGCTCACCTTCCGCCCTTGGCGTGTAGCAATGACGGCCCACCACGTGCCGCTGCAAGCCACATGCCCAGGGCCCGCGGACATGGCACTCTCCACATCATACAGCCCCGCTCCGCAGGCCACCAGGTCTCACATATGATTCTGGGTCTTGATTTCGCAATGGCAGAGGACATACCAGTGCACCCGGCATCATCGCAGGCTGCACACCCACTCAGCCCTTGAGATGCCACTCACTCTGTGATCCGGGATGCGACGCCACATGGCGGTAGGCCCGCGCTGCCCGCTGGCTCTGGCCTACACTGCGGTCCAGCAGGGCACACAAATCCTGAGCAGACCGGACGGCCGGGACGGGACATCATCGCAGGCTGCACACCCGCTCAGCACTTAAGGTGCCCCTACCTCAGTGCACCCAAAGTCACCGTCCCGAGGCGGTGTGCCTGTGCCAGCCGCAATGTATCCGGTGCCACCAAGTCTGTGTCCCAAAGTCATGGACCCTGTATGATTGGGTATCGTGTTGCGGACGCCATCATGTCACCTCCGGTCCTGGAGAATGTGATGTTGCAGGGCCCGAGGCCCTCATGCCTACATTAACACCACACGGATGCACCCAGATAGAGAGTGGAAATGGCGTTGAGCAAGTGCGCCCGGCCCTTTTTATTGGCAGGGTCACATGTCCTGTGATGCGTGTGCTGGATGGGTGTGGTGTGGGTGTAAACCAGCCATGAGGGAGGGGCTGTGGCATGCTGACAACTAGACCTGTGAGCATCAGATCACTACAGGAAAGACATGGGACATGTAGCGTTGCCGTCCCCCCCTGTGAGCGTAAGCGGAGTGGGCTGGCCTGGCGTATGCCAGTCCAGCGTAAGGGTTTGTAAATGACCCCGGGGCCCTGGGCGTGTTTCCGTACTGGGCTGGACAAGGAAGTAACTCATGCGTGTGTCCCTGTCGTCTCAGCGCCACCCGGACCGCATTGGGCAATGTGTCACCCTGTGACCCCTGTTCTACGACATGAGCCACATGGACGTAAGAGGAGTCCAGTGAGCCTACATTCATCCATACTTCCACACTTGAAAGACCATAGACATGACACATCTGTGTGAATATGAATGTTTAATGCACATTCAGTGGAGTGTTGCATCTGGAGCAGTACAGGGCCATGCAAACCCCACATGACGATGTTGTCCCATGGAGGCCAGCCAGGGTCCTTCAGGGAATGACAAGTCCAAAGGAAGAGGAAGAGTTCAGTCCGCAGTCTGATTGCTGTGTCAATGGCGATCAAACAGCATATGGCAGTCCATGTCGAGCTCCAAGGTGAGTGTCGCAGAGTGCATCGGGGGACAGTGGAAGGTGATGATGCAGAGGGCAGTACCAAGCTGAAGCCGGACCTATAGATGAGATGCATGCTGCTGCGTCCTTCTTACCACGAGGGCAGAACCATCCGCATCTTCGTTCTCTGCTGTTTCATGTGCCTCACGTGTGGGTGGTGGTGTTCTGTCTCCAGCACTGTGTGGTAGTGACACATCAGTGGCCGGAGGTGGAAGGTCTGCCACACTGTGTGGCACTGACACTTCAGGGGGCGGAGATGTGGATGGAGTGGTGGCAGCAGCATGCATCCGCGCCAGGCCTTGTGGCAGCAATGCCATGAGGATGGTCCTGAGGTCATTAAGGAACCCAGCTACCTCTCGCTGGTGTGCAGCCGTGGCAGCCACTCGGACTGGACAGTTGTACTATTCTCTGAGTCAGGGCTCCAGCGATGTCAGCCATGGTCCGTTGGAGAGCATGGAGCAGACTGTGGGTGTCTGTTAGGGACCGTGAGTGGTCCCTGATGGGACTTAGACACCCACGTATGGCATCTAGTTTGTCTGCCATGCGGTCGAAGCCCACCCGCACCTGTTCAGCCAGATTCTCCTGGCACCCCAAAACACGGCGTTGGAAGGCCATGTGTTCTTCGTGGGGGTCCTGGGAGGCAGCAGTGGTGGTGGGTGCTGCCTGCTGTGTGGTCTGTGCAGGGGGTGGGGTCTCCTCATAGCAGCTGGGCTGCCCAGCTCCTGGAAGTGGGCTGCGTAAGCTGTCCACGAGCAGTTGGAGGGCGTCGGAGTCGAAGCTGTGGTGGTCCTCTTCGTCTCTAGAGAAGAGAGGGTCGGGCTGCTCTGCAGGAGGTGTTGATTCTCCCTCTGCAATATGAAGGGGAGATGCAGTTTAACAATGTGTCCACATGTATGTTGTCGCATTGTACATGTTTTCATACAGACAGCATGACTGGGTACATTGTGGCTGTTTGGGAGGAGCTGCCTATTTGATGGGGGACCGTGGACATTTCGACAACAGACGTGTGTGTGTTTGTACTTGTACATTATCAACTCACATTTCCCTGCAATGCCAAATGTGATTGGCCAGTGTCTGCACCCAAGCGGCACCAGTTGTGTCCTGTGTTCTGTTGTCGGTGTTTTGCGGATTGTGTCACATCGTTGTCAATGTAGATGTGCTCTGCATGTGATGTGTGTGCTGCATTTTGGGGGAGTTGCCCCTGCAGCTCAGATTTTGCTGCCCCATATCCCTTTCATGAGGTGTGCCTTTGACTTCTGAGCTTGTACAGTGCTGACATGTTGCATACTTGGGTACATTGGTCTCTTGGTGGGAGTTGGTGGTCTGGGGCATGGTTTGTCCGCAGATGTGCTCAACTTAATTGTGCATGTGTGCCATTGTGCCCATCTCCCCCCGTCCCCCCAGGCCCTGGTCGTTACTCATCCTGTTGCTGTTGTGTCGGGTCCTGTTGAGCAGTGTCCGGGTCCCCAACTCCTGCCACCGTCTCCCCACTGATGACTGTGGACACCATTTCCTCCATGTCGTCCAGCTCCTCCTGTGGCGCTGGGCTCCCACCTCTAGTCTGCATTGCTGCCTTCAGGTTGTTGGCGAGTTTCAGCTTGGTTTTGCGCTTGACATCATTCCAGCGCCTCTTGACCTCGTCCATTGTCCTCTTCAGCACTCCGACTGCATTCACCTTGTCCACGATGGACTGCCATAGTCAATTTTTTGTTGCCAATGACACAGTGGAGGTGACAAACTTGTTGATGGTGTTCTGTCACCTCCGTTATCAGGATCCTGTTTTCCTGCGGACTGAACCGCTTCTTCCTACTCTTCTTGTCCTTGCCCTTCCCTGACCCCGAAGTCCCAGGATGGTCCTCCGGGGGGCTTGTGGGGTTCTGGTTCTCCTCCGTACTTGCTCCGGCAATGCCCATTGTGCTTCGCTGTTGTTTGGCATTTGTTTGTCTGTTTTTTTTCTACTTTTATGGTGATTGTTCCCGCCTGACGCGTGTGAATTGCAGGCCTGTAGCTGGTTTTTGCTGATTTTTGTATCGCGATTGGCCTCATCGCAGCTTTTTTTGCGTTCGTGTTTTGCATTTTTGCGGCGTGGCGTTGATTTTAACGCGGTCAGTTGACGCGTTATCTGGAGACTATTGCATGGTACCGCCGTGTTGTGAATACTTGGTTGACACGGCGTAAATTTCCCGAGATAGACTGCGATGTTGAAGGTTGCGTTAAGTTACTTTTGCGATGGTTATCACACATTCTTGAGAATATGCCCCTTGCTTTTATAAAAATTGGAGAACAATATACTGTCGACCCGGTCAATAAAAATGAGCCCACACTAACCAGGTACTACATAAGATGCAAAATATTTCTATATGAGACACTGAGAAGGGGTCTGGCACATTAATTAGTATTTTTATGTCTTTTAAATTTTAGACTACACCATGTCACAGCCCTGAAGAGAGTCCCACGAGTGATTCTAGGACTTGAAACGCGTCGGCACTTTCTTTCTGCCGTTGAGGAATGAACAGTTAATGAACCTAGACAGTGTTGAGGGATATTTAACGTTGATTTAACCCCAACTGTTCTCAAGTGTATTCCCAATGGCTAGCATCTCTCTAAAGTCACTATGAACCTTATGTAAGGAAGTGCTTTATGTCTAATGTTCTAGAAACAACCGACTGGTGTACTGTTCTTTGTGCACTTTTGTACATTTATTTGTGTGCACTATTTGTTTTTTGCTGTTTATTATGTACACAGAGTTTTAGTTTATATTTGTATATAACCTTTTAGTCTATAATTTTTCGTAACTAACAGTGTATCCTCATTTCAGATTGAATGAAATGACAAAATGACATAATAAAAGAATGAAGTGACGGTTAAATAAAAAACCAGGACCAAAGAAATCAAATATTGGCCCTTAGTCTGTTTAAGAAGATAGCAACATTAGAAATGGTAGCAAGGTTCTTTGTTGCATAACTTTCTAAAAGTGGCATTTTCAGAATTATGGCTTAAAATCCGACTTTACCCTTAAAGAGGGTTTTAAATTTAAATTCCTCAGATACCAAACTTGACTTTCCTAATTGCTACCTATCAAAAGTTATCACTTATTAAATGTAATATGGTAACGAAATGTTATCCTATGGAAGAGGCAGGCCTCACAGTAGTGTAACAAGAATTTAGAGGGTTTTCACTACTAGGACATGTAAAACTTAAAAGTGCATGTCCAACTGTTTAAATAGATTGCACCCTACTCAATGGGCTGTTTAGGGCCTAAACTTGGGGTGACTTATATGTAGTACAAAGGCTGGTTTAGGCCTGGCAAGAGGCTTGTTTCGCCAGATCAATTTGCAGCTAAAACTGTTAACAAAGGCTGTAATGGTAGACCTGAGACATGTTGCAACTGCTTCTTAAGTAGGTGGCACAATTAGTGCTGCAGACCCACTAGTTTAACAGACAACAACGGTTCCTGTGGACAATCAACAAATGATGCTTAATATATAATATATTGTGATTGAGCTATTATATATTAAGTATCATTTGTTGATTGTCCACAGGAACCGTTGTTGTCTGTTAAACTGTAAAGCACCCTGGTTCCGTGTGAGTAGGGTGTCCCTTGTTTTTTCATACACGGCAGACCCACTAGTAGCATTTCATTTCAGGCCCTGGGTACATGTATTATCACATTATTAGGGACTTACAATTAAACTAAATGTGTCAATTGGGTGTAAGCCAATTTTACCATGTTTAAAGGAGAGAACAAACGCACTTTAGCACTGGTTAGCAGTGGTAAAGTATGTAGAGTCCTAAAACCAACAAAAACTAATTCAGCAAACAGGAGGAGTAAGGCAAAAGTATGGGGAAGACCATCCTAAGGCTCACAGGTCTAACAGTGTGATCACAGAAATCACTATGACAAGTGTTAAGTAGTTGTCGTAAAGTAGACACTGGAATATTATTTGCAATAAACCAATCTTCTTTATTTCATCGTTGAAGTACCTCATGACCACATTGCTCAGAAGTGTTCCACAGGAAAGATTTCACATCAACAACTATCAATATTCTCTAATATTTTAGTCTAGTTAGAAGGACTGATCCATAGGGTGAACGACAAAAGGGAAGTCAGGGGAAGGAAGAAGAGAGGCCATGGTAGAATGGGCAAAGTTACAACAGTAGTCTTACAGGCCTGACGTGCTGGAGCAAAATATCCCCGGCAATTGGACCTGGGCAATGGTGTCCAATTATATTTACAGTAAAGTTCTGCCATCAAGCATGATAGATTCTTTTCATACAATCTCCAATCATATGGCCAAGCAGAAAGAATGAATATGTTATGTAAGGTTACAAATCGTGATGCTGAGAAGAAAGGATGTGCATATTGTGGTGGTAGATGTTATTCTGTCATCAGACCACAAAATAAACCCTATTTAAGACACTGAGAGGAAGGAAGGCAAGCTTGTGGCAATGATGAGACAAGAACTTAAGACTGGGTAGGATGGTGGATTGATGTGGGGAAGTGAGAGAAAATTATTTAAAACGATTGTTGCTCTGTCTTCCTATGCATCTACTGCACATCTCTACCTATTATACCCAGTCCTTAAAGTAAACCTACCAACCGTGCTGACGCTAGTGTTGCTTTTCTCTTTTGGTTGGCCTCCTTGCCATCTTTGTTGTTGGGAATAGCTTCAACTGTCTTGTGACTTCTTAGTTCAGTTTGGGATCAGAATGGCAGCACGTTTTTAACTTTTTGGCAAGTGCAGTGAATGAAGGGGGCACTGTCTGCATATTCTGAAATGGTTATGAGACTAAAGACACATAACCCCACAAGTGTGAATATTATTATGGAATGCCATACACTGCACACCCAACTTTAAGATCAAGTTAAACTATTTCAAGTCATCGTCGATCTTCACATCCATAAAGTCACTGCACATATGAAATACAGAACTAAACATAAAACATGGACGTCATTTAGGGGTCACAGGTGTGACCCCTGGCCTTTCCCATGCAACCCATGGCACTGCTTTGTGACCCTTCTACCCTCAGATGTGGCAAAAGCAGTCCCAAAAGGTAAACAATCTGCTGCTCAAACTGGGAACCACTTCAATGAAATACATTCAGCAGAGCAACACTCACAATTGTAAATAAAAAAATTAAATAAAAAAGCATATTGCAAACAACGTATAATTTTTCATTTCTGTGAATTCTTTCCTTCTTCTAGTAATATATCTTCTTGTCATGCCCTCTTTTCCCCTTCTTTCAGACCGTAACAGGCATCTTTTCTCAGGCACTATCTGCCTTGTCCTGAAGATGATCCCAGAATTGTTCTAGAGGGATCCTTACCTTTTGTGCCGTTTGACCAATGTAAATCATGTTGCAGGGGCACAAAATTGCATACATTACATTGGAAGTGTTACAGTTAGAGAAATGTTCTAGAGAAATTCTGATGGTTTCAAATACAAACTCTTTGCTTTCAATAGTGAACTGGCATGCAACACAGTTGCCACATTTCGAGTGGCCAGTTAGAGAGGGGAGACCCAAGAAGTCATTGAGTATGTGTGTTGGTTTTTTTGGTGATGGAAGACTGGCCCTGACCAAAAGAGCTTTGATATTCCTATTCTTGCAGAATGCAAAAAGAGGGCATTCATTGTTAACCTCACCAGCGTTCAGCATAGGCCAGTGTTTTAGGATGCATTTTTTCACTTTCTTGGATATTGGTGAAAAAGTCGTTATGCACAATAGGCGATTCTGGGTGTCTTTCTTAGCTTTAGGTCTGAGAAGGATGTCTTGTGGGCAATACCAAGCTCTTTTGATTGATTTGCGTACTAGTTTGCGTAGGTATCCTCTAGACGTAAGTTTGTCAGCCAGGACATGGGCTTCTTGAAAATAGTCCTCATTAAATTAGCAGTTTCGCCTGATCCAGAGGAACTGTGAAAATGGGAGTGAATCCCGTAAGGCGCGGGGTTGGTGGCTACCGTAGGGTAACAAAGTGTTTCTTTCTGTGGGTTTCCTTTACAATAAATGCTACATTTACCTCTGCACTTGCAATGATTGATACTCCCACACCTCCACTTCCAAGACGGTGCTTTTGCATGTATTCTCACATGCATCCTCACTATTGCTTGATTCTTTTTAAGATATTGCATGCCCCGAAACACCCACCACTCATCAGTTGAAACAGTGAACCGTCTCAGATACTAGCATGCCTCATGTACAATTGAATGCATACGAGTTATTATGATTGCCATCTCTGCATGGCATTTAACTAAACGTATCTTTGTCCTTGAAAACAATTTGTATTCATGGAATTCTTTCCTTCTTCTAGTAATATATCTTCTTGTCATTTCCTCTTTTTCCCTTCTTTCAGACCGTAACAGGCATCTTTTCTCAGGCACTATCTGCCTTGTCCTGAAGATTTATGCTGGCCTAACAGATGTATTTTCTGTCCACGCCTTATCAATTGTGTGAGTTCTTTCTCTTTTTTAAAAAACTGTATATATTCCCACTTATGTTTTTTAAATTTTTCACAATAAATGATTTTGACCAGTTGGACAGTAACATATAGATATCATTGTATCTCTATATAAAGATTTGTTCTGCCAATCCCTTCCTTTATAGGGATCATTGTTCTTGTAAAAAAACTCTGTACCCAAGGTCCCTTACCACATATTGGGTTCCCTTGCTACTGTAAAACGTGTGCAGAGTGGGAACACAACCGCGTGATCAACACAAGTCAATGGGTAAATCGCGGTTGCAGTTTTTAAGAAGGATCCTTCCCAGAGGACCATGAAAAAACCCCGTGGAAGATGCAAGGTTGGAGAGTCACCAGACCCGTGGATACCCGAGAACCAACCTACACCAGGGAAGCCGGGTGCAAAAGTGCAAAGTGACGTCGGAAATCACCTTAGACAACAATGGAGGACTTCACTGAAGATGCTGCTGGCGAAGAAGGTGAAAGAGTCTGGTGGAACCCAAAGGTAGATTCAAGATGAGAGCTACCTGCAAGCAGAGGGGGCAGAGTCTATGCCACTCAGGAGTGATCAGGAGGCACCGGAGACGAGTGCCCACCGCTGTCAGAAGATGCAGGAGAGTTGACAGTGAACTTGGCGCTGCCGCTGTGCAGACCAGGCAAAGCTGTGGAAGACCAGGAGTTGTTCATGCGCTGTCCCACATTGGATGTCAAGAGCCAGGGGGGTGGTGTCCATCGGGAGCACCAACAAGCCTTGGCAACGACAACAAACTTAGTACATGATGAAGGTGCAGTGTCAGGACCAGCAAGGTCCAAGTGACTCACCACGAACAGGTAAGTCAGAGAATGCCCCGAGCAAGCAGGGGAGCCCACTGGAGCCAAAGAAGACCCTCAAGAGGACCCACGGGCCGACGGCACAGGAGTTACAAGAGGACCTCGAGCAGCTCACCAATGATGAAGGCCCACGATGCAAAAGATGCGTTGAGGACGAAGATTGTGGTAGGAAGAGATGCTTGGGGCTGAAACTTCTTGGAACCTCAAGATCTCTAGTGAAGAGAGTCAACAAGCCTTGGCAATGGCACGTCGACACGGTGCACAGGGGTACTGCTCCAGCGGTTCAGACGAGGGTTCCTGGCTTCAGACTTGCTGTGAAGACAGTGCAGGCCTCCAGGAAGTTGCAGAACCACCACCTGATTGATCTATGTGTGGAATATATGCGCAGCATTCCCCAGCATGAATGACTTTGAAAACTCCGCCTTCTTTTGTGAAGAGCAAATCCAACGCAAGGTGATTTTGCAGTATCATAGCTCTCATAAGAAGCAATTCCTTATTTATTACAGTTAAGGATCCTGCAGTGTTAGTAGCAAGTCAATCTACTAAGGTTGATAGCCTTCTAATCATAAAATTGTTTAATGCAACTCCTATTGGAGGTATAAGTGCTCCAAAGATATCACTAAGGATATGCTTGAAAATACACTAACTTCTCTTTAAATACCTCTCAATAGAAAAACTAGCTCGTTAGTGTGATAGATTTTAGGAAAGACTAGGACTGTGTAGCAACTACCTACCCAATTATGTGGTAACTGGAACTAAGCTGACTTATAACATACATAAGAGATGCCTTTACTACTAACCTCTAATTCGGAAAAGGATCCGCCTTTAACTAAATAATTATGCTCACATTCCCTCCATCCCTAATTCTCCACAGACTCATTTCCCTTTTGCATTCTCATTATGCATAGGGATCCCTTTTTAGAAATGTCAATGCTCAATCTCTGGGGTGGTTCGTTTAATGTCTCCTAGCCCTTTCAAATAATATGCTCCACACCTGTTTTCCTTTCCTCTTTCTTATCTATTCTTATCCTGTTATTCAGTTCATCTACAAATACCCTTTCATCTCTACTAATTTTCAAGAGTATCTCATGAATGCTTTGATTAGTAGCGCTCATTTCAGTTACAGGAGTAAAGAATTTCATCATATTCTTACGCTGATCCCATGACTTAAAGGTCTTGTAAGAGCCAATGACATGTTTAGTAGTCCACAAATACATATTAGCATCATTCACAATTGGCACATCTTCTAACGGCTTATCGTAATCAGAAAAAAACAGCTTAATAGAATTCCGGTTTTCGAAAAGATTTAGGAAAACAGAACGTGAAAACGAGTAGTACAGGTTTAAATGAAAATATGCTTCCCCCTCAGCCACAGAGGCTGGAAGGCAAGAACAAACATAGCAGTTTTCTACTTGCATAACTTTCACATATTCAGCTAACATCTGAAAATAGATGTTGTAACTATAAGTACTCTCATGCTGTGGAACGTGTGAAACCTTGTTTTCATCAACTGGTTTACTGACAACAAGTTTAATTGTGGTATTCACCGGAGTATGAGAGATATCACCTCCCAATAGATAAACATCTAACAGCCATCCTATTTTTTTTTTGTAAACAGATTTTATTGAGTTTGACAAAAGTTGCATGAGGTCGTTATGCACAACCCTATCATTTAGCAAAATTACAATCAGCCAACTTGGCGCACAATTAAGGCAGCAATTATCATACAGATTATCGGTCAGATCAGTATAGTCAGATATCTCGGTATTCTCTCACAGTGCTACACCTATACTTGTATTCAGTCCCGATTGTAAACTCCCTTCCCATAACTACCCCCATCCTTCCCTCCCCCCAGGCGTGTCACTTGCATCCAGGTCGTTAATGTACAGTAGTCTAGTACCCCAGGCTGGGCGTCAACATTGACTGGGGTAACACCATAGGGGATCACAACCAAACCAGGCGGTATAATGCAGTCCCTGGTCGCGAGCCTCCCGGCTTCAAGATTCCTTCAATTGCCTGCAGCCTAGTCTATGTCTGCCGGGGGATCACCTATGGAGTCTTCTTCCTCAATGTCCTCGGGGGATTTATGCGTTACAACTAACGCTTCCAGCGCCCTCTCACTCCCTGTTCGTTTTGCTATCTGCAGCCTGATCACACCTTCGCATTCGGGCCATTTAAGGAGTTCTGCTTTCCACCTTGCTTTGCTTGGGCCCTGCTTCGCTTTCCAGTGCATGGTATATCTCTCTTGGCCAGCAGTAGACCCATATCTAAGAACTTACTCGTGATTTTATTCTTGGACGTGTGAGGAAACCAGTGTAAAATGCAGTATTTCTGAGTCGGCTCTACTTCTCTGTCAGTGATATCAGTCAGTAACGTCGTTACCTCCCCCCAATAGCTGTCCAGGAACGGGCAGTCCCAAAGCATATGTTTAAACTCTGCGCCTTCCTTATTGCAGCGCGGGCAAGCCGCTGTTTGAGTCGGGAAATACTTATTGATCTTTTCTGGGGTGAGGTTTGCCCTGTGTAGGATATAAAAATGCACTAACTGGAATCTGGCATTCCGGGTGCTCTTCCAAGCTCTCTCTACAAATTCCCCCCAGGTCTTCTCTGGGATAGCCTCCTCAAGGTCAGCCTCCCACTTGAGTCTCAGTTCTGATAAGGGGAGTAACGTTTCCCGCGTTATGCGCCTGTACAAGCACGTTACCGCCTTGAATGTACCTGCTGCTATAACCACATACTGGCAGCTTAGTGACATTTTTGGTTCAGTGAGTCCCCCTCCCCAGTGTTTCCGAATGGCTGCAGTGAGGGCTGTATACAGCAGAAAATCCCCCCCAGGCAAGTCATAGCGGGCTTGTAGGTCATTGAACGGGATCATGGCCCCCTCCTCGTATAGGTCACCTATGTGAGCCAACCCTTGTTCCGCCCAGATCGCCAGCCTCTGCCAGTTACCTCCATGCAGCAAGGCCGTACACATAAGTAACGGGATTTCCGGTGCGTAAGGGCATCTAATTTTGGCCCTCCGCAGGTATTTGTTCCAACACCATCGTGTCGTGTCGAGTTCCGTGGTGAGGGTTGTGGTTCTAACAGGAAGCCGCAAGATGATGTGGGATAGCAGTTTTAAGGTCACAAAGTCCTCTCTCCGCTCTTCTTCTCCCCTGACACTGGTCGCTACCCATTGCGTGAGCCATTGAAATTGCGCCACTAGATAGTAGGCCTCAAAGTCAGGCACCGCTAGCCCACCCTCCGCTCTTGGTCACATAAGGACAGCAAGCGCCACTCTATGTCTGCCAGTACCCCATAGGAACCCCGTAATCATCGATCTGAGCTGGACAAAGTACTTCGTCGGGATCCAGACCGGTAAGGTCCCAAAGTAGTATAATAACCTCGGGAGAGTGACCATTTTAAGCAGGGCTACGCGGCCAGCCACAGATAGTGGCAAGGAGCCCCAGAAGTCGAAGTTACTTTTTGCTCCCCTGATGGCCTTCCCCATATTACCCTCCAGGATGTCATCCTGAGTGTGGTATATTTGCGTGCCCAGGGATGGCAGGCACCTATCTTCCCAAGTCACCCCCTCTGTTTCTTGTGGGCCTATTCTGCCCCCCTCTTGCAGGAAACAGGCAAGACTTTGCCCAATTCACTTTTAACCCTGCGACTCTGCTGAGGTCTTGTAGTAAGTTTTTCGCTCCCGTAAGCGTCTCTTCAGAATCAGCCAGAAATAGCAAAAGGTCGTCAGCGTACAGCGCGATGTGATGAATCTGCCCATGCACGTTGAGTCCCTGATAATACCGCCCTGATCTGGCCCACGCTGCCAGCAGCTCCATCGCCAGGGCAAACAGCAGGGGGGAAAGGGGACACCCTTGACGCGTTCCCATTCCCACGCTGCAGGCGTCTGAAATTAGCCCACCAGTTTTAACTCTGGCAGTGGAGTCGGAATACAGGAGAGCCGTCCAGCTCACGAAATCATCACCCAGCCCAAACGTCCGCATCACATGGAACAAATAAGGCCACTCCAGACTATCAAAAGCCTTTTCTATATCAACGGCGAAGATCGTCGCTATGTCTACTCTATAGGAGTCAGCCTCTAGGACTCGCAAAAGGCGCCGAATGTTAAGCGCTGTGTTTCTGGTGGGATAAACCCGGACTGATCCTTATGTATCAGGGTGGTCATGTGGGGGAGCAAGCGAGTAGCCAAAATCCTACTTAGTATTTTGTAGTCTAAGTTAAGCATAGATATGCTGTTTTATCCCATGGCGGCTTCCCCGGCTTGAGTAACGGTATGATGATCGCCTCTCTAGTAGACACAGGTAGGTGGCCAATCCATTTTGCATCATTGTATAACTGTACCAGCCTAGGGGCCAGCAAATCAATGTATGCTAGGTAGAATTCAATTGGCAAGCCATCTGTGCCTGGTGTTTTATTTCGAGCCATGTTCTTAATAGCCCCCCTCACTTCTCCTAGCTCAACTTCCCGCCCCAGTGTATCGGCACTGTCCTCACCCAGGACTGGCAGTTCCACGTCTCGTGTGAACTCATGCAGATCTTCCTCCGCTGGATTCAGCTTACTCTGGTATAGGTCTGTATAATAGGCTAAGAACAAGTCATTGATGCCCTGCTGGTCATACCTCACTGCCTCATTCTGGTCCCTAAGTTCCAAGATCACTGTACCTCTCCTGGCAGGGTTAGCCAACCAAGCCAGAAGAGCTCCCGACTTGTCCCTTTCCGAGTGAGCTCGGGTAATGTATTTTTTGTAATCAAAGCAACGAAGGCATTCTACTTGCACTGCCACTGCCTCTCTAGCCTCCAAGAGCTCCCTCTGCTTGTCCGGTTTCTCAGGTCTATCTTTTTCCAGGTCTCGCAGTCGTTGGTCATCCCTCTCTATGTCCTGAAGGAGCACCTTCCGTACGCCCATCATCTCTGATATAGAGCGCCCTCTAATGACTGCTTTGCATGCATCCCATTCCACTAAGGAGGACGTTGCAGTGCTATCATTATCCTGGAAATAGTTAACAATAGCCGTGCCTATCGCTTCATGAAACACTTGATCTTCTAAAGCCTCAGGCCGCAAGTGCCAGGTGGGGATCTTGGGTCGCGCGCGGGACCATTGTAAACCTACTAGCTCAGGATTGTGGTCAGACAGCGTCCTAGTGAGGTATTCACTGCTGCATACCCCCCTCCTGGACATCAGGGGAGCACAATATGGCATCTAGTCTGACATGCAGTTCATGTATGGCTGAGAAAAAGGAGTAATCCCGGGTCGCAGGGTGTTGTGCTCTCCAGGAGTCTATCAATCCCCACTTCTGTTGCCAGCTACAGCACACCTCTGCCAGTTTGTGTGCGGGTGCATCAGGGAGTGGAGGATGGGAACGATCAAGGTTGACATCTGATGTAGAGTTAAAGTCACCTCCCAGTAATACCGACCCCGTAAGGACAGTCGCCAGTTTCCTAGAAAGATGCGAAAAAAAGGCTGGTTGGTCCAAATTAGGCGCGTATATGCTACCCAGTACTAGATCCCTGCCATCCAGTCTCCCCGAAACTACCACATCTGCCTTCTGGGTCGATAATCTGTTTTGTGCACTGAAAGGGTACATCTGCCCTTACCCATATTAGGACTCCCCGTGCAAACGCGGAGTAAGTGGTGTAATATGCTTGACCCCTCCAGCGACGCTGCAATGCCGCCCCTTCTTTTGCTATTATGTGGGTTTCTTGAAGCAATGCGATCTGAATACCTCTGCGGACCAAATATGAGTGTATTTTATGACGTCGTACCATTGAGTGCATCCCCCTCACGTTCCACGAAATACATTTTAAACCTAGTGGGGATCCCATTGTCTTAGGAATTTTCTGTACTCATAAAAAAAAACCCTCCTGTGACACGCTGGTCCCCTTTAACATTTCCCAACCTAAAGAAGACCCCCAACTCCCCCTCCCCAGGACAGGTACCGGAGAACTAGTTCCCATCCAAACACTGCTTAAGCATACAAACATCCAATGGCGGTTGCAGGGGTGATCAACCTACAGTCGCGGACCAAAATTCCCCGTTCCGCCGCCTCCCCAGTAAATGAACCAGGCATTACCCCCCGGACCAGCTAGTTGCGGCCCTTATTACAGTGTGACATACAGCCGGTTCTATGAGATCTCTTCCAGGCACAGGTAAACGTCATGTCTCTGAAATCTTCGGTGCCAACTGCTGCTTTATGTTCATCACATGAGATCGTCTGCAGTCTGGGGTGTGACCCTAGGCAAGTCCGTTTCCGAGTTGTCATTGTCACTGTGATCTGGCAACGTTTCTGATCTTCCGGTGTGCAGACTGCTCTTGCTCGAGGTAGGGCTGGAACTTTTTTGGCTATGTGTCGCCACGGCAGTGGTGGCTGGGGACATTTGAAAGTGGTGGGGCGTAAACTGCCTGTCGGAGTGCACCGTGGCGAGCGAGCGCAGCGAGCGAGACCGAACATCTTAAGGGGGAGTTCGGGAGTGTTCTCCCCCCGAGAAAATTTTGAAAAAAGAGTGGGTAAATGGTGCATTTTCAAGCAAATTTGAGAAGCAAGAAGGTTAATAAAGCAATTGTGAAAGTGCAGTTATTACATTAATAAAGGGATGTCATATAACAACATGTAGATAGAAATGTTTCTGAAGCTAGGCCCTACAAGTGCCACGCACCTCTGAGCAATATACAAGACAATGGTATTCTGTGTGGTGCCACAACTATTTTCTGACTTCCTGTGGTTTGTCATGGAAGTCAATCCCAAAATTATAACCAATAAAGTATTTTGAATTGAAGAAGAATTACTTACACAATTCTAAGCATGAAGTTTTACTAATTGTTTTCAAAGTTAACTGAATCTCTGGCTGGGGGATCCCTGATTCAATGCTTCTGATGGTTAGTAGTTTTGTTGTTACAATCACACGCAGCATGGTAGGGGCAATGCGTGGTGCAAACTGCAGTGGTCTCCTGAAGAGAGCCCCAGCACTTATTTATTTACAAATTAAGCACTGCTGGTACCAATCCCATGCTCTACTCAAGCCACCCGCCGCCTGGGGCGAGGTCCGCGCTATGTAAACATTCCAAACACCATGAAGCAGAGCGATGAGCCGTGCGCTTGGCACCTCGCCTGCTTTGTGCTAGCGTCTTGCCGTGTTTCTTAACCTACGTTTTAGGCGCTGTTATTTTCCTGTAAAGATCCATTTACTCCCAAGCGAGGAATTAATGTGTCGTTTTCGTTTACTGACCAAACTGTGGACTGGGTAACAACTAACAAGCATACCAGAGATAAAATCCCTGCTTCCCAGTTTCATCAAATCGAGTGACCCTGAGCACACGGCTTCATCTTTCTGTGTCAGCTCCCACCAAATTCAGGTGCTAAGAAAAAACGCGCCTTTCATTCTCTGAGGTTGACAATCAGACACCGGACCTAGATCAAGTACTTCAAACAGTTTCTTTGCTACCCTCCATAACCATCAGAGGATAGTTGTCTGTGCTGACCTAGGTCAATGTTGGCGCTTTTCACATCTCCCACTCACATTGTCTGAGTCCCGGTCACATTATATTCACACATACTTATTATGTAGCACTTCCAGGTACATCATAGAACTTTATTCAGTTACAATTAGAACCATAAAAGTAAAAACATTGACGTATCGTATATACATTACTCCAATTATATCCTCAAACCATATACCAGGCGAGGTCACCCATTATGCAAATACGGGATGTTCCGGCTTGTCAAAGGCAGAGCAGAACTTGTCCACTTAATCGCCAGCTGTGAACTATCACACGAGCTTCAATCTCGAAGAAAGAACTTTGACACCAGCCCTCATCCGTCGCCACAGCTTTCCCTGGAAACATGGAAACATGCTGCTTGTGTCGTTTTAACAATCTATTTCCCAACGATTGCATCGCGGGAGGAAAACACGGTCGTATGCAAACACTTCACATTTGGTTGGTCCTGATTTTTCCATGCTGGCATCCATCTTTTTCATTTTATTGTGAGACAAACAGAAGGAGATATGTATTTTTAAACTCGAGAAAAAAAATCCAGGGTCGGGGGTGTTACAGTGAAGGTGGAGGCAGAGCGACGAAGTAAAAGTAATTAAGTATTGTAGAACTATCATTTTTACACTTCAAAAATAGCTGTGAAACTATTGGCCGTTCAAACCACTTTGTCGTTTCATTCACAGTGGCGGCCATGTCATTTTCTAGTTGACAATTCCGGTGCAATAATTATGATTGACAACATGACAACCCTCAGCTTCTGGCAGCGTCCTCGACAGGAGGCCCAGCTGGACCCGCCACTCTCCAGTCACCTGAGAGGTAGTTCGTATCATCATGAAAGATAAACCGATTAAATATCACCGGTACTTCCGCATCCCAAACTAGCGCCTCTCAAATTATCCTATTGAAGACAAGCGCTCCCATTGTACATTAGGCAATGCCGAGACCGGCTTTCAGTCGCGGCTCGCAATACTGGGGGGGGGACGTTAAAATAAAATCAAAACTTACCTGACTGGGTCCGCGCCGCCTCTGCTCCTGGGCCGGGTCCCGCGCCGCCTCTGCTGCTCCTCAGGAACAGGCATGCTGCTCCCTCCTCTCCTGTAAGCCAATCACAACGCTGCAATGGCAGCGTTGTGATTGGTGCGGAGTCCCGGACAGCGCCCAGCCGGGTGCCTGTAAGGAGGCCATTTTCTCTATGTAGGCATGCAGCCTACATAGAGAAAATATAGAGTGCGCATGACTGCTTTGGTCGGCCCCAGGGCCGACCAAACAGTCAGGGCACTCAGAGTGGTGCAAGCCACTCCTCCCCGACCCGCCCACCCGCTCGCCCCCAACCAGGCATATCCTCCTACCCGCCCCCAACCAGGCATACCCCTGCCTTCTGCTTTCTCGCAGCACGAGAAGCAGAAAATAAAATGGTATTTAAAATACCATTTTATTTTCTGCTTCTCGCACTGCGAGAAAGCAGTGGGGCGGCGCTCCAACGCCCTAATGGAGCGGCCGCCACTGTGCCACGGCCTGCAATGCTTTACGGCATTCCAGACTGAGTTCTCCGGGCGACGGAGCTTTAGATCCAGTGTTATTGCTGTGAGGGCTCTGTTGCAGAGAGTTCGGAGCGGAAGTGCGATGGGCCCTTGGTCTCCGCGTGTCAAGCCACTTGTGGTGTTAGGAAGAGGCGAGTTCCCACAGGATCTGCCACTCGGAGTCATGCGGGGAAGAACATTGCGTAAGGCAATTGTAGTTGGCGTAGCTTTTTTTTGACAGCCAGGAAGGACGCTCTGTTCCGTTGGACCTCCCTTGTGAAGTCCGGAAAAATCATTATGGCACTGTTGTCAATTTGCAATCCTTGTTTTGGCGAGCTCTTGGCAAGATGTAATCTCTGTCTCTAAAATACAACAGACGTGCCACTATTGGTCATGGTGGGGCCCCTTGTTTTTGGGGTTTTGCTGGAACCCTGTGCGCTCGTTCCAGAGCATAGAAGGGTGACAACCCCTCTGGAGCCACTTCTGCTCGAATCCAGTCCTCTAAGAAGCGCACCATATTTGCCCCTTCCGTTTTTTCCGGCACTCCGATGACGCGGATGTTATTTCTGCGGGACCTGCCCTCGCTGTCTTCGGCCCGCATTTCCAGCACTTTTATTTTAGCTTATCAGTCCATGAGTGACCGTTGCATCCCGTGTACTTTCTCCGGAAGGCCTCCCAGTTCTTTCTCATTAGTTGACACCCTTTCCTTGAGTTTACGATGGTCATCTTTGAGCAGGTTTAAGTCCATACCGATCGCATCTATTTTTCCCTCCAGCACCTCTCTGGAGGCCGTAATCGCCTGCATGATGTCGGTCAATGTGGGTATCCTGGGAGTCGAATCTTTCCCCAGCTCCAGGACTTCTTCCTCATCGTCTGTCTGGGCACCCGGGCGTCCACACTGAGGACGTTGAACCCTCTCTTCTTTTGTGTTCGTCCCATCGTTTTGGGTTATGATTGGTTTCTCTCTGTCAGCTGCAGGTGCGCACTTCAATGCTGGGGGCCGTTTCGTGTAGGCGTAACCGGGCCCTTTTAGTCTGCAGCTAGGTCTCAGTGATCCAATGAGGAGCTCCCAGCTACCAAACCCCACAGGTGGATGCCTGCTCACTTCAGTAGTGCTGCATATGCTGCGATGCTGGCCCACTGATATCCTTCTAGGAGTAGTGTGCTCCGTGTCCGCTTTTGGATCTGGATGTGCCCTGTATATCTGTGGAACCGTCGCTCTCACTCCCGCAAGACCCCACTGGCTCCGCGTAGCTAGGTGAGGTACCGCCAATGCTCTGTTTCACCTATGTGTTGTGCACCACTACAGCCCAGCTCCCCAGCAACTAGACCTGCACCAGTCTATGGCATCTGCAGCCTCCGTGCGTATCCCCCTAGTACTCTGATGGTTTTCTGCTGCAGGACTTGGGGGGTTGGTCGCTGACGAATTTAGCGCCTCACACCCAACTTCGCTCGGCGTCCCCCTCGGGGCAAAGTGTGTTTCTACCTGCGCCGTCCACTGCCAATCAGTCCAAGTGGGCCTGTGTTGGGACTTCTGCTATGCGGGCGACTGCCCTGCCTGCCCGTCAGGGCCTTGTTCGCTTGCGGCTGTAAATTTCAGGAGATCCCTCTGGGGGAGTGCAGGCCCCCTGCAGTCGTTGCCAGTCTCGCCAGTCACTCGCCAACATGCACAGCGTCCCGCGCTAGGCGCGGAGCGCTTCTCCGCCGAGGTTCCCCGCTTCACCCTCCGCGACTCTGCAAGCCTCCCACATGGCCACCGTCGCGCTGTCAGGTCGCTGCACTAGGGGAGATCCAGTACAATAAGTGGGGACTAGCTTTGGTCCCTGACAGCGCTTTGTGCTTTCAAGGCTTCCCTGCAGCTCTTCAGTGCGCAGTATCAGCTCAGGGGGTCAAAGTGGTCGTCTCCGGTAGGGACCGTCTCTCAGATGGTGATCCGATCCGGCAATGCTGAGCCCTCTCCTGCGCGGGCACACTCCCGCCTTCCCTTCCAGGTGCCACCCGACTTCAACTGTGAGGTTCAGGTGAGTCTTCTCAGGCAGCCCAGACACTTCACAGCCACCTCTGCGCACCCCAGCCTCTCACCGCTACTTACAGTGCTCCAGGCCCCTTCAAGTGATCGGGTGTGCTCCGCCGCTGAGTCTCGCCTACCCGCTGTGGCAGCCACTCTAGATCCCACGGGTGCCATTTTGCGGCCGCACCCGCTAGGTCGAGCGCGCCTCACAGCAGCTGGATAATCATTTATTTTCCCCAGGGTCCTCGCCTCCTCTGCGGCGCCCCAAAGCTCCCTGCAGGGCGGGATGGGTTCCGCCACTGGGCACTGCCTCTCCGTCGGCGATATACAGCAGGTTCTCAGTGGCGTTCACGGGATGGTCGCCATCTTGCTGTCGTCTTCGCCAGGCCTGCTAGCTCCGATTGCACCTCAGATGGCATCGTTTCAGGCAATTCAGAGCCCGCTTCTATTCGCGGGCATTACCAGGCGTCCCCCGGTCTATGATTCAGCTCCCCCAGCCATGTCCGGTGGACAGGATAGTTGATTATGGGGAAGCGGCGGTCGGAGCTCCTCAGCTCGCGTCCGTTCCCATCGGATGTAGGCCACGCCCCCCCTTCTAACAGCCATCCCATCATAGAAACATAAATGGCAACTAACAAAACTCAAAGCAAGAATTTTCAGCAATGCTGCACCATGTTAACTTAAATCAGATCGAGCCAATATCATAGCCGCAGGCTGTGACAGTTAGCCTTCTAAGCTTTATCCTACAGCCACTACCCTATCTCGAAAGCTACAGGGATTTTTATTCTGCATCAACTGGAGACATAAGGCTCTAATGTCCTCTGACCTTTACCCTTGCTCTCTAATAGTCCTATTTAATGTTTGTCAGTGATTATCATGGATGAGCTCTTTGGTAACTGATCTTAGCCTCTGGGAGGTACGTCAACATCAGTCCGTCAATCATCGGGCTCAAAGTTGATTTTTGCAAGGTATGCCAAATACGGGCTTGAATTCTTTCGATTAACTTTTCTCTCTCTTTTGGGACATTTGGGAGTAGTCAAGTCTATGCTTTCATCCACAATGTCAGGTTGGCCAGCTTGTTCTGGTTCTTCTAAGTCACTAAATTCCCTTATTGTCTCAGGTATTTTTCTAGTGGTCAAGAGTCTCTTTTGGATAATATAGTCTTTTTCAACCCTTCCTCAGAAGAAGCTTGATCCTTGGAGGTGCTTGAGATTTCTGGTTCTGATGAAGACGATTCACTATCAGAGGAGGAACTTCCTTCTACCACACTACTCTGACTCCTGTGCCCTTGGCAGGTTGGTTTCAGCTCTCCACGGGATTTCACTATCTCGCTGGATAAGTATTCGTAGTTCAGTGGTTGGTATCACAGTGATTGCTGGAGTAGTAACACCTACCCCTGGTTCTTGTTCCTACTGGTATTCTGCTGGTGGAGATTGTGTGCCTTCAGACAGGTCTCCTTCTTCTTCCAATGCCTCAGAAACTTCAAACCTAGAGTGACTTGAGGAGTTAGTGGATGTTGGTCCCTCTTTTTCCTTTTCGTATCTTACCCTTTTGCTGTGGGGGGCATGTATTCAGTTCGGCAGACCAGCACACTTGACAACAGTGTTAGTGACCAGGATCACTAGATAAGGGCCTCTCCAGCCCCCCAGCAGACAGGACTTCTGAACGTGTTTCTTAATGTGATCCCAATCGCTGGGTTCAAATCATGTCCTGGGAAGTCTCGGACAGCTGGGGTAGCAGCATCAACCTGATGGGAGATAGAGCACATCACATCAGCCAATCCCTTGCAGTACTCAAGAGCCAGGTCATCTGTGATATTTACAAGACCAGCGGCTGGAACAGAAGGAATTTGCATGGCTCTTCCCATCAACATCTCGTGAGAGGATAATCCTGTTGATTACAAGAGGCATTTAGAATGTTCGTGAGCACCAATGGAAGAGAGTCTGGCAATTTAAGTCACGTGGAGGAACCTGCCTTGGCCAATTTAGCTTTGATAGTCCCATTCAATCTCTTTACAATTCCTGAAGCCTCGGGTCTGTAGCTACAATTTCTGATCGCTCCCTAGTGCTGCACATAGCAACTGCATCACCTCTTGTTTGAAGTAAGTTCCTTGATCCAATTCAAGATGAACTGGCATCCCGAATCATAGTATCAACTCCTGCAGCAATAGTTTGTCGACTGTCCGAATGTCACATCTCTGGGTGGGATATGCCTCAACCCATCGCGAGAACAAACACACAATGATGAGGATATACCTTAATTGGGCATCTTCACAAAACGAATCTGGAGATGATTGAAGGGACCATCAGACTTTACAATGTGGCTCATGGTCACTGCAACTCTTTTGTCTACATCTTGTTTCTGACAAATAGCACAACGCTGACACAAATTTTCTGCTATTGACCAAAAATGAGGGTTATACCAATACATCTCAAATGCGGACACCATTTCGTCTCTAACCATGTGCGGGGGGCCATGCATGTGTTGTACTATGGCAGGCAATATAGAATCAGGGACAACTGGCCCCCAAATGTCACTGGCATCCTTCGCCAGCCCTTTTTTTGCCATTTAGCCTTCTCTACTTCTGGGGCAGTATGTTGCAATTCTCTTAGCTCATTGAAGGTATGTACAGTATTCCATAACGTTAGAAATAGTTTCTATCTCTGCATTGCAAGGCTAATCTATGTGAATGGTGCTAGACTCAAGAGCACAATATTGGGCAATTTCATCTGCATAATGATTGACTATGGTAACAAATTCACTGCCACTCTAATGTGCAGCACATTTCACTACTGCAATTTCATTTTGCCAATTGTAAAGCATCCAACAAATTTGAGACATACTGTTCATTTGTAATGGGAGAACCAGCCGAGGTCATGAAACGTTGGTGCAACCACAGCTGCCCGAAAGTTGTGCACGACTCTGAATCTATACTGGCTGCCAGTGTAAATGGTAACTCATAAACCTTCCGAGGTATAACAGGCTCTAGTAAGGGCAATCAATTCAGCTAGTTGGGCAGACGGTACATGGCACAGGTAGGACGCTTCCACCACCCCACTTAATATACATACAGCACAGGCAGGTCTTAAAATACTGCACCGGTCTCTCAAGCAGGACCCATCAACAAAGAGGGTATGGTTGAATTCACGAAGGAGGACATCCAGTATGTTGGGTCTTGGTTTTGTGCACAACTTGGCAACATTAACACAGTAGTGGTCGAAATCGCCCTCATCATCTCCCTCTGGGGCTGGCAACAGAGAAGCAGGGTTTGGTGTGTTAGCCTTCTGACAGAAACATTTTCGGCTGCGAGAATAATTCTCTCATAGCAGGTTAAGCTGCTGTTTGTCAAATGTTGCTTGCGGGTCATGAGAATCTCAATCGAGTGTGGGAACATAACAATCAGTGGCTAACCCATCAATATCTCTTCAGTTTGCTGAATGCTGAGGCTCACCACTGCAATCACTTTGAGACAACTAGACAACGCTGATGCTACCAGCTCAAGAGTAGCTGAGAAGTATCCAATGGGGAGGATTAGTCTTCCCAAGGGCTTGTGTTAGTACAGACAATGCACACCCATCTCTTTCATGGCAAAAGAATATGACCTCTTTAGTATAGTCTGGCAGGTGCGCTGGGTGCGCTGCAAAGTACATTTTTGAGCCTCTGTAAGGCTTTCATCATACTTTGGTACCGGGTCTTTGACATCAGTGTGCATGATCCTCAGTAAAGGCTTCATTACAAAGGAACAGTTCGGAATCCATTGTCGGCAGTAGGCAACCATGACCAAGAACATTTGCACTTCTCTCTGTGTGGTTGGAAGTTTCATTTTCAGACCTGTCTGTATGCGTTCATGGGACATCTGTCTCACTCCTATCTCTATCTGGTGTCCTAGATACATGACTTCCTTCTAATAGTACTGATAGTACTGTAATTTCTCAGGGGAATCTTTATGCCCATTCTCAGCCAGGTGGTGTAGCAGAGCAATCGTATCTTGTTTACAAGCTTCCTTAGTCATCGATGCAATCAAAAGATCATCGATGTATTGAATCAGGGTTGAACTGCACTGTAACTGCAGAGACTCTAGATTCTTTTTGAATATCTGATTAAAATGTGTTATGGGTTTTCGGTATAGCCTTGTGGAGTACGAAACTACACGAGAGTCTTCTCTTGGAACCAGAACGCAAAGAGAAACTGGCTCTTCATGTAGGGGATCTGAAAAGAAGGCTCGACAGAGGTCAATGACAGTGAACTACTTGGCCTCTGGGGGAATTTAGAACAAGATCACAGCAGGTTTCGGTACCAAAGGATAGCATGGAATGACAATTTGGCTAATTTTCTAGAAATCTTGTACGATCCAATAACTTCTTTTAGGATACCCTGTTCAATCATGTTCTCGATGACAGGGGTAATTTCTGCAATGGGCTCCGGGGTCATTTTGTAAGGATGGGTGTGAGGAAAAACAGCATTGGGACAGAGGGTGATCTTCAGGGGGTTTGGCACCTTTGATCAATCCAATTTCTCTCCCCGTGTAGTCCCAAACATCCTCTGTAACTGCCTCTCTCAAATCTGCATCAAATGCTTAAGTCTCAATCCCGACTCTATCCTGCGTACCGTAAATGAAGCAGTAGAGTTCACAAAGAAGATCCCTTCCTAGCAAGTTTACAGGACATGAATCACACACTACGAAATGGTGGTGTTCTCTGATGTATCCTGTTTTTACTGGGACAGGGGCAGTAATTTGATTGGTGCATTGATGATTGGTAATGCCTGCAACTTGGACTTCTTTTCCTGAGAAGGGTAGGTGAGGGCACTCAACTGTTCTAATAGTCAAGCGAGTGGCACCATATTAGGAAAGATATGGGATGTCTGTTAACCTCTCCATCTACATACGGTCCACTCTGGTCTACTTCCAGGACTACACCAAGTACACATTCCTCCTCCCCCCTCAGGCACCGTCATTGACCCTGATCAAAATTTGTGAAAGTCTCAAACATTATAGGGACCAGACCATTTTGAGACATCTTTGCGTTGTGGGGTATTCTGTTATTCCATTGAAAAGATGGAATCCCTGCCTGCATCTGCATTGGGCTAGATAAATTCTGAGGTATGCCAGATATTGGGATTTTTGGTGTTGACATAGGGGGTCTAGATATTGAGGGAAGCTCTCCCTGCGCCACAAGATTTGCAGTTTGGGCATCAATCACAACTCGGTCTGGAATATAAGAACATTCCCACTTCCAGTGCTCCACATTGTTGCAATGTGGCAAGGGGTAACTTTATTTAGGGCACTTATGCTGGCTACTGGCATATTGCCTCAACCTCTTTCCATCACAGGTGCATTCCCTCCTTATGTCATGGAAACTCCTTGCTTTGTCATCCCGTAACTGGGATTTACGTCAGGACCTTGAAGTGAAGCTTTAAATCCCTTTCTCCCTCTATTCTGTGCTAACTGGGTTTGGGCTATTATATACTTCTCCTTAAGCCCCTTTCGCTTGGCTTCTAACATGTCACTACAATATTTTGCGTACTGCATGATCGCATCAACTGGTTTACTCTGCCAACATAGGACACCTTGGATAATCGTGCTACTGATTTCAGTGCTGAACCCCTTCACAAAAGAGGCAAGAAACCCTCCCATGTTGTCTCTAAGCAGATCCTTCATTCCGGGGGCTCCCGGTACACCTGCATTAACCTTTCAAAGTAGGTGTGCACCAACTCTTTCGGCTCATAAAAGGTTCAGAAAATCTTGGGCCAATTAATTTCATTTTGGGGAATATTCATCTTCAGATGTTTTATTACTTCGTCATATTTAGTTTTAACTATGGGCAAAGGTGCATTCATCCCTGCCACCCCAGGTGCTTATTGTGTTGGCCAATCGACTGCCCATGTACATCTTGGCCACAAGTCCTTTGGGACCACCACCTCAAATAACACATCCAAGGGGGGTGTGGCCAGCGACCGGAGAAGATGGCCGCACTCCGGCGCCTTTCTTTCCTCACCTCTAATATCCAACACTAATCCGGCAGCAGTGGGGCACGTAATTGAGCCCAAGGGTCGCAGGCAGGGACACGAGGTCTGCATAAACGGAAAAAGAACTGTTTCACAAGCCGACTGGTGCCTGTGGAGGAGCGCGGCCTGCGGAAATAGTGGAGCCGCGAGGTGACGTCGGCGTACGTCCCGGAGGACCCGACTGCAGCTGCGGATTCGCGTTGCAAGGGAACCGTGGAGGAGACTCGTCGCAGCACACAGCGCAACACTCAAGGAAGTACCGGTTGGTCAACCCTGGCAGCGGGAAGGACGGCGCTCATGCATGAGTATGCCCGGCCATAGAAGAGGCCTGCAGGCGTACTCAGATGGGAGAGGTGAGAGATACTCCCCCCTCAGGGAAAAACAATAGTCGCACCCAACGTGCACCCGAGGAGCGGGCTGGGGGCCCAGGGGGCAAGCAAAGGCTAGGTGTGCCTGTGGTGGCACCATTAACAGAAAGTGATTGCAGTGGGGGAAAAGGATCATTGGTGGTTGACAGGACGGCGGACACGCCCCAACACAATCGCAGTACCGCACATAACTTCCAACCACTGAACTCATCGGCTGTACGATAATAGAGCCCCACAGCAGCAACCGCCGTGATTAATAACAGAGAGCTGGCTGAGAACTGGCAATTACAACTGTGCTGTGGGTAGCAAATAGGCGAAAACTGACAAGCCACGTGGGGAGACCCCGGCAGGCGGCGGTGATTACCTGGCGGCACCACACCACTAACAACGCCATTGATTTGGAATAATATTGACACCCAAAAAAAAAATGTCAGGCAGCAAAGGGGGATGCGCCTCGCATCAACCCATCAATTTGGGGAGAGGAATTGGCCTAACGGCTAGGGCGTCGACCTCGAATCTGGGGAACTGGGTTCGAGTCTCGGCAAGGACGCTGAACATCCTGTGATTCTGGGCAAATCACTTAATCTCCCTGTGCCTAACAAAAATGAATGTGTCCTCATGTAATGCAACTGGTGCTATGTAAAGCGCTCTGATACCCGATTCGAGTCAAGTTTGCGCTATATAAAACTCTGTAAAAAAAAAAAACCCAGACTCGACAAATACTTGTGGCAAAAAACGCAAGCGGGGCAATTACGCAACCGGACCCTGAACAAGAGGCACAGCAGAAACAGACTGAACAGGGCTACCCCACAATGCAAGACATAATGGTGGCCATCACCAGCATGCGTACCTCCCTCGAGGCGCGTATATACTTTGTATCCGCTGACATCTCCCTCTTACGCGCGGACCTGAGAAAAATGGACGCCAGAGTTAAGGAAGTGGAAGATGTGACTCATGGTCTGGTCACGGATACTAAGGCCTTAGAAAAAGACAGAATAATGTTAGAATCCTGGGTGTGCCAGAAAGAGCGGAGGGGCCAGCTATGAACCTCTTCGTGGAGGAGCTAATAACAAAGCAGTTGCAGCCCAGGAAACTCTCCAATTACTTCTCCATGGAGCGGGTGCACCGTGTGCCAGGAGGTAGACCCAGGCCGGGTATGCCCCCCAGGCCTATCCTGGCTCGCGTACTCAACTGTAGAGACAGAGACATTATTTTGCAAACCGCTCACAGCGCACCGCCACTCAAATACGAAAACAGTACTATAACCTTCTTCCCTGACTTTACCATGAGGGTGCAAAGGCGCAGCTTCATGGATGTTAAAAAGGCCCTCAGGGAGAAGGAGCTGAAGTATGCGATGCTGTTCCCGGCCAAGTTGAGGGTCGAGGCGGAGGGTAAAAGCTGTTTTTTTACTGAGCCAGAGGCTGCACTTGAGTGGCTGGAGGGATGGCGGAGAGTAGGAGATCCAGACAATCCAGACAGGCGAGGACGGCGATTGGGGAAACCGATGAAGCAAACGAAAATCGGACCAGAAGAGAGGAACACTGCCAATGAAGACTAGTTCCACAATAGATATAAGTGTGTCAGACATTTCCTAACCTAAGTGGCAACAGGTTGATTTCATGCAAGGGCCACGCACTATGCTGGACCACAGTGATCGACCGGCAGAGGCAAGCCAGAACTGTAGCATGTGAAAAACTATTTGGCGACAAAAGAAGGGCTGACTTTGCTGGAAATGCACCACCGAAGGAAGAACGCAGAGTAACGTATACGATTGACTGCTTACACTGTTGCAATAATGTCTTGTAGTTGTTAAGGGGGAATGGGGGAAGGAGAGGCCGGACCACGGCTCCTCCGTTACAGGGACGGGTGGGCCACGGGCACGCTGCAAAGTTGGGGAGGCAGGCAGTTCTGGAACCATTATGCAGGGAGGCGGGGAGGGGGGTACGACTTCAAGGGGGGGAAAGTTGTTCACAGTCAACAGCAAAATATCTCTTTTACGACACGCATGAGACCACACCTCTTCTCACGCTCAATAACACAGCTCACGCACCGTACACAACAAGTCAACCGAACCCACCCAATAGGAAGACAAAATAGTCAACTCCGTCAAAGGAACTGCACAGCCAGGGACAGAGATCACCCCGGCGACTGATAGATCAACTATGAGCGGGGGGTGGAAAGTCATTCAAGCTATCTCTTGCAATGTTAATGGGCTGGGGGACAAACTTAAGAGGGGTATAGTGCTTCAATACATTAAAAGGCAAGCGCCGGACATAGTCCTGCTCCAGGAGACTCATCTGGTCGGGAATGCCTGTGAGGCGCTCAACCAATGGGGCTATAAATTTATTGCACACTCAGATTTTACCTCGGGGTCTAGGGGAGCTGGGATTCTGATGCATAAACAGTTGCCTTATACAGTGACACACACACGCACGGACAAACAGGGCCACTTTGCAGCAGTGACCGGCTCTTGGGAGGGCATGATTGTTAATATCAAGTCGGCATACATACCCCCAGAACTGCACAACGTGGCCTTACCGGACATGAGCAAAATGATCCTAGACTTTCCTGAGGGGGTGCTTGTGATTGGAGGGCATCTAGACATGACACTATGTGATCAGATAGATAGATTTCCGCCGAGGAACACCCCCCACACTAAAAACACTATGGCCAACTTTATGTGTGCCCGCGGCCTGGTGGATGTCTGGAGAGATGCCCACCTAGAAGCAAAGCAATTTACATTCCACTCAGGATCACATAATAGCCTGTCCCGAATTGACCACATCCTCCAGGTGACAGAGGATAAGCAACATTTCACGGACGTTAAACACCTAGCAAGGGGGATTTCGGATCATGCACCATTGTAGGTAAAATACACCCTGGGGTCAATGTCAACGCACAGATCCATAGCGAATAACCCATGGTACCTTAAACACCCACATATTAAAGCAACCTTATCAAAGCCACAGATGATTACTTCAATGAAAATGTGGGATCTGTCCAATCTCCCCAATCTATCTGGGAGGCCTACAAGGCTGTCCTGAAGGGACAGGCGCTTTCCCTCATGGTGGGACATAGGAAAGAGAAGGTGGGAAGATTGGAGGCACTGGAACGAGATATTTTGGATATGGGGCTGTCTCCCACATATACAACGGACGAGCCTGCCAGACACAAATTAGAACTAAAGTGACGGGAGTATAGGAATCAAACGACAGAAACAGCAAAAGGTAGACTCTGGGCAACGCAGCATAGAGTATACGAACACGGGGACAGGGCAGGTAAATTACTCGCTTGGCTGGATAAACGGGAAAAGGCGGATCGATGGGTAACGACAATACGGGGAGAAAAGGGGATGTGGCTACATGAACCACAGGACATCACAGAGGCTTTCGCTACCCATTTCCAACACGTTTACTCTTCTGCAGCTTCGGCCACGGCAGAGGAATCAAGGGAGCTGTTAGCTGATATTCCGATTCAGACATTGTCATGTGAGGACCGACAAATGCTCGAAGAGGACCTCACTCATGAGGAGATAATGACGGCCATCAATAGTATACAGTCAGGGAAAGCCATGGGGCCAAACGGCCTTCCAATATAACTATTAAAGGTAACCGCATCCAAAGTGGCACAGCACCTACTCAATATGTACAATGAAAGCAAACAAGGGGAAACTCTACCAGGGGATCAGAGATTAGCCTCTATTTTGGTGATCCATAAGAAGGACAAGCCTGCGGAAGAGCGTGCCTCCTATCGACCCATCTCTCTGCTCAATGTAGAGGTCAACATTTTTTTTTTTTAACACAGAATTGTATTACATTTTCAGTTTTGATACAGTTTGTGGTACAGCATTATAAATCACAGAATAGTTCGTGAACACACTTAGCAGTACATTCGAGTACATCTTAAGATCTTGTCTGACAGCAAATCTATAAGGATTACCGTTACAAGGTATAGATGTATATATACACTCTATGTGGGTGGAATCAACCATGAGCATGTTGTATACATGTATAGACAAGTTTGCGCACATAATTCTGATTGTATTATCAACTATTTTATAATAAAAGCGGAAATCTGTGATATAAAGAAGAAAAAGAAACAATAAAAAAGAGAAAAAACAATTAAAAAAATAAACCCATAATAAAGAACTATCTGGCACATGCATCAAGCTAGGATTTTGCGAGTCCTTAATAGCGAATATTAAGGATTCGCAATTAAGGATTCGCAAAATTCTATGCATGTAGGAATCACTATAATAATAGCGATTCCTTCACATTCACTTATTCAGCGAGTCGCAAATTGCGAGTCGCAAATAAGAATGGCTTCCCATTCATTCCTATGGGCCTACAGGCCCATAGGAATGAATGGGAAATTATGAGCGCTATTTGCGAGTACCAATAGGTACTCGCAAATTGCGCATGCTATTTCAAGGGTGCAGGGGTGTCAAAAGGACACCCTGTTGCACCCCTGAAATTGATCCGTGCACATATGTTGCGCACACACATGTCCCAAGGACATGTGTGTGTGTAACCTTCAACTTTGAAAAATGCACTTTAGTGCATTTTTCAAAGTTTTGCAAATTACCATGAAGTTCAACTTCATGGTAATTTGCGCCCCTAGTAGCGAAATCGCTAATATTTTTACTTTGTTGCATTGCATTTCAGGAATCTCAATTTGCCATTCCTTAAATGCAATCGCAATTAAGTAATCGCAATTTAGAGATTACTTAAATTGCGATTTTTACATTTGGGATGATGCATCCCAAATGCAAAATACCGAGTCACAAAGGGGCAGATTCTGAGAATCTGCCCGTTTGCGACCGGTTTTTCGTTTGATGCATGTGCCAGTATGCTACTATAAACTGTGTCTGTTCTAATTGCCATCAGGGGAGCGGAGCGGGGCGGGGGAGTGCTCCAGGACGGGGGAGGGAGGAATGGGGGGAAGGAGAGGGGGAGGGAAGGAAGAAAGGAAACATTTTCAGAAACATATCAATCATCAGCGACATCCACATATTGCGTCTTAAAGAGTTCCAACATTTGAGCCCATTCCAAAGATATTGGTTTCTTCCTTAACTCTCTGTACTCTTCACGTTGCAATGCCTCCCTCTCAGCAGTAGCCCATTTTATAACTTCCTCCCACCATTTCCTGGTGCATGGGGCCTTGGCTGACTCCCATCGTTGTGTGAGAAGCCGTTTGGCTAGCATGAGAATGAGACTTATAAAACGGCGCAACACTTTAGCCTTTTTAGGGAGAGGAAAGAGCCCGAGGAGACAGGCCTCAGGGGTGTTTCAAGTGGAACGCTCAGAGAGGTACGTGAGGCCTAGGAGAACCTCCGTCCAGAAGTCCACAAGGGCGGAGCAGGTCCAAAACATATGAATAAAGTCTGCCTCTGTGGTGCGACAACGAGGACACTCCGATGTGGAATTGGGGAACATACGATGTATCACCCATGGTGTGAGTTAGGCCCTATGCAGGACAAACAGTTGAATCGTTTTTAATCGTGCATTGCGGGAGACGCGCCTGGGATAGTCAAGGACCTGTGATCATTCTCTATCCGTGAAGTCCCTGGACACCTCTGCCTCCCATCGTTGGCGAAGAGTCAGTAAGGAAACTCCCAGATGGGGCCGTAGACCCCGATACAACCATCGGACCAGATGACTACCCTATCCCATTATGTGTTTTGATTGCAATAATCCGAAGGTCGGAGGTTCCCTCTGATCCAATAACCAGTATCTACGCACATAATGTGTGACCGCAGTGTGTGTTAAAAACAGTGTAGGAAGAGCCGAATATACTTGTACAAATTCTTCATGCGGCATTAAGGTTCCGTCCAAAAATAAATCTCCCACAGTTTTCGCACCAGATGCCACCCATCCCCGTAGGCTAGTGTCAGACAACCCTCCTTGTGCCGTGGGTAAGCCACAGAGAGGTATAGTCGGGGCATATGGCACCGATATTTTAGCATACTTCAGCGCCAATTTCCAATAGTGGAGTGCAATATGTAAAAGAAATGGAGGGTCTTTCAACCTAGTCACTCCAGGGCATAATAAGTAGGGGTGGGCGGACAACTCCGTTCCGCCCATGGAATGTGCGGAATTTTGCCTGTTCCGCGTTCCGCAAGGTAGGCGGAACAGGCAAATCTCTGCACATTCGGGGCGGAGCGGAGTTGGCCTCCCGCCCGCACTATTAAAACATTATAAATAAGAATTTAAAACACCTTACCTTATCGGTGGCGTCCCCGGGCATCCCTCCTTCTCCATTGCGACTTCTTCTTCAAAACTGCGCATGCGCGGGCACCCGCGCATTTCTCGCGAGGAATGCGCATGTGCGGGCGCCCGCGCAGTTTTCCAGAAGAAGATGCGATGGAGAAGGAGGGAAGCCCGGGGACGCCGCCGATAAGGTAAGGTGTTTTAAATTCTTATTTATAATGTTTTAATAGTGTGGGCGGGAGGCGGGTGGCACGTAGCGGAGCTACGCGGAGTGTGCGGAGATTGGTTCCGTCTCCGTGGCACTCCGCGTAGCCCCGCTACGCCCACTACGCCCACCCCTAATAATAAGGATTGGAGCGTCCCAGAGCGCAATCGAGCGGGTGAATAACCTATTTCAAATAGATTATGACCAGCCAACCAATAAGCCAGCCATTGTAATTGGGCCACTATAGAATAGGCTTTAAAATCTGGCACACCCATGTCGCCCTCAGTACTTGGTAGTTGTATTTTGGCAAGAGCCAATCTGTGATGGCCCTGTCCCCAAATTAAGGAAGTCAGTAATTTATCCAGTGCTTTATAAATCCAAGCAGGAAGTGCTACTGGGAGATTTGCAAATTAATACAGTAGTTTAGGGAGCATAACCATCTCAGAGACAGCCACACGTCCTGCAGTAGTTAAAGGTAAGGTATTCCAGAACGCCACTTGGGATTTGAGGTTATTAAGTGCTCTGACAACATTTCCATCAACTGTGTCTGAAGTAGTTCTGTAAATATTAATCCCCAAATACTTAAATATAACAGGTTCCACCCTAAACCGCATCGGATCGAATTGTAGTGTGGGGAGTGTGTATGTGTCGTAAAAGGCCACCAATTTAGAAGCATTAAGGCACAACCCCGAAATTTCGCCAAATTGTTCAAACAGTAAGGCGATAGGCGCCATATCTACATGCAAATCTGCAAAGTAGAGCAACATGTCGTCTGCATACGCCGAGACAGAGTGGCAGACCTGACCCACTGGGATGCCATATGGTGCCATTATGTGTCGTAGCTGTTGTGCCAGGGGTTCTAAAGCAAGCACAAACAGCAAGGGCGACAGCGGGCAACCTTGCAGTGTACCCCGATACACATTATATGTTGCAGAAATATTGGTGCCAGTCTTGGCCCTCGCCGTAGGACTAGTATAAAGGAGCTTAACCCATTTAATAAAAGCTGGGGGAACCCCATATTTAACCAGTATGGCCAGCATATACGACCAGCTTAAAGAATCAAATGCTTGATGTACATCTAAGGAGAGGCAGCCTGCGTGGGGGGAGCTAGTGTGGGCAGAATGTAGAAGGGCATAAAAGCGACGTATGTTCAAGGAGGTACTGCGTTTAGGCACAAATCCACATTGGTCGGTATGAATTAGAGTGGGGAGTAAGGGGAGCAGTCGCGCCGCCAATAACTTACTAAGAATTTTATACTCCGTATTAAGGATCGATAGGGGCCTATATGCCGAGAGATCCGTAGGAGTTTTATTAGGCTTCAACAGAGAGGTCACTATCGCCTCCCTGGTCATAGGGGGCAAGGCACCCTAATCCAAAGCGGTGGTGTACCGTTGAAGCAGTTGAGGGACCATGGACGGTGCAAAGGTAGTATAAAATTCAATGGGAATCCCATCCGAACCCGGAGTCTTGTTACGAGCAATTCCTCGTATAGCACTACGGATTTCAGGAGCGGTCAGGGGGGCTGCTAAATCCACAGCTTGGGCTGGCGTGATGGTGGGAAGTACTACCGCCTCCAAGAATGCACCGAAGGTATCGTGAGGGGGGGCAGCGTACAGGGTTGTATAATAATCAAAAAAAGTTCTATTAATATCCACTTGTGTGGTAAGCAATTCGTGGTGGTCATTATGTATGGCCAAAATAGGTGTAGGGGAGGGTTGCGGACTAATTAACTTGGCTAATAGTGTACCTGATCTGTCCGAATCAGCATGAGTACGCAGAGTGTATGCATGCAAATCTATTACCCTCAAGTGCTCCAGTAACTCCGCATATCTGATCCTAGCTTCTTGGAGGTCCGGCTCTTTCCCAACATCAGACTGAGCAGCTATTTCTAGCACCTGCAATAAACTCTAGTGGTCTGTAAGATCACGTATGGCTTCACGCCGAATCCCTACCACCGTCCCCATGGAGACTCCTTGGATTATTACCTTGAACGCCTCCCATTCAACAATCCTAGAGGAAGCCGTACCCTCGTTGTCTGTAAAATAAGTGGTAATGGTGATGGCTAAAGTATCCCGGTAAACCGGGTCCTCCAGCTGTAGCGGTTGCAGGCGCCACGTGGGAATCGGTGCAGGAATGCGACCCCATGTAAGTACCAACTCTAGAAGATTATGATCAGAGATGGTTTTACCTAAATATGTGGTACGCGCTAACATAGAGAACAGGTCCGGGGAGCAAAGGAAATGATCCAAACGTGTGTGCAAGGAGTGTGGGTAGAAATAAAATGAGTATTCACGCATACCAACGTGTTGCACCCTCCATACATCTTACAGTCCCCATCCTTTCGTCCAATTAACTAAATTGGTCGCTTGTATAGTGGCAGCTACGTTGGACAAAGGGGGATGCGACCTGTCAAGATCAACATCGAGCACAGCATTAAAATCCACTCACAATATCCACGGGTATTGTGCCCAGTCTGACAGGGCTCGTGAGAGGTGGGAAAGGAAGGTGTCTTGTTCAGTATTGGGAGCATAAATCGACCCTAAGACCACCAGGGTGCCATCCAGCGTACCCTGTAGAAGTACATTCTCCCCTGATCATCAATCCTACAATCCGTCAGTGAAAAAGGGACTCCCGCTCGCAGCCAAATCGCTGCTCCACGGGAGAAGGCAGAATAGACAGTACCATACAATTGTCCCCTCCATCGTCTCTGTACCTTGACAAGCTCGGAAGAAGTTAAGTGTGTTTCTTGGAGACATACAATTTGCGCTCGACGACGGTGTAATTGAGCAACTATCCGATGTCGCTTCTGTACAGAACCCATTCCCCGTATATTCCAGGAGATGACAGTATATGATTTTGCTACAGACATAGTATCCAATCACGTGTCCCATCCCCCCAACACCCCACCACCCCACCCACACCCACCCCCCACATCCCCAGGAGCATCAAAAAACAGATCAGTAGCGTAAACAAATAAAAAACAACCATCCAATACAGGGTCCAACGATTAAACTTCGGTCGACCAAACTGTGTGCAAACAAGGCACATAACACACTGAATAAGAAAAAGGCTTCACGCCAGTGGGGTGGGCTGCTTACTGAAAAGACGTAAGAATCAGGTATAAAACGTAAAGTAACCCAGAACAGGCCGGACCAGGGACTACATCATTAAAACATCCCCAGCAGCCTCTTACGAAGCTGCCCATTTCGTGAGCATAATACAACAAATGCGGCAGAGCATAAAATATAAAGGTCAGCGCCTGAAATCGGGGACGGACAATTACCACCAAGAGATCGAAGTGAAACATCCCTCCTCACATCATAGGACACAACATAATTACAACACTTATTCAACCAGTGGATTATTGCTAAGCTGCGTGGACACAGACAGAAATAACGCTATACTGCCCCCAGAGTCCGAGTCCGAGGATACCTCCACCGATGGGCTGGTGCTAATAGGCGCACGGGTGGTTCGCAATGCTGAGGCCGAGTGGAGGGCCGCCCGTCTGCTCTCCAGCGCTGATTGCTGCGAAGGAGTATTAGGTACAGTACTCTGCGTAGTGAGTCCCCTCCGTCTACGGCGTGGGAGGCGCCACGGCTTCGGCTGCAGCTGGGTAGGGTGTATAGCACGGGCAGTGTCTGGGAAATTCCTATCCAGCCACTCCCATGCGCTTTCAGGGGACTCATAGAAGCAAGCACGTTGATTATGAATAATTTTGAGTTTGGCAGTAAACAAAAGAGCAAATGTCAATCCTGCAGTGCGGGCTCTGGTCTTGACCTCCATGAACGAGGAACGCAGGCGTTGGACTGTCAGTGTATAGTCCGGGAAAATAGATATTTTGGTATTATCGAAGAGGATAGGGCCAGCTTCTCGTGCTGTTTGTAATATATGATTGCGATCCCTGTAATTGAGGATTCTGGCCAAGAGCGGTCTAGGATTATCACCAGGGATAGGTTTGCGCATAGGTACTCTGTGGGCCCGTTCTACTGTGAAGTGCGCCGACAGGCCAGTGGGAGCCACTTTGGTCCGCAACCAATCTTCAATGAAGGTCGTGGGGTGTTGACCCTCTGCACCCTCCGGGAGCCCAACGATACAGAGGTTGTTGCGTCGGGCCCTACCTTCAGCATCATCTGCCCGGGCCTGCAAGGATTCAACATGTTGTTGCAGGAGTCGAATGTGTGTATCATGTCCCTCCACCTGAGGCTGCAGCATTGAAACTAAGTGGTCGATGTCTTTCACTTCCAACTTTTTTTGATCATCCTTCAGCAAATTTAATTCGGTGGAGATAGTGCCAATTTGTTGCGCTATAGCGGCACGAGATTCACGGATCTCCAGGAGTATCACATCCAGCTTGTCAACGGGAGGAAGAGAAGTGACCCCATCATCAGTCCGATGAGATTGTATGGAGGACGTTTCAGAAGGTGGGGAGCCAGCCCGCTCTGAGTCCAGCACTACTTTTGTTTTGTTTCTGCCCATGACTGGTCTTAGCTACACTCCCAGCACCCCAACAAGGGGATCCATTACGAGCACCAGGAGGTCCAATTCCCTTGTGGCACCTCACAGGGATCACAGGATGTTCGTGGCCAGTAAGAAAGAATGATGATGGAGAAATAAGCTGGGGTCAATGCCCGTCACCGCAGCGACCCCCAGCAAGAGCCTCCAGCCAACACTCGGTACTTCAGCGCATTATGAATCGGGCCTGGACCAGACATGCCAGTGTTGATGGCGCTACACAGTAGAATGTGGGACCGGAGCCCCCAGTCCAAATTCAATACTTGGGCCCATACAGGGTTCCAGCAGGGGAATGCAGCCGCTCTGTAGGAATCACAGAGGTCTCAGCAGTGCTCTACAACCTCACCACAGGCCAAGCGTTTTCAAGGAGGTTCAGGCATTATAGTCACCAGCCACCCCAAGCCACCACCTCCAGCTCAGGGTCAGCCCCACCTCCAACGTGGTAGTAGGAGCCGGCCAGGTAAGTCAGAGCCCCCTCCAGCCATGCGATGATTCCCACGACGCTCAATCCTGGCTCCGCAATACCGTGCTCGGACAGGGGGAGAGGAGGGAAGACGTTAGGCACCAAGGAGTAGAAGCAGACCGGGCCCCCCCAGGCTTTAATCAGGGCCTCACTAGCTCCAGACAGTTCAGCGCGGGACCTCCCCCGGAAGAGCGCAGCACGGCAAGTACACCCCCACATGCCCCCAATGGCCGATCTGGTGGGGGGGTAGCACTCACCGCACGGCAATGAAACTCCCGGGGGTCCGAGCGTCCCTCCACACAGGCCCAGCCAGCGGAGTTCGTCTCCAGCGCCGGCAGCCCAGTCCCGCCGAAGGAAGGCCGGCAGCGGCAGAGGGAGCCGGAGTCCCAGGCTGGCTTCGCAGGTCCGCCCACGTTTCGTTGGAGGTCTCTCGGAACAACCTCCCAGCCGTCGCAAGGCACAGCAGTGCACCACCGGATGCTCCGATTACCGCCAGGAATTTCCGGTCGCCGCTACAGCTCACAGAACCTCAGGCCCCAATCCGGGGCCTCACGCAGAGAGGCACGCCGCCGCAGGGTTCCACTCGACCGGGCAGAACCTACTGTAGGCCGCTGCTCTAGAGGCCACTCCCACCATGCAGGCCCGCCGCGAAGCCGTAAACCTCAGCGGGCTGTACTCAGAGTGCACGGCAACCTCGTTCCCCCAGATTGCAGCAAGGCGGTCCCGGCACAGTCCGCCGCATCTCAGGAGGTCACCAACAAGAATTCCATGAAGAGGTAACAGGATAATGTACGGATGTTGACGCCCTGGCCCGGAGCTCGTCGCTTATGCGACCTCCATCTTGGGCTGCAAACCACGCCCCGTAGAGGTCAACATTTTAGCTAAGGTTTTAGAGTTAAGACTGCTCCCAATAGTGACTAAATTAGTGCATCCGGATCAGTCCGGATTTATGCCGGGTCGAAACGCTGCTCTTAACTTGAGGCGGCTGAATAGTGTGCTGGGGCGCATTGACACCATCCAAGAAGACGCAGCAAAACTATCGCTAGACGCCCGCATGGCCTTTGACACCGTCGAATGACCATATATGTTTGCCATCCTGGAGCGTATGGAATTGGATAAAAACGTTCTCACTTGGATTCAATTGTTATATACAGAGCCGCTGGCTCAAGTGGTAGTGAATGGACAAGCCTCAAACACCTTCGCCTTAAACTGGGGAACACAACAGGGCTGTCCACTGTCCACAATTTTATTTGCCCTGATCCTTGAGCCCTTAGCGAGTTGGATATGGGGAGATCTATTAATCCGTGGGTTGCGATGGACGGCTGGGTGGGAAGACAGAATATCGCTCTATGCTGATGACATACTGTTGTATGTGGCGTCGCCTGGATCCTCCATTGGCAGGGTGCTTCAAATTTGCTCCAACTTTGGGAAATACTCCAGATACACTATTAATTGGTCCAAGTCGGTGGTTTACCCCCTACGGGGACCAGCCCAGTCTTACCAACAAACTGTGAAACAAAAATCGCAATGGAGGGTTTCACTTATCTAGGGATTTATGCCACGACTTGCGCGGAACCCTTTTCCGAGCGTAATCTCTGACCCATCTACTGACCCATCTACGAGGAGGCGTGCAACACTGGCGTGCTTTGCCACTCTCCCTGCTGGGAAGAGCGGTGTTATTTAAAATGATGGCTTTACCACAATTCCTTTACGCCCTGCAAAACACGCCCTTCAGAGTCCCCGAAGCATATTTTCAATCCATAGATGGAGAAGTTAGGAACCTACTGTGGGATGGTAGACCACCCGCATTGCAACCCAAAATCTGAATAGGGGATGGTATGATGGGGGAATCGCTCTACCTAATATCCGAGGATACTACTGGGCAGCCCAATTGGCAGTCATAAATAAGTGGGTACATCATGCGCAGGGCGACCCATCCAGTCGTATAGATAAGTGGTTGATGGGAACGGGGGGTACAGAGAAGCACTATATTCGAACCCCAAGAAGCAGCAACTCACGGGCCCATGGCCCAAACGGTCACCCTCTGGCACAGAGTTACAAAACATCTTGGATGGCATAACAAAGTGACACTTGCCATCCCCTTTTTACACGCAGAGCTCCCAGGGAGATTAAACCGCTATCAAGGCTTTGATAAATGGGACAATATCGGCATTTCAAAAGTGGGTGATTTATGGGCAAGGGGGAAAATAATACCATTTGCCGACCTACAGAAGGAATATGAGTTGTCTGAAGGAGAAACTTTTAGATATTTACAAATAAGGCATGCTCTCAGGGGAGTGGTCCAAGCAGGGGAGGACATACCAGAGGCATCACCACTGGAGGATAGGCTTCTGACTGGTATATGGACTGTAAGGCCATATCCTTGACCTACCAAAAGATTATAAATAACTTACCCAACCCACTACTGAGTCTTCGTGAGCAGTGGCAGGCTGATAGAGGGAATCTCGAGGAAGAGGATTGGTGGGATGCGCTGGCTTCATCACGAGAAGTCGCAATTTTGTCGCTGCTTAAATTAATTCAATTGAAAATACTCCACAGATTATACATTATTTGCCCCACTCTGGTAAAAATGGGTAGGAGAGAGGAGGCTAGGTGCAGAAGACTATGTGGAGGGGTCGGCACTTTCTATCACACTATATGGGAATACCCAGCGATTAAGGCATATTGGGAAGCAATACACACATGCATGGAAAACGCCAGTGGTGGGGTTATTCAATTGTCCCCTAAGCTGTGCCTACTCAACATATGGGCTACAGATATGAATCGTGTGGATCAGCTTTGGACCACTCTGGGACTCATAATTGCAAAACACAATATTGCCCGGAGCTGGGGGTCTGTGGAGTCACCAACCCTAGGGGAGTGGGAGAAGGACATGGATTGGTGCATGATTGCAGAAATGAAAGTCTATAAAAATAGAGGATGCCCCAAGAAGTGGGACTGGGTTTGGGGCAAATGGAATGCACATATGGGAAATATATGTACTCCCCCCTCGCCCGTGGGAGTAGATCAGGTGGGGAAGGTAATATCAGGGAGGTCAACGAAGATGATATAGGGGGGATTGTCACAGACCGAGATTAAAGGGGACATCGAGAGCTGTAACCAACTGACTTGTTTTAATCAGTGTTAATCTTTGTTTTTACTTGCTGTATATCTGTGCAAACTAATAAATAGATTAAAAAAAAGAAAAATAACACATCCAAATCTTTCCACAAGACCTTTGAATGGTCACAATCTGTTCCATCTGGGGATAACACTTATCAGGGTTCTCTCTAAGTTTTTAAATGGAGTTTGTGAAATGGAGAAGATCTGATCGTGACCACGGGACATGTATGTTCGCCCCTTCATGTACTTCTCTCAAAAGATACTCCTTCACCATCCCTCCTTTGGCTCCTTAGCACTCTCTTTCTTTTGTTTAACTTTGACCTTCTCCTACTTGGACCACAGCTCTCTGAATTTTTCAGCCTCACTCAGTATTCCTCTCAACTTCGACAGTTTTAACTCCTTCTCACCCATCATCATTCCAACAATCTTTAACAGCTTCTTTGTCTAGGTTATGTTAATTCCACACTTGTCCGCCACCTTTTCCATCCTCACATGCTTCTCTCTCACAACTCTCACTGCTTCCTTGCTCATGTAGAGCAAGTTGCTTTCACTGTAATGCCCTAGGACGTCCATTCCCATGTTTCCCTTAACGATTTCTTCAAATGTGTTTTTTAGCTGGGCGACGTTAAGTTGCTGTGGGGTTTGCCCTTTGCATGGCGAGTTGAGTGGTAATGCTGCAATGATCATCTGACCTCCGGTCATAGTACTAGTCAAACTCTCTCCTTGCAAAGGTTCTGGTGCCATCACTCCAGGTCCTGGGGTACACTTGGGATAGGTTGACTCGGTAGAGTGCTAACAAGCGCTTCAACCGGAGAAGTGATTAATGTAACCGACAAGGGCTGTGTGGCTATAGGTGCGGGGATCTGAGCAGGGGAAGAGACGTAGTATCTGCACAGCTTGGGTTGCTCAAGCTTCTACAGGGGATCCTGTGACTGACGCGGTCTCCGTTGCTGCTGGGGCTGTGGCACTCGGTGCAGCAGCTGCCTCATTATATGGGGGTGGTCTTATGCTGAGGAGCTCGTCTATGATGGTGTCCTCCTCCTTACTCTCTGTTTCTGTCTCCTTTTTATGTTTCTCCTTTTCTATCTCTTTGCTTTCTATCAAGGGATAGATTCCAACAGTCTCAATGACTTCCTCTCTCCATTTTCTCTGCCTTTCCCTGTCCTGTGCACTTCTCCATCTATGAGCCCTACTGCAGATTCTTAATTGAAATTTCTTCCATTTCTTTTCACTTGCCATCTGCTCCCAAAGATTTAAGGCTTCAAATTGTGTGGGTCTAGGCTGGGGGTTTAAGTCATACATTTTCTCCTCAAGTTTTCTATTCTAGGGATATGTAAGGTCCCGCTCAGTAGGAATCGTAGTTCCCCATCTTTGAATGTGTATTTGTACTACTGGCTAAGCCACATGCATGTGTGTAACCCTTTCTTGACTGCCATGTCCCTCGGTGGTGTGCCTTCAGGGGAAACTTCTCCTCTTTATTTACATCTCTCTCCTTGTTCAATAAAGGACTCCCCATACTGATAAATTCTCAGTCACTCTCCATTCCACTCTCTCGCACTCTTTGCTCTACTGGGTGCATAACCTATCCACGAATACTAGCGCGTCTCTGTCAATTGTCACCCTATCACAGCGTGGCTATGGTGTCCACCATGTCGCAACGTCCGCATACTGTCAGGACTCCCTGAACCACTGTTGCCGCTTAGTGCCCACACTTATGTCAGCTGTGAACTGCCGCAGCTAAGAGACAGCTGCTGCCGCAGAGTACTCGCACCTTTGCTAACTGTCACGGACGGGTTAAATAACCACTGACCTTATAAGCCGGATACAGCGGGAGCGAAGGAAGATGCCAAGTAACCCTATCCCCCCCAATGGTATCACCTGCGGGGATGTAACAACCACTCCAACAGATAACACCACGATAGGGGAAAGGGAAAAAAGGGATAAAGGAAACAAAAAGATGCGACAGCCGAATCCTCAAAGGAACCTGGTCCCGGAGTTGAAGACTTCACTCCTACCGACTAGCCCCTTAATATCTGAGGGAGACACAAGCATAGCATGTACATGAGAACACTGTACACAGTCACCACTAAAGAACATAAGATTATGTGTAGGTACTTACAGCTAGCTACGTCGCATTCATCCTATGATTTCAGCAAGAATATATCAGATAAGAATACAGGTAAGTTGAGTTGTACTTAGCTTGGTGTAGTTCATTCCAAGCCACAACTGCTGAGATAAACTAGGGTTCATGGAGTTCTCGCAGATTCTTGCGCCTAGTCTCGGTTCGGTGAAAAGCAGGAAAATAATCTCCTGGCTGCGCTCGTGGCTGATGCGAACTTTTACGCACTGTTCCGACCTCCCCAGCTCTCCAGCTCTCCAGCGCTGAATACACGGGAGGAAAGCGGTGTTCAAACAAGGGCGTTGAGCTCACGTGCACTCCAGGAAGTAATCCGGTGAGGATTCACCATTCGCGCTTCAGCGCGTTGTATTCGAAAACGGCCGCTCGCCTATGCGGCGGTTGAGCGCACCGAAACGCCCTCCGGCGTTTCAATCGTCTTTGCCCTTCAGTGCTTGAGGCAATTCCACTGCAGGTTTCTTTAGCGCTTCGGCTTCGGCGCGTCGGGTAAGTTCAAAGCAGGTCTTTGGTTTACGAGGGTAACTGCACACAACGAGATTCGTGAAGCAGTTCCTCGCGTCGGAAATCAGGGCTGGATTGACAAGCACCCGCCTACCTGCAGGAGGTGCTTATATAGCGAAATGGGCGTGGTGGTTCTTAAACATACACACTCCATTCTCCTCAGGCTATTATCTGGTGTGTGTCGTCAATGTGTTTCCCCCGCGCTGAGCGCCTAAATGTGACAGATCCCCCTCTCAAGGACCGACGTCCCGGCGGTCCACCAGGCTTAGCGGGATACCGCAAGTGGAAACTCCGAAGGAGACCAGGGCAGTGGAGATTGGTAACAGGTTCCCATGAGCGATCCTCGGGACCATACCCTTTCCAGTCAATGAGATAATGCACCCTCCCACGGATTCGCTTGGAGTCTAGGATGCCCTTGACCTCATACTCCTCCTCCCCCTCTATGGTCAGCGGTTGCGGTCTTGTGGGTAGTCTGGTGTGTGTGAGACAGGGCCGTAAAAGAGAAACATGAAATACCGGGTGGATGTGCCAAGAGGAAGGGAGAGATAATCTCATAGCTACGGGATTGATTATTCTTTCTATGGGATAAGGGCCCACAAACTTAGGCTTTAATCGAGTGTTTCCCTTAAAGGGCAAATGTTTCGTGTCGAGCCACACCCTATCTCCCACGGTATAGGAAGGTTCTGGGGATCTTTTCCTATCAGCGTACTGTTTGTCGCGCGCTTGTGCAGCTGTTAATTGTGTTTTGGCTGTTTGTATTATCTTTCTCAGATGTGTATGATGTTCTTGGATCGAGGGATGTTTGGTCACCACAGGCCAGTCAAAGGGCAACATATTAGGATGGTAACCCAAGGTGCAAAAGAAGGGTGAGCACCCCAAAGAGGAATGTTCCGCATTGTTATATGCAAACTCTGCCAACCACAGAAGCGTGCTCCATTCTTCCTCATGTTGCAGTGTGAAGCATCGAAGGTATTGCTCCAACGTCTGATTCAGTCTCTCTGTTTTGCCGTCTGTCTGCGGATGGTAGCTTGTGGAGAGACGGGCGTCGACTTTCATGACTTCACAAAGCGCCTTCCAGAACCTAGAGGTGAATTGGGTTCCTCTGTCCGTAATGAGGACTGCGGGGATACCATGCAGGCGCACAATGTGTTGCAGGAATGCTCTAGCCAATTCCGCCGATGTTGGTAACTTAGCCATAGCGATAAAGTGCCCCATTTTGGTCAGATGATCGACGACAACCAGAATGGTGTTGTTGCCGGAGCTAGTAGGCATTTCTACTATGAAGTCCATAGACAAGGTGTGCCAGGGGGCTGGAGGTATAGGTATAGGCCGAAGCAACCCACAGGGCCTTGCGTGTTGTGCCTTCCCTTGAGCACAGATAGCGCATTCCGAGACATACTTCGCCGTGTCCGTCTTTAACGTGCTCCACCAGAAATGTCTTTGCATAGCCTGTAAGGTTTTCCGAGTCCCCAGGTGTCCACCCAGTGTGGAGTCATGTACCCATCGCAGGGCCTGTCTTTGCAAGGACTCCTCCGGGACGAAAAGCCGCTTGTCGTAATACCACAAGTGGTTCAGAGAGGAGCGATGCTGAGGCTCTTTGGTAATCCAGGCTTGCTCATCTAGCTCTTTATTCTGCTCCTTCACCTTCCCCAAGAAGTCATGTACAGCTGCCATGGCATTCATCTCCACTGGAAAGGAAGCGTTCTGCAGGATCACCGGAGGTTCTTCAGCCGGTGCCAGGCCGAATCCGGATTCACAAGCGGGACGTGACAACGCGTCAGCCTTGCCATTTTGAGCTCCCGGTCGGTACCGGATCACAAAGTCAAACTCGGAGAAAAACAATGACCAACGGAGTTGTCTAGGGGTCAGGGCTCTTGCACTCTTCAGGAACAATAGGTTCCGATGGTCGGTGTAGATCTCCACTGTGTGTTTGGCCCCCAACAAATGATGTCTCCATTCTTCGCACGCCCTCTTTATCGCCAGAAGCTCCTTGTCCGTAATGGTGTAGTTGTTCTCACAAGACGACAGTTTCTTGGAGAAGAAGGCTACAGGATGGAGTTGGCCTGTGTCGGGATGGCGTTGCGATAGGATTCCCCTATCGCGTAATAGGACGCGTCCGTTTCTACCACAAACGGGCGAGAGGCATCCGGATGTCTTAACACAGGTGCACTGGTAAAACGGCTCTTTAGTGTTTGGAAAGCCTTTTCAGCGGAGTCGGTCCAGAGAAATGCGGCTCCTTTCCTTAACAGATATGTCAGTGGCTGTATAATACTGGAGAACTCCTTGATGAACCTTCTGTAAAAGTTCGCAAAGCCAAGGAAGCTCTGCAAGGCCTTCACGTTGGTAGGTGATTCCCACCGGAGAATGGCCCGCACCTTTTTGTCGTCCATGTGAATACCGGTTGGTCCAATGACGTATCCCAGGAACTCCACTTCGGTGGCATGAAAAAGGCTCTTCTCCAGTTTAGCATAGAGCTGATACTGCTGTAGACGTTCCAGAACCTCGGACACATGATGTACATGATCTTCTAGTGATACCGAGTACACCAGTATGTCGTCAATATATACTATGCAAGAGACATCCAACAGGCCTCTCAGGACTTCGTCCATAAAAAACTGGAATGCGGCGGGGCGTTACAAAGACCGAAGGGCATCACTTGGTACTCATACAATCCGAATTTCGTTCGAAAGGCCGTCTTCCACTCGTCCCCTCGCCGCACCCTTACCAAGTGGTAGGCTCCTCTAAGGTCCAGTTTAGTAAACACCTTGGCTCCTTTTAGCTGATCTAGTAGCACGGGTATTAAAGGCAGAGGATACCGATTCTTTCTGGTCACTCTGTTGATCGCCCTGTAGTCCACACAAGCCCTCAAGCCGCCTTCCTTCTTGGGTATGAAAAATATCGGGAGGACGCAGGGGATGATGAAGGACGGATAAAGCCGGTGGACAGCATCTTGGTAAGGTACTGCTGTAAATAGGTGGTTTCTGATACCGTAAGGGCATAGATACGGCTGCATGGTATACTGGCTCCAGGCTCCAGGTCAATGACGCAATCATAATCCCTATGTGGGGAAGTTTCCTGCTTCTTGTTCACAAAATACAGCCTGAAACTGCTGATATACCCCCGGCAACGTGGTGGTACAGCATAGGTTATGGACGTTACAGCCGCTTGCGAGCAGTCCTGCAGGGCTCTCCGTGGAGTCCGGCAGACGTATCTTCTCCCATGAGCAATGTTCCTTGCAGAACAGGGAGTTCAAGGTGACCGAACGGGCAGCCCATTGCACTAAAGGATCATGTAGCGTCAGCCAAGGCATGCCCAGAATGAGCTTGAAGTGGGGGCGTCTATGAGGTCGAACTGAATATATTCGGAATGGTCCGCCCCAACATGCATGAGAATTTTCTGTGTGTGAAAACGCACCGGGCCTGAGGTCAAGGCCGTTCCATCCACTGCTTTAACAGGTTCAGGTGTCTCTTTTCGTATGCAAGGTATCCCCTGTTCCTGAGCGTACTGCTGGTCTATGAAATTGCCGGTAGCTCCGGAATCCAGCAGAGCGTGCACTAATACGGGCTCCCTACCCGGAAGGATCAACGTAACACACACATTCATATGGGCCACAGACGTCTGAGTTGTGTTAGCCACCGAAAATGAGACCACCGAATTCCTAGAACTCAAACAAGGGGTCTCCTTCTTGTTCGAGAGCATTAGTTTCCCTGGTTCTCAGAGTCGTACTCCACCACGTTCAGGTTCCTGGATCCAGGACTGCCTTTGTTCATCAGTTTTGACCTGGACTTACACTCTCTGATGAAGTGACCTGGCTTCCCACAATACATGCATAGTTTTTGTTTCCTTCTCTTTTCCCGTTCGTCTTGGCTGATAGGTCCACGTATTCCACTAACTTGCATTGGTTCGGTCCCATCAGGGGTAGCAGTATTGTCTTCCGTAGGGGGTCTAGGTCGAGCCGGAAGGAACCTTGTATCCGTTCGTTGCTTATCCCCTTTCCTTTCCTGAAGCCGGTGGTCTAGTTGAACCGTGAGGTCTATCAGCTCGTCACAAGTGGAAGGCATATGCACGACTTGGGCCAATACGTCCTTTAATTCGCCTCTTAGGCCCTGGTAGAACAAGGACGTTCTTTTTTCTGTAGGCCAATTGGTTTCCACTAGGAGTCTATTAAAGGTGGTTATGTAAGTGAGCAGGTCTTGTGAGCCTTGTTTAAGCGCAATAAGCTCCCTATCTAGGGAAAGCTGGTGAGCCTTTCTGTCGAACAGCTTGCGCATCTCCTCGCAGAAAGTGGGAAAGTTATATAAAAGGGGATCGTCCTTTTCTATCAGAGGGAACGACCAGCTGGCTGCATTGCCCCCTAGGTAAGACATAACAAAGGCCGTTTTTGCCTGGTCGTTGGGGAATACAGTGGGTTTGCACATAAAGTGCAGTTTACATTGCCCTAGGAAGATCCCAAATTTTTGGGATCCCCAAAGAACCTTTCAGGAGGAGCAAGAGGTAGTTGTAAAGGCTGTATTACTTGTATAGAGGCGGGGCCACCCTGGGACGAAAAAGAGAAAGGCCCTGTTACTCCACTCTGTGCTTGGATCCCGTGCTCCCTACCCGGATCCCGGGAAGTGATTGGGGGCGGTAATGTCCAGTCTTTGATATACGAACCTCCCCGTGTACCCGTAGGGTTTGAGCGAGACAAACCGGCTACCTCGCGCCTCATTGTGCCCATCTCGTTCCGTAATTCTAAATTTTCCCCTCGGAAGGCATCCACTTCCATCCGCAAGGCGGTCAACGTTTCTAACACTGTCGTAAGGACCACGTTAGTATCCATCGCTCAGGCTGTAAGTAACCGTGGGCTTGTCAATCTGTCACGGACGGGTTAAATAACCACTGACCTTATAAGCCGGATACAGCGGGAGCGAAGGAAGATGCCAAGTAACCCTATCCCCCCCAATGGTATCACCTGCGGGGATGTAACAACCACTCCAACAGATAACACCACGATAGGGGAAAGGGAAAAAAGGGATAAAGGAAACAAAAAGATGCGACAGCCGAATCCTCAAAGGAACCTGGTCCCGGAGTTGAAGACTTCACTCCTACCGACTAGCCCTTTAATATCTGAGGGAGACACAAGCATAGCATGTACATGAGAACACTGTACACAGTCACCACTAAAGAACATAAGATTATGTGTAGGTACTTACAGCTAGCTACGTCGCATTCATCCTATGATTTCAGCAAGAATATATCAGATAAGAATACAGGTAAGTTGAGTTGTACTTAGCTTGGTGTAGTTCATTCCAAGCCACAACTGCTGAGATAAACTAGGGTTCATGGAGTTCTCGCAGATTCTTGCGCCTAGTCTCGGTTCGGTGAAAAGCAGGAAAATAATCTCCTGGCTGCGCTCGTGGCTGATGCGAACTTTTACGCACTGTTCCGACCTCCCCAGCTCTCCAGCTCTCCAGCGCTGAATACGCGGGAGGAAAGCGGTGTTCAAACAAGGGCGTTGAGCTCACGTGCACTCCAGGAAGTAATCCGGTGAGGATTCACCATTCGCGCTTCAGCGCGTTGTATTCGAAAACGGCCGCTCGCCTATGCGGCGGTTGAGCGCACCGAAACGCCCTCCGGCGTTTCAATCGTCTTTGCCCTTCAGTGCTTGGAGGCAATTCCACTGCAGGTTTCTTTAGCGCTTCGGCTTCGGCGCGTCGGGTAAGTTCAAAGCAGGTCTTTGGTTTACGAGGGTAACTGCACACAACGAGATTCGTGAAGCAGTTCCTCGCGTCGGAAATCAGGGCTGGATTGACAAGCACCCGCCTACCTGCAGGAGGTGCTTATATAGCGAAATGGGCGTGGTGGTTCTTAAACATACACACTCCATTCTCCTCAGGCTATTATCTGGTGTGTGTCGTCAATGTGTTTCCCCCCGCGCTGAGCGCCTAAATGTGACACTAACTTTGCATCATCGTGATTTGTCCTGTGAGCCGCCGCAACTAAGAGAGAGCTGCGGCCGCTGAGGGTTCGCACCTTGGCTAACTTTGCATCATCGTGATTTGTCCTGTGAGCCGCCGCAGCTAAGAGAGAGCTGCAGCCGCTGAGGGTTCGCACCTTCGCTAACTGTGCATCATTGTGATTAGTCCTGTGGGCCGCCGCAGTTAAGAGAAAGCTGCTGCCGCTGAGTGCTCGCATCTTTGCCAACGTTGCATCATCGTGAATCGCCCTGTGGGCCGCCGCAGCTAGGAGAGAGCTGCTGCCGCTGTGCGCCCACCACAGAGCTGCACGACGAGAGTCATCGCCACCACCAGCCCGGGCGGCTGCAGCCGCGTGCTGCTGCCGCTGGGAGCCCGCCTGTCCCCGAGTGCCCGAATCATTGTCAGTGCACGTTGCGGACCACTGCAGTCGAGAACTGTGGTCGCTGGGAGTCCGCCTGTCACCGTCTCCGCTTCTTCGAGAAGCTACGTACTGTGTCCCCGTCCAACCGCAGGTATCTGGTGCGCAACAAGTCGCGTAGACCCAGGCCTTGAACTCAGTCAGTGCCACGTTCTGGTGAATACGTTATTACCTTTTTAAAGTCCCTACTGATTTACGTGCATTGTGACTGGTTAAAACGCTTTTGAGAGTCTCGTACTAAACCTTAGATAAAGATACTATTTTTCTATACCTCCTTGAGTTGTGTCCTTTTGTGGTGTCGTTACTGCCTTATTGTGCATGGTCATAAATGCTTCACACACTGCCTCTGAGATAGGCCTAACTGCTCGTGCTACGTTACCACAGGGTTGAGCAGGGGTTATCAAAGGGGGTAGCCCACTTGCCCTGACTTAGGAAGAAGGGTCCCTATTTGGGCATTGGCGCCAGCCATGGCCAACTAGAGACCCCCATTTCTAACAGTAAGTTTATATATTAAGTTAATTGACAAAATACAAGAAATATGCCATCAAAAGTAGAAAGCATGCAAATCAGTACAAAGACCTTAGTAAAGTTCTACATGAAATCTGGCATCGGTATGCCTTCTACAGGTGGGACGCAGGGGTTCTGGGGTACAGAGAGAAGCATGTCTTTTTATAGGACTTAAGACAATGGCTTTCCTAAATTTCTACACAAATGTATGGTCCCAGAGTGTGCACCATTGAGGAACTAGCAAAAAGAAACATTTTACTACAGAATAAATTTGAGGATTCTCTCACAGTAGTATTGCTTTTAATTGTGTCATTCTCACAGTTTATTCAAGCATGCTAGTCGATACATTGTACAGCGAAAGCCTGAGACAGGTGGGATGTGCTTGATTAGGAACAGTGTGGATGAAGTCTCCGGGAACATTCTCAGTTCATTAGTGTAAAGCTTGAAATTCTTTATTTAGAACAAGAAACAGCAGTGGTAGTAGTCACATGGTGTGGTATGACTTCAACTCAAGATGGAGGACTGTGTAAACACAGGTTTTGTTAGTGTAAGCTCGGTTTCTAAGGTATTTAAAGCAAACAAAAGGAAAAACAGCACCTGCTGCAGCTCTCCACACACCATCCCTGGTTCTTCATCCTGTCAAGTGGCACATGAACCGACAGAGCTGCAGTAATAGCCTGTTCCTGCCAGTGGATTGTGTTCTCTCTTACATATTGCTTTGTGTTTAGTGGAAGGCCCCACTATGCTTCACTGTGCTGTCAGATTTTGCACAGTCCCCTTTGACTTTTATTTTGTGCCAGTGTCTCTCATTTCCCCATTGACAGCCTAATACCATATTAAAATCACAACTCAGTCAGTCAAGTACTTTTATTCGGCGATGTGCCATAAAAAGAAGCAAATCAATGATACATTTTTTGCAACAGATCAAACCAGTACAAAGGTTAAAATACAGAATAAAATAGAATTTGAGATAGGAAGCACAGTGTACTGGTTCGTTCTCACAATCAATGAAACTCAAATTAAATAGGTTAAAACAAATCAATGAGCAATTTGTACAAATAGGCTGTGGACTAAATTAAAACTCATTTTATTCCTAAGAGTGACTGCAGTACACATATCTTCCAATAGAAAGGGTTTGTTGAACATGTCGTATAATAACTGAGCAACATAAATCTGTATCTAAAAGTTGACAACGATGCAGACATACTTTAAAAGATCTAGAGCCAAAGGTACGTAACAAAGGGCATACAAATTGCGACCTTGGCTGGACATAAAAACCACAAAAATGCATAAAGTTTGCCAGTGTCTGTTTAGAAGTACTGTCACAAGGACAGGGAGGAAGAGAAAGAAACCAGGAACCGTGCTGTGGGTGGGCTACCAAAAAGTGCAAGGTTCTTAATCTGAAACGCATGAGATAAAATCTGTGTTCTCTGGTTGTAACCCATGTAAGAAAAAGTTCCATACCCACTACTTGCTTTAGGTCTAAATATATAGAGACAGTGGTCATGGTTTGGCCTTTTGCAAATCTGGATTGGTGTCTGTCTTGAAGAAAAAGAGACTTTACCATGTCTTTAGAACTGCTAGAGATTTCGCTTGGAGAGTGAAAAAAGGTTTGGCCGACCAAGGTCAAAGAGAGTCTTTTTGATATAAGCTGACCATGGGATAGTAGCCACATTGTCTTGTCCTAAACAGTCTTCAATTATCATTCGTGTGAATGAGGTATGAGGTGAGGACCAAATCTTAAACCAAAGTAACTACGGGGCGACCTGAACTGTGTCCTCCAAAAAGGGGAGACCGACTTCCAGATGGACAATAAGGCTGGCCATACTCCTAGGTGTGGCCAACAACATACACAAAAATCTATTTTCTGTGGTTTGAAGACAGCCAGGGGGAGTATAAATCTATGCACCACACCCATAGATCCCCACCACCAGCCATTTACTCTTATAAAGAGTAATGAATTCCTTGATAGGCTTATGCCCAAGTTTCTTGGAGAACCTGAAGATAGCATCTATGGCCCCTTCAAATTTACAGACTCTCTCGGTCAACAGGGTTTCCCATCTCAAATCAGCTGTCAGCAAGACCCCAAAGTAATTAAAGCTCGTTACTTTAGAAATGGGTATCCCATCTATGAGTGAAGGCGTGAATGTGTCTTTTTAGGACCACATATCATTACATACGATTTCTTGTGGTTGATTTTTAAGTTTTGCTCACAACTCATAATAGGCTAAAAACTAACAACCTGGTAAAATGTAGTACTACGCACCATGGCAGTCTGTGAAGGTGTCAACGGCTGATTAATATGAGGCTGACTACTATTAAGCATGATGAGGAACACCCTAAATAGGTTTGATCTTCGGCTGGTTGATGTAGTTGCTGCACTATGAATCAGGTGACCAACTCGTCATCAAACTGTTGCACTCACCTAAAGAAGATTTTAGCAGGTTGTGAAAAGACATGTTCAAAGTTTATTCGCCACAGTTGCAAACATAGCTGGTCCTTGGTCACCACAGTCACCCTCTGGCAGTCATGGAATTCTTGCAATGCAAAAAACCACATAGAATATAGGGACCTCAGTCTTCCAAATCTCAAAGATTATGTGAGACACCACACGAAAGACAACACAGAACTGTTATACTGCAACCAGTTAGTTGTCTCAGAGATATCTGACAAAATGGTTCAGGCTTAAAGAGCTATCTGGACAAATTTGTGCAATTAAACACTTAGGGGCATATTAACGAGGAAGTGGCGGTGAGAGGCGTTAGCCTCCTTGGCTTACCGCCTCTCACCGCCACTTCGGAAACGCCAGGCTGCACCCTATTCTCAAGAATGGGGTGCAGCCTGGCGTTTCCCCCTGTGACGGCGCTAAGTCTCACGACTTAACGCCAACGCTGGCACCCTTGCACCAGAGTGCAAGGCTGTCTGCGAGCAGGGAGGTTTGTTTATGTACAGGAAGGTGTCCCTTCCTGCACATAAACAAACCTAAAATGCCGTTTAGTAACTTACATGTGTGCTGCTTCATGCAGCACACGTAAATTACAAAACTGCATTTTTTAAAAGGTTTGTTTATGTACAGGGAGGGACACCTTCCTGTACATAAACAAACCATGGCATTTTGCTATTTCCATGTGTGCTGCACAAGGCAGCACACATGGAAATAGCAAAAATGAGGAGAAATTAAGCATTTCTCCTCGTTTCGCCACCTTAAGACCAGGATTTTTCTGGTCTTAAGTTTGGCGCTGCCACCTATTATCACCCCCCCTTGATAATAGGTGGCAGCGTCGAATTCAATGGGTGTTGCGGTGGTACGCCCACTGCGACACCCACTGCACGCTCCCTTTCACGCTAAATTTAGCGTGAAAGGGGCCGTATTCTCAAGGCAGCGTTAAGCCACGTTAAGTGGGTTAACGCTGCCTTGAGAATAGGGCGCTGGCCCTATCGCCACGGGAACGTCAAAAAAAGTGGCGTTCCCGTGGCGATAGGGGCTTGAGAATATGCCCCTTAGAAACATCCATAACGCCATATGTGACATCCGCACAGAGGCCATAAAAGGAAAATATGAGCTCTGCATCCAGCAAGTTTCAAAGTTGTAGGCATCTTACAGTGTAACAGAGCATCTCATAAATGGGTATCATTGTGCACACTATTTTGAAGCAAAAATAATTTTAAAAGGAGCTAGCTTGTATGGCTTTATCAGTTTCAGAAAACCTTAATTTAACCGAAGTTCACCTATCTCAGCTTCAGTAATTACAAATGTCAGTAGGATACTAGAATGTCATTGTCAGCAAATCACCTGACCTAAATATTGTGTCCTAAATATTGTTTACAAAAATATTGTCTAATTGAAGTTAAGAATATTAAATCTACACCCAAAGAGGTCTCTTGTTGTGCAACATAATAAATAAGCCAAAACTCTAACCTTGCCTCTAGAGGGAATCAGCAAAAGGGCCTCTCCTTCAAGGTGGCTGGAATACTAGGGTACTAGACAGTTTGTATGTGTATTTTAGAAGTTTCTTTCATTAGCTGCATTATTGCCAACATCTAACAGGAACTATTTACTGAATGCAGAATCATTCTTGAAAAAAAGTCTTTCAACACTAAAAACATATTGTGGAAGATAATCAAAAATCTAAATCTATGAATGCAATACACAAACAAGGACAAGTGTGGTACAAGTGACGACCATCTTGGAATGGTGCAGCTTACCATAAATGACTGTATGTGCTGAACAACCATTTTCCTTAATGCACTCTGTGAGAAAACTGAAACTTTAGCCAAAAACTTGTTTTTGTTTACCCCTCTACATATAACATGGTTAGCCAGCTTTGTTTCACAATTTGTAACGCAATATATGCACACCCACAAATCAAGCATGCATTTAACACAACACATGCATACCCACAATTCCAAGCATTTGTATTTTATTCTGCAAGAAATGTAATAGATTCAGGAGCTTATTATCTTGTGCTGGTTTGGTGCGCTGTACTCTATTTCATCAGGTCAGCAGAGGAATGTACTCCTCTGCCCTGTTAGAGCGCAGCCTGCCATATTTACATGCAGATGGACATCTCTGTTCCTTGAGCAGAGCTGCAACCACAGTGGCTTGCTAAAGGCACAGGCGTTATTTTTGTACAGACAGGAGGAGATGGCGCGCGTGCAGGTGTGGCAGGTGACATGTTAACGGTGACGCAAATGTGACTACAATGACATGTTCCCCCCTCCTTCTATGTAACACATGCGTCCCGTAAATAAGGAACCCTGACAAACAAGTCATTAACATAGGGCGAGTCATCCCGTTTTTTGTTTCATGTTCTAATTGGTACATTTTTGTTTATGTCTGACTAATTTCATTACGCTGAACTGACTGACCTTGAAGTAATATAATGTCCGAGGCGTTGATTATCATAGTCCTGATGAAAGCCCGGGACCATATGGGCCATTGAGTGTTGGGCTGAAACATGTCGACTTTACAGAGGGTGTAGAGCCAATATTCCCTTAACATTCCCACTAATTGTACATTTTAACCATACCAGGGACACCATCAATAAAGGGGTATCTATGTTTTCCGAGGTATTTTTAGTTCTCTGCAAGAGATTATCCGACGTGCTCCCTGGAATATGGTTGAAATCATCGTAGTTTTTAGAGAAAAGAATGAGATGCCACTAATTGTGTGGGTGAGGGTCTACCAACAAAAGAAGCAATTGCGCCTTCCACACAGGGTCAAGCATCCTTCATCAAGTTTTGCCAGTAAGTGGTGATATCATTTGTAGGATACCTTTTGGTGAGTGTCTAGTTAAAGTGGGAGAACGTGTCCTACTAGTCTCCTTTCTCCCCCCTCTTCTTAGTGCACAACCATTGTTATCAACTGAGATATAGTGATGTGATGTCTTTGGTGTCCTCAACATATGGTGTGGCAAACCTAATAAACCACACCGCAGAATCATCCTCACTGGCCTAGACACACACAACTTACAATAGCTAATTCCCAATCCCACGCACATCCCAGGGCATACATTAGATGCAATATTCGCCAAAACAGACCTAGTCACGTTCCAGAGGATAACTCCAGTCACATGGTCAAAACACTACCTCGTTACCTTCCAACCAAGACACCACAACTCACCCCAGCTATAATCATCTTGCTCGCAACTACATTTTGACCTTGGAAAAGCTGAATCTGGAGGAACTAGAACACCTCGCACCTCCAACACAGAGCTGGTCACAATCAATTTTGTACAAACACTCTATGGGTGGCTACAGAAAGATTTTGATCACTTAATTTATCCAAAATCATCTACAAACACCTAAAATAAATACGCCTCTTGGATTAAAAACATACTATTCCAGACAAATCAACAATGCAAAGTGTACAAATAAAGAATTGTATAAAATACTCACAGAATTCTGTAAGTCAAAATGCATAGAAGCTACCAATCATATTTGTCAAGATTTTAGTGACAAACTGGCAAATCATTACACAACCAAAGCGACATGAAGGATTCCTACTTAATCAACAACAAAAACAAAAAAAATCTCCAACCCGTTTACAACTAAACCCTCCAGGGGAAGACAAACACAGCTTCTAATCTCCTGCAAAGAACTATCACAAACTGAAATTCTGGATCTTGCCAAAGCAAGCTAGCCAGCTTGTGCCTATCTGACCCTTGTCCATCTGAAATCTTCAAAAATATTCTTTTAACAACTTCAGCAGCCATCCCAGTCTGAACACTCATTAACAACTCCTATTCAAAACACCAATAAACACACAGGACCTCATGAGCACAAACGTAATGCACCTAAACCACAAGGAAAAAAGCACATACTACTAATCTGCTAACTATTAAACTCTAATCTTGGGTTCTGAGGTAGCATGCTACTCATCAGAAAGCGCTTCAATGAGTCTTCCAGGGTAGTAAGAGTTACATAAATAGAATTTAGAATTACAATTACAAGTTAATGAAGTACTAGTTTGTAACAATGTATGTTCCTTGGAGGGATCTTTAATTGTTTGAAAGTAGCATTGAACAACGACAAATCACTAACTTATCACTTTATTTTGATTACTGTGTAATAGACAAAAGCATGGTCTCTTGCTGCACTGCAGGGCATAGCTGCTGTTTAGCTCTCCCTTTCCTTTGTCCCTGGTCCTGATCTCTGCTCCATCTTAGCCTCCTCTGCACCAGCTTTGGAGGCTGGTTCTGGCTTACACCAAAGGAATTCACTGGTTTTGGTAGCCACCTCCTGCTGGCCTTTCCTACCGCCTTCATTAGTAGGAACCTCTCCTTACTGATACAATGCGGTGCATGGCAATACTGTGCAATGCAATAAAACTGTACAATACAGCAATACTATACAACAATAACATGAAGTGTAATGCTATGCAGTGCAATGCATCAATATTATACAATGCAATAATATACAGTAGAATACAGTACTATACAACAATTTATAATACTGTACAATTCAAAACCATATAATGAATGCTATGCTACAAAATTTTACTATGTAATACTATATATTGCAGAGCACTGGGGTATGCAACGCTAGTGTTTGATGCATCACTATGCAAAGCAAAATACATTACAAAGCAACAAATTGATTCAATGAAACAATACCATGCAATCCAATACTGTTGTAATGTAGCAATCCCAACATAATACAGTATCCAAGCCCTGGTGTTAGAGATGATAGTAGCATCCCATGATTTGGTGAACATAATGTAAACTGCAGGGAAAGATATTATTGCCCCACCAACATACAAAGTTAGAGGGGCACCCTCCCTGATTGATTATATATTTCTCACAAGGAGTTTGGAGGAGATTTTGATGTATGGTTCTGTTGTTTATTTCTACTTTTAGTGATCATAATCCCCTTGAGGTTGTTCTCTGAATAGTTTTTAGGAAAGTGCATAAGAGTGAGATTGGGGCTCGTAACCTCCAACCCTCCACCGATAATTTAAAGCTCATATGGAAAATGAGTGATCCCGCCCGAACCCAAAAAGTAATCTTAAAAAGAATATGGGACTAGTGGAAGTTTGTATGTCGGAAGAGGACAGTGCCCCCCGTGTTGTGGACGCATTACGTGATCTCTGCTCCAGTGTGAAAAACTTCCTCCTCAAACCGGTACGCCCTTTCAATAAACTACATGGTTGGTTCGATAATGCTTGTACTGTGGCTAACCGTGAGTTGAGAACAGCACTTGGGAAAAACCCAGAGATCAAGCACCACTTCCCATTTTGAGGAAACAATACAACGATTACACTAGTACAGGCAGCCTGTATGAAAGATAGCAGGCATTTTTGGGCCACTGTCTCTGATGTGAGACGTAAAAATCAGTTAGTTTCCCTGGTCTCCTGCCATATTGCAAGTGAAACCTGGGAAGCCCACTTTAGAAAAATGTATGCTGCTCCTACAGCGGTGGACATTTTTTATATTGATAGGAAATTAGCAGAGGTTAAGTTACCATTGGATGAGGTGGAAGAGGCCATCGCACAAAGTGTAGGGGAATAGCCCCTGGGTCCGACGGTGTCCCGATCGACTTACTTAAATTTAACACCAAACTTTGGTCCCCTTTTTAACTAATGTTTTTAGTAATCTGGCACAATCAGATGTCCCTACCTCCTGGCACACCTCAATCATTGTCCTTATATTTTAGAAGGGTAATAGAGATGACCCCTGCAGTTACAGGCCAATGTTGCTGATTGACACCACCGTTAAAATCTTGGGGTGAGTTATTTACAATAGAATCCAGGAGTGGGCCCAAGCTGAATCCATTCTGCATCCTTCCCAGCATGGGTTCAGATAAAAGATTGGGACAATCAAGCAATGTGCTAACCTGAATTTGGTAATAGGGAAATATACCATTGCAAAGCGCATGCCTCTGTATTTGGCTTTTATGGACTTAAGGGCCACTTTGGACTGCGTCAATCAACCACAATTATGGCACATGTTACTGTTGTGTGGTCTGGATGTCTCTCTTGATCATTTCCTTCATACTTGCATATGGTCATGAGAGCTAGGGTTAGAATCAGCGACAATGGAAATGTGTCCAATGATATTGAGAATGGCAGGGGCGTTCGCCAAGGGTGCGTGCTCTCTTGTTTATTTAATACATTAATGACTTGCACCCGTTTTTAGCCAAGGTCACCAATGATATTTCCACAGTCAAAGGGGGCCTTTAACCACACTTTTATACACGGATGAAGCTGCGCTTATGGCTCGCACATTTAAAGCACTGCCCCTCCTAGTTTTTGCCTTCGTTGAAGTTATGGCTAATTGTGACCTTCGCACCAATTTCTCGAAGTCTCATATTATGGCGTGTGGTCAATGTTGTACTCAACTTCCCTCTATGAAAGTGTGTGAAAACTGTTTAACTAGTGTCAATAGTTTCTGGGGAGTCATGTTCTCCACTTCAGGAGCTTGGGCACCCAGCATTGCACATCGCAGACTGCAGTTTTCAAAGGCAGATGGGAGCGCTCTCAGTTATTTAGGTTTCGAGCCGATACTGTTAAATACCTATTGTGTTTCCCGCTTGGGGACCAGTCAAATCTTGCTGCTATTCCATGTCCATGCGATGGCAAAACCGGCCAAACAATGATAAATTTTTTATTGTTCTGTAAATTCTTTGAATTTTATACTAGGTTGTTTTTAATTCCTCTTTTTAAAAAGAAGTATCATATTATCAAGCAGTGGAGAGCCGTGTTCTCATTGGTTATGCAACTGTCTGATATGGAAATCTGTTTACATGTAGGCTCAATTTTAACACATGCTGTGAGGGCACGTGGCACTTTACTAATTTAAAATTTGCTACTATCTAATATTTTTGTCATATCGATTTTTTAGGAATATGATTTTAACAGTATAAAATGCTTATTTGTTACATGTATGTTACTTTTACTTCTTCCGTATAAAGTGTTTGGAAACTGGAACTTGGAAAAAAAGAAGCAGGCAAAGCGTCACGTATGGCACTCAAGAGAAACTATACCAGAAAAAAAAGAGTATTGGAGACGGAGAAGCACAAAAGGGTGCACGTCGATCCAAATAAGCAAAGACACACCAACGAAGCAGGCCCAAATAGATTACAGACATTACAAGAGAGACCCAGGCTCTGCAGGGCATTGGAAAAGTAAAGGAAGAAGAGCATGCCTGCCCAGCAGCAAGACGCTGCACCTCCTGTGCCCTAGCGGTGTGCGCATGCATCCATCACAACATTGTCACCCTTTAGTCAGCTGGTAGACCCTGTGACAGCTGCCTCACGCTGGCGCCAGTGGATAGGATGTCTCCAACATTACTTTCATGCCACACACAAGTCAGACCGAGCAGTGAAGAGGTCCATGATGCCACATGGGTGGCGCAGAGTTGTTCGACCTATTCGAACATCCCCCCAACACAAGTGGAGACGATGACTTTGATGCTGCCGAAGCAGACCCGAAGTAGCATTTTGACCCCCAACTTAACCCCGACTATGAAAGGTTCAAACTCAGACAGACCCGGCAGACAGAATACAAATCCATAGATACATTACACGTGCGCCTACGCAAACTGGCGAGTCCCTGCACTGGCATCGACCAGCCGGATGAAATCAGGACCCATCAGATCCAAGGCTGCTGGTCATCCACCCTAAGCAAACTCATGCTTCACCAACCGGGGATCACCTTAAAAAGTATCCTGATATTGGCAAGGTAAGACAGCAGTGCTGGGGACATGGAGGTGGCCCTTGCAAGAGGTGCAGCCCAATCGAATGCACCGAAAATAGTCAAAGTCAAGGAGGAGCAAATGGATGCCATCCAACAGCACCCTGCACGGCCACGATCATCTCCCAGTCCCAAAGGATCCAAGAAAGGGTGTTGGAATTTTAGACTGAAGCACCTAATGTGCCCAGCACAAGGATGATTGTGCTCAAAATGTGGCTGCGTGAGCCATTTTGCCAAGGTGTGCCGCAGTGGTGGGCAAGGCACAAGCACAGGGTACTGTGGGCGAAGACGGTCTACCCTCCGCCAGCTATCCATATAGGATGATGAAGACGGGCAGACCGGACAGCAACTAGAGACCAGGAGTCACCCTGAGGATGATGATGAAGTCTTCATAGTATCCTTCACTGGTAGAGAGAACGATCGCAAGAGGCCCCCGCCGATGTTCAAGGTAGAAATTGGAGGGACTCAGATTACTACCCTGATCGACACGGCACGTCTGTGAACGTCATGGACACGACCCAATTCGGCAAACTCGGGACATAGACAAAGCTAGTACCCACAAAAGCCAGGACCTACACATATGGAGGCACAGACCCAATAACTCTGAGAGGAGTCATGGAAGTAACAGTCAAAAATGAAGGGACAAGAACGCAAGCCAGGTTTCATGTACCCAAGGGACACACCGGCACCCTCCTGGGATGTCACACAGCAGAAGACTTCTTTGCCCGACATGTGCATGAATCGGCGTGCTGAACGTGAGTGATGACATCTTGATATTTTCAGATACCTTAAAAGATCACCACGTGAGGCTTAGAGCTAGCTACCCTAAAGCACCTAGTGGACTGTGGTCTGAACCTCCACAGACAAAAGTGCTCTTTCTACTCAAATGCTGTTGAATTCTTCGGGTACCACTTCTCCAGCAACAGACTGCAGGTAGAGCCGAAGAAGGTGGATGCCATACCAGCAGCAGCTGTCCCACAAAATGCGTCTGAAGTAAGAAGCTTCCTGGGGATGGCCAACTACTGTGGATGATTTATCCCCAACCTGGTCACTTTGTCAGAACCCCTCCTGGCTTTAACCAAATGCGACTGCCTCTGGGAGTGGGATAACGGAGCCGAACAGAAGTTCAAGAGGGTGAAGGAAGAACTCCTGGATAATGCCACGATGGCGTACTTCAACCCCAAGTGCAGAACAGAATTAGTAATAGATGCATGCCCTGTGGGACTTGGTGCTGTCCTGCTCCAAGAAAACCATGATGGGTCGTTGGTTCCCATCTCCTATGGCAGCAGGGCCCTGACAGACACTGAGTCCCAGTACGCCCAAATTGAGCGTGAGGCACTAGCAATTCGGTGGGCATGCCGGGACATCCACTTATATCTCTGTGGGCAGAAATTCCAAGTAGTGACAGACCAGAAGCTGTTGGTTCCCCTGATTGTCGATACCACCAGAAATGAACCATCGAGCATTGGGCTGTCCAGGTGGTGTACCGCCCAGGGGTGAACAACCCTGTGGACTACCTATCCAGTCATCCAATCACACACATCGGTTTCAGCAACGCTGAAGAGAACGAGGGTGCAGAGGAGTTTGTATAGATGATTGCACATGATGCCTGCCCAAGAGCGCTATCTCTGATGAAATTCATGAAGCCACTGAAAATGACACATGTATATTCAAAGCCAAAGAGGCGCTTTGGAGAAGACAATGGCACAATTTCCAGAGCACTCACCTCAGAGGAGCAAACAGCGAAGAGCCAAATCTGGCAAATTCGAAACGAGCTCAGCACGAGTGAAGGTCTGCTGTCACAAGGACTTCAGATCGTGATGGAGAGGAGTTTATGGGTGAGGGTCGTCGAGCTGGCACATCAGGGACGCCAGGGAATTGCGAAGACCAAAGCTCATCTCCGAGACTAGGTGTTGTTCTCTGGCATGGACAAACAGGTGGATAAAAGGGTCAGAGACTGCCACTCTTGAGCCATCACAAGCAGAGACCCACCGGCCACCCCCGTAATCACTGAAGAAGCATGTCTAACTCCATGGTCGTGCACCAGCATGGACTTCTGCAGTTTTCTTGATGGAGACACGCACCAAGTACCCCACAGTGGAACTACTGAGATCTACTGCGTTCGGGTACGTCAAGCCATGGCTGGAGAAGATCTTAGTGCTACTAGGAATTACAGACGAAATCAAGACTGACAATGGACCCCCCTTCCAGGGGCAAGAGTTCCAATTGTATCTTCACAGTTAAACATAAGACATCGGAAAGTGACTCCGCAGCGGCCCCAGGCCAATGGAGAGGTAGAGCACTTCATGCGTACCCTTAACACAGCCCTAAGTATTGGAGTGGAACAAGGAGAAGACGCAGAGCGCTGCCTGCACCGATTCCTGAGGGCCTACTGCCAGACACCATACAGCACCACAGGATGCGCTCCAAGCGACCTGTTGATGAGGAGGTGCTTTGAGACATCATTCTAGTTGGGCACAGCTGGAGACCAGCTGTCAAAGATGTTCAAGCCACGCGAAAGAAGTACCAAGCCACAAAAGACTGTGCCATCCAGGATCGCAGAGCAGTGGTGTCGAACCTCATCATTGGTGACAAAGTGATCATAAAAGACCGACACCCAGGATGGAAATTCCAGACTCCATTCGAAAGAGAAGTGTGGGAAGTCACAAAAATCCAAGGAACCATGGTCACTGTTCAGAGAGGAGCGTCCACAATGTCTAGAAACATATCGTGGTTCAAGCGGGCCAGGTCAGCTGAACAGGAGCAAGATAGCAGCCATTGATTAGTGGATAACGCACCCGAGCCTGAAAGGACTACACTCAGCCCCTGCCAAGACACAGCACCAGCAGGGCCTGAACCAGCAGAAATGGCCCAAGTGAAACAAACAACCAAATGCCACCAACCCGGATGGGCATGAGCGACGGACAATCAACCGGCCATGGCTCAAGTGGCCGCAGCCAGAGATACGGACTAAAACCTGCACCCAGCCAGAAACTGAGAGACCATGTATGTTTCATCCCAGCTTTGTGATTCATTCTGTTAATATTCCATTCCAGTAAAAGTTGGGAGGGATGTAGAGTGCCACCCGGCCTGTACCATACATTGTAGCAAACACACAGCCAGATGGCCGGACGCGGCCGAGGGCTTAAATAAAGGCTGGGTGATTGCTCGTGGTCATTTGGTGATACCCAGTGCTCAGTGTGTCTGTCTCTCGTAATTGTCCGCCCAGTGCACTGCATTGCATGCAACCTGACCCCTTCTGCGAGGCCTTTACTAATTGGACACCGGAACAGTCATGTATCTTTACAACATGAAACACTCTTGCTTTGTTGTTACGCTGCCAAATTGAATAACTGCACAGAACCGACGGTGTATTGCATGCCATGATTTCATGTCACTGTAAGTCCCATTACTGCCACAAAAGACCACCTATAGTCATTCAAGCCCTTTACAGTGGTTTATGTTCACTACCAAAGCTCTGTGGTGCACAGCCATTCATTAATGGTGTGACCCTGGATCTTTCACTTCCGGTGATGACCCGGACGCCCTTCTTCAGTGTCATTACACTGTGAGCCAGGCCGGGGTTCGGCAGGGCAGCGCAACCAGGTTGCTGAGAACCAGGTGACATTCCTCCACAGTAAGTCCATGGCCCTGTAAACCAGCAGTCTACAACAGGAACCATCAATGTCTGTTATAGTTACAGAGACACATATTCGACCAATAGAATTCTATATTTCATTTAAAAAATAATGCATGTCTATTCAAGTAGGGAAATTCCCTCTAGTTGCGTTTCTTTGCAGGCTCATTTGTTGCGAAAAAGACAGACGATGCCTTTAAAGATTACAGTCTGAAACTTTCTAAAGGTTCATTTTACTGAAAAGAATGATTAAACTGCCGAGAAAATGGGTTGTTCTTTAGCATATCCTAAAAAAGGAAAATAAACAGTACACTCCATCTGTCATTCATCTCCATCTCACTCTCTCAGTCTCTAATTCCACTTCCCCTGTCGCTCGCTGTCACATCCTCTTTGCGCTTTCACTTCTGTGTCAATTTATTCCTTTTCCGGGGCTTAATTTTTACTCCCTGCATTTAGACAATTGAATTAGCAAGTCAGTTGCAGTTAAATTAAATTGAAAGATTTAAAGCAATCCAACTTGACGGTTGTGTTTTTCCTCTGCTGCTTCCTGGATAATTACACAATTTGATTGTGGGAATGTCGTTGTGGTTCTAAGCGGGAGGTTTCAGTTCCTAGCCAGTCATCCGGGACCCAGGGGCAGTGTGGCCACTAATGCATGGGGTGACATTTACTGCCCTGGCTGCCTTATCCAATAAGGAGAGAAGGTAGTTGGATCACATGGACAGGCAGCCTGGACCATCTGGCAGCCTCCACAGGAGCTGAGCAAATATGGGTGACACAGTGTCGAACAACAGCCAACACCACAGCAGGCGCCAAACTTAAGACTAAGAAAGAAACATCAAACAGCAATGGCATCTTTCTCAGCTGAAGCATAGGTCTAAGAGTAGTGTTCTTGTCTAGGTTTAGCATCATGCCCAATTATCTATCCCACCTTCGCCAATACCAGTCATATGTGCTGCCTGTATTCTTTTCATAAGGGCTGGGTTACAGAATGCTTTATACAGCTAGTCGAAAGTGCGGTTTTAGATGATGAGTGTGCACTATGAGTCCAATTCTGAGATGGCTGGTAATCACAGTGTGACATATCGGGCACAGTGTTACTGTTTCTGTGTGGTATCACCACCCCAGGTTATCGCTAACTTGAGTTGCCAAGTCCGAAATGGGAAAATACACACCAGGTACAGAATTACTGAAATCCACTAATTCATGCGACTCCAATCCATGCCTGAAAATGTGCACGGGAACTTATTAGTTTTTTTTCCAGGGGTATCCGGTAATTCTTGTAGTTGAGCAGGGCGGTGTCTTCCGTGGATGTATCTCTCCGCCCAACTTGATATTGGGACATGGTTTGTTACCTCCAGCCTGTTGAATCAAGAAAACTGCTAAGTATTGCACACAATTTAATTTGATTTATTTTAAATTTTATATAGTGGAAATATTAGACCTGGCATCCTTGGCGTGGTATTCTCCTGCCTTTTTGCCTCTGCCTCCTGTATTTCTTGCTGTGTGCTGGAATTCGTTTTTACTGGTCTAGATGCTTTGGGCACTTTGCCACTGCTGATCAGTGCCAAAGTGCAATTGCTCCCTCTGTAAATTGTGAATATGGTGTTTCCAAGATTGGCTTGTTTGACTTACTACTAAGTGCCCAGTACAGTGCACTGTGTGTGCCCAGGGCCTGTAAGTGAAATGCTGCTAGTGGGCCCGCAGCACTGATTGTGCCCCCCCCCCACAAGCAGCCTTTCAAAGGGGTCTCAGACCTGCCATGGCAGTGTCTGCACACAGTCTCTACTGCAATGTCGACCGGGCAAGTGAACCCACTTGCCAGACCCTAGCCTTCCCTTTTATGACAAGTGAGTCACCCCTAAGGTAGGCCCAAGGTACCCCTGTGGGCAGGGTGCAGTGTATGTGAAAGGTAGGACATGCACTGATGTGTGTCCCATAGGATAGAATGGGAGTATATTTATACCATCTTATAAGTTTAACTTCCCATTGGGACAAGATAGAAAGATGGAAAGATGGAGTTTAGCATGCCTGAACTCAGAATATAAACATTCATCTTTTAGTAAAGGTAATTTTTAAATTGTGTGTTTGAAAATAACCCTTTAGAAAGTGGGTATTTTCTTGCTTAGCCATCTTGTGGGCCTCTGCTGGTTTGTGGATTGACTGTCTGGCTTTGGAGTGACAGAGGGGCTGGGGATATGCATTCTCTCAGATGGCCACCTGGGGGGTTGAGGCGTGTCCTGCCTTTCCTGGATGAATCAGGGCTGGGCTGAAAAGACTTGGGCTGCATTTAGAGTAGTGGGAGGAGATTTCCCTGCACCTGAATAGGCCTGGTCTGCCTTGGACAATGCTGTCTCCATCCCCTGCCAGGAAGCTGCACCAGAGAGCACAGAACTGGTTCTAGCTGCGCAAGGAGCTTCTCTGCCACCAGAGAACAAAGGATTTTGTGCTATAAAAAGTGGGGCCTAGACTTTTAGATTACTTCTGGGATTCATGAGGAACCTTTGCCAATGAGACGCGCTGGAGAAACTGAGAAGTACTGCCCCTTTGCTGTGTGTTGTCTGGGGTTGGCCTGCAGCGGCTGTTTCTGCCAAGGAAAGGACAAGGACTCTGCTGTGTGCTGTTTCCCCTGCTTGAGGAAGGTCTCTAAGGACTTGAAGTAGAGCTTGCCTCCTGTTCTGAAGTCTCAGGGACACAAAGACTTCACCACCAGCTCCCCTGAACTTCCTTGCTGGAAGTTCTGACCTGCCAAGAGGTGCCTGTTCCTGTGTTGGGCCTCTGGAGGTTGTTCCTGCTGCTGGGAGCTTAAAAAAGAGAAGCAACTAAAGAAGCGTGACGCATCCGCACCCGTTTCACAACACTGCCGTGCGGAAAGAATTCCGACGCATCGCCATCGTGCCGCTGAAGAAACCGACGGAGCGCGTGCCCGCGGCTGGAGAAATCAATGCACGCCAAGTCTCGTGCACCGATCTCCGAAGTCCGAGATCACTGCACCGACTCCGACACAGGACCTGCTGTGCGACTGCAAGAACCAATGCATCATGTGACCGCGGTTGGAGAGATCAATCGAGTGCTGTTGCCACCGCCGCATCGAGAACCGACCCATCCCCGAATCCCCACGCATCGCACTGAGGCGCCAAGTCTACAACAACGCCGGGGCCACAGTAAGAAACCGACGCATCACCTCCTCTTCAGTAAGGAACCGACGTATCACCTCCCCTGCGTGGCTGTAAGGAACCAACGCATCACCTCCCCTGGAGCAAGGAACCAACGCATCACCTTCCCTGTGCGTAAGGAACCGACGCATCACCTTCTCTGCGCCTGTTTTTGTTTGTAATTTTGACACATCCAAGGTACTTTGTGTTGAAAGTGTCATATCTATAGTTTGCTATGGACAGAGCTGTTTTTACTTTTTAAAAGTCATATCTTGATAGCTGTATGTTGGATTTTTTGCCGTTTTGGTCTTTCTAAACTGGTGTGGTGTCCATTTGTAGTGTTTTCACTTCATTACTGTATGTGTGCATAAATGCTTTACACACTGCCTCTGAGATAAGCCTGTCTGCTCGTGCCAAGCTACCAAGGCGGTGAGCAGGGGTTGTCTAAGGGTGTAACTCCCTTATCCTGACTAGAAGCAAGGGTCCCTACTTGGACAAAGGTGCAAACCATTGCCAACTAGATACCCCCATTTCTAACAGGAAATGAAACAAATAAATGTAACAAAGCGCTGCACAAAATTCAACAGGAAGAGTGCAAAAGGAATAATAACGTACTATACAATGTACAAGAAATAAGGAGGGCATGCCCTCTGCGTGTTTTGACCGATCTTGTGGAACAATTTAATCTTGAAAATTTGATCTCAATGCAGAGATTGACGGCTGAGAGGACTTTATGACCCATCTGTTCAGTGTACCGGTCGATGCAACAGGACTCCCCAATCCTACTGAAAAAGGGCAAGCCATATTTATCATTTTAGCACATACAACATCCTCCCCTTCACTCAGGTAAGGTCTCCTCGAGGTACGGGGCTCACCCGTAAAGGCGACTATTGTCAAAAAGTCCTGCATTAAGGTTTAATTACCTGCTTTCACAAACAAGACTTCTCCAAACTACTGGGAGCAATTTTTAAGTCAGCACCAAGTATAATCATTGAATTGACCGAAAGGCAATATCGACTGATTTTCACAAATCTTGGGATCGCCAAATATACAACATTCTACGTTCTGAGTATCTCCGCAGCACCTTTCAAAATGTATAGCTTCACTGTTTAAAATGGGAGTTCAATTAGGCACTCTACTGCCTGTAGAGTGGAGCTCAACCTTCAGAGGAGCTGCATTTTGTTTGTCAAGCCAAGCAAGGTCTTGTACTACTGGACGTAAATCTGCAGTCGGATTCAGCGGTTTAATAGCAAGGAACCACTGAATGAGATACTTAGCAGCAGGCATAACACAAGATCATTTAACTGGGCAAGGACCAGTGGACAGTGAGAACACAACAGAATCATCAACAATCACTGACAACCAGCTCTCATCAGCCTTGCAGGCAGGGACCACTAGTTGGGAGGTGCAGAATATATCCAGGATTGAGACTGTCAGGGGTTCCCAAATATTAACATCAAACACTATGTAAGCACCGATCTCCTCTCATCTCTATTATATGGATGGATGAGAGTTTGTCTTTACCTAGAAATGGGCAAAGATTACCTGGAGTATTAATTATTGAGTTAATAGAGCCAATTAACCAGTACTCCACTTTAAAAATCGGTTTTACCATTCACAGTGATTGAAAAGTGCTCCTACCTCTGCTATAGCAGTGGATGCAGACTAAAGGTACCCCGACTGCAGTAGGAAGAGATTTTCTTTTACATCAACCCAAAAACGTACAGAAAATTGAGACATATTTTAGATAGAAGGTTGACTCAAAAATGTTCATTAAATTTAAGGCAACTCACTGGGTAGACAAACTAAATGTATGCATACAGGGAAACCTGGTTGCACTGTTTCAAATGCTAAATGCTAATGCCACAGTCACAAATTGTATACATTCGTTAACCTTTTCAATACTGGTGTTAGCTTAATGGAGACAGTAGTGGTATGCCCTTGTGGTGGCAGCCATATATCATGGCAAGCAGTAGGGGCTTCCGGGAGCATTGCAGAAAGGATTTGGGAATTTTAAATGCCCGTTCTTCGAATTTAAATAGACAACTATCGCTGCCCAAGAGAGTCACATGCACCCACTTCCATTCTCTGTGATGCGATTGCATGAAATGCCCATGTATGTCATTGCATGGAGCCGTCATATCTGTCTGGTGACCTCCCAAGATGGCATTCATGTAAGAAATGTGCTTAGTGCCCTGATCTACATTCCACATAGGTGCTGTAAAGAAATGCCACATTTAGTGGCATAGCTAGGTTGCTGTGGCCCTAGTGCATGCAAAGGGAATGGTGCCCTTCACTAGGGTGACATTTCAGTCTGTCAGCTGCCCGTCCCAACAATCATCACCCTCCTTCGACATAGTCTGAATGTAACTTATCAAAACTCACCAACATGCACACACTCTTGCATTTCAACTCCCTGAACTGCAAGTCAAAGCCATAACTCTAAAAAGTATTGCCAAAGTCACTAGGTTTGGCCCTTGTAAAGTGCATACTCACAAAGACATAACCATGTAGTCCCCCTCACATAGGCCCTCACATAGGCTCAAACTCTTCATGCTGCGCTCACACAGGCATATGCCTTGCTCTGCACTCACACCAGCACTACTTTCAACCAGTAGACCACTTACCCTGCACTTACAAAAGACAATGTTAATTCTGCATTCACACAGGCACTACCCTCACAATGTACTCACAAAACATGGGGGCTATCCTGCACTCACACAAGCACACAGCTCACACATAGGTACACCACTCACTAGGAAGGAGGATAGTTGGGACAGATGGTGGCATAGGAGGCACAGGTTGAGTATCTGGTGCATCACTCCACTTGTGCAATTCAAAGCTGTTAAGGTAAGCTATAATGAAGCCTGAATATCCTCTGAAGTTATCTAATCTCCCATCAGCTACACTTGGACCAGCACTGCAGACTATTTGAGTCTGATCTTTGTGGACTTTTGCTGGGAGAACTCCTGGCATCAAAAAAGCCCCACTTACCTTCTAAAAATCAAGGTGGTGGTTTTCTTTGAAGTGCAAGAATAGGCTAAAATAACAAAAGAAATAAAGAAAGAAAAAATATGCCAACTGAAGGTGGAGGGCATGTGTTTCAATCACCAGGTAAACAATAATGCTTTGCACTGGTCTGCCATCTTGGAACAGTAAAAAATGACAGAATATGCAGAATACCATTTCAAGATGGTGGCATGGTTTTGAAGCTTGAAGCACTGATGACTGTCTCTCTTCATAAGAAAGTTGTGGTCCATTAGCAATGGCAGAGGAGCTTCTGGTACTCTCATTACACAATTGGCACTAGTATGCAGTTGCAGGTGAGCTGCTGCAGGATGAACTAAAGGAAATATGTCCTTTGATCGTACTCCTGTGGATGCAGAGTAACACAGAGTAAGCAGGCAAAATGCTGTTACTCAGGCTACTTGACATTCTAAAGACCAGTGACTGTCTACTAGGTAGAGCCAAATATTGGCAACAAAGCCAATGGCTGAAGAGGGTGGTTCCACTGCCCAGTTATATGTATGCTGTTCTGAAGGGTTAAACCAATATGTGAATGGCACTGTCTGATGAATAACGGAAGTGGGCTTACTGAAAGCCCATGTTTTCAAGGCAAGATAATGTATTATATTTTAGACAACATGAGGCTGAAACTGAAAAGATAGCTAAAACAGTCTTTTGGTTCGAACTAAAACACACAAATAGATAGAAGGCGCGCAGTGTGTCACACGCATAAGACATACAGCACTGGTCAAGAACATCGCAATCTTTCTTGAAAGACATGAAACAAGTGTAGTAGTGCAGGACCAGTAGAAGTGACCTTCAAAGACATCGAACAAGTGTTGTACTGCAGTGCCAGCCAGTGAAAGCTTTCTTCAAAGACATGGAACCGCTCTGCTACTGCTGGGCCAGTCAACACAAGCTTCCTTCAAAGGCATGGACCAAATGAGGTACTGGAAGCCCATTGCAAGTGTCATTCAAAGACATTGGACAAGTGTGGCACTGCAGGGCCAGTGTAAGCTTCCTTCAGAGACATGGAACAAATGTGGTACTGCAGGACCAGCCAGTGCAAGCTTCCTCCAAAGACATGGAAAAAGTGTTGTACTTCAGGGCCAATGCAAGCTTCCTTCAAAGACATGGAACAAGTGTGGCACTGGGCAGCACCATTTAATGCCTCCATTAGATACAACGAATAAGCATCATTTTCAGATTTGGTACAAGTGTAAGCGACAACAGTGGTGTGCATGAATGCAAGCTTGACTCACACTCATAGCAAGATTTCCACACAGAAAACAGATACAGAACCAGGGAGGAGTAGACGCTTCCCTCACACCCGCCAAGCACATACCAATCTGGCCAAAAAACATGCAAGTTTCCTTCTCATGCACAGAAAATGGACAGCAAATGCAGCAGGAGTCCTAGCCTCTGTGCAAACACACACACAATGTGCAACATTTGGCAGCTGTGTAAGTTCACCTCACACACAGCACAGGTACAAAACGGTCAGCATCAGCGCAAGTTAAGATATCCGCACATACAAAAAAGGTATCACACAGGCTGCAGCATCTAGGCTTATTTCAGGCGCACAGAATACCCAGGGTTAAGTATAGAGGTGTTGGAGACTCTGGTTTCGCTGAAGGTCCTCTTGGGCCCAAATTGAGCTGAGCCTACATAGGGCTTCTGCCTGCTGCCCACGCTCTGATTTCATGTAGCAAAATGTAAGATTAAGCAATAACTTTGATGTCAACAGGAGCGAGAAAGGGATACCAATCTAGTGGCTGAATAACACAATGTGAAACCAGAAAACCTGGGATCAATCTCAACTTTACCACATGACCAAACTGTGTGATCCTAGGAAATTCATTTATTTTATCACGCCTCCTAATTTTTCATTATTACATTTGAGAAATCTTTGAAATACTTGAGGATGTGTGTTGTACACAAATCTCTCAAGTGTTTGACTTAATTCACTATAACGTTGCTCTGTGTAAAATATGAATATAGCCCACAAATAGTGTGTACATGAAAACTTACTTGCCTCTTAGCTCACCAATGGCGTTGTTGGTTGGGGTGCATTGGCATGAATGTTTCTAAGTTCATGTTTAAAAACATACACTTTTTGGTATAAATACCTCTCAATTCAGTGATATGTAATAAGGTGAAACGCTTGTTAAAGAAATATAATTTTTTTAATTTTGAAGACACTTTCTCATTTTTTTTTACATAATATTTGTTGTATAATTGGCATCACCCACCTGGGAGATGTGTGGCAGGGCGAGCACCTGGTCTCCTTCCAAACACTACAGCAAACATATGCCCTGCACGCTACTCAATTCTACAGGTACCTCCAACTGCGGCACTCCCTCACCACCCACATCCCTAACCACACAACGTTCCCGGAGTTTAGTCCACTGGAGGCGAAACTCCTTATGGGGAGCCTGGGGAAGGGGAGAATATTCCAGATCTACAGATCCTTGATAAACAATACCCCATCCGCTCTTGACCCCCTCAGAGCCCGCTCGGAGCAATGGGTTGGCCCCCTGGAGGAGGAGGACTGGAGAGACGCACTGATGGCCCCCAGGGTGCTAACCATTTCAGCTAGGCTCCACCTCATTCAAATCTACTACCTCCATTGTGCATATCTTACTCCTGTACGGTTGTTCAAAGCTGGGCTCCTCCTGTCCCCGCGGTTCCCTCGGTGTGCGACAGAACCAGCAGATTTTTACCACATGGCCTGGTCCTGTGTCCCCCTCTCCCAATACTGGGCGTCAATTGTAGCTGAGATGAGTGACATCCTGGGCTGGACGGTCCCTCTCAGCCCCCTCGCTCTTCTCCTGGGAGTGATGGGTGGGCTGGATGGCTCCCGTACCAACAAGCTGTTCCTGGGAACTGCCATAATGGTGGCGAAAAGAGACATTGCGGCGGCATGGAAAATTTCGACAAGCCCACAATTGTGAAATGGTGACGGGAAGTAGATTGGTGTGCCACCCAAGAAAAGTCTGTGTACGAATCGAGAGGGTGCCCTGCCAAACACGGCCACATATGGGGCAAATGGCTGGGCTTAATGGACTGAGTTATTACACGTGCGGGGTGGGATGGGTAGGAAGAGGGGTTTTTCTTATTTAACATATCCTCTGGAAGATCAACCCAGGGACTCTTGCGGGACTGTATCAAATTGTCTTATATGTTGCAGTGACGCTCTGTTTTGTTTTTTGCTAAAACCCAATAAAATTGTTTATAAATAAAATATTTGTTGTATAATTTCCAAGTAAAAAATCCCCATTGCTCAGTTTGTGTCTGGGCTCTTAGAGGCAAGATAGGCTGTTAGTGCCAAGACAAACCCTTGACTTGGCTCTACCTGTTAATTTGTTGGCTCGCTCACCTCTACTACTATTGTGTATAACAGTTACTCGAGTTCCCCCATCTCAGTATCATCACTCTGAGAAGCAACATCTTGTTTTATGAGATTCTGGCCGGTTTCCACTGGCCTCAGAAGGATAACTAACTATCCCTACTTCAGGCTTTAATAAGGAAGAATTGTGCATTACGGACTCTAGAAGTTGTTTTAAAGTCAATTGCACACTTTTTGCATAAAATGAAACAAGCAACACTCGTATAATTCATTTTCCCAATTTCAGCACTCTGTGAGAAGTAAGGCTTTGTTGTATTACTAACCGCCATCATCTGCCCTCCACCCATCAGGCTGAATCAGGAATTGCTATGACTTTCTTGTCTTCAGAAGCCACACAGCATCATGGGCACTTCTCCTTTGACCTCTCCTGCCGACGGACAGTCAGGGCAGAATGGTGCACTCTACATTTACAAAAGAGAGCATGCCCAGTGCTCGAGCCATTCAGTGCACACGCAATGAGGCCATCGTAGTGTCCCTGCAGGTGCTTCTGTAGATTGTGCTGCTCAGAGTCTAACGTTTGCACTTGAGGGAACTGGATGGAGCTAACAACAAGTGCCCAGAGCTATAAGAGCTCCAGCGCCCGTGTAGGCATGGCGCTGCAGCAATTTTTAGACTGGGAGTGCTGCTATCAATTTTGTATCACTGAACTCATACGGATTCTCAAAAATCCAAACATCACAGATAGAACAGGTGAAGCCCATTCAGTAGGAGAGTGGCAAGGGTGTAGTATGTTGCTGGTGTTGAATTTTGGAGCACACTGTCACAAACGTATTACTAAAGCATGGTGTGATAGCACACTGTCATCTACAGACAGCACATTTTTCATTGAAATGACCACTAAATTTACACAGACATGCTGTTTTACTGTTAAAACTATATAGGGCACAAACAATGTGCTGAAATTAGGATTCAGCTAATTATTGTCATATGCGCATCACCGGGTAAAGTGTCTTTATTTGTTTTGACCCTATTAAAATCTTTGCTTCCATCACACTTCAGAATTAGAAAAAAGTACTTAATTTGTGCTTTCCTAACTATTTACTTTGAAATATTTGTACAGTTCATTTATTGGTATTTAAATGCTATGTGTGCACCCACGCACACAGCGGGACACACACTCGACCCCGTCTTCGCCGAAGGAAACAGCACCTTCTACAGCCACACCACGGAACTCCTCTGGACAGATCACCACTGCATCCACTTCTCTTTCAAAAAACCCACCGTACACAAGCACGCCCACTGGCTCCCACGTAGAAGCTGAAACAAACTCACCGAAGACCAGCTCATCTCTGCCCTCATCAGCACTCCACCTCCGACTACCAAGACGCCAACACCGCAGCATGCAACCTCCACCGCTGGATCACGAACTGCGCCGACACACTCGCCCACCTCAAGAATGCCACAGGAAGATACATCAAGAAAGCAAGTTGGTACACCTCTGCGCTCCAAGAATCCAAACGCTCCTGCCGGTGACTCAAAAAGACATGGAGGAATAACAAAACCCCGGAAACACGTGCCGCCTACAAAGCAGCCACCACCGCACACTACCATCTCATCTAATCCACAAGAAGGAAATCCATCCAAGGCAGAATCCTCACCAATGCCCACAATACCAAAGAACTTGTCTCCATCATCAAGGAATTCGCCAAACCCTGCAGCAAAACAACAGACATCCCACCCTCCCAAGACCTCTACAACAGACTCAGCACCTTCTTCCACCTAAAGAGCAAGATGATCTACGACAACTATGAAAACCATGACCTCCACACCGCTCCTGCTCCCCCTCCAAGCGACGCCACCCGACAAACCCTGCTCAATTGGACCCCGCTCACGGCAGAAGATACCTTGAGGACCATGAAAACTGTCCACTCCAGGGCATCCTGAGACCCCTGCTCACCCCACATCTTCCAGAGAGCCGCCTCGGCCATCGCAACCGAACTACGTCGGACGATCAACTGCTCCCTCGAGACCACCACCTTCCCTGATGACTGGAAACATTCCAAGGTCAACCCCCTCCTGAAGAAACCCTCCGCCGACCCGACAGACCTCAAAAACTTCAGGCCCATCTCCCTGATTCCATTCGCAGCCAGAGTCATCGAAAAGGCCAGCAACACCCAGCTAGCAAACGTCATTGATACTAACAACGTCCTGGAAATCTCCTAATCCGGATTCCGCAGCAACCACAGCATCGAGAACGCCCCACTCGTCGCCACCAACGACATCACTTCCCGGCTGCTTTCGAAACCATCTCACACCGCACCCTAGCCACAAGACTCCACGACTCTGGCAACCGCGACAAGGCCCTCAACTGGATATACTAATTCCTCACTGGCAGAAACCAGCGAGTCAGACTCACGCCCTACCTCTTGGAACCGACAAAGACCAACTGTGGAATGCCCCAGGGCTCCTCCCTCAGCCCCACCCTCTTCAACATCTACATGGCCCCCCTGGCAACTATCATCAGGAACCACGGGCTCAACATCATCACTTACGCTGACAACACCCAGCTTATCCTCTCCCTCACCAACGAACCAAACATCACCAAACACAACTTCCAAGAAGGGATGAAAGCCGTCGCCACCTGGATGAAGGACAGCTGCCTGAAACTCAACTCTGAGAAAACAGAAATCCTCATCCTGGGCTCCTCCCCCTCTGCATGGGATGACTTCTGGTGGCCCCCCGCCCTAGGAAATCCCCCCAACCAACGGACCACGCACGAAACCTCGGCATCATACTGGACTCATCGTTCACAATGAACCGCCAGATCAACGCCGTATCCTCGACCTGCTTCAACACCCTCCGCATGCTTCAAAAGACATTCAGATGGATTCCCTCTGAATCCAGAAAAACCATTACGCACGCCCTCATCAGTAGCAGTCTAGACTACGGCAACGCGCTCTATGCCGGAATCAACAAGAAACTCCTTTGCAAACTCCAGACCATACAGAACGCCGCAGCCAGACTGCTCCTCGACATCCCTCGTCGCAGCCACATCACCCAACACCTCCACGATCTCCACTGGCTCCCACTCGAAAGAAGAATTACCTTTAAGCACCTCACCCACGCATACAAGGGCCTGCACAACACCGGACCAACATACCTGAACAACCGCCTCTCCTTCCACGCACCCAAAAGACACCTCGGATTAGCCGACCTCTCTCTAGCCACTGTCCCATGCATTTACAGGACCAGAATGGGAGGACAGTCCTTCTCCTATCTCAAAGGCCAAGTTCTGGACCGACCTCCACCTCCGGCAAGCCCCCACACTATCCCAGTTCAGGAAGGACCTCAAGACCTGGCTCTTCAGATGACCCCAGCACTCAACGGAGCTCCCCCCAGTGCCTTGATACCCTCACGGATGAGTAGTTGCGCTTTACAAACCCTGATTGATTGATCGATTGTGTGTCAGAAGAAACCAACATCCTACAGCCTTTCATTTCACACCAGCAAGGCTGTCACAAAGTTCACTTTACAAAAACCTCATACTTTGCTGTAAAAGAAAGAAAAGTAAACACCAGTCTCATGTTAAAAGAACAACCAGCAATTTATCAGAAGACTAGACTGACATTTGACCTCTGTGTTTGAACGCACAGCAAACATGATGAGATAAAAACTAAGGGCAATATTTAAGTCCCAGTCACGCAGTGCAGCAAGTCACCTTGGTGCACTGCACTGCATGGCAGAGAAAGGGCAGGAATGCGCTGTATTTAAGGCAATATGGCACATTCGTGCCTTTTCACCTGTGCTGGCGCACTTCTGGCAGGCTAGCACCAACGCAGGCACCCTTGCACTATGGTGCAAGAGTATCTGCTTTGTAAGGAGGATTGTTTTTGTGCGGAAAAGGGTACCTTCCTGCCCAAAAACAATCCCCTGAGGCTTTTTCCTCTTTCTAGATGTGCTGTAGAATGTAGCACACACAGAAAGAGGAAATAATGAGTAGAAATAAACATATTTCACCTTGTTACACCTCACCTGGGGAGGTGTACGTTTTTGGTGCATCCATAGGTTTACAAGTTCTTGTAAATCTGGGAATGTGGCAAAATACATGGGAGTTGGGTGGGAACACTCACCCAGGACCCATAGAATGCCTACCAAGGGCAGAGTAATGCAACACAGTGATTTGCGCTGTGCTGCGTTACTCCAGATTCTTGGCGCCACTCAGATCCATGCAAAGTGGTTTTGTGTGGCTTCAAAAATCTGTCTTAAGGTTTGTGTCGCTCTTGCACCAAGTTGTGTGGTGCAACAGCGATGCAAACGGCCTCATAAATAGGCCCCTAAATTTAAAGTCGTATTTAATGCTCATTCACTTTCGGAACTCCAGCATGCAGTTGGGCCCCCTCCTAACTCTGGGCTCCGGTGCATTGCATCAGCCGAACCACTGGTAGCTACACCCCTGGCCACATTTGTGTGGGTCAAAGCACTTTTGAAATTGATGAAATAGACTACTGCGTCAAACCTTGCATATTCATTTACAAAGCTATGCCCTCCTAAGCTCCCCACTTCAAATATATAAAATGACACCAGTGTCCCTTCCGAGCTCTTTGAGGCCATGATGAAATTGCTATTAGGGCACTCCTTTTTTGTAGGCATGGGCATCAAAAATGGGCCTTCATTTTGATCTCCAAGGCAAAGGAAACATTGTGAGAAATACAATTAGAAATAAGGCCCAAAAATTCAACCATATAGACTGTGAGAAAAATGAGATCCCCTGATGGGTTCACTGGAGAGCATGTCAACCCAAATAAAATCAATGCCCTTCTACATTTTGTGGTGTCATGGTATCTAATCTGAATCTGTGACTCCTGGCAACAGGCAACATACTAGAACATTGTATATGAAGATGCAGTGTCTTTTCCTGTGGGGGAGAGAAGGTGAGACCCACTTCAAGAATCAATTCAAGCCCTATGGAAAATGAGAACAAGAGAAGCTTTTAGCTTTCTCAGTGGTGTCTAATGTAATCAATTTCTGCCATTTTATTGCAGCAATGGGATGTCGACTTGGAGATCTGCTGTCCACCTGATATTTTTCTCACTCTCAAGTAGCCCAAAGATCAATGGTTGACATGCATCCGAATGGTATATTGACCTTCTAGTCCCCTGGGGGAAGAGGTTCCCTTTTTGCTGAATTCTGCAAGACCATAAATCCATTAGATCACCAAGGGTTTCTTTATTTGTCTATGATGCTGATACACCCCAAACACATATTATTTCTAGACATAAGGCCACCCGATTATTTGCCAAGTAGAATCAATAGCACATGCCACTGGTCTCAGAAACTTTCCTAGCTAAGTGAGATTTTGAAGGTCCCTTGGGTAGCCTGAAGGCCAAAATATGGGCTGAGTAGCATACATTCCTACTTTCCTTGATAAATTTCCACTGCTAGCATCAAATGCCATTTCTACTCGAGTAATCACACTCTCATCTTTTAATATGGCATCACTGGTTGACTAAATTGGATTGAAAGAGAATGTAACATCAATTAAATCACAGTTTAATTATTGCTTGTGATTTTGAAGTTGAATATGAGTACTTTCTAACTGGGATCCTGAAAAATCCAGGATGCATGTTACTTGGGATGGTCTTCAAAGGTTTCTCTACCTATAATGTAATTGAAGCAATAGCATTTTGTAGAACCTGAAACATCTTCTCTTGTTTATATCTGAAAAACAAACAAAAATTAATTGCAAGGAGTAAATGTCATACCTTTCAAAATTGCTAGCTTCTTGCTAGTAAGGAATGTATGCTTTGACATATGATTTTGCTATAAACTGCAAAACATGATGGATAGAAATGTTTAAATCATTCAAAAAGCTGATAATCACTATGCGTGAATTCAATCCCATCATCTTTTAGCTCACCTTTGCTATTTTATTGAAGAACCAACTATTTGTAAATATATTTTGGTTCCACTACAAAAGGGACAATCTACTCCGACTTTCGAGGCTACATCCCTTTTGATGAGGAAAATAGGCAACCTAAGATATGCTTCAGCCTTGTTTGGACTCATCAGTAAAATTCAGCTTGAATCACTACGACGAGTTTGGAACTTACATCCCTCCCATCCTCATGAAACTCCATTGTCTCCCCTTGATGGCAGCACCATCTTCAGAGCCAGCTGCACCTTTTAGAAAGTCATCATGACCCGCATCCCCACTAATCTTGTGGAAAGGCTCACCATATTTGGTGGCTCTCTACATACCCACAGCCAGGCCACCATCAGACTGGAGACTAAGGGTATGATGGATAGCCGGTCCACTGTTTTAGAAGAGCATTATATCCAAAGGGACTTACAATACAGCGGACGGGATATCCGTCACGCTTGTGACAGATTAACCCATCCGCTGAACTCTAAATGAAATGAAAGAGACATTTATATAGCGCATGGCTACCCGGGAGCATCCCAGCGCTAGGCTAGACACGAGGGAGGCAGAAAGAACTAGGGGAACAGAAGTGTCTTCAGTTGTTTTCGAAAGACAAGATGATTGGGTACCTTGCGAAGACACAGTGGCAAGGAGTTCCAGAGCTTGGCCGCGTTATAAGAGAAAAGCCGTCCACCACTTCTGGCCTTCTTAATCCTGGGGACTTCAGCCAGATGTAACTCGTCTGACCGAAGTTTCCTATTAGCCTTGTAGGGACGGATCAAGGCCGAGTTAATAGGAGGCACATTCCCTTGCATGGATTTATGCACTAGGCACAAAGCCTTGCAGCTAATTCGTTCCTGCACTGGGAGCCAGTGAAGGGAGTGGAGTGCCGGTTTCGCCGATTGTCTATTGGAAACTCCAGTCAATAGTCTGGCTGCACTGTTTTGAACAGTCTGGAGTTTAGCGACTACTGTAGTGGGGGCACCCAGATATAGGGCATTTCCATAGTCCAGTCTGGAAAGTATAAGTGATTGGACCAGTATTTTTTTAGCTTGGAAAGGGAGGAGAGGGAGGACTTTGCGGGCCATTCTAAGCAGACCGAAGCAGATAGCTGCCGTCTTCCTGGCCTGCACCCTAAAGTTCAAATCCTGGTCCAACCAGATGCCCAGGCTCTTGATTTCAGACTTAGGGACCGGAGTGGGACCCATACAGGCTGGCCACATGGTACTGGGTTTAAAGCTAAGGGGGTTGCCCAATATCATGAGCTCGGTTTTCCCACCATTAAGCTTAAGCTTAAATCAAACCCTAAGAGCGATGGCCACATCACAAAAGATTCCTATCACATATGGAGGCCAGGTCACAAAAGATCCCTATCACATGTGAAGTCCACCTAGGTTCCATACTGTCTCCTGTCATCTTCAACATTTTCATGGAGCTACCTTATGTTTTACTCAATGACAACAGAATCAAGATTCACCAATATGCCAATGATACACAAATCTACTTAAAAGTCTCCTCTACTCCAGACATCTAATGTCTCAAACACTGCTTGCACGTCATCCAGACCTGGATGTTGAGCCCCTACCTGAAGCTCAAACTAGTCAAGAAAGAATAAAAATTATTTGTCAAGAACAATAAACAAGATACAAACCTCGCTTAATGAAATGCACCTTGACGGCTTCAAACCCCAACTCTCACTGAATGGTAATTCACTTGGATTCATCTTGGACACCAGCCTCATCCTGAAGGAACACATTGACAAAAATCCAAAGATGGCCTGGTACCAGCTCTCTCCTTTGAAGAAAGTGCGATCATTACTTCCAGAAAGTGACTTCAGAACTGAAGTTCATGCCTTTGTATTCTTGCATCTGGATGATGGAAAGGCCCTACTCCGTGGCATCCCAGACTCCACAGTGGCACCTCTTAGGGGCATCCTACATTGTGCAGCAGCACATTTCATCCAGGGCCTGAAGAAATATGATCACATCACCCCCATCTTGACGGAACTCCATTGGCTCCCTCTGACAGCTCGCACCATCTTCAGCACCAGCTGAATCACTTACAGGGCCATCACAACCAGCACCCTTGCTTATCTTATAGACAATCTCATCATCTCTGGTGGTTCTTGGAAGACCATTAGACTGCAGACTAAGAATTGTAAAAAAGGAACAAACAAGACAACAGGCCTTTTCCATCCCTACACCCAGGATCTGAAACAACATGCCCATATCTATCAGGACCTCCACAAATCTGCTCCAATTTAGGAAGGAGTTGAAGATTCACCTCATTACGGAGCATTACATCACAATGCATTAACCATCCACAACCCAGATTCCTTTCTTTTTACTCATTGACTTTAAGCTTGCCTTTGACCCTGTACAGAGCTCCACTGACTTTTGGCTAAGTTTGCGCTATAGAAATACCATATACATACATACATGTATAAGGAGACAAAAACAAGGCTGAAGGCCTTTTCTATCTACGCATGCAGGAGGTGGAACAACATTTCCCTATCCATGAGGTCTGCTGCAAGCCTACTCTAATTCAGGAAAGAGTTGTAGACTCATCTCAATAACAATCCACTAGTCAACTACCTCTCCTACCACTCGTTGGCTGTATGTTTGCCTTTGATCATGCACAGTGCTCCGCTGCCTTTTTGGCTAGGTATGCACTATACAAGTGCTAGGTTGTGCTGTCTTATTTGACCTTCTATTTTCTTGGACCCCTCTCCACGTTTTTTTACTGTCAGCTCTGTGGGCTGCAGTGCCACTCTTGGTTTCTGGGATCACTGACAGAATATCGGAACCAAACATATTGTGTGTACAGAATATCATGTCAAAAATATCGAGGACCAAACTTACAATAAGGTAAGTGAAAATAGGTAAGTATCGATTTGCTATTCTTAACTCCACATCTACGTACCTTGAAGATATATGTGTGGAGTTATATATAGTAAAACTTTCTTAACCTGTATAAACGTACTTTCACAATATTTTTGTCCTCAATATTCTAGGCATGATATCTTGTCCCACAATATTTTTGGTCCCGATATTCTGTCTAAACACCGCTTCCGGGCTGTGACCTAACAGCTCACTTCCTTATTTTATGCCTCAGTCTGTTCCACTTCCCACTCTATGCTCCTTTTTGTCCCTTTTTCCCTCCTGGGCCCTATACGGTCAAAGTTATTTATATATTTATATATATATATATTTATATATTTATATACTGAGGAGGAGCCCAGTTAAGATGGCTGCAAGAGCCTAGAGCTACGGAGCCACGACCGCACAATACCACAGGAATCTTGTGTGGGAACCCCGCAACTGCCAAGAACTACGCCCGGCGAGGCAGCGGAATGCCCCGTGACTAAAGAGACATGGCTGAATTGTGGAATATTGCCTGCTGGATCGAGAACAGCACCTTTGTCCGAAGCTGACGCCAATCCCAAAATGGCGGCTGCGAAATAAACACCCGAGTAGCCGTGAATTCAGTACTTGGCCCGCTCCGCATCAATTAACGCAGCCTGATTCTGGGACCTAATGCAGCGTGGCGTCTTTCGGACTCGGCAATCATCAGCTGGACGCATTAACTCCAGCAAAGTGCAATCGAGAAGTCTCCGGCAGTAATACACACGGCGTGTATTAGATGGCGGTGGCCCAGTCATACCTGACAGCAGAGCTTCCAGTGTAGCGATACAACGGTTTCCCTACTCGAGCAGCTGTTCCTTGAGGGAAAACCCACCCATCCACTCACCAGATACCATTTAAGGTACCCATTTACTATTTGAGCCAATTCATGCTGCACGCCGATCGGGACCTCATTGCTGCCTTACCCTATGATGGCGACCACTACCACACCCGTGCTAATTAAGTCAGCGCTGTGACAGCGCCCAACACACCGTGCACACCGTCCTGCAAGGGAGCTTCTCCCATGCTTACCATGCCTGCTTATTATTGTACTGTTGATCCACGGCCAATTAAACGCCCGAGCACATTAATCCACAGATCCACAGCGGACGCGCTTTGGAGGCGGTTAGTGGGGGAGCGGAGGGTGACCCCTGCGATCCCAATGGGAGTTTGGAGGTGCAGCTGGCGCCTAGATTGGTCCCCTATGAAAGCTATGCTGGTGCTTTTGAAACGAGAATCGCCGAGCCTGTCCCTAAAATGGCGCCCGCCAAGGTAATGCCACCAGAGAGGGAGGATGTCCCTTAAGACGAGGGGTCCCGATGTGTAATCTGGACAAAAAGCATAGCAGAGTAAAAGAAACACAGAACTAGAGGCAAGACCAGCTGCAGAATCACGGGGATCAACCGACTCAACTTGCCTGACTTTAAGATGGCAGTCAAGCTCCATATCCTATCCTACCATCTTCGTCATCTCCATTCTCCCGTTCCTGGACTCCTGACCTATGGACACTTCATGATCTTCATTCTAACCCGGCGGAGCCCGAGCAACATGGCTGATTCCCGGTGGAGCTCCTTCGACAGCTATAGGGGAGATTGGCTCCGGCTCACCGCTAGGGCCGTCACCTACCCAGCTGGACTTCGGACATAGGTCTCGTTGTTTTCTCCGCTGCTGTCTCCTCCCTATGGACTTCCAGCTCTCTTCGACACTGCTTTCAATGGAACTATGACATTGCCCCCTGGGCGGAATCTTCAACTGTTTGGACTTAATGCGGAGCCAGAGTAACCTTTGGCTGATACCCGGTGGAGCTATCATATGTAGCTATAGAGGAGTTTGGCTCTGGGATTCACCCCCTCGGCCGGCACCTACCCAGCCGGACATCGGACATTGTTTTTCCTCGTCTCCCCGTTGTGTTCCCTTCCCTCCCCCGCATCAAGGGGCATGATCACCTTGAGGCTCCTTTCTCTCCCTCTGCATCTACTGTCCCCTACTGTTCTTCACCCCATGACCTTTCTGCCAGTTCATGATCTGCACTCAATCCCCTTTACTGTTCCCCCTATTACCCTCCTTACTCCATCGGTTTAGTTTTTCTATGTCATGGAATGCACTAGTAATGAATGTAACTGTAACTGATTTAACGCTGTAACACTGTTTAATCCTCATGTAAAGCGCTCTGATACCTCCGGGTCTAGCCAGCGCTATATAAAACTCAATAAATAAATACATTTTCTTACAAGGGGTTCACCTGTATCCTTACTTCAGTCCACAAGTCATTGCTTTCTTTTATGTCCCGTGACCGCTATGATTTGGGTGTGGTTGTGGGTCTCCTTTCTTTCTTCCTACTGGTGGATGTCTATTAGTGCCCTTATGGTCTCTGGCTCATGGGCTTCTCACATTTGTGGACCCCAGTGCCACTTCTTTTGCCTTTATAGTGTCTGAGTGAAAGTGGTGATTCTGTGATTCAGGCATGTAATACACTCTTGGACAGTCAACCACTGCATCTTGAGCACAAATGATTTCAAACAATACTCACAATGTGAATGTAGTAAAACCTGCTTATATTTTTGTACAGTGGGCTCAAATGTTTTGTGCAGAAGTGTCATGGCGCTACAACATCAGCCTGCAAGGCATCTCAGTGATTTGAGTCTTTGCTGCTAACATATGGTATGAGCTCAGATCAAGACTTTGAATCCCAGCAAAGCAAAGTGAATCTTCCATTTATCTGAATCTACCATTAAATTGGGAAATATTAATTCTTGTATTTGATAAGATTTGAAACCTCAAACCTATGATAATAACTGCTCTATAAAACATATCATTACTGTAGTCCAAAGTATATTAGTTCCATAGCTCAAAAACTGCTATGTTGTGAAGTGAACCTAAGTCACCTTGGTACTTCGGTTAAGCCATGTCCTTTGAGCATCAAATGTGTAGAGAATTGTTTCCCTGTTGTCGAATTGCGGTGTAGGGAAACGCAATGGGATAAAGGCTGACTGGCTTTGTTAAGGTTGACCATCTTTTGCACAAATGGAGTTTAGATTGTCTTAATGAAACATTGTGAAGGAGGAAAAGAAAGAAAGCCATGGATCTAAATGCTCTTCCTGGCTAAGGTTGCATGAAGCAAGACCGAACAGTCAGGAAGTGGAAGATTTTGTGGATCTCGTGGATGTTGTGAAGTCTATGTGGCTGGCTGTGGCAAAGCATGTTTATTGGCAGGGGAAGGAATATGCACACTAAAGTAGACAAAGAAAAGTTATATTCACTATAGTAAGCTCTAATTGGGAAACCATGTTGGACATCCAACATTCCATGTGCTATTTTGTTCACAAGTCTCGTTTTAGTCCTGTTTATTTTATACACTAAAGGCATGGCTTTTTCAGAGGTATGGATCTAACTCTTGAAATCTCTATTGGATTCCTTCACATGCTAAAAAGCAAAATAGAGAGTGAGAAACAGTGAGGGTTCAGGACATCATAATACTCCATTTCTCCTTTTTGACCTACTTAAACATATGCTTCTAAAAGTTGCAGAAAATATTCAGGGTATTAATAACTCTTCTGAAATTCAAGATCATGTCTTATGATGGTAGGTTCAATCTCGCCTTCCTTCACAAAGCAAAACATATGTAGTAGGGAGTCCAGTTTTCTGGGTATTCAGGTATAAACAGGAGTCTGTGGTCCTGGGTTGGCTGGGTCCAGCAATGGATAGGCACCCAGAGAAGGAACCAGAAAGCAAGTTTCTGCAGGGTTCCTAATCCTTATGTTGGATGCGTCAGCAGAGTGTTACTAATTACCAAACATAGGTCCTGATTCACAAAGGGAAATTTACATGTGGAGATCTCTGCAAGCGTAGATTTCCAGATATGTACAGACGAAGATCTTGTCCGGATGGTATTCACCCATTCCAGGCAGAAATCACAGCCTAATAGTTGCATTTACGAGAGTCCATCCCCCTATATGACAAAAATTACAACGGTAAAGCAAGTGCAAAGTAACTTCACATTGCATTTCTACTATACCCCTATTGGGGGTGGTCTATGTTGTAGCAGTATATTTGAGGCCATTCTGTGCCTAGTACTGCACTAGTAGACCTAAGAGTAAGTTTTGTGAATAACAATTGTCTTACTCTGTTGTCGGTGTGCTTTAGTATTTCTGTGTATTTCCATGAAGCCCTCCTTAATTTTCCATTAATCCCAACCATTTAGTATAGCCTTAGAGCCCGACGTAGCGGGCTTTTATGGCCATTAAAAGCCTGCTACAGCGTTAAAGGTCAGAGCTGAAGGCTAGGGCCTTTAACAAGGAAGCATACCTTTAATGGCTGGTAGAGCCCGCTACAGAAGACACTAAGGCTATTAGAACATTCCGCACCTAGAGGGCAGAATGTTCTAATTTGTAAAAACAGCGTGAAAAAACATTAGAATGTTGGAGCTCCGGGCTTCTACCGGCCATTAGAAGCACAGAGCCACTCCATTGTTTTCAACTGAGCTCCCAAAATTCCAATGTTCTGATAATAGATATTTTCCATTTTCAAACTATTCTCTCTCTTCCATGTCAATTCCACAACCGGTCCCAGGATGCTTGTTTCCGGTCCAGGGAAGATATGGCTTGGCAGTTCGGGCTGGACTGTTCCCATGAGGCACAGGATCAAGACTGATTTGCATAGAGCTGTGTCTGAACTGGGGTGGCGAAGTGAGCTAAAGAACGATGATGGATTCAACCCAGATCTGTGACTGGGGGTGAGTGTCTGAAAGGTTTCAGCGCTCCGTCCATCATCTCCTTGTGTTTGCTTAATTCCACATTTGCTACAAAAATATATACTTATGTGTGCAGAGATCTCCACACTAGTGGTGATCAGCACTTAAGAGATTGGAGATGAGCATGGAGATATCTGTCTAAGGATTTGGGAAGGACAGTGTACCGCGCAAGGTGGGGGGGTCAGTGCAAGCACACTGTTCTGCCTATGCAAATTTGGATCAATGTCTATAATTGTGAGGGCAACACCAGTGCATTATGTCCTGTTCTCAGGGCCACATCTGGGGCATTGTGTTGGAGTGAACATAATGGGTAACAGGAGATCCCAGGGTGCAAAGGAAGCATTTCTTCAACTCCAGAACCTCAAACGAGGCCTTAACATGCATAATATTAGGTGCAGCTTTCATGCTACTCATCTCTGGTGCGAAATGCCTTATAATGAACTTTATTCGTCACAGCTATTGCCTGGTGGGAATTCTCCATAACACCAGATTTACTCTTGAAATCAGAGTACCTATCTCACACAGTTCACACCGCGGGCCCTGGCAGTAATTAATTGTCCTTCTAAACTAACACGTGACATCTTCCAACACTTGCCCAACTTTGTTAGGGCACTCTTCTGTAGCAATATAAATGTAGCTGAATACACTTTGGCGAGAAACTGAATCCAAATTTTGGAGGTGGATAGGATGGTAAAACTTCCTCGAGGAACTTCTGTAATGCTCCTGGAAGAAGCTGCTGATGTAGTCTACAGTACGGTGAGCGTTGTACTTGATGCCCATGAGATACTGGATCTTTTTCAAAGACCATTGGGTGCTTCTCATATAGTGGTGATTGTTCTCCATGGGATGATGAGTATTTTCATATGGTGATTATCACTGCCCATGAGGTGTGTTGATTGGTTTCTATGGGATGCTGGGCGCTTCTCATGAAAGTCTAGTGGCTCCATTATGGTGCTAGGTGTTACGGGAAGGGTTATGGATGGGTTGGATTGTGTAATAGGTGCAATCCGTAGGATACTGAATACATCACATAAGGTTCTGTTGTTCCCATATGTTGCTTTTAATGAGTCCATGACCTTCTCAAGGTGTCTATAAGGCCTTAGTCGCTTCATTCAGTGTATCCTTGTGAGACACTTTAATTCCGCCTATGTCCTGTAATGCTGCCTGGATCCTAGAAGCATCCACATGAAGTTATTTGCCTTTGTATTTGGTAACAGTTCAGTGGATTGCTTCAGAGATGCATTGAAGGGTGATTTACAGTATGTGACAAAGAGATGGGTAATAACTACAGTTCACTCCTTCTTTTGAATGTTTACATTGGCTCACCCACTCAAAGGGCTTAGAATGTGGGCATTAACTATTCTTAATTGCCTGCGGTCTAACTTAGTTTAGTCACAGTGCAGAGCAGAGACAAAATGGGCAGATGGGTGCTAGTATCTGGCGCAAGAACACCTAGGTGCAGATTACTTTTTTGCCAGGTGCGCAAAGTGATTATTGCCCTTGATTTACCCTTCGCCGCTAATAATGGCGAATAATACACACAAAGAGTTTTTGTAACTCATTTGCACGTTATTGCTTCATTTAATATTTTATACATTTGCAGGTCACATTGTGTGTTGGCACCAAAACAGGCGCAAGAGCCATTTGCACATGTTTTTCACATCTAATGGGTCTCAATTATTCTGCTAATGGAATAGGAAGTTGCAAAATGCTGCTTTACAACACAAATTTCTTCTTAGCATCGTGACGTGGTTACGTTTTTCAATTATCACAGCTATTAGATATTTTTAGTGAAACGGATGTTTATAGTATGGGCACCACAAAAAATATGTTCACATTTGTTGCTAAAAGGTGGCAGCAGAAATGAGTGAGCATTACGATAAACATTAATATATTGGTTTATTGTTTTTAATTTAGTTTGCAGACAATTGTTCAAGAGTTTATAGAACACCAAGGCAGCAACAAGTTTTAAAAAATCCACCAGATTGATTTGCAACAGATGTTGCAAGAGGAAAGTACTTTACAGATAAAGCTTTTGCATTAGATTAATTTCCCAAGAGAACTATTCCACATTATAGTAACTTCATCTGCATTTCATGTCAAATATCTAGACAAACTGTGGGTGCGGGGTTCCCTGAAATTTTAGACACCCCAAAATGTTACCGCAATCAGAATCTCAACATTTCCTGGATCAGAGACAGTGTTAAAGGCAATGAGGCAATGTATCACCAGGTTAAGGCATTATTTCCCAATGCATCAAAGAAAACGAAAATACAAATTATTAAGTAAATGAGCTCACTTAATAACTGAGTTCTAAATCAATAAAAGTTAAAAGGTTTTTATATAGTATGCTAAAATAAGCGCAATAATTAAAAACGAGCATTTGTAATGCAATAGGTCTCGCATTTTACGCGAGTTTGAGCTATTGGCATTGTAAATGACAATGCCTTTTATTTATGTTTTGGTTTTTAAAACATAAATAAAAGGCATTGTCATTTACAATGCCAGTAGCTTAAACTTGCATAAATGTGAGACCTATTGCATTGCAAATGCATGTTTTTTGGTAGGCATGGGCAGATTAAGTGATTTGCCCAGAATCACAGGAAGCTGAGCCAACGCCGAGATTCAAACCTAGTTCCCCAGCTCCAAAGATGGCAACAAATTCTCGGAATCTCTCATTCCAAGCAGCTCTCTTCTATTTTTTTTTGTGTTTTTTTGCAGATTTATATAGCGAGAACTCAACCCGAAGGTATTGGAGCGCTTTACATGAGCACCAGTTACCTTCGGGTCGAGTTCGCGCTATATAAATCTGCAACAAAAAAAAAGGAGAGCTGCTTGAAAGGGGGTTTGGGGGGGCAGCCGAACCCGGTGAGGTCTCCCCCCGGGCAGATTGGGAGGGGGAAGGGGCGAGCCAGTTAGTGGCCATTTTGACGGTTGGGCTACTTTGGGAATAGCTCAATTGTAGCCCAATGTGTTTTGTAGCCCAAAGTATATATCTGGGGGTGTGGCGCGCTCCCAGCCACCATTTTAGGTTTGGTGACCTGGTGGCTGGGAGCGTAGTGGTAATTAGCGTTTTTGTGTGGTGAGGTAGTTGTTGGTTATTGCGTTAATTAGCTTTGTGTTGACAGGTAGTGGCTATGTCAGGCAAAGATTACGGTATCCTCGAAGCCGTCAGGCTTCTGAGTGAAGCAGGTCGGCTGAACCACCTGCTGCCGGAGGCCGCAGGGAGTGCGCGCCCCTCGAGGCGCACGTCCGCGGGGGTGGCGGCCGCCGTCGCGGCCTGTTCGTTCCCCAAGAAGGCAAGGAAACAGCAGGTGAGTGACCGGGGCCGCGCCTGTGCCAAGCGGGCGGCCCCTTTGGTCGGCATTGACCCGCAGCCTCGTGCGAGTGTTGAGGCTGCGGTGGAGGTGCAGAGGGCGGGTACTGCCAGAGGAGCGCGTCGCGCGTCTCCCCGGTCGGGTCTCCAGGCGATCGGGGCCGCTCCTACCACAGGAGAGTGGCCCCGTTAGTGCGCGTCGAGCCGGAGCCTCCCGCGGTGGTGGGGGCTCTGGCGGAAGCAGTTGTGGGCAGGGCCCGCCGGAGGTGCGCGTCGCGTGGCTCCCCGGTCGGGTCCCGCGGCCTAATAAAGCCACGGGGGAAGTGCGGGCCTGAGGCCCCGGGGTCAGCGGTGGCAGGGAAGGGGCGGGAGGGAGGGATGGGAGGCATCTTGTCTTCTGCTCGGGTGGGGCCCCTTGAGGAGGGTGGGCTGAGTGGGGAGGCGTTGATGAAGGATGGCCAGGCAGGCCCCCTGGGGCCGCAGTCTGGGGGGGCATGGGGGTTACCTGGGCAGGAGATTCGGGCCTTTTCTCCTGGGAGGGTGCGGGGGCAGCAGGCGGGGGAGTGGGCCAGAAGGGTATAGCAGGTGACTTTGGGGCTGCAAGTGGTGTAGGGGAGGCGGGGGCTCTGATGCCTGGGTTTTAGAAGAGGAGGGCGAGGGATTGCCTGCTGAGCTGGAGCCAGCTGGGGATGGCTGGGACTGGGAGGGCCTCGACATTTTCACGTCTTGGAATGAGGAGGTGAGGGGTTTAGATAGGGTGGGTCAGATGGATGCTTATATGGCGCAAGGGGGGTCTCTGGGTGGGGAGGCTAAGGGGCTGGGGCAGGGGGGTGCGGGGCCAGCAGGGGGGAGAGGTGGGGTCTGGGGAGGGGGACCATGGAGCCAGGGACGGGGCCCAGCTGGGCTAGGGCCAGCGTCCCTGCAGGGCTGGAATGGAGCGTCGAGGAGGAGGAGGGGGGTATAGTGGGGAAGCATTAGACCTCAGTAAGGTGGGGCGTGCGTGGGCGGCTTGTACTTTAGGGGTTGGTAGAAAGAGGAATTGGGAGGGTAGGGGAAGGGAAGGGAAGGGAAGGGAAGGTAGGCCCAGCACACCAGACCAGTCCTTTTTATTTCAGGCGGTGGATTCACAGCAGGAGTCAGACTTGGCAGAGCTGGGAGCGGCTCAGAGGCGCCGAGGAGAAGGGAGGGTGGAGCCTCGCGCGGCATGCCCAGTACCGCCGTGGGATCTCGACGCGGCTGGCACAAGTAGGCCCCGAGCGGTCTCGCAGGCCCCAACACCCGACGGACCTCAGCGGTCCACGGGGCACCGAGGACACAGGAGCACAGGCGGAAAAAGTATTAGTGGGCCTAGGAGAGTGCAGTCGGCACCTCCGGTTGAGAGGAAATGGGGACACGGGGAGCCCGAGGAGTTAGATTGTGATGCGGACAGCCTGGAGGAGGGCGAGTTACGTGAGAGCAAGGAAGGGGGTGCGGGAGTGCTGAGTAATGTTTTTTCTAGTATGTTGCAGGTGTCACGACGCCCGGCAGAGCCTACGGGTCGGACATCGAGGTTGGTGGAACCTACGGCTCCCTTGGCAAGGCGGACTGCAGTACGACGGGCACCCTCCTTAGAGCCAGGTAATGTGCGGGATGGAGGGGTGAAACCAACAATGGTATCAGTGGGGATCGGAGGGGGGAGGGGGTGGGGGAAGAGTGGGGAGGTTACGAAGAGGCACGTACGTTTTGGATGTGGGAGTGGGTACAGACGACGCGGGTAAGGCGTCAGTAAGCACAGTGGAAGATACTAAGACGCAAGGCGACGCAGGTATAACAAAGACAGTCGAGACGGAAGAGAAGTTAGAGAGCAAAGAGTTAAAAATTAAAAGACTGCCTTATATGGGGGTAACCAAACCGCTGGGCGCACACCTAATGTTGGCCACTAAAGAGCGGATATGGAAAGGTGAGTATGTCGAGATGCTCAAACTGCTGCACAGGGAAGTGCGTGCGAAAGAGGGATCGAAGGAGGAGGAGTATGAATTGGCCAAGCGGCCAAGGGTGCCTCTCACCATTGAGAACTGGACAGCGGCCTTTTTAATATACGCAAGCGTCTACTGTGAAAAATACCCAGAGCGGTGTGCGGCGCTGTTTAAGTACATGGATGTGATCCGAAAGGCACAGATCACGGGGGGGTGGATACGCATGGGCTCAATACGACGAGGAATTTAGGGCATGTATGGCATGGGACACGGAGGCAAAATGGGGGAAGTTAGATACAGACTTGTGGCAGCATACAATGGGGGCGTCCCGGGCAGGGAAGACGATCTTCACAGCCAGCGGGCTACCGCTCGTTTATCGGCCCTTTCAGGGGCAACCCACCCGGGGAGGGGTAGGCGGTACAGGCAGAGGGCAGACAGGATCAGGAGGGGCCTGCTGGGATTTTAATAAGGGCATGTTCACCCGGGAGTTCTGTAGATTTAGGCATGACTGCTGGAAATGTGGAGGCAGACACGCCTTGGTTAATTGCTTCGGGGGAGGGCCAGGGCAGCAGCAAGGGAGCCAGCAGTGGCAGCAAGGGGGGTTCAATGCGGGCGGACAGCAGCCCTTTGCGGGAGGACGGGGGGGCTAGGGGGACTGGGCCAAAGGGCTCATGCACCGGTTAGGGCAGATAAGCTAGCAGCAGCCTTACAGGGTTATGGCAACCAGAAGGCTGCAAAAATCTTGCAGGCAGTGTTTCAAGAGGGGTTTAGACTAGGGTACGGGGGACCTAGGGTAAGAAGGTGGGCGGATAACTTACAATCAGCGAAGGAACACCCCGAGATAGTACAAGACAAATTGGACAAAGAGGTGCGAGAGGGTCGCATGGCGGGCCCATTTGAGGATTGGCCTTTGGAGAATTTGATTGTGTCTCCCAAAGGAGTTGTGCCAAAAAAGGAACAGGGGCAGTTCCGATTAATTCAACATTTGTCATGGCCAGAAGGGGGCTCAGTGAACGATTTCATTGATGAAAGGGAGGCTACTGTTTCTTATACGTCAGTTGACGTGGCCATGTCACTGGTAGTGACCGCGGGCGCAACGGCGATGATGGCAAAATGCGACATAAAATCAGCTTTCCGTTTGCTTCCAGTCCACCCGGATGATTGGGATCTCCTGGGCATCCATTTCAATGGGAAATGGTACGTGGACAAAGCCTTACCGATGGGCTGCTCTATGTCATGCGCATTGTTTGAGTGCTTTAGCACGTTTCTTCAGTGGTTATTTTCAAAGCGGACGGGTCACCAGTTGGTTACCAATGTGTTGCACATTCCCTGAATGACTTCTTCTTTGTGGGCACCTCAGACTCCATGGAGTGCCAGGCAGCTCTGGAGAGCTTCAAAGAGATCATGAGGGAACTAGGGGTGCCTTTGGCGCCGGAAAAGACGATGGGGCCCTCCATGGCTCTTTCCGTTTTGGGTATTGAGTTGGATTCTCAATTGATGGAGGCACGCCTGCCGGAAGACAAAAAGCAGCAAATGCTAGGGCTGGTGGTGGCAATGTTGGCGAAAGATAAGGTCACAGTAAGGGAGATTCAGGTGTTGCTGGGTCATCTAAATTTTGCTTGCCGGGTGGTGAGAGTAGGGAGGACGTTTTGCAGACAACTGGGCAGAGCACTCGCAGGGCAGAGACCTCCACACCATCATGTGCGCTTGTCCGCAGGTGTGAGAGAAGACTTGAGGATGTGGAAGTTTTTCTTACAAGATTTCATTGGCATTCCTTTGACACGGGAGGGTGACATGGTTTGGGATGTACACATTTTTTCAGATGCAGCGGGCAGCAAAGGCTTTGGCCTCTATTGGCAAGGAAAGTGGTGTGCAGAGCAGTGGCCAGCAGAGTGGGGTGGAGGGTAGGAGTATCGCATTTTTGGAGTTCTTTCCCCTAGTAGTGGCGGTGACATTGTGGGGGGAACAACTGGCACACAAGAAAGTGACTTTCAGGATTGACAATATGGCAGTTGTGGAGATTGTAAACCCCCAGTCCGCCAGGGACGAACAGGTTTTGAAGTTATTGAGAGTGTTCGTTTTGGGCTGTTTGCAACATGATATAGCTTTCAGAGCGTTGCATGTGCCAGGCTTGGACAATGACATAGCGGATGCTTTGTCTCGTTCACAGTGGGGGAGATTCCGTGGGCTAGCCAAGGACGCAGACAGGACTCCGACCCCCATGCCGCAGAGGTTGTGGTATGTAGGCAACACAGGATGCTACAACTGGTTTTAGGGTCCCTGGCTCAATCCACGAGGATGGCATACAGTCTAGCTTGGGATGAATTTCTGCTCTCTGGAGCCCAGCGGCGGTCTACGGCAGAGCATAGAAGGGAAGATGTGATCCAATTTATTCTGGATTTGATTGACAAAGGGCTTTCTAGGGTGACAATCGTGGGTAAGCTAGCAGGAATTGCATTTGTAGGTAAGCTGTTATGGGGTTATGCTCCATCCGCAGGGGAACTCGGCTCGCAGATGTTGGAGGGGTGGGTTCAGGAGCAAGGCCGGGTAGGTAGGGCGAAAAATCCTTTGTCATGGACCCTGCTGGGTAGGGTGATACAGGTATTGCCTAGGGTATGTTCAGACGACTATGAGACGAGCCTTTTTTCCACAGTGATGGTCTGGATGTTTTTTGGGGCTTTTAGAGTGTCGGAGTTGTTGGGGCAAAAGTTGGGGGGAGGCATTGAATCGGGGGATGTGATACCGCGTCACGATAGAGTCTGCATATGGCTACAAAAGTCTAAAACGGATCAGAGGGTCGCGGGAAAATGGGTGTCCCTCCAGGCTTCAGATCCACAGTTGACTTGCCCTTGCAGGTGGGAAACGAAGTGGAGGGCGCTAGCTGACAGGCAGGTTGGGTTGGTTTTTGTGCATGCGAATGGTCGGAGGGTTACGGCTTTTCAACTATTGGCAGTTTTGCTAAAAGCGCTTTCAGAGTTGGGGATTGATGGCAGGGGTTTTGGGACTCATTCTTTCAGGATTGGTGCGGCATCTGAAGCAAATAACAGGGGGTAGGGGCGGGGGGACATTATGAGGCGGGGGAGATGGTCTTCAGATTGTTACAAGCAAGTCGTTCGCGGCGCCACCGGGGGGATTTAGAGCGGTTCTGTTTCTTTCTCCTGTTCACACAGTTTTTTTTGTTTCAGGTTCGGTGGCTGGCCCCGTCGCCAGAGAGATGTCCATTTGGATAGTGGGACATTCATTTGTGAAGTGGGCACAGGTCCGGGCCTGCGCCAGTTATTTTGGAGAGAATTTGGGTTTTAATAAAGATTTGTTTAAAGTTTCTTGGAGGGGGAGAGGGGGCATGCTCTGGAAAGAGCTGGTACAGGTTTTGAACGGCGTGTTGGCGGCTGGTAGGTGCCCCGACATTTTGCTACTGCATTTGGGGTAGAACGACATGGTCAGGGAGACGGGGCTAGTTTTAATGAGGAGAATGAAGCGGGACCTGGCCATGATAAAACGGCAATGGTCCGGGTGTTCGGTCATTTGGACGGAGTTTGTCCCCCGCAGAGTTTGGAGAGGTGCAGTTAACCCAGGGGCAGTGGACGGGGCCAGGAGGAAACTCAATACAGAAATGGTGCATTTTTGTAGGGAGATTGGTTTTGCGAGGATTGCACATAAAGAAATCAGATTTGACACAGTTGAATTCTTCAGGGGTGATGGTGTTCACTTGTCACGTATGGGCATGGATTTGTATTTGTTGGAAATCAGAGAGGTGCTAGCCAGGGTGTTGAATGTCCAGAGGCGCTAAAGACGGCATTCCTATGAGGACAGGGGGGTAGAAAAAAGGGGAGGTGGCGTTTCCGCCTACTCTCCTGCTTTTTCCTGGGTGGCTGGGTTGTTAAAAGTTGGCCAAGATTGGCAGAAGTTTTTAGTTAAGTGTTGGAAGTTTGTGAGCAGGGGCAGGGGCAGGGAAAGGGTAGGCAGGTAGGCTAAGTTTAGACTAGATGTTTGGTAGTTACAGTTGCAGAAAGGCAGGTAGGGGTTTGGGTTTTATTGGAGGGCAGGATTTGTAACTGCAATACTGTGTAATGTGGTTGTTATGTAATGTTATTATGTTATCGGTAGGGTGGGGGATTTGATGTGGGGATCGTAGGGGAGGGGACAGGGGATCAGTTATTTGATGTATAGTGAGGTTTTAGTTTTGTAAGGCAGTTGCCAGTGTTGTTCATTGTGATATGCACCTGTTTCAATAAAGCGGCATTTTACACACACAAAAATTGGTCTTGGCTTGGCTTGTCCCCCTCCCTCCCAAGGGGGGTTTGAGGGGGCAGCCGAACCTGGTGAGGTCTCCCCCCGGGCAGATTGGGAGGGGGAAGGGGCGAGCCAGTTAGTGGCCATTTTGACTGTTGGGCTACTTTGGGAATAGCCCAATTGTAGCCCAATGTGTTTTGTAGCCCAAAGTATATATCTGGGGGTTTGGCGCGCTCCCAGCCACCATTTTAGGTTTGGTGACCTGGTGACTGGGAGCGTAGTGGTAGTTAACGCTTTTGCCCTCCCTCCCACCCTATATTTTGGCTTGTGGGGTTGGCTTATTTGGGGTCAGTGGCTTTAATTCGAGGCCAGGTTTGTGGAGACAGGTGCATAGGGGTTTGCCAATTGTATACTTGTCGCTTGGAACAGGAGCAGGCGGGGTTGTTAAAAGTTGGCCTAGATTGGCTGAAGTTTTAGTTAAGTGTTGGAAGTTTGTGAGCAGGGGCAGGGAAAGGGTAGGCAGATAGGCTAAGTTTAGACTAGATGTTTGGTAGTTACAGTTGCAGAAAGGCAGGTAGGGGTTTGGGTTTCATTGGAGGGCAGGATTTGTAACTGCAATACTGTGTAATGTGGTTGTTATGTAATGTTATTATGTTATCGGTAGGGTGGGGTATTTGATGTGGGGATCGTAGGGGCGGGGGGGGAACAGGGGATCAGTTATTTGATGTATAGTGAGGTTTTAGTTTTGTAAGGCGGTTGCCAGTGTTGTTCATTGTGATATGCACCTGTTTCAATAAAGCGGCCTTTTAAACACACAAAAATTGGTCTCGGGTTGGCTTGTCCCCCTCCCTCCCAATGAAATATTCTGAGAATTTAGAATATCAATGCCCAGCTGACCCTGGTTCCTGAAACTGGAAGCATGACAGCTAGGAGCACCTATTGGAAGCAAACGGCGCTCTTCTGAGTGGGTGGCATGTTTTCGGGGGCTACCTCCTCCCTAAATCCGCCTGCCTCTACACTACTAAACTTACTGCAGACACTTTAAATAACTGACGCAACTGCGTTTTTAGATTGCAAATACCACATTTTGGTCTTTAAGTTCAAGGCATTTTATCTGTTCATGAGGGTTAGGGTAGATGGTTTCAGTTTAACACTGTTAATCAGAGCAACAGGTATCCAGCCAGCGCCTTGGTTTTATCGCAGGACACCCTGCATCATCTTTGTGAGGAAAGGGGGTTTCTTATAAAAAAAATAATACGGTAGTATTATTCTATATTCTTTTCTGTGCTTTGCACTACGGCTTCTGCGTCAACCACGTACTAGCCCCAGTCGGTAATAATTCTGAGGTTCTCTTTGAACGTTTCCTCTCAAACAACAGGAAAAAAGCAGACTAGAACAGCAACTGCAGCCACCATCTTGGGACAAGTACTGACTACTTGTACTAGGTGCCTGAACTATGTAATGTTTGTTACTTAAAATCATGCAGTTCTCTTTAACGAGTGTCATCTTAACGATTTTTGAAGTCAATTCAATTCAATATGCTTTATTCGATTTTTTACAAAAATTCATAAAAGCAGAAACAATAAAATCCAGTGTATGTCATACACATTTCATATATATTAAAAACGCACGTGTTTATGGATTGTTATACACAATTGTCCAATCAGGCTGCAAATTTTATACAGTGTCCTAAAAACATTCATATTTAAAATTTATGATATCATAGTTTTTCTGCATCCAATTACATTCCTTAAAAATCGTGCTATAGACCTGGGAAAACCCTCATTGTATAAAAATTGCAGAAACGATAGTGCAGGACGGCATTGTCTAAAACCAAGTATCTTTAAAATCGGTAAAATCCACCTCTTTCTTTGTAGGAAGTAGAATTTACAAAAAAGTACCACGTGAATTGTGGACTGCACTGACACATCATCACATGGACACTTACTTAGCGTTTTAGACCAATCATTCATTGTAGGAAATGATGTTAATCAGTGGAAGATACCAAACCTCAATCGGGTCAGGACGAATCTATCCTGTCTATCCTCAATTTCTTTTAGGTATGGGTGCATGTTGATGGAGCAGGGTAAACGAAATAATTTTGTACCCCTTGGAAATTAATGACCTCTTAATAATTAATAATACTAACCGTTTGAAATGCATGTATTAACCAACAAACGCACCTTTTAGTAAACACTACACGTGGGTAATATGCTGATTTGTGCAAAATCTAATCTACTTACAAATGTGAAGTTAATTAACCTTAGTATTGTGATTAGCGTACTGATTAGAGTGAAATTGCATGATTGTGTTGCGTAGTATTGTGGCAAAAAATGCAGATGGTAAGTAAAATGGCTTTAAATGTCGCTTCTGCTAGGTAACACCTAACACGGGTCTTTAGAATGGCGGGTGGTAAACAGAAAGGCTTATTTTCTTTGTTTTAATTTCGGTTGTGTTTGTTCTTATGATAGTTTGTTCGGCCCTGCTAGGCCATGCTTCGAAAATGGCTGCTGGAAAGGATGAGATCACGTGAGATGACTAAGATGGCCTCCGCGCAGAATCAATACGGAAGTTCCAGTCACGTGAATGCGGCCTGTGCCCGGAGTGAGAGATGTCAAGGTCAATCTGACCTACAATGAAGAATGTGCCAAGTGATTCAGCATGTATTCCTGGGAATGGATGGGAAAGAACCGAGTGACAATGGATGAACTAATATGTGACCATTAAAGATCGCTACAAAATGAATGGACAAGTTGGACTACTCTTGACCCCAGAATCATGAGACTTATTGTGTGCTTTATTGTCTCCAAACCAGTTTGAACAAGGAGGGCGATGAGGTGACCATCACCACCCCTCCAATGGACCAATTAGCGTGATTCTTGCCCCTAAGGATTGCAACTTTTATGTGTAGTAAGCCAGAGAATAGGGTATAAGTGAGTCTGCTCTTACGAGGGTTGGTTGCTGTTGGTGTTGTTGCCATGCCGCTTCTTTATTTTTCATTTTTCCACCTTGATGCTGCGAAAGACTCTGTCATTTTGGACTTTGAACTTTGACTGGGGAAGGAACGAGATCGTTGCGGGAATTCTGCCTGGGAGGTGCGTCCGAGGAGGTTAGCGGGCCAGTCAGTCAGTTTGGGAGTCCTATTCTGTGATCTGCGGTTTATCTTCCTTTGGTGAACCATTCTTGTCATCGCCCCATGGCCGAGGGTAATGCATAATTTCCACTTTTCCTAAAAACCTTTCTTAAATGTTTATTGATATTTTAAATGTGTTTGTTTAATAAAGAATTTCACTTATTTGATTGAAGAATTTTAGATAAAATTATATTCTAACTTTAAAATGAGTCCGTGGTTCTTTAATAAATTTATGATTTATAAATGTTAAAGGTTTTAATTGTGATTGAGCTGGTCTTAATCACCATCAACTTATTCTACTAGTTGGTCCATCGACCGAATAGCGGAGTACCTTGATGTTTAGAACCGACAGGATCAGGGCCGGACTGGGAACTGAAAGCAGCCCTGGCAAATTTCCCCAGACCAGCCCCCGTCTGGCGTGTTGCGAGCGAGCCCGACCACTACTAGGAGGGTTTGGGGGGGGTTCTCCCCCCAAGAAAATTTTGGAAAAAGACAGACCAAAATGGTGCATTTTAAAGCACATTTTTCATTACATATTTAATTATATCACCTTTCAAAGCACAGTAAATAGTAGATGATGACCTTAAAGAGCACCAGGTTACCCACCCAGTCATATGTGTACCCATAGACATTCTTACAGAGAGCACCAAAAATAGACTGAAACATACAAACCTCTATTACTAAAGGGGCAGTCCTTTTTGATCTGTTTTAATTATTTTTGAACATTGTAAGAAATTGGGGTTGTTGGCCGACTGTGGGTATGACGGAGGGGCGGCTTCTCCATTTGAGTGGAGGAGCGTCGCCCCACAAAGAAGAGCCCCAGTCCAGAGCTGAAAAATAACAAGCATTTGCAATGCAATAGGTCTCGCAAATTTTGAAAATTAGAGCTCTTGGTGTTAGAAATGACAATGGTTTTTAATTTTGTTTTCTGTATATAGTGGAGTGATGATATTTGCATAGTGCTATTTCTATTCATATGACCTTGCAGCGCTGGAGAACCAGAAAATGGGAAATAGGTTATAAGGGGGGGGGACAAGAGTAATATGCTGGCTGTGGGAAAAAAGTAACTATGTAATTATATGCTCTTGAAGCCTCAAGATTTTAAACTGGACTATGTATTTCACAAACATGACACATAATCCACAACCTTCTGCATAATCTTAGATTACAACACATTGTAGCTCAAAAAAAAAAAAAAGCATGACACGTGGTGATGGGCACTGGCATGTTCTCTCTAAAGTTTAATTTGGCACCGTAGAGTTGCTGATTGTTGAATTTAAGTGCTAAACTGGTCCTAATGTGGTTAATCTTTTCCCATCCAGTAGTTATTGTTACAGATATTGTTTTTAGTAAAGCCTTTTATGTGCAATAAAAAAAACCCTTTCAAAATAAACATAGATGCACAGATAGACACACAAACGTGCAAGCACCGATAGAAAGAAACACGTATACACAAACGCATGCATAGAAATGCACACATTTGGAAATAGCCAGCTGCAGCCGCATACACAGATAGATGCAGCCACACAAGCATACACACACACTTACGCACAAACACACACATACAGGCACAAGCACATAGAAGCACAGACACACGCTCACATAGACAAGCACATAAGCAAGCATGCACATACATATACAGCATTAACAAGAGGAGATACATTTACAAACTCACACATGCATGCAGATATATACAAGCACACATACACAGGCACTCATATATACCTACGCATATGTGCACTCAGATACACATGCATGCAGGCATGCACGCACACATTTACACGCACACACTCTTGTGTTTCTTGTCTCACCCCTGTGAGGTGTCTTGAATGAAATATTTATTTCACATTTTTTGCAAATGTAAGCATTTGAAGTGCTTTGACGGGGGCAGCTGATAGATGGAGATAACAATAGAGAGAGATGAGTGTGTGAGATGGAGGAGAGCGATATGTAAAACACAGACGGGAGAAATAGAGATACAGGTTTAAAGAAACAAAAGATGTTAAGGACAGAGAGCGAGATGGGGCAACATGGGTGGATGGGTACATAGAGAGCAAGAGAGAAAGGGGAGACAGATGAAGACAGGTGAGAGAAAAGGTAGAGGTGAATGTGTAAGGTGAGAGAGAGAGGTGGAGGGAGAGAGAGATGGGTCGACGGGTAAAGAAGTAAGACGGAGCAAGAGAGAGTGGGATGAAAAGACAAGAGGATGTGTAAGGTGAGAAAGACAAAGAGGTGAGAGAGAGATGAGGAGACAAGGGATAGCGACATGTGCGATAGAAGGAGAGAGGGAGGAGAGGGAGAGATTGGGAGACGTGTGGGCTGGCAAAGTGGGAAAGAGGGAGGATGGACGAGCGAGATTTGGAGAGAGAGAGAGACACTTAGAAAGAGAGCACGAGAAAGTGAATGAGAGATAGGGAAACAGGGTGTATGATAGAGACACAGATCAGTCAGAATAAAATGTTTGCACAGAGCATGGAAGGTAGAGTGAGGAGCTGGGACGGGGTGTAACAAATGAGAGTTAAAGGCGCAGAGCCACTGCACTTTTCTCCCAAATACTGCACCGAGGCAGGATCTGAATCTACGGTCGAGTTTTTATTTCTCTTTGAGGTTTTTAGCAGGCACCTACAGCCAACAAGCTTGCCTACAGCTGTTGTTACAAATTTCAGGTAGAAGAACTGGAAAAATACAGTTTTGCCTAGGCCTTCAGTAAGTATATCCACCGTCTTGGTGAATGTAATCTTCTTTGCAATTGTAGATTTCTTTGGATTTTTTTTGGGGGGGAGCGAGGAAGGGGGAATCTTATTTAATGCCAATTGGTTGAAACAAAAATACCTAATAAAATATTTTAAGTGTTGGAAAAGTTCTGGTTAAAGACAAGCAAAGACACTAAAACGCACATATAAAGGCTTTCAGAACAACAATGAAGCAAGTGGCTTGCTGGAGGCCTTCGTTAATGAGCACATCTGGATTCCCACTACTCCAGAGGTGTCCCTAGGCAGGTCGAACAAGCGGAACACTCAGGTGGTACTGCATTGCAGGTAGCACACCACAGGGTATGTGAGAAACCTATTTTGTGACAAAACGGGGGATTTGAAGAGTAAAAAAGCTGTTAAACTGACCAACAACGACATCTTAAATGTCGCTGGGAGTATGGTAAAAATACTTGGATGAAGAAAAAAGGAGATGTACTGATAACATGAGGTTGGTCCCAGAGAGAAATGTATGTCCATAACGCAAGGAAACTGAATGAAAAAAAAAACAGGACTAACATTTTAAACAACGCAATGGAGTTGTTTTGTGGTTCGAGAATAAGTCTTCATTGTTTGGTCAATAGTTTGGTCTATGGGAAGGGTAGCTGGTACAGCAGTGTTTGATGTCTGTGAGGAAGCAAAATAAAGAGCGAAAGAAGGCGGACGAGAAGACAGGCCAGTGAAAGGGAGCACAAATAATTTAAAAATAAACCCTAATTCAAAAATATGAAAAAGAATAAGAATCTAATAAATCAGTAAACGATAGCTATCAGCGTAGCCACCACAGAGCAGTATTAAACATTGCAGGGTCAGCAATTGGGGGACTGACTACGTACGGTTGCCAGCAGCAAAAAATTAAAACACTGAGCAAAGAAATGCAGCTTTTTATTAGCACACAAGTGCAAGGTTATCGCCAGGGCTTTAAGTGGGCCCGCAGTTCTAAAAAGCAGCTGCTGAGACGGGTCCCATTCGGGCTCTCCATTTTTGCCCTCGCTGTGAGGGTGAAAAAATCTTAACTCAGCAGTAGTACCACCTTTCATTGCCTTTAATGTAACTCACAAGAGACTCGTTATAGTTCTTTCACTGTCTCATCATGTCAGAACTGAAGCATTTTCAATAATATATACAACGAAGCCATAGTTGGTTTTTCTTCGTATACAACTAACAACTATTGACAAAGCCAATAGTCCTCGCTTGCTGTCGGTATAATGTTATTTGTTGCATTATATATGTGGGTACAATGACAAAAACAACAAAATACCTGTCGGACGGCACACCATGCTAAGCACAGAGTTTTAGGTTTCGTGCTTTTAAGCTACACCCTTAATAACACCAGCCATGCCCCTTGGAGAGATCCGCATGTTTTTTCATCCCACTTAAAGCCCTGGTTATGGCCAAAAACGTAACGCAGACATGCCAATACAAACAGAATGTGGTGCCTCACAATGCTCAGCAAATGATGAAAGCATACACAACCTGCTGCTAGCCTGCTACAAAAAACACGAGAAGTTGGCAAATATTTAAACACGCTTGTCCATGTAAAGGGTTCTTACAAATCAGCATGAAATATCGGACGTAAGGAAATGTTTGCCCCCCCCCCCAAATCAGGCCACCTCGCTCCTCTCACTCACAAACAATCAATCAGGCCTGCCTGCTCACAATCACAAACTGGCCTGCAGACTGGCAATCACCCTCCCGGTCGTCTCTCCACTGCTGCGCAGCTGCAGAACCGGGCCGGGGCCTGGTACTGTATCAGTGGTCGAAGTGGGGAAAAAAAGTAGGGGAACTGTGGGCGGAGAATCAGAGGGCGGGAATAACCCGTGGATTGGGTCAGTGGGCGGAGTCAGAGGTGTGGCAGAAAGAGCAAAATATCCCAATTTTTAGTATTTGTTTCCTATTTCACTAACCGGTTACAGCTTATTACCTTATTTAATTTAACCAATGGATACACATGTTTATTTAAGGTTTAAAATGAGTTATTGACTTTAAAAAACATTCACAAAGTGGGATACGTTTCCAATCACAGAATGTCCCAAATATCCTTAAAAGTGGAATCGCAAGCCATGTGTCTCCTAGCCATGGAGTTTCTGTCATCAGCACTTCTCCTTTTTCCACAAGAGCAGTTCAAACATGAATGGCAAAATATCCTGTGACCTCAGTGACAGAGTCACTGTCACTCTATGGTGTGCTGCTTCTTAGGCCTGCCTGCAAGACTGGAGGTGAACTTCAGAATGAATCGTAGCGGACAGGCCTTCAAGGTTAACCCACACTTGCCACTGCTAGGGTCCACCTGCTGGTGCTAAGACACCAGGGCTTTTAAGATCTTGCGGACCTTCTAAGGTCTAGCATGGGAATGTGCTCCCTCGGGGGGAGTGGTCTGGTGGACTGGTCATGAAGGCTGAACCTGGTTCCCCAGTTCCGAATTCAGCAGCTCTGACCATAGTGCCACATCCTGTCCCCCACTGAACACCATACTGCCCCACTGAGAGAAACTTGCACTGCACTGACCCCCTATAAACACCCAGATGTGAGACAATTCAAATTACGCACTAGACAAGAGCAATATGCTGCCTTAAAAAAAATTAACAACATCTTAGAAAAAAACAAACACTCATAGGGAATGCAAAATTAAGTAAAGCATGTGAAATGTAAGCAGGAACAACATGGTTACCTTTTTCTTTTTACACTAATTATTCAGAACTTAGTGAGTGCTTTTGCCTCAAAAGTTAAGGCCATGACTACAGGGCCCAGAAGGGACCCGCTTCAATGCACATTGCTTATATCCTTACAAAAGGAAAGCAGTATGGTTTAAAAAGACCACGTTTGTGAATACAGAGCCGCAGTATGCATTTTGTTTTCCAATTCACCCAACAAGCAGGTATTTCAGTACCTTCAGGAATATTATACTTTCCCACCCAGGGAAAACATCGTTGTTCAAAGAGCGAGGAGACAACAAAAGTAGCGCTTCACTGGCAAACACTGTAAAGTGGCGCTAATGTGTTTAGTTGTGAATACATCAATCTTGCCACCTTGCAACCACTCTGTCTTGTTTTAGTTAGTTAGTTATTTTTCATATTTTGAATGTTTTATTTCTCTCCACCCTGAGACTGCACTTAGAAATTGAAAAATGTCAGAAAAAGACCACTTTTCCAGCAAGTGTTTTTCTTTTTTGGATCCATTTCACAGGGGAGCAAATAAACGAAAGGTGGAAAAAAAAGGTAATACCTGTTTCTTGAAGTCTCGGTTTTTACTACATGAGGAGGAGGGAGACAGAGAGGGAAGAGGGGGACAAAGAGGGGGGCAGCTGCCAACGGCAGGAGAACTGGACACTGTCCTTGTCTTCTTACCTTCTAGGCTTCTACTCGGCCCGGACGCGGGGCCAGCCCCGTGCAGTTGCTGCGCTGCTGCTCGCACCCAGCGCGAGCCTCGCCCTCAAGGCCTTAATGCGCATGACAAATTTGCAGCCCCACGCCCCCACCCTAAGGGTGAAGACTAAGAGCGCGGCGCGCGCACAAAGAGACAGCGCAGATGTCTCTGTGTCTGCGCGCTGCGCACCGGCACCATCACCTGCCTGCCTCTGCCAGCAGTGCCGTTGTGCTTTTTCCCCAGCAGTCTGACTCTGACTCACGGAGTCAGTCACGGCCCGAAAATCGGCCGCACTCAGAGGGGGCCGGTTTTGCTGGGGCTGCCCCAGCAAAACCGGCCCCCTCTGAAAAAACCGGCCTCCACACCATCCGGCCTACCGGGGTATTGCCCGGTGCCCGGAATCGCCAGTCCGGCCCTGGACAGGATCCAAAGTTAATGTATATAATGTATAAATTATTATTCTGTCAAATTTAACATGGTATCCCGTTCGTCCAGCAGCACATTCTCCTTCGCGTGTAATCCAGAGATTGAATGAATGTATGTATGCGGTGTCATGGGCCCCACCGACATAAGTTTTAAATAACAATAGGTTGCGTAAGTGTTTTACCTGGATTGGTGTCCTAAGGAGCAATTTATATTAGCCGTGCTGGATCAGATTTCTTGGTAGCAGAGTTATGGTTTCTATAGACTAGTTTGGTGATTATTGATTACTGATTTATTGATTTTTTTCATGTCTAACACTTTATGTCGAGTTTGTATTATGTTATGTGTAAGTCGGAATTTTGAAGCTTCCGGGAAGTAGGAAGTGGTCACGTGTGGCAAGAGAAGTCACACGGAATTGTGAATTGTCTGATTTCAAATTGGTGATAACACAGGATTGTGTTATGTTAGGGACATTTCACGCATGAATTGCATTTGAGTGAAATAGCAACAGGTTTTCTTGTGAAACTTTGGCCTTAATTCTCAGGAGCAGTGTAGTCTCCACTTGTGTTTTATCCACAGAGAAACGGGTTTACCTCTTGCTTGAGAGAAGGGTAAGGTAGAGAGAAGTGCTACACTTATCGAACGAAACAGTATTCTTGTGAATTAAATCAAACTATCTCTTTGGTTAGAGAAATAGACAATGGTAATGTGTTGTACGTTGTAACTAATCCATTTTAGTTGAAAAGAAAAGTTAAGAAAACTACCGATAATTTTTGTAAAGGAGGGGTCAGTAGAGACAGGAGTAGAACTGACGTCAACAAAGACCGCACTGGTATTGGCCAGTTGTGGAAGAGCAAAGAGCTTCCTGATTGGTGCGTTAGTGTGAAGACGCGCTGGTATTGGTTAGTGTGAGAGTGACGTAAAGCTTTCGGATTGGTGCGTTGGTGTGAGACGCGCTGGGATAGGTCCGAATAGCCGAGCAGTAGAAAGAGCAGAGTGGTGAAGAATTTCGTGTATTTGTTTTGAGAAAAAGAACAGTGAAATATGGCTTATTATGAGTATGGTAGAGAGAAACCGTCATGGTTTGCGAAGATTAAAAACTTTTTCAAGAAAGACAGGAAGGTTGTGACTAGGGAAGGAGAAGTACTTCCTCCGCCAAAAACGCCAGCATCTCATATGATGTTGAAATATGGCTATCATACCTGTATTTGGTTGGAAAATTGGGCGAAATATACCCAAGGCGATGGAGTATTGGCATTTCCAGAAAATGGTTAATTTAGCACAGCTGTACTTCGAAATTTGAGAGAAAAGATGATGAAACTTGAACCGAGACCTAGACCGACACAGTTCGAAGCCTTAGGTGAATGGGAAGATGAGATGTATGAAAGGGAAAGACACAGAGGTGCAAAGAATTATAGTTTAGTCCATGGAAGAGTATGGGGATTGAATCATGAAGACAGGATGAGACGATGGCGGTATGCTAACATGACGGATGGTTTGTTTCCTGTCAGAACAGTTGAAGAGATTACAGGGAGAAAGTGTACGGAGAAAAAGAAGCATTCAGTAACAGAAAGGTATGGGTATGGAGTTAGCGACACAGAGGATGAGTTGCTGGAGGACATTTTAAATAAAAGACCCCCTCCATATCAACAGAATTCTGCGGTGGTGACTCCAAATGCACCGCCAATGGAAACTGTAAGAAATCAAAGCCCTGAACGAAATTCTGAAATAAATAGGTCATTTGATAAATTAGAAACACCACAGAATGTAAAGCATGATAATGGTAATACAACTGAATTAGCCAGAACCACAAGAGAGTTGACTGAAAAGATAAGAGAATTAACAAAGAATATGGAAGCTGTGACTGTGACTGTGCCAGTGACGATAGGGCCAGTAATTCCGGTATTTGAAAATCAAAGAATAGATGAGCTTTCCCTGACAATTCCATTGAACTCTAGTATGCAGAAAGTAAGAGAAGGGATAATTCCAGAAAATAGAGAGGCAAGAGATTCTGTTGGTTCATGTAGGTCGAGATGCAAAACACACAAGATGATGGACGGAATGTTGCACATTGGCAAACATTCACACCCAGTCACAGATCTGGGTTTAATCCATCGTTATTTTGCTTCACCACGCCACCCCAGTTCAGACATAGCCATATGCAAATCAGTCTTGACCCTGTGCCTCATGGGAACAGTCCAGACCGAACTGCCAAGCCATGTCTTCCCTGGACCGGAATCAAGCATCCCATGACCGGTTTTGGGCTTTCAGCCCTCATCAGCCAGGATAGCTTGACTCCAGTGGCGTAGTGAGCACGGGACCCACGTCTGGGCATACCCTTCCCACTTAGGGCGAAAGGCGAAACACACAAGATGATGGACGGAATGTTGCACATTGGCAAACATTCACCCCCAGTCACAGATCTGGGTTTAATCCATCGTTATTTTGCTTCACCACGCCACCCCAGTTCAGACATAGCCATGAGGAAAAGTGTTCTTCTGATCGGCATCATTTGTACCGGGACTCCATTGTTTTTCATTACCATTTCGTGTCAAACACTTCCACACGACCCACCTGGTCGTTTCTGCTGATGCCTGAGGAAATTCTAACTGACACGACCAAAACCATCTTGCAGCCCGCATTTCTGCCCAGGAACTGTCGCACACCCAACCCCCTGTTCTTTGCAGTTCGACAGAAAGCCATGAGACACTCACGCCCTGTGTAAATGATTTGTTTTCCATCTCCTGCTCCCTGCCTGGTAAACATCCTTGACACCGTGATCAGATTATCTGGACAATGGTCTGACTGCTGGGCCTTTATCAGGGTGATTGGACAATGGTTTGAATGACCGTGCTTTGATCAAGCTGAGTGAACAATGATTTGAGTACAAAGCCTTGACCAGGTCACCAACTACAAACATCGTCTGGATCTGGTTATCAACTGCAAACACTGCCCTGATTGAACAATGGACTAACAGCCAAAAGACTGGAATGAAAAAGTATAAAAGGCTTGTAAGCTGCGGAGTAAAGCAATAGCCTCCTCTGTCTTGTTTCTAACGAGCTTGGGACTCTGTTCCATAGCCCGGGCTATTTGAATAAATCTGGGTTCCTCCTGCAGACGAAGGCTCCTGTGTCTCCTTTTACTACGTATGAAGGGTATGGAAGACTTGGGCGGTTCCCCCGCCGCCGAGACCCAGTAAGTGGGTTATTCCAGTTCCTCAAATGGCGCCCGAACAGGGACTCCACGAGTACGAAGGTCAGGCCCGGTGGTTGTGAAGAGGTGCACGGAGAGACTCCGACGGAGGCGCCCTACCCGAGGGATTCTTGCAATCCGGTAAGCCGAACGACTCGCCCGCTGTTCCTCCCCACCCGGTCTGGGCCACATGACTGCATCCTCGCTGGAGTCCCCTAGCAAATAATTTCTGGAGCAGGACACAGCCCTACGTCTGCAGAAGAGAACTACTCCTGTAAGGTAAGGGTGGACTGATCACCCACCAAGTCTGTATGATTCTGCTGTTATTGACCTTTGCAAAAGTCAAGCAAGTGAGGTGAATTTTTAAAACCCGCCGGTGTCTGTTATCTATTTACAAGCATGCCAGTCAGTAGTAAGTTCAAGAAATTATGTTGTTTTATGTGTACGCAGGACTCCCGGCTGGAGGCGGCTTGTCCGCTTCCTCCAGAAGGGACCCCTGGCCATACGATGTATGTTAAACATGGCCCTTCTGCCATAATGTTTTCCTCATTCTGGGTAAAATATACAAAACAAAGTAACGCGGAATTACAGTGGCCACTTTATGGCTCCTTTAATTCCCAAGTTCTCGCCAACTTAGAGGAACAAATAATGAAAAGAAAAACGCGCCCGTCTATGTTTGAATCTGTCCGATTTTGGAGGAAAGAGATAGAGCAGAGAGCTAGAAAGCAGAAGGCTCAAGAAAGAAAACAGGAATGTATGTCAATGGCCGACCACGCCAGAGAAAATTTACAAAATCAAATGACAAAATCGGTAGAAATAGCCGATAGGGAGCATGGGGCCCGGGTACAAAAATGTTATCCAGCTCGTGAGGAGAAAAGAGAGGGCCATATGGAAGGGGGAGAAGAAGGTGATTCCTTGCTTGATACCATGCTAGAAAGCCCTCCTGCATATGCCCCAATGTACCCTTGCCCTGACGCCTCACACCCCACATATCACCCCACCACCGCCCACTCCTGCCCCCACTGCCCCTCCTACTGTTCTCCCTGTCACACCAGCCCTCCCGATTTTTCCTATGACACCGACCACGCCCGCTAACCCTGTCCTCGCTGCGGGAATGACAACAAGTCTCCATCCGCCCAATCCCTGCGGCTTTACCCCTACCCGCCCTTTTCCTACTTCCCTGTGGTCTACAGTTAAGCAGGATTTATATAAAATGTTGAATTCCCCCGACTGGCCTCCTTGCGCTCTGCAATCAGCTTTTCGTCCCTTCGAGAAAATGACCTACAGAAGCAACAGTGTGAATGTTGGATAAAGAACGGGAATATTTATGCCTTTAAAGACATATGGTCCACCTTTTCCCAGTGGACAATTATGGAACAGACCACCTGGGCTGAATACATGTGTACGCTGGTCATGCAAAAATTCGAGAATGCGCTTATGCAGATACCCACTGGATTAATGGACCTTAGGTCACAAATAAGAAGAGGCGATGTTCAGGGAGAGGGGATGTTTGGCGCTATATCTGCTTTAATGGCTTTCCGTGATACGACCGCTTTTTCCAACACCCCTCTAGAAACAGCTATGCCAATGAGAGAGGCGGCCCCTGTCTTTGTTAACGCACTTACCGATGCCCAAAATAATGGCCGAGGGGTTGTTGAGGCACACTGGCGCAGGCTTTGGGTTCATGTTCCTTGGAAAAGGTCAGAAGTAATGCAGTTAAAAGAACAATTACCAGATCCCCGGAAGAATCCGGCTGCCTTTTACAGAGAATTAGGTCAGATTATATCTGCAGGTACTCTCGTTCTTGAGGATATGGATTTACTTTTTGGTACGGTTGTCCCCACTGAAATTTGGGACAAGATTCGACATACTGATCATGAAGTGGCGTTGGGAGGTAAATGGGCTGACCTAGAAGCTATGGAAGAAGCAAGGGTAGGAGGGACTAAACCAGAAGCTGCCATCCTGACTTTGCCCGGTAAAATAATAACGTTTATGAAAACACTTTTGCCGGAAACTGTCATTAACTGGGATAAAATAAACGCCTGTAGGCAGCGAAAAGATGAGAATGTGGCTGACTTCTTTACCCGTTTTGAGACAGAATACAAGGGACATAGTGGTTTGGATCCCCGGACCCCAGGTTCTGGCCCAGTGTTTGTCGATAAGTTTGTCAGCAACTTGCTTCCTGAGATTTCCACCAGGCTTAAGAAAGTTGAAAGTACGTGGTCTGCCCAAACTATGACTGGTATCTTGGCTATGGCACAATATCATGAGAATAGGGAGAATGAAGATAGAGACAAGGAAAGTAAGAAGGTTAGGGATCTTAAGACTAAGGCTCTTCTGCAGCAGGCTTACCCTCCCCGAGGTCCCGATGCCCGTGGGAATTTCAGACCTCAGCCCCAACACCCTCCGAGGGCTCGCCAGTCTACCCCCTCCAGCCCTCAACGTACGGGAGCCCTCCAAACAGATCAGTGTGCTTATTGTAAGGGGTACGGCCATTGGATAGACGAGTGTCCCGTGTTAGCAGAAAACATCCGAACAGGGAAGACTCGGCCTCGCGCTCCCAGGGAGGGAAGGCCGACTAGGGACCATGGCCCGCCCCATCCACAGGATAAAGAGCGTAGGCCCAGGGATCACGTTCCCGTCCAGCCGCGCCCGGCCAATAGGTTTGATGGGTACGAAGCAACACGCACTTATTACAATGATGATTATGACGAAGTTGATGAGATAGGGTCCTACCAAGCATAGGACAGCCAGGAAAGGGGTATTACCAGAGTGCAAATTCCAGTGGATCAAAGGGGCCCGTATGTTCAAATATCAGTTGTGGGGAACAATCAGGATTTTCTTTTGGATACTGGGGCCACCAGGTCTTCTATTGTACGTCTGTCAGTCCCGGAGGCACCCCTTTCTGGCAATATAAATGTCTCCGTGGGTTTTGCAGGAACACCTGTGACGAGCCCTGTCTCTGAACCCCTCCCTCTCGATATTGGCCCTGCACATGTTGACGCTCCCTTGGTCCTTACTACAGGTTGCAGTGAAAACTTGTTAGGCATGGATTTACTGAAAGCTCTGTATGCGACCATATCATGTAGTCCCCAAGGTGTATCCCTAACAATTTCCCCCACCGCAGCTTCCTATATGTATCTGTCTGGTCCCCTCCCACCAGAATTGCAGTCTTTACCTTCCTCCCTCTGGGCATCATCAGACACTGATGTAGGGTGTCTCAACATATCCCCTCATGTGGTACGCATCCAGCCAGGTGCACTTCTCCCCCGCCTCCGGCAGTATCGACTACCCGCGGAAGGACAAAAGGCCCTTTTAACAATAATATCTGAATTAATGGACAAGGGCGTAGTGGAGGAAACACGTGGCAATATCTGTAACAGTCCCATTATTCCCGTCCTTAAAAAGACCAATGGAGATGCTCTCTCCCCTAAAATATACAGATTTGTGATTGACCTGAGAGCCCTTAACAAAATAACAATGTCCCAATATCCTGTTGTCCCCGACATTACAGCCCTCTTAACGATGGTCCCTTCTGACGCAACGCACTTTTCTGTCATAGACCAGAAGAATGCTTTTTCAGCATTCCTATACATCCTGACAGCAGACATTTTTTTGGTTTCTCCCTTGGTGGGCGGAGCTTTAGATTCTGCCGCGCCCCTCAAGGTTTCACCGAGAGCCCCAGTATCTATAGTCAAGCCCTCAAAAGTCAACTAGATTCCTTGGAACTCCCTGATAACTCCACACTATTACAATATGTAGATGACCTCCTCATTGCTGCAAATTCTGCCCCATCATGTAAAGAAGCTACTCTCTGTTTGTTACGCCACCTTGCCCTCCATAATCACAAAGTCTCTTTGAAAAAGCTTCAGTTTTGTCAAGAGAAGGTGACCTATTTAGGTCATCTCCTCTCAAAGGAGGGAAGGCAGCTCACCGCTGATCGTGTAGCCATTATCAATGCTATGACGGCCCCACGAACACAAAAGCAGGTGCGAGCCTTCATAGGCCTAACCTCATACTGTAGACAGTGGATTTCCAACTTTTCGGCCATGGTCAAACCTCTTCTTGCCCTCACCACTAAAGACATATCAGACAGTTCCTTTCCATGGACTAGAGAGCATACGCAGGCCTTCCAAGATTTAAAGAGGGCTCTGTGTACTGCTCCAGTCCTCGGTACTCCTGATTATAGCAAGCAATTTTTTCTTTTTGTACATGAGACAGACGGCTGTGCATGCGCTGTCTTGACCCAGATGTTCGGAGGTCACCATCGGCCGTGTGCCTATTTTTCAGCCACCTTAGATCCTGTTGCAAGGGTTCTCCCAGGATGCCTACGGGCGACCGCTGCGGCCGCCCTCATGGTCCGACAGAGTGCGGGGATCGTCATGAACTCCCCCTGACTCTGATGGCCCCCATTCTGTAGATACCCTCCTTAATAACACCAAGACACAGTACCTCACTAGCGCACGACTCACAGGATATGAACTGACACTCTTTTCCAGCCACATTAACATCAAGAGATGCACTGTACTAAACCCCGCCACATTACTCCCACTGGATACTCAGGATGCCCGCCTAGACCCACATGACTGCATATTAAGGATAGAGGAGGAGACGAAGGGACGGGTTGACTTACAGGATACCCCGATAGCAGAACCAGAAGGTACACTGTATGTGGACGGATCATGTCTCAGAGGGCCAGATGGTAACACCTCAGCCGCCTACGCCCTCACGACATTAGAGCAAGTAGTAGAAACAGCTCAGATTCCGCAGTGCTCTGCTCAAGCAGCAGAATTAGTGGCCCTCACTAGAGCCTGTGAGTTAAGCAAAGGGATGACGGTAAATATTTATACTGACAGCCAATATTCCTTCGGGGTGGCCCACAACTTCGGGAGGTTATGGAAAGAAAGGAATTTCCTTACTTCCCATGGGACCAAGATTCAACATGGCCCCCTAATTCACCGATTGTTAGACTCCCTGACACTCCCCAGAAAGGTGGCCATTATAAAATGTAAGGCCCATAAGAAAGTGATAGATGATGTTGGGAAAGGCAATGCCCTGGCTGACCAGACGGCCAGGCAAACAGCTCTTAGGAAAAGGGAAGGAATGTATGTAGGAGGTCCAGCTAGGTGGGTGGCAGACGAGGGCATGGTTGAAAACACAGTACAGAGTGTGATCGATATTCAGTCCCATACTACTCCTGAGGAACTAAGGGTGTGGAAGGAGCAATTAGCAAAGGAGGGAATTGATGGTTGCTGGGTCCGCACGACTATGGAAAGACAATGGATGTTACCTGACAGTCATGTGCTACCAGTAGTTACGATGGCCCATGGTCCTGCTCACATTAGTGCAAAAGGGATATGCAAACTGTTGGAACCTACATGGTACAACTCTAAGATACCAGCATATGCTGAAAAACTGGTTAAAACCTGCATGATTTGCCTAATGTATAACCCAGGAAAAGGCACAGTTACTCCTAAGGGAGGATTCTCTCCTCCTACCTTCCCTTTTGAAGTCCTCCAAATGGATTACATCCAGATGGACCGATGTAACAATTTGAAATATGTCCTAGTGGTGGTCTGTACCTTCAGCCGATGGGTGGAGGCCTACCCCGTCAAAGACTGCACCGCTATCACTACCGCCAAAATGCTATTAAAAGAGTACCTCCCACGATTCGGTTTGCCCCGCTCGGTCTGGAGTGACAACGGGACACACTTTACGGCTCAAATTATGGAATATATCTGTACAGCATTGGGCATAAAACAAAAATTTCATGCAGCTAACCACCCCCAGTCAGCAGGTCTAGTGGAGGTGTACAATGGCATCATAAAAACTAAAATGGCCAAAATAGTAGCCGAGACAGGTGTCACTTGGGTTGATGCTCTGCCCTTGGCCCTATTGTCTACAAGAACGACAGCCCACACCAGGATAGGGCTATCCCCCATGAGATTGTGTTCGGGAGGCCTGCCAATGTATGGGGTGTCCCGCGGCCTAAGAAACTGTCTGATGTTGAATACCCTGTATTAACTGATTATCTGTACAGTCTAACTAATACCTTTCGTACTCTTTATCACCAGGTGCATGAGGCCATACCTGACAAAAGCGAGGGCCCAGGGCACGTTATCCAACCTGGTGATTGGGTCTTAGTAAGGAATTTTCAACGGACTAAGAGCCTCGAACCCCGCTGGACACAGCCCCGTCAGGTGTTGCTGGCCACCCGCACCGCCGTGAAAGTAGAAGGTCGGAAGAATTGGGTGCATTCGTCCCACTGTAGGCGTGTGCCTCTGCCCCTCCCCTATGATCAGTGGGTGAGGGAAGGACAAGGAGACTCAGAAACAGAAACAGTCCCGACATTTGTCCCATTCAGCGATGCCAGACTGCATTTTACATCTACAGAAGCAGAGAGTGACAGCGTACTGAAAGGAAGGGTGGAACCCTCCCTTAACTCTGCTGAACATCAAGGACAATTGTTTCCCGACCATACTGTCCCTACTTCCGACCGATATAACTTACGCCCCGAGGGAAAGCTTGCCCTTTGACTTCGCCAAGTGCCTATAGGCTGTAGGGCTGTGATCTCCCCGGCCGAGAGTAGTGCTGGTGTGTCAGACTAAGGTACGCCATAGGGCTCTTGGTACCAGCGCCCAGTGAAGCAACCACCAATCACAGACAGCCACTAGAGGTCCCTGGCTTAGCACAATGGCTGCCGTCCAAAACACTCGAATCCAGAAACAATATGTCAGTCTCCGACATAGTAAATGCTTCATGGCCACCGTGGTGACGCTGTTTGTCTCCCTCATCCTGTCTATCCTTGGTTGGCTGTTACTAATCTACCATCCTGTTACCTCACCAACCCCTATCCCGACTCCTGCAGAGCACCAGTATTACACGCTACCAGCCCACGAATTACCCCGCCGTGCAGAATTCTTCAATAACACCTTCATCCAAATGTTGCATCATCATCAGCTGATCATGAACACTTCCAACTGCTGGGTTTGCGGACTGATGCCGCATTCCATGATACACCCTGACCCATTCTTTCCCTACCCCTTTTCCATCTCTGGGTCTTGTCTTGCATGGTGGATGTTGATACAGGAGGCCTACACTGTCAATGGTACTGCCAATTCTGCCCTTGGAACATTTCGGGATCACTTCTGGCGGAACAGATCTGGCCATGCCAATGCTCCTTTTGCCCGACCAGCTCATCCACATCGCTACTATCACCAGATGAACTCGGTGAGATGGTAGTATTCAACTCAACCACTCGACGAACATTTTCCAGATTCCGCACAAGAAGGATACTGCCCGATGAACAAGACACTGTGAATGTCGTAAATATGCAAGGCCGTGTCTGCATCCATGGCCTAGGGACTAAGAAAGTTGGTACCAGTACTTGTGATATCACAAAATCTTTAAACTCTACATCTCCTCCGAAGCTGGTGGCATCCCCCAACACCTATTTCATCTGTGGCACTGCCGCCTACACTTGGCTCCCCCGTAACTGGTCTGGTACCTGCTATCTGGCCTTCCTCCTTCCACCAACGTATTCTACCCATGGGGGTTACCACCTGTTGATGAAGGGCGCTCTGCGTCGCTCACGTAGGGGCGTCATATCAGCCGAGGATACAGCAGGCCAGGAAACCGGGGACTTCTTTAAAGGTTTCCTTCCATTCTGGGGCCCCATGGCAAACAGTCGGGCTGTACGAGGACTGACCAGGGTCCTTGAAGCCACCATCACAGTAACAGCTGGTGCCCTCTCCAACATCACTGCAGAGCTACAAGCGGACCGCCTTATAACGCTTCAGAACCGCATGGTCCTAGACGTCATCCTTGCTGATCGTGGTGGTGTGTGTAATTTGATCGGCTCCAGCTGCTGCGTGTACATACCAGACAACGCACCTACAGTATACAATGCCATCCAACGCCTGCATCGCCTTTCTTCCGAAATTCATCTGGATGAAGGCAACTGGTCCCTCACAGGCTGGATCTGGGGCCTCCTTTCCCAATGGGGGTGGAGGGTCCTCATCTTCCTTGCCTTGGGAGTAACTGTCCTGGTCTCCTGCTGTTTGTGCTTTCAGTGCCTGCCAGTGCTCTGTACAATGTGTGTCCAGACCATCAAGCCTCCACCCTCCAACATTCACAACACCAATATGATGATGATGCTTCAACAAGAAACCGATGGTCTTATGAACATTGACATTTCTTAAAGTATTTGCCACTCAATGGCAAAAGGAGGGTCTGAGGAAAAGTGTTCTTCTGATCGGCATCATTTGTACCGGGACTCCATTGTTTTTCATTACCATTTCGTGTCAAACACTTCCACACGACCCACCTGGTCGTTTCTGCTGATGCCTGAGGAAATTCTAACTGACACGACCAAAACCATCTTGCAGCCTGCATTTCTGCCCAGGAACTGTCGCACACCCAACCCCCTGTTCTTTGCAGTTCGACAGAAAGCCATGAGACACTCACGCCCTGTGTAAATGATTTGTTTTCCATCTCCTGCTCCCTGCCTGGTAAACATCCTTGACACCGTGATCAGGTTATCTGGACAATGGTCTGACTGCTGGGCCTTGATCAGGGTGATTGGACAATGGTTTGAATGACCGTGCTTTGATCAAGCTGAGTGAACAATGATTTGAGTACAAAGCCTTGACCAGGTCACCAACTACAAACATCGTCTGGATCTGGTTATCAACTGCAAACACTGCCCTGATTGAACAATGGACTAACAGCCAAAAGACTGGAATGAAAAAGTATAAAAGGCTTGTAAGCTGCGGAGTAAAGCAGCAGCCTCCTCTGTCTTGTTTCTAACGAGCTTGGGACTCTGTTCCATAGCCCGGGCTATTTGAATAAATCTGGGTTCCTCCTGCAGACGAAGGCTCCTGTGTCTCCTTTTACTACGTATGAAGGGTATGGAAGACTTGGGCGGTTCCCCCGCCGCCGAGACCCAGTAAGTGGGTTATTCCGGTTCCTCAGCCATATGCAAATCAGTCTTGACCCTGTGCCTCATGGGAACAGTCCAGACCGAACTGCCAAGCCATGTCTTCCCTGTACCGGAATCAAGCATCCTAGGACCGGTTTCGGGCTTTCAGCCCTCATCAGCCAGGATAGCTTGACTCCAGTGGCGTAGTGAGCACGGGACCCACGTCTGGGCATACCCTTCCCACTTAGGGCGAAATGCAAAACACACAAGATGATGGACGGAATGTTGCACATTGGCAAACATTCACCCCCAGTCACAGATCTGGGTTTAATCCATCGTTATTTTGATACACCACGCCACCCCAGTTCAGACATAGCCATATGCAAATCAGTCTTGACCCTGTGCCTCATGGGAACAGTCCAGACCGAACTGCCAAGCCATGTCTTCCCTGGACCGGAATCAAGCATCCTAGGACCGGTTTCGGGCTTTCAGCCCTCATCAGCCAGCATAGCTTGACTCCAGTGGCGTAGTGAGCATGGGACCCACGTCTGGGCATACCCTTACCACTTAGGACGAAATGCAAAACACACAAGATGATGGACGGAATGTTGCACATTGGCAAACATTCACCCCCAGTCACAGATCTGGGTTTAATCCATCGTTATTTTGCTTCACCACGCCACCCCAGTTCAGACATAGCCATATGCAAATCAGTCTTGACCCTGTGCCTCATGGGAACAGTCCAGACCGAACTGCCAAGCCATGTCTTCCCTGGACCGGAATCAAGCATCCTAGGACCGGTTTCGGGCTTTCAGCCCTCATCAGCCAGGATAGCTTGACTCCAGTGGCGTAGTGAGCACGGGACCCACGTCTGGGCATACCCTTCCCACTTAGGGCGAAATGCAAAACACACAAGATGATGGACGGAATGTTGCACATTGGCAAACATTCACCCCCAGTCACAGATCTGGGTTTAATCCATCGTTATTTTGCTTCACCACGCCACCCCAGTTCAGACATAGCCATATGCAAATCAGTCTTGACCCTGTGCCTCATGGGAACAGTCCAGACCGAACTGCCAAGCCATGTCTTCCCTGGACCGGAATCAAGCATCCTAGGACCGGTTTCGGGCTTTCAGCCCTCATCAGCCAGGATAGCTTGACTCCAGTGGCGTAGTGAGCACGGGACCCACGTCTGGGCATACCCTTCCCACTTAGGGCGAAATGCAAAACACACAGGATGATGGACGGAATGTTGCACATTGGCAAACATTCACCCCCAGTCACAGATCTGGGTTTAATCCATCGTTATTCTGCTTCACCACGCCACCCCAGTTCAGACATAGCCATATGCAAATCAGTCTTGACCCTGTGCCTCATGGGAACAGTCCAGACCGAACTGCCAAGCCATGTCTTCCCTGGACCGGAATCAAGCATCCTAGGACCGGTTTTGGGCTTTCAGCCCTCATCAGCCAGGATCGCTTGACTCCAGTGGCGTAGTGAGCACGGGACCCACGTCTGGGCATACCCTTCCCACTTAGGGCGAAATGCAAAACACACAAGATGATGGACGGAATGTTGCACATTGGCAAACATTCACCCCCATTCACAGATCTGGGTTTAATCCATCGTTATTTTGCTTCACCACGCCACCCCAGTTCAGACATAGCCATATGCAAATCAGTCTTGACCCTGTGCCTGTCGCGATCTTGAGCCAGGGAGAGAACCCGGGTCCGTTAGCTCCCTCCTCCTCTTGTAAGGTGTGCATGTGGAAGTTAAAGGGGAACAGGGCGCTACCTACCTATGCTAGGCACAAAGACTACATTACCCAGAACGCCACAGGACGTCGTCATGAGCAACACGGCAGGAGCCGCCTCGCTATTCGCTGGCTTTATAAGCCCCGCCCCTTCCAGAAAACTGGGCTTGACAATCTAACAGTTCAGTCCGGTTTTCAGCGCTAGCGGAAGGTATTCCCCGCTGGAGGACGAGCGTTGGACATTGCTTGCAGAGCACCCGTTTTCTTGCTACTTGGAATCCCCTGAGACACGGCCCTTAGCGGGGGTTGTGTGCTATCGGCAATCGGCCGATAATTTCAGCGCACCAAAACACTCCCACAGGGCGCGGAAGCCCTTACAGGTATTTAGGTTTTGGAAGGTGGGAGAAGAAGAATTCTCCACTCGTTTTCTGTTTCTTTTGGCAAAGAACCGTTCACGGAGCCTTAAAGGGGTAGGCTCTTGCTATCACTAACATTGTGCGTCTACCGCTGTGATGTTAACAGCATTTTGGGGACGCTAACCCAGAGAAGAGCTGTGTGGAAAACAGCTTCTTAAACTTCCACGGAGATTCACGGGGACTTATAGTTTCCATCCTGCTGGAGAGAGTGCCCAGCTTGCACTCTTGGTCTTTGTTTAAGTTTCTCCGGAGCCTCTTTGAAACATTCAAGTGAGTAAGGGAGCAGTGGGGAGCCAGACGTGGGGAGGATTGTATGACTGTTATTGAAGGGCATCCCTCTACCTCACACTTCTTTCTCTGTTGTTTTCATTCACTTGCAGTTATCCCCTGATTATCCTTGAGCAGAAGCTGGACCGCCCTTCCTACCTGGCGCAGTCCAAGCGCTATACCAGAAACCCCAGAGCATATTATTTTGTTTTCACTTCCCTTAATCCCCGGGGGGCTTCCGTACGCAGAGGTTTGTATGGTCTTCTGTGTGGGGTTGTTCCTAGGGAAGGAAGGGGACTCTCTTCACACCATCGTCCCTGCTGGCCGATCTTAGAGGTTAGTGGCCTTCTTGTTTCTAAGCTACTGACTCGTGACAGATTGTCAAGCCTAAGTTAGCCGCCCAGCCCGGACGATGGACACCAACACAGTCTTAACCTCGTTGCTGGAGAGCTTTGCGGCTCTGCAGCAGGAGGTACATACCTCTAGGCAGGAGAACCAGGAGTTAAGGAAAGAGATGGGTACATTACGGAGGGAGGTAGCTGGTCTTGCTAGAAAGGGTACAGGGAAAAGGTCATACATTAGGGAATGGACACTACCCCCTCCTGTCTCTACCACCGCCTCAGTCCCTGGGGGAGGAGCACAGGGCACTGGGTTCTTTACAGTGCCAGCAACAACTTCCTCTCCTGATGGGTCCACTCCTACAGTCCACGTGATACAGACTCATGGCATACCCCTGGCACCACCAGAGCGCTTTTATGGGGAACCCAAGAAATTCGAGACATTCCTCAATCAATGTAGGCTACACTTCCTCTGCAAACCCACTGTGTTCCAGGAGGATGCGGCAAAAACCTCCTTCATGATGTCGTATATGGGGGGTAACGCCGCCAGTTGGACCATCCCGTTAATGGAACAGAATGATCCTGTATTGCATAACGTGCAGGACTTTTGCTTGGAGATGAGGAAGCTATTTGACCGGAAGACACATATGATGTCGCTGGACCGGGAACTCATTACGCTTCGGCAGGGGTCACAAGATTTGTTGACCTATATCACCACCTTTAATCGCCTCCTGGTGGAAACAGACTGGCCCCCAGAGAAACGGACTACATTGTTCTATCAGGGATTGCGAGGAGACTTGAAAGACGTGCTGTCGCAGGTAGTTCAGCTACCTGCCACCTGTGAGGAGTTAATCAACCTTACAGTCCAATTGGATCACCGTCTACAAGAAAGAAAGGGAGACAGGAGCAGAAGCGACCCCCGTTTATTCCTCCCCCGTTCTAAACCAGCTTCCGAAGAACACATGAAACAGCCTGAAGGGCCCGAACCCATGCAAATCGGAGGACTCCGGGGCCCGCTCACTACGGAAGAAAGAGAGAGAAGACGACAGCAAAAGATGTGTTTATATTGTGGGAAAAGTGGGCACTTTATCAGGGAGTGTCGGTCAAGAGCAAAGATACCCGAAAGGCCAACCATCTCCAGGACACAAGCTGTCGCTTCTCTCCAAACGACGGAAAACTAAAAAACCCAAGCCAGGAAGGGGTCTCTGTCTTGGGTTCAGGAAACAAAACGATCTCTTTGTCCCTGGCCAATACCATTCAGCCCTCCGTGGCTCACATGAACGTATGTGTCACCCTGTGGGTGTCTGAGAAGAGCTCCATAGAAGTGGCGGCCCTGTTGGATTCCGGAGCCACGGGAAATTTCATTGATCAACAATATGCTTGGAATATAGGGGTACCGTACGAAAGTAAGATCACACCCGAGATAGTGAAAGCAGTGGACGGAAAGGCACTGACATCTGGCCCAGTGAGGAACCATACCTGCCCCCTTACGATGCGAGTAGGGGAGAACCATTACGAGACTATCCGGTTCGACCTCATCGATGCACCTCACTTCCGTCTAATCCTGGGCATGCCATGGTTGACTCTCCATGACCCTGTCATCCGATAGGCGGACCGCACTGTATCCCTGACATCCGACTATTGCAAGAACCAGTGTATCAACGACATACACACTCTGACATTATCACTGCTACGCAAGCTGGGCTCCTAGCAGAAGGATGTGTTGAGGCCTGCTACTGCTGTTCCACCTCTCTACCAGAGGTATACCAGACGTACCGATCAGTCTTTGATAAGCAGGAGGCGACGCAATTACCACCTCACCGGACATGCGACTGTCGTATTGACCTCTTGCCGGGAGCTAATATCCCTTGCAGCAGGGTGTATGCCCTGACAGAGCCGGAAACCCGTTACTCAAAAACCTACCTAGAGGAGAACTTGGCCTCTGGATTCATACGGCTTTCTTCATCACCTGCTTCGTGTCCCCTCTTCTTCATATCAAAGAAGGATTGCGACGAATTAAGAACGTGTATTGACTATAGAGCAATCAACAAGGTAACTATAAAGAATAGATACCCCCTGCCCTTAATCCCAGTACTGCTGGATCAGTTAAAGGGAGCCCGAATCTTCACAAAGCTGGATCTCCGAGGGGCATATCACTTGGTAAGAGTCAAACCGGGCGATAAATGGAAGACCGCCTTCAGGACCAAATTCGGACTGTTTGAATACCAAGTGATGCCCTTCGGACTCTGTAACGCCCCAGCAGCGTTCCAGTTCTTTATGGACGAGGTACTGCGAGGGTTGTTGGACACCTTTTGTATAGTGTACATCGATGACATCCTCATTTATTCCTCTACCCCCCAAGAACATGTCATCCATGTAAAGACCGTGCTGGACAGACTCCAACAACATTCGCTGTATGCTAAACTAGAAAAATTCATATTCCACGCTACGGAGGTCGCTTTTCTGGGGTATGTAATCAATGCACATGGTTTCCAGATGGACATGGGTAAAGTGGAAGCAATCACACATTGGAAGGCACCACAGCACGTCAAAGCAGTACAAGGCTTCCTTGGTTTTGCAAACTACTACAGACGGTTCATCAAGGATTTCTCGAGGATCATTCACCCTATTTCACGTCTACTGAGAAAGAACACCCTATTTACATGGGACCAGGAAGCAGACCGTTCTTTCAACGAATTAAAATACCGGTTTACCCATGCCCCTATACTACGACACCCCAACCCGAGCCTGCCGTTCGTGGTGGAAACGGATGCGTCTCAATTCGCAATCGGAGGCGTATTGTCACAAAGGCACCCTGACACCGGTCAACTTCATCCGGTGGCGTATTACTCCAAGAAGCTCACCCCAAGCGAGGTAAATTATTCCATAACAGACAAAGAGCTATTGGCAATCAAGCGAGCTTGTGAGGAATGGAGACATTACCTCCTGGGAGCCAATCATACGGTTGAGATTTATACCGACCACCGGAACCTATTGTTCCTGAAATCCGCTAGAGCCCTCACACCGAGACAGTTGCGGTGGTCTTTGTTTTTCTCCGATTTCGAATTTGTCATAAAATACAGACCCGGATCCCAGAATGGTAAGGCCGATGCACTGTCAAGAAGGGACGAACCTACGGACCATGAACAGAGGGAACCCCTTAAACCCCCTCCCATACTCCCTGAGGATGCCTTCCCGCAAGGAAGAGTGGCACTGATCATGACAAAAGACTTCCTGAGTGATCTACGAACATCATTGGACCAGGTGGAGGATCGTGTTTGGATACAAGAAGACCCTGACCACAGGACCAAGAATGACAACCTCTTGTACCACCACCATGCCTTGTATGTTCCCCACATGACTCAACAACTGCAGGAATTGGCCTGGGCTCACGACTCGACGCTAGGGGGACACCTAGGGGAACATAAGACCATCGCCTGTATTGAGAGGTCCTTTTGGTGGCCCTCCCTAAGAACCGACACCAAGAACTACTTAAGAAATTGTGCCATTTGTGCACAAAGCAAAACCAGCCATTCCAGACCCATGGAACTATTACGCCCGATTCCCATACCTCCACTCCCTTGGCATACCGTGACGATGGACTTCGTTGTCGAGATGCCACCCTGTGAGGGATACACAACCATCCTAGTGGTAGTCGATCACTTGACCAAAATGGGACATTTCATCCCACTGAAGCGACTGCCTACTTCCGCCGAACTGGCTGTGGTTTTCCTCCAACATGTGGTTAGGGCTCATGGACTTCCCACGGTACTCATCACAGACCGAGGGACCCAGTTCACCTCTCGATTCTGGAGGGCATTATGCGATACCATGGGAGTGGAGGCACGCCTGTCCACCAGCTACCACCCCCAGACGGATGGGAAGACAGAGCGGCTCAATCAAACGCTCGAACAATATCTACGATATTTTACCCTTCAAAATGCCATAGCATGGTACCCTCTGATTTGGACAGCAGAGTTCGCATACAACAATGCGGAACATTCCACACTAGGGTGTTCCCCCTTCTTCTGTTTGTATGGGTTCCATCCGAACATGCTCCCTTTCGAATGGCCTGTGATAACCAACCATCCCACCATACAAGAGCACCACACACATCTTAGAGCAGTGCTCATTGAAGCCAAACGCCAACTAGAGGCATCACAGACCACACAAAAACAGAACGCAGATAAAAAAGAGAAGCCCGGAACCCGCTTATCAAGTGGGTGATAAGGTGTGGTTGGCAACAAAGAACTTGAAGCTAAAAGGAGTGGGTAAACTAGCTCCCAAGTACGTAGGACCTTATGGTATTGAACAAATCATTAATCCTGTTGCCATGAGCTTATCCTTGCCCCATTCATGGAACATCCACCCTGTGTTCCACGTATCCCTGCTCAGGCCCTGTCCACTCAGTGTGAGGTTGCCTTCGACACCCGTGCCAGTAGAGATCGATGGGTAGGAGGAATACGAGGTTAGAGAATTATTGGATTCTAGACTCGTAAGGGGTAGAGTGCAGTATCTAGTAGACTGGAAGGGATATGGTGTGGAGGATAGAACCTGGGAACCCTTAGACAATCTGCACTGCCCAGAGCTATTACAGCAATTTCATACTAGGTATCCGGGCAAACCAGGATGACCGCCGGGATGGCAGTCTTCGAGAGGGGGTTCTGTCGCGATCTTGAGCCAGGGAGAGAACCCGGGTCTGTTAGCTCCCTCCTCCTCTTGTAAGGTGTGCATGTGGAAGTTAAAGGGGAACAGGGCGCTACCTACCTATGCGAGGCACAAAGACTACATTACCCAGAACGCCACAGGACGTCGTCATGAGCAACACGGCAGGAGCCGCCTCACTATTCGCTGGCTATATAAGCCCCGCCCCTTCCAGAAAACGGGGCTTGACAATCTAACAGTTCAGTCCGGTTTTCATAAGCGCTAGAGGAAGGTATTCCCCGCTGGAGGACGAGCGTTGGACATTGCTTGCAGAGCACCCGTTTTCTTGCTACTTGGAATCCCCTGAGACACGGCCCTTAGCGGGGGTTGTGTGCTATCGGCAATCGGCCGATATTTTCAGCGCTCCAAAACACTCCCACAGGGCGCGGAAGCCCTTACAGGTATTTAGGTTTTGGAAGGTGGGAGAAGAAGAATTCTCCACTCGTTTGCACCCAAGATTTCTTTTCTGTTTCTTTTGGGAAAGAACCCGTTCACGGAGCCTTAAAGGGGTAGGCTCTTGCTATCACTAACATTGTGCATCTACCGCTGTGATGTTAACAGCATTTTGGGGACGCTAACCCAGAGAAGAGCTGTGAGGAAAACAGCTTCTTAAACTTCCACGGAGATTCACTGGGACTTATAGTTTCCATCCTGCTGGAGAGAGTGCCCAGCTTGCACTCTTGGTCTTTGTTTAAGTTTCTCCGGAGCATCTTTGAAACATTCAAGTGAGTAAGGGAGCAGTGGGGAGCCAGACGTGGGGAGGATTGTATGACTGTTATTGAAGGGCATCCCTCTACCTCACACTTCTTTCTCTGTTGTTTTCATTCACTTGCAGTTATCCCCTGATTATCCTTGAGCAGAAGCTGGACCGCCCTTCCTACCTGGCGCAGTCCAAGCGCTATACCAGAGACCCCAGAGCATATTGTTTTGTTTTCACTTCTCTTAATCCCCGGGGGGCTTCCGTACGCAGAGGTTTTTATGGTCTTCTGTGTGGGGTTGTTCCTAGGGAAGGAAGGGGGACTCTCTTCACACCATCGTCCCTGCTGGCCGATCTTAGAGGTTAGTGGCCTTCTTGGTTCTAAGCTACTGACTCGTGACAGAGCCTCATGGGAACAGTTCAGACCGAACTGCCAAGCCATGTCTTCCTGGACCGGAAACAAGCATCCTAGGACCGGTTTTGGGCTTTCAGCCCTCATCAGCCAGGATAGCTTGACTCCAGTGGCGTAGTGAGCACGGGACCCACGTCTGGGCATACCCTTCCCACTTAGGGCGAAATGAAAAACACACAAAATGATGGACGGAATGCTGCACATTGGCAAACATTCACCCCCAGTCACAGATCTGGGTTTAATCCATCGTTATTTTGCTTCACCACGCCACCCCAGTTCAGACATAGCCATATGCAAATCAGTCTTGACCCTGTGCCTCATGGGAACAGTCCAGACCGAACTGCCAAGCCATGTCTTCCCTGGACCGGAATCAAGCATCCTAGGACCGGTTTCGGGCTTTCAGCCGAGCCGAGTCAGCAACTGAGACCCCAGAGAGAAGTACAAGTTGGGCAGAAGTAAATAAAACCCCTGTGGGTCCGACTGCAGAAGAATTAAATGATTGGGTGAGGAACTTACAGAAGAAAGATGCTGAACCACAACCTTTGGATGTGATCAGATTAAAAATAGATATGGAAGAATTGATTCTAGGGACTATTGGTACAGATCGGTTGAAGTCCTACCAAGATGACGAGTTAATGTTTATGTGTAAAAGCGTTACTTGGAGAGCTAGGAACTTGCATGAAAAATTGGAAGAAACAGCGAACGAACTAGGAGTAGAGTTTTGAAAAATCAGAGGATTGCAGAAACCGTACAGGGTAGATTTTAGTGAAAAGGATATAGAAAATCTGAACACTTCAGGACGGTTAACACAGATAAAGGAACTGATTGTGTTATTGAGAAAATGGGGAGATGTGGACAGGTGGAGAAGCAGGTGGATAAGAAGAAAGGAGGGAATGACTGATAAAGCTTCATTGGCTTTTCCGGTGAAAGAGAAAGAACCGATAGTAATGGAGTGTCCAATGAGGGAAACTCCAGGAGGAAGCTATGTACATGTCCCATGGTCCAGACAAGATATATTGTCATTTACAAATGACTTTCCAAGATTGAGAGAGAAACCTGTAGAATGGTATAGACAGGTAGAAGGGTTTGTAAAAGTTTCAAAAGTGTTGTGGGAAGATTTGGATGGATTGTTTGAAATTGTTGTACCAGCAGATTTATGGACAGAATGTAAAATTACAATTGACGGGCCGAAGGAAGAATATCCTAGAGATGCAAAAACAGGAGCCCCAGGTTCAGAAGTAATGAGAAAATATGAACAGGCAATCACGTTTCTGAAAAATAAAATCCCACCAAAAGAAACGGACTGGGTAAAGATTGATAGAACAACTCAGGAGAGTAAGGAATCTGTACATGCTTACTATGAGAGACTGCTTTTGGTCTTTAAACAGTATAGTGGTTACGAGAACTTGAGTGAAAAAGACATGAGTCATTTTGTGTATAGATTCGTGTCTGGCTTGAGACCTGAGATAAGTGAAATGATTAAGCGGCATATGTTGTGTTGGCAGAATAGCACAGTAGATGAAGTACTACGGTATGCAAAATATTGTAGTGACAATATTGAATGTAGACAGCTTAAACTCAAGGAAAAGGCAATGTGGGCACAAGTAAAGGTTGCAGAAAAGCAAGAAGCTCAGATGAATGATCAGTCTAGTGATGCAGAGCAGACTAAATCCAAACCAAATATTGGTAAGGGAAAGGGTCAAATGAGTATAGAATAGGCTAAAAAGAAATGGATCCAAAGCCACCACGATCACCTGCGGCGTACCCCAAGGATCATCCCTCAGCCCAACCCTTTTTAACATCTACATGGCTCCGCTCGCCAACATCGTCCGAGCACACCACCTCAACATCGTCTCGTACGCCGACGACACGCAGCTGATCCTCTCCCTCACCAAAGACCCGGCCACCGCCAAATCCAACCTCCACGTGGGAATGAAGGCCGTCGCAGAATGGATGAAGACCAGCCGCCTGAAACTGAACTCGGACAAGACGGAGGTCCTCATTCTCGGCTCCACTCCCTCCGCATGGGACGACTCCTGGTGGCCAACTGCGCTGGGAGCTGCCCCGACACCCACAAACCACGCACGCAATCTGGGGTTCATCCTGGACTCAACGCTCGCCATGACCCAGCAAGTCAACACTGTCTCCTCCTCCTGCTTCAACACCCTCCGAATGCTCCGCAAGATCTACAGATGGATCCCCACTGAAACCAGGAGAACGGTCACCCAGGCACTCGTCAGCAGCAGGCTGGACTACGGCAACGCCCTCTACGCAGGAACCACGGCTACACTCCAGAAGAGACTCCAGCGCATACAGAACGCCTCCGCATGCCTCATCCTCGGACTCCCCCGCCACAGCCACATCACCACCCACCTACGAGACCTGCATTGGCTCCTGGTCAACAAGAGGATCACTTTCAAACTCCTAACCCACGCACACAAAGCACTCCACAACGCCGGACCAGCATACCTCAACGAACGACTGTCCTTCTACACCCCGAACCACCAGCTGCGCTCCGCCGACCTTGTCCTCGCCACCATCCCATGCATCCGCCGAACGACCACCGGCGGCAGATCCTTCTCCTCGCCGCAAAAACATGGAATACCCTCCCCGCCCATCTACGTAAGACCCAGGACCTGCTGACCTTCAGGAGACGCCTCAAGACATGGCTGTTCGACCAATAGCTGCCTCCCCCCACCCCCCCGGCCCTTAGTGCCTTGAGACCCTCACGGGTGAGTAGCGCGCTCTACAAATGTTTTGATTGATTGATTGATAATTGCAGAAATTTAGGACACTGGAGAAACGAGTGTAAATTTCCTCCAAAAGCTAATACAGAAAATCAACCATTAAATCCACAGGTGCAGAATGAGGTGAGTTACCAACAGCTGCAACAGCCACAGGTAGTTACTCAACAGTGTCAGGTGCCGCAACCACCTCTTCCAAAGAGTGCGCGCAACGAAATTCGTTTTATTTATTTAAATGTTTACTTACCTGTATTCGGCCTTAATCCGTAGTTTACTACCCCCCACCCTGCCCCTCCCCCACGTCACCGCCCGACCGGCACTCCTACCACCGACCGCGCCTGGATAAGCCACGTCAAGTGATCCTGGTGACAACAACTGCTGTAAAGTGTGCAGGTGTGAAAAATTGGGTTCATGCCAGTCATACCATCAGAGTTCCAGATCCTGAAGCTCGACCTGTAAGTCGACATCTGGAAATATCAGATACCAGCTCAGCATCTGAAGCAGAAACTGAAACGATCAGAGTTCCAGATCTTGAAGCTCGACCTGTAAGTCGACATCTTGAAGAATCAGGTACCAGTTCGACAACTGAAGAAGAAACCGAAACGATTAGAGTTCCAGATCTTGAAGCACGACCTGTAAGTCGACATCTGGAAATATCAGATACCAGTTCGGCATCTGAATCAGACCAACCTGAAACCAGTGAAAGACAAAAGGAAGAATCCGAAAGCAAAAGAACTGATATTGAAACAGGAGAAACCGAACTAATAAACAGTGACACTAAACAGCCAAGTATAAGCTTTGGGGAACTTCCTCCAGAAATTATAGAAATAACGCAGGAAAATTTAGATTCAGATAGAGAAATTGGGGAAGTTGCGGAAGAAACACGAGGAGGTTTAGATTCAAAATTACAGACAGAAGAAACACAGGGAAATTTAGATTCAGATAGAGAAATTGGGGAAATTATGGAAGAAACACGAGGAGGATTAGATTCAGAATTCCAAACAGAAGAAATACCAGAAGATTCAGATTCGGACAAAAATACTGAGATCATAAAGTTCAAAGTTAGAGGAAGTGAAGTGAGGTCTGAGACAGAATCTGAAGAAAGTGAAGAGGAAAGAAAGCAAAGAATAGGACCAAGAAAGAGAACTTGGAGAGCGGAACGAGAAGAAAAGGAAAGGGAACTGAAAAGGCCGAGAAAAGGAGACAATTGGCCCAACGAAATTAAAAGACTGAGATATAAAATAATAAATTTGAACAAAGATAGTGCAGAACAAGTAAATGAAATAACAAGTCAGAAAGGACAAAGAAAACCAAGTGAAAGACAGTTGCAGAGACCAAAAAGAGTGAAAAGACCCAACTTGAAATATAAGTCACCTGAATGGTTATACATAGCCCTGACCGACATTAAAGAAGTGGATAGCAGTCACGAAATCCCAGACAAAGACTGTGAACAAGTGGGTGAGAGTGAATTGCACCAAACCTGAAAGACAAAGAAAGAAAACCGGACTAGACATACAAACTGATAAAGTCAAAGAAAGATTCCTGAGAAACCAAAAGGTGTGCCAAAAGGCAGTTGATCTTAATCAACACTACGTCATTTGAGGTGTGGAAACACATTTCTGTACATATAACTAGATAGTATTACAACATGGTAGACACTGAGAATAGAAGATCTAGATGTGAGTTTTTACGTAGATGGTGTAGGATGTGTTTTTATTGTACAGGTTTGCTAATGCTTATCTGGTTTATTTTAGCAATAATAATTCCACTTAGGTTAGTTGTAGAAAATACCTCTGTAATAGTGAATGACACGAATAGTGACAAGAAAGCTAACATAAAGAACACTGCAACATTAGTGGATAGTACTGATTTTCATAGGGATAAGTCAATACCTGATTTCTCCAAGAATGTCTTCACGAAACTTTTACACGAATATGTGGAGACAATGGATGTGATAGATTGTTATGTCTGTATGCAGTTACCTGCATCTGTAACAGAAGGTGTGACATATCATCACCTTCCTTTGACGTATGGAATAACTTGTAGCGTTTTAGCTAGCTTATTTTATAAAACAGGTAAATTAGAGTATTACTACACTGACATAGATGCTGTTTTTGCTAAAGTTCCCGTAATCCCTGAATTAAATAAGGTAAAAGTTGCAAAGGTTTTTGGAGAGTTTTTCTTAGAAACAAAAGAATTAACATTAGAATATACATTTAGACATAATCTTACTTGTGAGTTAAGAAAAGAAGAAAAGATTTTCTTAGACATGGTAGAAGACAGAAGAGTTAAGTTTCAAAGAAAGGTAGCAGGAGAAAAGACAAAAACCCCACCTTGGGCGTTTGAAGAGAGAAGTTATGACAAAGGTGAAACAAATGCAGCTATGGTTCTAGATTGGCCCCAACAGGGAAAATTGTGTATTAGTAGAGATAACACTATGTATGCTAACTATTTCGTGGGTTCTAGTGAGTGCCGAGATACATACAAAATTCTAGGGGGATGGGGATTTAATGGAGGAAAAGATCCAGTATTTCCAGGGATCTATTATATTTGCGGAAATAGAGCTTATTATAGGTTGCCGGACCATTGGTAAGGAACATGCTATCTAGGCCTGGTCTTTCCAAAGATTTTTCATGTGGAAAGAGGAACGAAAGGAATTCACGAGATAGGTAAACCATTAACCCGTAGGAGGAGGGAAAGCTTCTCAGAAATAATAGGTGACATTTTTGGAGCATTGATACCAGCACTGGGTATATCTTTGAATGCATACAAGATTCGGAAATTGTCTACAGTAGTGGATCGTTTATCAACGAATACTGCTGGAGGGTTCTTGATGGTAAATACCGAAATGGTTGCCATGAGAGCTATGGTAATGCAAAATCGACTTGCCCTTGACATCCTTTTGGCAAAAGAGGGTGGAGTCTGTGGAATGCTGAAGGTACAACATTGTTGCACTTACATTCCAGACAAAAGTGAGAATATACAGAAGTATATAAAGAACATTACTGATTTGCATAAAGAAATTGCCCCACTGGAGGTTGAAGGTGCTTGGGAGAGACTTGGTAAGAGTTTTTCCTCAATGAAGAAATGGTTCACAGAAATAGGTAGTTCTCTTATTGGGAAAATACTAATACCAGTCACAGTAGTAATAATAATAATGCTATTATTGAGATTAGCACATGTGTGTATTGAAAGAAGAAAAAGACAAAATAGAGTAAAAAGAGAAAATGAGAAAAATAAAGAAAGAGAACAGGAGATGGGAGAGATAGAATTGGAAGAGTTAAAAGAAAACATGTACAAAAGGTCTAAAAAACAAGATGAAAAGAACACGGTTTTCTAAACTAACAAATGCAAGTGGACAAGAAACATTTATCTGATAAAGTTTTGTAGGGATAGGTTTTTGTGGTGATGTTAAAAATCACCAAAGGGGGAATTGATGGAGCAGGGTAAACAAAATAATTTTGTACCCCTTGGAAATTAATGACCTCTTAATAATTAATAATACTAACCGTTTGAAATGCATGTATTAACCAACAAACGCACCTTTTTAGTAAACACTACACGTGGGTAATATGCTGATTTGTGCAAAATCTAATCTACTTACAAATGTGAAGTTAATTAACCTTAGTATTGTGATTTGCGGACTGATTAGAGTGAAATTGCATGATTTGTGTTGCGTAGTAAATTTGTATTGTGGCAAAGAATGCAGATGGTAAGTAAAATGGCTTTAAATGTCGCTTCTGCTAGGTAACACCTAACACGGGTCTTTAGAGTGGCGGGTGGTAAACAGAAAGGCTTATTTTCTTTGTTTTAATTTCGGTTGTGTTTGTTCTTATGATAGTTTGTTCGGGCCTGCTAGACCATGCTTCAAAAATGGCTGCTGGAAAGGATGAGATCACGTGAGATGACTAAGATGGCCTCCGCGCAGAATCAATACGGAAGTTCCAGTCACGTGAATGCGGCCTGTGCCCGGAGTGAGAGATGTCAAGGTCAATCTGACCTACAATGAAGAATGTGCCAAGTGATTCAGCATGTATTCCTGGGAATGGATGGGAAAGAACCGAGTGACAATGGATGAACTAATATGTGACCATCAAAGATCGCTACAAAATGAATGGACAAGTTGGACTACTTTTGACCCCAGAATCATGAGACTTATTGTGTGCTTTATTGTCTCCAAACTAGTTTGAACAAGGAGGGCGATGAGGTGACCATCACCACCCCTCCAATGGACCAATTAGTGTGATTCTTGCCACTAAGGATTACAACTTTTATGTGTAGTAAGCCAGAGAATAGGGTATAAGAGAGTCTGCTCTTACGTGGGTTGGTTGCTGTTGTTGCCATGCCGCTTCTTTATTTTTCATTTTTCCACCTTGATGCTGCGAAAGACTCTGTCATTTTGGACTTTGAACTTTGACTGGGGAAGGAACGAGATCGTTGTGGGAATTCTGCCTGGGTGGTGCGTCCGAGGAGGTTAGCGGGACAGTCAGTCAGTTTGGGAGTCCTATTCTGTGATCTGCGGTTTATCTTCCTTTGGTGAACCATTCTTGTCATCGCACCATGGCCGAGGGTAATGCATAATTTTCACTTTTCCTAAAAACCTTTCTTAAATGTTTATTGATATTTTAAATGTGTTTGTTTAATAAAGAATTTCACTTATTTGATTGAAGAATTTTAGATAAAATTATATTCTAACTTTAAAATGAGTCCGTGGTTCTTTAATAAATTTATGATTTATAAATGTTAAAGGTTTTAATTGTGATTGAGCTGGTCTTAATCACCATCAATTTATTCTACTAGTTGGTCCATCGACCGAATAGCGGAGTACCTTGATGTTTAGAACCGACAGGATCCAAAGTTAATGTATATAATGTATAAATTATTATTCTGTCAAATTTAACAAGGTATCCCGTTCGTCCAGCAGCACATTCTCCTTAGCGTGTAATCCAGAGATTGAATGAATATGTATGCGGTGTCATGGGCCCCACCGACATAAGTTTTAAATAACAATAGGTTGCGTAAGTGTTTTACCTGGATTGGTGTCCTAAGGAGCAATTTATATTAGCCGCGCTGGATCAATGTCGTATGTGGTCAGTATTAATTGATTGGACTGGACTGTTGGCCTCCCGATTTTTGAAGTCTTCAAAAAGGCATGTTTCAACTGTTTTTGTGCGAAACCCATTCAAATTATTAACTGTAAACACTTTCAAATTGTAGTAAAACAGTTCCAAAATCTTCTGTCCAAGATAAGAAAAATACAAGAAAAAGCCCACTCCTCCTTAACCCCTTCGCTGCTAGGCCTTTCCCCCCCCCCTGTGCTAAGCCTTTTTTTGGCTATTTGGGGTAGTTTGCGCTTAGGCCCCTGTAACTTTTTGACCACATAAGGTATCCACGCCAAATTTGCGTCCTTTTCTTCCAACATCCTGGGGATTCTAAAGGTACCCAGGGTTTGTGGATTCCCCTGGAGGGGACCCAGAAATTTGCCAAAATACAGCTACATTTTGGTTTTTGGGGGAAAAATGGGAAAAAAGTGCTGCAAATGAAAGCGTCTGGATTTTTCCCTGCAAATGGTATCAAAAAATGGTTTGTGGGGCTGAAATCACCATTTTCACAGCTTTTAGGGAATGACAGTCTTTTGTTTGAAAACCAAACATTTTTACACAGTTTTGGCATTTTTCTGCGACATAGCCTATTTTTGCTATTTTTTGTGCTTTCAACCTCCTTCCAATTAATGGTAGAAATGGGTATGAAAGCAATAATGGATCCTGAAAAGCTATACATTTTAGAAAAGTAGACAAAATTCTGAATTCGGTAAGGGGTCATTTGTGTAGATCCTTCAAGGTTTCTTTATAGAAAATAACAGTTAAATATAGAAAAAATTGAAAAGTAGTTGAAAAAAACAGCCTTTTGTGTTAACGTTTTCACCTGTAACTTCTTCTAATTATGACAACTCTTTGAAAGCAATATACCGTTACATCCATTGGACCTTACTGGTTGTGGGGATATATAGGACTTGTAGGTTCACCAAGAACCCGACGAACCCAGAGCCAAAAACTGAGCAGCGACTTGCAATGGTTTTTTATTATGTACCGGGTATATAGCAATTATTCTGGGAAAATGTATACATGGAAAAATCGGTATGAAAGACACCTATGTATTTCTGAAATGGGAACAAAATGTAGAGTTTAGAAACAGTAGATATTTGCACATTTCCGAAATTGGGAATACTCATACTCATACTAGCATGAGAATTATCGGTCATTCAAAATGACTTCTTTTTTACACATTGTCTTTTATTTGGAAGGCAGAAATGCATCGAAAGTCAATAGGTAATAACAGTTGCTTTACAAATCTGAATTACCCTAAGTCTCCTGATAAAAATGGTACTGCACTTGTGTGGGTAGGCATAGTGCCCACGACCGGAAACAGCTCAAAACGCAACGTGAACACACCACATTTTCACAATGAAAAATTACCCTTTTTTTGCAAAGTGCCTAGCTGTAGTTTTTGAACCCTAGCTCTGCCGGCACCTAGGGAAACCTAGAAAACCTATACATTTTTGAAAACTAGACACCCAGGGGAATCCAGGATGGGGTGACTTGACTGGCTCTCTCTAGGTTCTGTTACCCAAAATCCCTTGCAAACCTAAAAAATTGTCAAAAGAACCACATTTTCCTCACATTTCTGTGGTGAAAAGTTCTGGAATCTGCGTGGATCCACAAATTTCCACCCACCCTGCGTTCCCCAAAGTCTTCCGAGAAAAATGGTACCTCACTTGTGTGGGTAGGCATAGTGCCCGCAACAGGAAACTGCCCAAAACGCAACGTGGACACACCACAATTTCACAGTGAAAAATGACCCTTTTTTAGAAAGTGCCTAGCTGTAGTTTTTTAACCCTAGCTCTGCCGGGACCTAGGGAAACCTAGCAAACCTATACATTTTTGAAAACTAGACACCCAGGGGAATCCAGGATGGGGTGACTTGACTGGCTCTCACCAGGTTCTGTTACCCAGAATCCCTTGCAAACCTAAACATTGTCAAAAAAAACACATTTTCCTCAAATTTCTGTGGTGGAAAGTTCTGGAATCTGCGTGGATCCACAAATTTCCACCCACCCCGCGTTCCCCAAAGTCTTCCAAGAAAAATGGTACCTCACTTGTGTGGGTAGGCCTAGTGCCCGTGACAGGAAACGGCGCAAAACGCAACGTGGACACACCACAATTTCACAGTGAAAAATGACCCTTTTTTGGCAAAGTGCCTAGCTGTAGTTTTTTAACCCTAGCTCTGCCGGCACCCAGGGAAACCTAGCAAACCTATATATTTTTGAAAACTAGACACCCTGGGGAATCCTGAATGGGGTGACTTGACTGGCTCTCACCAGGTTCTGTTACCCAGAATCCCTTGCAAACCTAAACAATTGTCAATAAACCACATTTTCCTCACATTTCTGTGGTGGAAAGTTCTGGAATCTGCGTGGATTCACAAATTTCCACCCACCCCGCGTTTCCCAAAGTCTTCTGAGAAAAATGGTACCTCACTTGTGTGGGTAGGCCTAGTGCTCGCGACAGGAAACGGCACAAAACGCAACGTGGACACACCACATTTTCACAGTGAAAAATGACCCTTTTTTGGCAAAGTGCCTAGCTGTAGTTTTTGAACCCTAGCTCTGCCGGCACCTAGGGAAACCTAGCAAATCTATACATTTTTGAAAACTAGACACTCAGGGGAATCCAGGATGGGGTGACTTGACTGCCTCTCACCAGGTTCTGTTACCCAGAATCCCTTGCAAACCTAAACAATTGTCAAAAAAACCACATTTTCCTCACATTTCTGTGGTGGAAAGTTCTGGAATCTGCATGGATCCACAAATTTCCACCCACCCCACGTTCCCCAAAGTCTTCTGAGAAAAGTGGTTCCTCACTTGTGTGGGTAGGCCTAGTGCCCGCGACAGGAAACGGCGCAAAACGCAACGTGGACACGCCACAATTTCACAGTGAAAAATGACCCTTTTTTGGCAAAGTGCCTAGCTGTAGTTTTTGAACCCTAGCTCTGCCGGCACCTAGGGAAACCTAGCAAACCTATACATTTTTGAAAGCTAGACACCCAGGGGAATCCAGGATGGAGTGACTTGACTGGCTCTCACCAGGTTCTGTTACCCAGAATCCCTTGCAAACGTAAAACTTTGTAAAAAAAAACACATTTTCCTCATATTTCTGTGGTGGAAAGTTCTGGAATCTGCGTGGATCCACAAATTTCCACCTACCCCGCGTTCCTCAAAGTCTTCCGAGAAAAATTGTACCTCACTTGTGTGGGTAGGCCTAGTGCCCGCGACAGGAAACGGCGCAAAACGCAATGTGGACACACCACAATTTCACATTGAAAAATGACCCTTTTTTGGCAAAGTGCCTAGCTGTAGTTTTTGAACCCTAGCTCTGCCGGCACCTAGGGAAATCTAGCAAACCTATACATTTTTGAAAGCTAGACACCCTGGGGAATCCAGGATGGGGTGACTTGACTGGCTCTCACCAGGTTCTGTTACCCAGAATCCCTTGCAAACCTAAAAAATTGTCAAACAAAACACATTTTCCTCACATTGCTGTGGTGGAAAGTTCTGGAATCTGCATGGATCCACAAATTTTCACCCACCCCGCGTTCCCCAAAGTCTGCCGAGAAAAATGGTACCTCACTTGTGTGGGTAGGCCTAGTGCCGGCGACAGGAAACGGCGCAAAACGCAACGTGGACACACCACAATTTCACAGTGAAAAATGACCCTTTTTTGGCAAAGTGCCTAGCTGTAGTTTTTTAACCCTAGCTCTGCCGGCACCCAGGGAAACCTAGCAAACCTATATATTTTTGAAAACTAGACACCCTGGGGAATCCAGGATGGGGTGACTTGACTGGCTCTCACCAGGTTCTGTTACCCAGAATCCCTTGCAAACCTAAACAATTGTCAAAAAACCACATTTTCCTCACATTTCTGTGGTGGAAAGTTCTGGAATCTGCGTGGATTCACAAATTTCCACCCACCCCGCGTTTCCCAAAGTCTTCCGAGAAAAATGGTACCTCACTTGTGTGGGTAGGCCTAGTGCCCGCGACAGGAAACGGCAGAAAACACAACGTGGACACACCACAATTTCACAGTGAAAAATGACACTTTTTTGGCAAAGTGCCTAGCTGTAGTTTTTGAACCCTAGCTCTGCCGGCACCTAGGGAAACCTAGCAAATCTATACATTTTTGAAAACTAAACACCCAGGGGAATCCAGGATGGGGTGACTTGACTGCCTCTCACAGGGTTCTGTTACCCAGAATCCCTTGGAAGCCTAAACAATTGTCAAAAAAACCACATTTTCCTCACATTTCTTTGATGGAAAGTTCTGGAATCTGCATGGATCCACAAATTTCCACGCACCCCGCGTTCCCCAAAGTCTTCCGAGAAAAATGGTACCTCACTTGTGTGGGTAGACCTAGTGCCCGCGACAGGAAACGGCGCAAAACGCAACGTGGACACGCCACAATTTCACAGTGAAAAATGACCCTTTTTTGGCAAAGTGCCTAGCTGTAGTTTTTTAACCCTAGCTCTGCCGGCACCTAGGGAAACCTAGCAAACCTATACATTTTTGAAAACTAGACACCCAGGGGAATCAGGGATGGAGTGACTTGACTGGCTCTCACCAGGTTCTGTTACCCAGAATCCCTTGCAAACGTAAAACATTGTAAAAAAAAACACATTTTCCTCATATTTCTGTGGTGGAAAGTTCTGGAATCTGCGTGGATCCACAAATTTCCACCTACCCCGCGTTACTCAAAGTCTTCCGAGAAAAATGGTACCTCACTTGTGTGGGTAGGCCTAGTGCCCGCGACAGGAAACGGCGCAAAACGCAATGTGGACACACCACAATTTCACAGTGAAAAATGACCCTTTTTTGGCAAAGTGCCTAGCTGTAGTTTTTTAACCCTAGCTCTGCCGGCACCTAGGGAAATCTAGCAAACCTATACATTTTTGAAAGCTAGACACCCTGGGGAATCCAGGATGGGGTGACTTGACTGGCTCTCACCAGGTTCTGTTACCCAGAATCCCTTGCAAACCTAAAAAATTGTCAAACAAAACACATTTTCCTCACATTTCTGTGGTGGAAAGTTCTGGAATCTGCATGGATCCACAAATTTTCACCCACCCCGCGTTCCCCAAAGTCTGCCGAGAAAAATGGTACCTCACTTGTGTGGGTAGGCCTAGTGCCGGCGACAGGAAACGGCGCAAAACGCAACGTGGACACACCACAATTTCACAGTGAAAAATGACCCTTTTTTGGCAAAGTGCCTAGCTGTAGTTTTTAACCCTAGCTCTGCCGGCACCCAGGGAAACCTAGCAAACCTATATATTTTTGAAAACTAGACACCCTGGGGAATCCAGGATGGGGTGACTTGACTGGCTCTCACCAGGTTCTGTTACCCAGAATCCCTTGCAAACCTAAACAATTGTCAAAAAACCACATTTTCCTCACATTTCTGTGGTGGAAAGTTCTGGAATCTGCGTGGATTCACAAATTTCCACCCACCCCGCGTTTCCCAAAGTCTTCCGAGAAAAATGGTACCTCACTTGTGTGGGTAGGCCTAGTGCCCGCGACAGGAAACGGCAGAAAACGCAACGTGGACACACCACAATTTCACAGTGAAAAATGACCCTTTTTTGGCAAAGTGCCTAGCTGTAGTTGTTTAACCCTAGCTCTGCCGGCACCTAGGGAAACCTAGCAAACCTATACATTTTTGAAAACTAGACACCCAGGGGAATCCAGGATGGAGTGACTTGACTGGCTCTCACCAGGTTCTGTTACCCAGAATCCCTTGCAAACGTAAACAATTGTCCAAAAAAACACATTTTCCTCACATTTCTGTGGTGGAAAGTTCTGGAATTTGCGTGGATCCACAAATTTCCACCTACCCCGCGTTCCCCAAAGTCTTCTGAGAAAAATGGTACCTCACTTGTGTGGGTAGGCCTAGTGCCCGTGAGAGGAAACGGCGCAAAACGCAACGTGGACACACCACAATTTCACAGTGAAAAATGACCCTTTTTTGGCAAAGTGCCTAGCTGTAGTTTTTTAACCCTAGCTCTGCCGGCACCTAGGGAAACCTAGCAAACCTATACATTTTTGAAAACTAGACACCCAGGGGAATCCAGGATGGAGTGACTTGACTGGCTCCCACCAGGTTCTGTTACCCAGAATCCCTTGCAAACCTAAAGGATTGTCAAAAAAAACACATTTTCCTCACATTTCTGTGGTGGAAAGTTCTGGAATCTGCGTGGATCCACAAATTTCCACCCACCCCGCGTTCCACAAAGTCTGCCGAGAAAAATGGTACCTCACTTGTGTGGGTAGGCCTAGTGCCCGTGACAGGAAACGGCGCAAAACGCAACGTGGACACACCACAATTTCACAGTGAAAAATGACCCTTTTTGGCAAAGTGCCTAGCTGTACTTTTTTAACCCTAGCTCTGCCGGCACCCAGGGAAACCTAGCAAACCTATATATTTTTGAAAACTAGAGACCCTGGGGAATCCAGAATGGGGTGACTTGACTGGCTCTCACCAGGTTCTGTTACCCAGAATCCCTTGCAAACCTAAACAATTGTCAATAAACCACATTTTCCTCACATTTCTGTGGTGGAAAGTTCTGGAATCTGCGTGGATTCACAAATTTCCACCCACCCCGCGTTTCCCAAAGTCTTCTGAGAAAAATGGTACCTCACTTGTGTGGGTAGGCCTAGTGCCCGCGACAGGAAACGGCACAAAACGCAACGTGGACACACCACAATTTCACAGTGAAAAATGACCCTTTTTTGGCAAAGTGCCTAGCTGTAGTTTTTGAACCCTAGCTCTGCCGGCACCTAGGGAAACCTAGCAAATCTATACATTTTTGAAAACTAGACACCCAGGGGAATCCAGGATGGGGTGACTTGCCTGCCTCTCACCAGGTTCTGTTACCCAGAATCCCTTGCAAACCTAAACAATTGTCAAAAAAACCACATTTTCCTCACATTTCTGTGGTGGAAAGTTCTGGAATCTGCATGGATCCACAAATTTCCACCCACCCCACGTTCCCCAAAGTCTTCTGAGAAAAGTGGTTCCTCACTTGTGTGGGTAGGCCTAGTGCCCGCGACAGGAAACGGCGCAAACGCAACGTGGACACGCCACAATTTCACAGTGAAAAATGACCCTTTTTTGGCAAAGTGCCTAGCTGTAGTTTTTGAACCCTAGCTCTGCCGGCACCTAGGGAAACCTAGCAAACCTATACATTTTTGAAAACTAGACACCCAGGGGAATCCAGGATGGAGTGACTTGACTGGCTCTCACCAGGTTCTGTTACCCAGAATCCCTTGCAAACGTAAAACATTGTAAAAAAAAACACATTTTCCTCATATTTCTGTGGTGGAAAGTTCTGGAATCTGCATGGATCCACAAATTTCCACCTACCCGCGTTCCTCAAAGTCTTCCGAGAAAAATGGTACCTCACTTGTGTGGGTAGGCCTAGTGCCCGCGACAGGAAACGGCGCAAAACGCAATGTGGACACACCACAATTTCACAGTGAAAAATGACCCTTTTTGGCAAAGTGCCTAGCTGTAGTTTTTGAACCCTAGCTCTGCCGGCACCTAGGGAAACCTAGCAAACCTATACATTTTTGAAAGCTAGACACCCTGGGGAATCCAGGATGGGGTGACTTGACTGGCTCTCACCAGGTTCTGTTACCCAGAATCCCTTGCAAACCTAAAAAATTGTCAAACAAAACACATTTTCCTCACGTTTCTGTGGTGGAAAGTACTGGAATCTGCATGGATCCACAAATTTTCACCCACCCCGCGTTCCCCAAAGTCTGCCGAGAAAAATGGTACCTCACTTGTGTGGGTAGGCCTAGTGCCGGCGACAGGAAACGGCGCAAAACGCAACGTGGACACACCACAATTTCACAGTGAAAAATGACCCTTTTTTGGCAAAGTGCCTAGCTGTAGTTTTTTAACCCTAGCTCTGCCGGCACCCAGGGAAACCTAGCAAACCTATATATTTTTGAAAACTAGACACCCTGGGGAATCCAGGATGGGGTGACTTGACTGGCTCTCACCAGGTTCTGTTACCCAGAATCCCTTGCAAACCTAAACAATTGTCAAAAAACCACATTTTCCTCACATTTCTGTGGTGGAAAGTTCTGGAATCTGCGTGGATTCACAAATTTCCACCCACCCCGCGTTTCCCAAAGTCTTCCGAGAAAAATGGTACCTCACTTGTGTGGGTAGGCCTAGTGCCCGCGATAGGAAACGGCAGAAAACGCAACGTGGACACACCACAATTTCACAGTGAAAAATGACACTTTTTTGGCAAAGTGCCTAGCTGTAGTTTTTGAACCCTAGCTCTGCCGGCACCTAGGGAAACCTAGCAAACCTATACATTTTTGAAAACTAGACACCCAGGGGAATCCAGGATGGAGTGACTTGACTGGCTCTCACCAGGTTCTGTTACCCAGAATCCCTTGCAAACGTAAAACATTGTAAAAAAAAACACATTTTCCTCATATTTCTGTGGTGGAAAATTCTGGAATCTGCATGGATCCACAAATTTCCACCTACCCCGCGTTCCTCAAAGTCTTCCGAGAAAAATGGTACCTCACTTGTGTGGGTAGGCCTAGTGCCCGCGACAGGAAACGGCGCAAAACGCAATGTGGACACACCACAATTTCACAGTGAAAAATGACCCTTTTTTGGCAAAGTGCCTAGCTGTAGTTTTTGAACCCTAGCTCTGCCGGCACCTAGGGAAACCTAGCAAACCTATACATTTTTGAAAGCTAGACACCCTGGGGAATCCAGGATGGGGTGACTTGACTGGCTCTCACCAGGTTCTGTTACCCAGAATCCCTTGCAAACCTAAAAAATTGTCAAACAAAACACATTTTCCTCACGTTTCTGTGGTGGAAAGTTCTGGAATCTGCATGGATCCACAAATTTTCACCCACCCCGCGTTCCCCAAAGTCTGCCGAGAAAAATGGTACCTCACTTGTGTGGGTAGGCCTAGTGCCGGCGACAGGAAACGGCGCAAAACGCAACGTGGACACACCACAATTTCACAGTGAAAAATGACCCTTTTTGGCAAAGTGCCTAGCTGTAGTTTTTTAACCCTAGCTCTGCCGGCACCCAGGGAAACCTAGCAAACCTATATATTTTTGAAAACTAGACACCCTGGGGAATCCAGGATGGGGTGACTTGACTGGCTCTCACCAGGTTCTGTTACCCAGAATCCCTTGCAAACCTAAACAATTGTCAAAAAACCCACATTTTCCTCACATTTCTGTGGTGGAAAGTTCTGGAATCTGTGTGGATTCACAAATTTCCACCCACCCCGCGTTTCCCAAAGTCTTCCGAGAAAAATGGTACCTCACTTGTGTGGGTAGGCCTAGTGCCCGCGACAGGAAACGGCAGAAAACGCAACGTGGACACACCACAATTTCACAGTGAAAAATGACACTTTTTTGGCAAAGTGCCTAGCTGTAGTTTTTGAACCCTAGCTCTGCCGGCACCTAGGGAAACCTAGCAAATCTATACATTTTTGAAAACTAGACACCCAGGGGAATCCAGGATGGGGTGACTTGACTGCCTCTCACCAGGTTCTGTTACCCAGAATCCCTTGGAAGCCTAAACAATTGTCAAAAAAATCACATTTTCCTCACATTTCTTTGGTGGAAAGTTCTGGAATCTGCATGGATCCACAAATTTCCACCCACCCCGCGTTCCCCAAAGTCTTCCGAGAAAAATGGTACCTCACTTGTGTGGGTAGACCTAGTGCCCGTGACAGGAAACGGCGCAAAACGCAACGTGGACACGCCACAATTTCACAGTGAAAAATGACCCTTTTTTGGCAAAGTGCCTAGCTGTAGTTTTTTAACCCTAGCTCTGCCGGCACCTAGGGAAACCTAGCAAACCTATACATTTTTGAAAACTAGACACCCAGGGGAATCCAGGATGGAGTGACTTGACTGGCTCTCACCAGGTTCTGTTACCCAGAATCCCTTGCAAACGTAAAAAATTGTCCAAAAAAACACATTTTCCTCACATTTCTGTGGTGGAAAGTTCTGGAATCTGCGTGGATCCACAAATTTCCACCTACCCCGCGTTCCCCAAAGTCTTCTGAGAAAAATGGTACCTCACTTGTGTGGGTAGGCCTAGTGCCCGCGAGAGGAAACGGCACAAAACGCAACGTATACACACCACAATTTCACAGTGAAAAATGACCCTTTTTTGGCAAAGTGCCTAGCTGTAGTTTTTGAACCCTAGCTCTGCCGGCACCTAGGGAAACCTAGCAAACCTATACATTTTTGAAAACTAGACACCCAGGGGAATCCAGGATGGAGTGACTTGACTGGCTCCCACCAGGTTCTGTTACCCAGAATCCCTTGCAAACCTAAAGAATTGTAAAAAAAAACACATTTTCCTCACATTTCTGTGGTGGAAAGTTCTGGAATCTGCGTGGATCCACAAATTTCCACCCACCCCGCGTTCCCCAAAGTCTTACGAGAACAATGGTACCTCACTTGCGTGGGTGGGTCAAGGACCCGCGACAGGCAAGGGCCCAAAACCTATTGAGGCGACATCAAAATTACCTATCACCAACCAACCTGGTTTTGCAAGGGGGGTCCCATGAGTTTTTGGCCCGGGGCTCGGCGGCCATCTAGGGAAACCTACCAAACCCACACATTTCTGGAAACTAGACACCCGGGGGAGTCCAGCGAGGTATGGCTTGGGTGGGTCCCCCAACATTCTCCTACCCAGAATCCCCTGCAAACCTCAAATTTTGCTGAAAAAATCACTTTTTTCTCAAATTTCTGTGTGGGAAAGTTCTGGAATCTGCGTGGATCCACAAATTTCCTCCCACCCAGCTTTCCCCCAGGTCTCCCGATAAAAATGGTACCTCACTTGTGTGGGTAAGCATAGAGGCTGCAATAGGAAATGGCCAAATTGTACTGTGGAGACTTCAAAATTACCTATAACAAAACTACCTGGTTTTGGGGGGGGGCACCTGAGATTTTGGCGCCGGGCTCGGCGGCCATCTTGGGAAAGTACCAAACCCAAACATTTCTGAAAACTAGACACCCGGGGGAGTCCAATGAGGTATAGCTTGCGTGGATCCCCCAACTTTTTCCTAGCCAAAATGCCATGCAAACCTCAAATTTAGCTGAAAAAACCACATTTTCCACATATTTTTGTGTGGAATCACCATGCCGGCACAAATGTCCTACCCCACAGCGTTCCCCTGAGTCTCCCGAGTAAAATGATACCTCACTTGTGTGGGTGGGGCAACGGCCTGTGACTGGGAAGAGCCCAAAACATAGGGAATAAGGGTATAGCACTGAGAATTCTAAGCGCTACATTTTTTTAAAAATACGTTTTTAGCCAATTCTGCATTGGACAGCCACACAAGTGAGGTATCATTTTACTCGGGAGACTCAGGGGAACGCTGTGGGGTAGGACATTTGTGCCGGCACGATGATTCCACACAAAAATATGTGGAAAATGTGTTTTTTCCAGCTAAATTTGAGGTTTGCATGGCATTACTTTCCCAAGGTGGCCGCCGAGCCCGGCGCCAAAATCTCAGGTGCCCCCCCCCAAAACCAGGTAGTTTTGTTATAGGTAATTTTGAAGTCTCCACAGTACGATTTGGGCCATTTCCTGTTGCAGCCACTATGCCTACCCACACAAGTGAGGTACCATTTTTATAGGGAGACCTGGGGGAACGCTGGGTGGGAGGAAATTTGTGGATCCACGCAGATTCCAGAACTTTCCCACACACAAATTTGAGAAAAAAGGGATTTTTTCAGCGAAATTTGCGGTTTGCAGGGAATTCTGGGTAGGAGAATGTTGGGGGACCCACACAAGCCATACCTCGCTGGACTCCCCCGGGTGTCTAGTTTCCAGTAATCTGTGGGTTTGGTAGGTTTCCCTAGATGGCCGCCGAGCCCCGGGCCAAAACTCATGGGACCCCCTTGCAAAACCAGGTTGGTTTGTGATAGGTAATTTTGATGTCGCCTCAATAGGTTTTGGGCCCTTGCCTGTCGCGGGTCCTTGACCCACCCACGCGAGTGAGGTACCATTTTTATCGGGATACCTGGGGGAACGCTGGGTGGGAGGAAATTTGTGGATCCACGCAGATTCCAGAACTTTTCCACACAGAAATTTGAGAAAAAAGTGATTTTTTTCAGCAAAATTTACGGTTTGCAGGGGATTCTGGGTAGGAGAATGTTCGGGGACCCACGCAAGCCATACCTCGCTGGACTTCCCCGGGTGTCTAGTTTCCAGAAATGTGTGGGTTTGGTAGGTTTCCCTAGATGGCCGCCGAGCCCCGGGCCAAAAACTCATGGGACCCCCTTGCAAAACCAGGTTGGTTTGTGATAGGTAATTTTGATGTCGCCTCAATAGGTTTTGGGCCCTTCCCTGCCGCGGGTACTTGGCCCACCCATACAAGTGAGGTACCATTTCTATTGGGATACTTGGAGAAATGCTGGGGGGTTGGAAATTTGTTGTTACTTTCTGCAGCGTGAAAATTTGAGCACAATAATGCAACGAAAATGTGACAGTCACATTTTGAGGTTTGCAGGACATTGTGGGTAAGATAACTTGTTGGGTTCCACAAGAGAAACATCACCATGTACTCCCATGGGTGTTTAGTTTACGACAAAATCTACAGTTGGTAGGTTATTCTTAGATGAAATGTACACCTTGGCAGAGAGACAAAAAAGATTACTGCACAGCCATCTATTCCTCAAGCACACACACATACTGGTGGGATTTGGCACGAGGGCGAGTGATGGTTCAGTATATACAATTTTATTAACAAGAGATTTCACAAAAATGAAATGCACTGTCAATAATTGAAAGGACAGAAAACTGAACCATTGACTCGCAGCTCGTGAGCTGTAAAGCCACGACAAGGCACCAACCGCTTTACAGGCCATTCACACACCTTTCATACATGATACACACAAGACCATTCACACCACCAGGCACAAAACCAACACATTACAACATTCACAAAAAGGGACAAGGTACACCCTGCTTGACAAAAAGAGAAAAGACAAATATTTCTGCACAACCACCTATTCCTCAAGCACACATACATACTGGTTGGATTTGGCACGAGGGTGAGTGATGGTTCAGTATATACAGTTGTATTAACCAGAGATTTCACAAAAATGAAATGCACTGTTAATAATTGAAAGGACAAGAAACTGAACCATTGACTCACAGCTCGTGAGCTGTAACGCCACGACAAGGCACCAACCTCTTTACAGGCCATTCATACACCTTTCATACGTGTGACACATACAAAATCATTCACACCGCCAGCCGCGGGCCCAACACATTACAACACTCACACCAGCAGACAGCGCCATTCATGGGCCCATCACTTTCACACGCCCACATTCCTGACACATCAACCACACCAGCTCACGGAATGCGTGGAGTGGCGTTTGGCTAGCAGTGTGTGTAGTGACCAGCAGCAAGTCACTACTCACACACCGCCAGCCAAGCGCCACTCCACCCACACCGCCAGCCAAGCGCAAGTCCATGCACACCGCCAGCCAAGCGCCAGTCCACTCACACCGCCAGCCAAGCGCAAGTCCACCCACACCGCCAGCCCATTGCCAGTCCACCCACACCGCCAGTCCACTCACACCGCCAGCCAAGCACCAGTCCACCCACACCGCCAGCCAAGCGCCAGTCCATGCTCACCGCCAGCCAAGCGCCAGTTCACGCACACCGCCAGCCAAGCGCCAGTCCACGCACACCGCCAGCCAAGCACCAGTCCACGCACACCGCCAGCCAAGCGCCAGTCCACACACACCACCAGCCAAACGCCAGTCCACGCACACCGCCAGCCAAGCGTCAGTCCATGCACACCGCCAGCCAAGTGCCAGTCCACGCACACCGCCAGCCAAGCGCCAGTCCAAACACACTGCCAGCCAAGCACCAGTCCACGCACACCACCAGCCAAGTGCTAGCCTACACACACCGCCATCACATTTAGGATTTTTTAATACAAAAAAGAAAACACAAACAAATTGCAAATAGATACAAATCTACTAACACAAAATCTGAAACTAAATACATTGCACAAATGCCAACCTTGAAACTGAACAAAAAATATAAAACAATAGAGACCAGGCAGTTCACTTTACCACTCATGGATGCTCCCAAAAATTCTTTTGCGTGTGGTACATTCTAAAACAAGCAGGCACACACAGCCCAGGGTTAGGACACTCGGGGCAGTACATACGAGTCTCCTTCCGCGTACCTCTTCGCCAACAGACTCTACATCTCCTACTGGGAGAGTCTTTTGAGGGTGTGGGAGGAATGTGATCAGGAAAGTGGCGATCTTTCAATCTAGCCACATCCTCCACCACTCCAACTCTAGGAACACTTGCCTGTTCCACTACAACAAGGCTGCCTATTACAGACTCCTGAAACTTAGCAAAAGTCATCTTTGACTCAGGACAAGAATCCTTGAATACAACAAAACCATTAAAGGTTGTCAAGTGGAAGAGATGGATAGCCAACTTCTTATACCAAATGTAAGCCTTACGAAGAGCAGCATAAGGTTCCAACCTCTGATCTACTCTGTCAACACCACCCATGTGCCTATTATAGTCTAAAATGCACACAGGTTTGCGCGCTTCAGCAACCTGACCCCAAACAGTCACAGGTGAAGTGCTTTCATCATGGATGGTAGTCAGCATGTAGACATCTCTCCTGTCTGAAAACTTCACAGCTAGAAGTTCCTCGCAACGCAACGCACTGCACTGTCCCCGCACAAGCTTTTGACAAACTAGTTCTTTAGGGAAACCTTTACGGTTAGAGCGGATTGTGCCACAAGCAACAGTGTCCACTTTGGCCAATTCCCTGAACAACCGCACACCAGTGTAGAAGTTATCTACATATAAATGGTGACCTTTGTTAAAAAGTCCTCTACCAAGTTCCCACACAATTTTCTCAGTCACTCCAAAAGTGGACGGACAACCAGGGGGGTTAATCCTGGATTCCTTACTGGTGTACACCCTGAAATTAGAGACATATTCAGTCCTACTGTCACACAGCATATACAGCTTAATTCCATAGCGTGCCTTCTTACTAGGAATGTATTGGCTAAAAACCAAGCGGCCCTTGAACAAGACCAAAGACTCATCCACTGCTATTTCTTTCCCTGGAGCATAGATCTCAGAAAATTGATCTACAAAGTGATCAATGACAGGCCGAATCTTAAAAAGACGATCACACTCAGGGTGATCTCGTGGCAACGCTAAACCATTATCGACAAAATGCAGCATCCGAAGCAGAAGCAAATACCTATCTCGACTCATGACTGCCGGAAATATAGCAGTTGCCATCAAGGGACTAGTAGACCAATATGAAGACATTGATGGCTTCCTTAGCAAGCCCATCAAAAAAGTTAATCCCAAGAACTTCTTCATCTCTTCCAGATTTGTGGGAGTCCACCGGGTAGCTCTAGAATGGGGCTTAAGGCTGGCACTGTTGTCCCTCAAAAACTGTTCGGCATACAAATTAGTCTGCCAAAAACACATCGTCCATAAACAACTGAAAAAATGTTATCGGCAAAAGGTTTTCTGTATTCACTTTACACCCTGGAACACCAGTAAAGTCTGGCAATGCCGGCTGCACCATGCCTGGGGCAACCCAGAGGTCATCACTTCCAACTGGAAGCCTTGCAGCCCCAGGCTGCAACCCAGATGCCTCTTGCCGCACTATACCAACGGGAAGCCTTGCAGCCCCAGGCTGCAGCCCAGATGCCTCTTGGCGCACTATCGGCACATCAATGTCCTCCTCTAACACAGGCACTTCATCCGCACTAAGAGTAGCTTCATCCGCACTGAGAGTAGCTTCATCATCCGATGATTCCATGTGGAGAGAAAACTCACTGCCTGAATCTTCCCCTCCCTCCTCTGCCTCAGATGCAGAGTCAGTCTCTGAACCATGGTCAGAGGAAGACTCAAAAAGCATACCAACAACCTGCTGAGCAGTAATCCTGCGGCTAGCCATTATCCTTACTAAGAAAGGAGACTGCACAAACAAGTCAACAACAACCAACACTGTGCAAAATAAGTAAGTAAAAAAAATGTGTGCCTTTATCACAAAGATCTATATACTCAAAAACTATACGATTCACTTGCAAGAGACAGATACACTCACCAGCACCTACTCTGCAGAGAGACAGCAAAAACGATATCCCACTAGAAAGAAAAAAACAAAACCAATTACTCACAAGACAACAAAATACACATCGAGCACAAATGCAAAAAGTTTTTGACACTCAAAAAACAGAAGCCAAACATACTGCTATTATTACACCATTTGCAAAAAACACATTCATGCAGAGAAATGAAAAACATTTACATTGTACAAAAAAGTCTCTTACCAAACACATGCAACTACACAAACCGCAGAACCACCAGTAACGAAACCGCAACCTGGAACAGTCTAAAGAGCAAAAGCCTTGAACTAGAACAAAAAGGGAGAAATAAAGCATTACAATTGCAATTCACAAGAAATAAAACAATTAACATTATAACACACTATGTCACTACCCAAATGGGGGCAGAAAGGCCAAATAAACGGGCAGATCTGCCCCCAGGGGGCAGAATACACATAAAAAAATATATGTCCCCTGGAAGCGACCCTTGCCCAAGGGGTCGCTTCCAATTTATTTATTTTTAAATCCCTGGCTCTAGTGGGCTTTTCTGCCCCCCCCCCTCCCTGGGGCCAGAAATGCCAAAAAATGCAGGTGATCTGTCCCCAGAGGGGGGCAGAAAAGTCTTTAAAATTATTTAGGCCTCTGGAAGCGACCCTTGCCCAAGGGGTCGCTTCCAATTTAATAAAAACAAATTCCCTGGCTCTTGTGGGCTTTTCTGCCCCCCCCCCTGGGGCCAGAAACACCCAAAAAAATCTGGCGACCTCTCCCCAGGGGGGGGGGCAGAAAAGTCTTAAAAATAATTATCCCCCATAGGAAGCGACCCTTGCCCAAGGGGTCGCTTCCATTTAAAAATTAAAAAACTCCCTGGTGTCTAGTGGGGTTTTCTGCCCCCCCTGGGCCAGAAACGCCCAAAAAATTGGCCGATCTGTCCCCAGAGGGGGCAGAAAAGTCTTAAAATTATTATGTCCCCATAGGAAGCGACCCTTGCCCAAGGGCTTGCTTCCTTTTTGCAAAAAAGACATCCCTTGTGTCTAGTGGGGGCATTCCTGCTGCACGATCGCGACGCTGTGCGCGATCGTGCAGCAGGAATGCCCTGCATTGAGCCATCAGGGGAGAGGAGACACTGTTTCCTCTCCCCCGATGGCTCAAGGCGTGTGGATCTGCCCCCCCGGCCCCACCGGAGACCAAAACTTACCTCTTCCTCCTTGGGACGCCTGGAAGCAAATGGCTTCCAGGCGTCCCAGCGCTTCCTGATGACGTCGGCGCGCGCAGTGCGCGCTGACGTCACAGGATCGCCGAGGGGGGGGGTTGGGGTGGCAGCGGAAACTCTTCCGCTGCCATCCCTGCCTGGGTGTGAATTTGGGCTACCCATGGGGGGAGCGCCAGCGCTTCCCCCATGGGTGGGTGCCATGACGGAGCGGTTCCGTCATGAGATCAGCCCAACCGATGCTCATGACGGAACCGCTCCGTCATGAGCATCGAAGGGGTTAAAACAGAGTCCAAAACCAAACTAACATCCTACTAAAAAAAGCCCAAATGGCGGTTACCTTTGAAAATTGCTAAAAGCCTAAAAAATATAAACAACGAAGCGGGAGGAATGGCGCAAGACGTACCCCCAATACAACTGTGGAATTAAGAGGAGGTGGGAGGGAGGAAAACTGTATTTAAATGTAATCAACTATGGTGCCGAAACTACACACAGGCAAACAGAAATAGAGCTGGAAACCAAGAAAAAAAGTAGAACAGACATAGAACTGTAGTGTGATGAGACAGTACTTAGTACCTGCTACATGCTAGGAACGGAAGAGAAAAAGGAGGGACAAAGAGGCAGGACTGACCACTGGCAAGCAAGGATTGTTGAAGGACAAATGAAAAACAAAAGCAAACAATGGGTGGAGTTGGAACTCCACAAGCAATTACCACAGGTCGCTAAGCGACAGTGCAAGCGCTGCCTAGGCTCGACCTAAAAAGGACAATGCAGAGAAATTCAAAAAACAAAAATTATTCAAAGTCCCAAGTGAGGAGCAAAATCATGTGAATAACAGACAGCATCACTAGTAGATCCAAACTGTGGAATAGTATACCAACGCACATTCGACTGACTCAGGACCATTTATCATTCTGGAAACTCCTGAAAATGTGGATCTACAGCCAGTAGTTCCCCTCGGGACGGTTAGGCTTATGTCCCGAGGGGGTCCCAGTTGCACTTAACAAATGTTTTACAATAATAATAATAATAATAATAATAGAAAAAGGATAATTTTCTGGCTCACCCTGATAATCAAGGGTTTTTCTAAATTATTTTTGCATATGAAAATACAGAAACTGCTAAATCACTGACATGAGCAAATGTATCATTTCGTCACCAAAGCAGAGCATATAAAAAAACAAGCGTCATATATTTTTAACATCTAACCACTATTCTACTACATGAATAATTATTCAGCACCCTATACACTAATGTTGCCTAGAAAACACTAGGAGGCATATTCACAACAGAATGGTGGAGCATGGTGTTATGCCACAATTGGTAACGCCGTGCTCTGATAGTCTGAAAACGCAGGGATTAGGGCTTAGGGGAGCCTGGGTGTGCTTCCTGCTTCAAGCAGAAACAGAAGATGACGACGCGAGGCGCCAGTCCGGCACCAAGGTAAGTAACTTTTCAAATGTATTTTTCTATTCCCCCACCCCGCACCAGCCCCACCCATGCTACTCTGTGGCAGCCGCCACTGGCTTAGGATTGGTAGGAAGGTGACCTTTTTACACTTTGCATCTTGTGGGATACTTTTGCTGCTTGATGCGAGAGATGGCAGGTGATTTGTGTGGCACCATGGTAAATATGCCTCTGAATCATGGTTCAACCCATTCTGTGAGCACACTCACTGGACCCAGCAATGCTAGTGAGTGAAAGAGGTGGAGACCACCGGCATGACTTCCTTCTCTCCATAGCATATGTATGCTCATGGAGGCTGGGAAAAGCGTGACCTTGATGGTGACTTGCTTTGAATATGGTATATTAATCTAGATGAGGGTTCATGATCTCCTGAATGGTCCGTTTCTCATCATTGCATGCATTTACTAACATACATAACCCTATAACAAGTATTCCGTATGGTGCATGTACAGCCTTATAAACTCTTTTGTATTAGCAGGTCTCTCTCTCCTCCTGCTCCTGGAGGCCAAGACAGGATGAAGAGGAACCAGAGAAAGCAGAATTCCCCTGTGCTTACTGAACCAAAACATGAATACTTAGCTTTCTATAACCTAAGTTTACAGAGTATTATCATAGATAAAAAAACATCTTCCTAGTCATATATTTCTTCACATACTTGTAAAATGACATTATTTATCAATCTTCTACTTTTGCAATGGGCAGTAGAAAAATTGCTTGTCAGCTGTTGATTGCTGAATTCAGGCATTCAAAGAATTCACAATTTTGCTCACTTGGGACCTTATTATGAGCAGTTCAGTTAATTTTGATCCCTGCTTAAACACCTGTTTTCACAAGCATCATAATTACAAATTGTGTAGCAATTACTGCACCACTTAGATATTATCTTGGAAAAATGTTGGCAGGTCAAACCTGTTTAAATTTGCTAGGGAAAAATGCCTACATTCCAAAACTTGGGGATAAGGTGTGACAAACTCAAATTGCTCTAGTTGGCAAAACCTAGACTTAAAGGTAATTATTACACTTAGTAAATTCTGAACCCCTGGGTATAAGATTTCAACTTGCGCGATAGTTACCTCAACCTCTTCCGGGTCAGTTGTAATGAGGGCCATAGTTTAAACATCACCAGTTGATGTACTGGGGTAAGGGCTTTTGCCTGCAACAAGAAATAACAAGCATTTGCAATGCAATAGGTCTCGCATTCACGCAAGTTTGAGCTATTGGCATTGTTAAATGACAATGCCTTTTATTTATGTTTTGGGTTTTAAAACATAAATAAAAGGCATTGTCATTTACAATACTAATAGCTTAAACTCTTGCAAATGCGAGACCTATTGCATTGCAATAAAGGGCCTTCTCGACCGCTTGTTAGATTGTAAATATTAGAGGAAGAGACCGGCCTGCGACGTCTTCAAAGTAGTGATAAATAGTGCAGTGAAGAAGATGTGTAAGTGTTGTAAATTACACAGACACAAAGTGTGAAGTGAGAGTTACATATGATCAGAGCTATAAACACTAACAAAGCGCTCCAACACCTTTCGTTCTGTGATTACACTGTCGTGGCTCAGGAGGAAGAGTTGGAGGGGGGGTTATTTCCTGCCCTCTCCGTGATTTGAGTGTGCAGTGTGGCATTGCGTAATGTCATTGCTATCTTTGGCCTAATAAAAAACACTCCAGCTGTAGTAGGGCCCTGGCTTCACCTCCTGGTGCGAGGGCGGGCTGTGCTTTATGTCAGGCATGGAGGGAGGGAGGGATGGTCTTGGCTGCAGCTCCGGCCTCGTACAGTGCCCCTGCTATTACTAGTGAGCTAGAGGCACTGAGGTGGTTGCATTGGTATTGGTGGTGGTGGTATTGGTATTGGTGGTGTTGGTATTGGTGGTGGTATTGGTGGTGGTATTGGTGGTGTTGGTGGTGCTGGTATTGATGGTATTGGCTGGAAGGTGGTGGTATTGGTGGTGGTGGCATTGGTGGTTTTGGTGGTATTGGTGGTGGGGGGTTTGGTGGTGGGGGATTGGTGGGGGATTGGTGGTGGTGGTACTGGTATTGGTGGTGGTGGTATTGGTGGTATTGGCATTGGTGGTTGTGGTATTGGTGGTGATATTGGTGGTGGGGTATTGGTGGTGGTATTGGTGGTGGTATTGGTGGTGGTGGTGGTATTGGTGGTGGTATTGGTGGTGGTATTGGTGGTGGTATTGGTATTGGTACTGGTGGTGGTGGTATTGGTGGTGGTATTGGTATTGGTGGTGGTGGTATTGGTGGTGGTATTGGTGGTGGTGGTATTGGTGGTGGTAGTGATGGTGGTGGTGGTATTGGTGGTATTGGTGGTGCTATTGGTGGTGGTATTAGTGGGGTTAGTGGGGTTATTGGTGGTGGTGGTATTGGTGGCGATGGTGGTATTGGTGGTGGTATTGGAGGTGGTGGTATTGGTGGTGGTGGTGTCGGTGGTTGTATTGGTGGTGGTGGTATTGGTGGTGGTATTAGTGGTGGTGGTGGTGGTATTAGTGGTGGTGGTGGTATTAGTGGTGGTGGTGGTATTGGTGGTGGCATTGGTGGTGGTGGTGGTATTGGTGGTGGTATTGGTGGTGGTGGTATTGGTGGTGGTATTGGTGGTGGTGGTATTGGTGGTATTAGTGGAGCTATTGGTGGTGGTGGTATTGGTGGTGATGGTGGTATTGGTGGTGGTGGTATTGGTGGTGGTGGTGGTAATGGTGGTGGTGGTATTGGTGGTGGTGGTATTGGTGGTGGTGGTGGTATTGGTGGTGGTGTTGGTGGTATTGATGGTGGTGGTGGTGATATTGGTGGAGGTGGTATTGGTGGAGGTGGTATTGGTGGTGGTGGTATTGGTGGTGATGGTATTGGTGGTGATGGTATTGGTGGTGGTGGTATTGGTGGTGGTGGTATTGGTGGTGCTATTGGTGGTGGTATTAGTGGGGGTATTGGTGGTGGTGGTATTGGTGGCGATGGTGGTATTGGTGGTGGTATTGGTGGTGGTGGTGTTGGTGGTGGTATTAGTGGTGGTGGTGGTGGTATTAGTGGTGGTGGTGGTATTGGTGGTGGTGGTATTGGTGGTGGTATTGGTGGTGGTGGTATTGGTGGTGGTGGTATTGGTGGTGGTATTGGTGGTGGTATTGGTGGTGGTGGTATTGGTGGTGGTGATGGTGGTATTGGTGGTGGTGGTGGTGGTATTGGGGGTGGTGGTGTTGGTGGTGGTTTTGGTATTGGTGGTGGTATTGGTGGTGGTGGTATTGCTGGTGGTGGTATTGGTAGTGGTGGTGGTATTGGTGGTGGTGTTGGTGGTATTGATGGTGGTGGTGATATTGGTGGAGGTGGTATTGGTGGTGGTGGTATTGGTGGTGATGGTATTGCTGGTGGTGGTATTGGTGGTGTTGGTGTGGTATTGGTGGTGGTGGTATTGGTGGTGGTGGTGGTATTGGTGGTTTTGGTGGTAGTGGTATTGGTGGTGGTATTTGTGATGGTGGTTTTGGTGGTGGTGGTATTGGTGGTGGTGGTACTGGTGGTGGTGATATTGATGGTGGTGGTGGTATTGGTGGTGGTGGTGGTGGTATTGGTGGTATTGGTGGTGGTGGTATTGGTGGTGGTAGTATTGGCGGTGGTAGTATTGGCGGTGGTAGTATTGGCGGTGGTATTGGTGGTGGTGGTATTAGTGATATTGGTAGTGGTATTGGTGGTGGTGGTAATGGTGGTGGTGATATTGGTGTTATTGGTGGTGGTGTTGGTATTGGCATTGGTGGTGTTATTGGTGGTGATGGTATTGTTGATGGTGGTGGTATTGGTGGTGGTGCTATTGTTGATGGTGGTGGTATTGGTGGTGGGGGATTGGTGGTGGTGGTATTGGTGGTGGTGGTATTGGTGATGGTGGTGGTATTGGTTGTGGTGGTATTGGTGGTATTGGTGGTTGTATTGGTGGTTGTATTGGTGGTGGCATTGGTGGTGGTGGCATTGGTGGTGGTGTTGGTGGTGGTATTGGTGGTGGTATTGGTGGTGGTATTGGTGGTGGTATTGGTGGTGGTGGTATTGGTGGTGGTGTTGTTAATAAAACAGGCTTTTGAAAACAACCCGTCAGGTGGCTTTAGTACAAATGACATGTAACACAGATGTGCTGTTGTCAGCTTCAGCCCATTAGCACAGGATTATGTGCTACCTGGAATTCACATGACTTAATTCGCTAATCATTTCTAAATCCATTTTACTTGGGGGTTGAAACAGACACGAGATAATGCTGGGTTAAAGTGATTGAAGACAGGCGCCCGTGTTACGGGGCGGCCGTGCTGCTTAAAAAAACACAAGGGGTTTCAGCTGAAGCAGCGCATGTCCGGCCTGCAGTAAGAGAAACTCAATAAAGTAAATAGTGCTTACAGTCTAAATAACAGGCCCTGTGTAACAACTGAAGTAAAAGGGTCAGTCGCCATGGGAGGGTACAAATGAAGACAAGGCCGTACTAAGGAGGGACTAAGAAGACTATTAACGAATCCAAAGGCAGCATTTACGAAAGACAATGACACAAGCCAATGAAAAATATGGGAGGAGAGTGGGCGCGGCTTCTCTCCCATACTCTACTACAGCAGTCTCGCAGAGCGAGCAGTGCATGCGCGCTGCCGCTAGGCTCGACCTAAAAACATAAAGCACTTTATTAATTGTAATTCGAACCGTGGAAAGAATGATTTCGCTCTTATTATGAAAAGGTAGTGCTTCAGTATACACAATATTTCATGTTCACATGGCTACCCTTTGTAAAGAAGCTGATATTTTACGAGCACAGTAATGGTTGACAGGGGAACCCTCTGTTATTCTGAATCTATATCAACAACAATGGTTCTGTCTGATCTACTCTGGCCTTTCAACACTTTGAATGGGTTTTCAGAGTGTGATTAACCACTGAAGAAGCTCACACACATCCTGTTTATAAGTTATTTTTAAAGGGGAATTATTACTTAGCCAAATCGTTTCGACATTGATATATGCACAGTTGCTCTATACAGAAATGTGAGGCAGTGCAGTGCTTGTCAAAAGGTGAAGATAGTGAAAAATGAAGAAATATCCAATTAAATGCCTAGCTTCATAGATTCAATGCTTCTCAATGGGCAATGATCAACTTACATTTTTGACCAATCATGATAAGCGTGGCAAATATATTACATCCAAGCATATACAAATAGAGCGTTAATGTTTCAACCCGTGGAATTGATCATTTATTAAACCAGGTCTTCTTCAGGCTCAAACAAATGGATGCACCCTGTCTTTTGTAGAAAACCCAGAAAGTGCAATTAGGCACCTCCAAACAGTACTGGGCAAAATGGACCAAATCTTTACCTAAATGATCAATGTATACAACAAAGATTTAGGGTCAAAAGCTCCTCAAAGAAATCCTGTGCTTACATCTACTGAAAGGTTTAATCCAAGCTGCCATCCACTGAGAAGCATTGTATGTATGTAGCCAAACATTTCTTTGGCTATTTTAAGAGGGCATTCAAACTAGAAGAATCCTCTTTTAACAACTGATGCCTTAATTCTTATAGTGCTTCCTAATGAAACACATACATAATAAATATGTAATGTACAATATTGTTCAGCAGGCTTGCTCTTAATGGAAAGCAGTACTTCCAGAGGCCTACTGCGTGAACTCAGGATAAACCCAACAAATTAATACATGTTTTAAAAGAGAACAGGGATACCTATATAAATAAGGTACACAAAAAGTGTGTACATGTAGGCTTTCTCTTCAGCTGAGTATAACTGTATACATGTTTTACACAATCTATTTACTCTGCGAAGTAAAATGACGTTCCTGTGCTTCCATGCAAGATAAACTCATTAATTATTGGTGAATATTATTTTGAACAGGATTCTCTGAATACCTGTAGTTTTTGTCTTAAGAAACATATGCAGTTTTGCGGGTAAGAACTCACGATGCAGCTGGGAAACACTGGTGCAGCCATTTGAGCGGGGTGGTTTCGGGGCCTGACATGCGCCTATACTATCTTTGTGCGCAGGCACATTTTGGGCATTATTGGCGCTACCCGCAAAAAATGTTGCCGCATTTGGCTTTGGAGTCGGATGACGTCCTTCCGACTCCGCTTTCGGCGGCGGTGCTCTGCGAGCGACCCCTCAACTAAAGGATGCACATCAACACTTTATTGGATGTGCCGATGACATGGGAAGATTGGGTTACGTGCTGTGAGTTGACTGGGCGCCTCACGGCGAATTGCAACTTACTGATAATACATTTTAAGTATTTGCAGCAGATGTATTATACGCCAGAACATCTGCATCGATATGGGTTGCGTGATGACTCCTGCTGTGTCCGCTGTGGGGTGGAGAATGCTGACTTTATGCATTTAGCTTGGGGCTGTAGGAATGTGGCGATATTCTGGGGTAAAGTGAAGCAAATCATCTCGCAGATGACTATGGAGAGGGTAGCATGCACGCCGCAGGTTTGTTTATTGGGTCTGCTGAAAGCAATTCAACCGAGCTATCGTAAACTGGTGGCTATTGCATTATTACTGGCCAAGAGACTAGTGACCAAAAACTGGGATGGGAAGACGGTGCCAACAGTGAAGGCGTGGTTTACGGACCTTGTAGATTGTAAAGATCAGTTAGACATTTATGCTGAGGAGCTTACGATTGCATCCAGGCCGAAAAATATTTGGAGCCCTGTAACAACTTACCTTTTGGGGAACCCTGATGTTTTCTGATAAGTCAAGGACTAGGTCTGCAGGTACTATCTGAGGGGAATGATAGGATTTGACAGAACAGATGAAGGTATTGCCGGTCCGCCAGGGGATGGTAGTGAGATGCGCATTGTACTGATTGTATTGAATGATATGAACAGATATGCACTGTAAGTTGTTAATCAAGTTGTACTGTTGAGGGATGGGATTACATTGAATAAATATGTATGACTCTTGGATGTATTGACAAAATGAATAAATAAAATATAAAAAAAAGAAACATGCAGTTTTAAGCATTCAATCCCTTTGTCATCAATATGCGTTGAAATGTGAATATTTTAATAACAATGCGACATGATAAGCAGCATAATTATAGACATCTTTATTGCAAAGCTTATAACCATCACAATATTTCACATCTTCACTACAATCTTAGAAATATGCTACAAGAATAAGGATTTCATTGAAAGTCAAGGACATTGCACTTTAGTCTTTTCATTAGCAACCCTGATCCAGCCCCACCCTTCTAAGTGTAGAAAAACAATTATCTTTACCAAGGCATGCATCACTTAAAATCACCAGCAGTATGCATTCTAGAATGATTCTTTGTTTGATGATGTTAGTTTGGGTTTATTGATGCACTGTGACATCATTCACCGCGTGGCACCTTCAAGAAAACAGAACATCATTCATGTTCTCACAGAAAATAGTAGTATTGGATTAGTCAGAATCTATGCAATGATTTAGAGTAGGGGAGGATATGGTATCCCTGCATTCATTTGAATTTCCTTTCCACATACTTTTTTTCCTTTTCCCATAATTAATCAACCTGGCCACTCAATTTAGTCCTCTGTTGCTGCATAATTCCACTGGATGTTACAATAGCATCTGCATTTGGCTCTCTTAGCAATGCCAAGAGCAAACAGGAAATTCAAGCAGGGTCCATACATATGCTAACCCTCCTTAATAGAGCCAATAACAAATTAGTTCCTTTTCAGGTGAGGTTTAACTAGGTTCCTGTTCTATAGGGATGAACCGAATGGGCCACTGGAGAGTAGTAAATGCAGATTGCCTAGAAATCTGCTCCTCCACTCCAGAGCAAAATGGTTGCTAAGCAACGTTCCGTTTTTCATCTCAGAATCCCACAGGCTCTTGGCTCAACCTGTCTTGAAGGGGTTTAAGGAGTTTCTCCAAGATCAGATTGGCCACAGGTCCATCAATCGGGTTGTCTATCCCCCAAGGAGACTGGAATTACACTATAGATGGAAATCTATAGGTTCACTGAAGAACCTCCCATTCTTAGGCCTACGTAAGGCATTAGTCCACCTTTTTTTCAAATAACCTAATGCTCGGGCACTCGGCAAAAGCGAAGGCGAAGCTACATGAGGGCATGAGGAAGCTTGGGTCAGACCTATCCATCTCCGTCTGGGGATTGATGCCTAGTTAGGGACCTTTGGTTATAAGTTGATTGAGAGACCCAAGTTTTAACAGTCTTGGTCTGCCAGAGGTAAAGGCGACCCCTCCCATTATCCACAATGCCGCCAGCACTTAGTAGTGCCTAAGTAGATAGTCCCTTCCCAGTTGGATGAAAAAGCCCAGTGGGCAAAAAAACTCCAGGGTGGCAGCAGAGTTGCAGGAGAGAAAAATGGGAACCAAGCAGTAGGAAGAGCACCAAGTAGACTGAACTGCAGGAAGCTCCAGGGAGCAACTAAAGAGAGGATAATTGCCAAACTGGAACTAGAAAATACTAAAAACAGGGCCAGAGCAAAGAAGCTATCAACAGGACTGATGATGCATTGCGATACAGAAGAAAATCAATTCCATCTCCTTTTAAACCCAAACCCCAGGAAATGACATCAGGAATAAAGGTGCACATGCATCAAAAAGTCAATAGCGATTCTTCAATTGCGATTTTTAAGGAATCGCAATTAAAGGATCGCTATTGCCTATGCATGTAGGAATCTCAAAAACAATTGCGATTCCTACACATTCCTTAATTGCGACTCGCAAATTGCGAGTCGCAATTAAGGAATGCCATCCCATTCATTCCTATGGGCCTACAGGCCCATAGGAATGAATTGGAGATTGCATTCGCAATTTGCGAGTACCAGTAGGTACTCGCAATTGCTCTTGCAATTTCAAGGGTGCAAGGGTGTCAAAATGACACCCTGTTGCACCCTGAAATTGTGATGTGCACCCATTGTGCGCACACACATGCCCCAAGGGCATGTGTGTGTGTAACCTAAAACTTTAAAAAATGCATTTTAGTGCATTTTTCAAAGTGTTTGCAAATTACAGACAAGTTTGATTTGTCTGTAATTTGCGGTCCCAAATAGCGAAGTCGCTATTTGAAAGTGCTTTTGCATTGCATTTAAGGAATCGCAAATTGCGATTCCTTAAATGCAATCGTAATTTAGGAATTCGCAAATAATTGCGAATTCTTAAATTGCGCATAGGAAACACTTTCATGCATCTCCAAAGGCCAATTTGCGATCGCAAACGGCCGATTTTTGCGAATCGCACCGTTTGCGATCGCAAAAACCTTTGATGCATGTGCCCCAAAGTTCCTGCCCTGATGCATTGGGAAGGCCTGATAATAGTAAATGAACAGGCAGCCATGTTGGACTGGGACAAATTACATCCCAAGGATCCTCACTAGAGGATTCTGGGAAGAAGAAAGCCTTAGGGAATGGAAGCACTGGAAGTGCCTCCTGGTGGTTATTCCCCAAGAAGATGAACAGAGGCATAGGGGATCGTAACGGTGGGCCGTCCGCCGTGAGGAAGTGAATGGGGGGTTTGCGGTGGTAACCGGGCTTCCTACACTCTCCTCGTAGTCTGCGCATTGCGAGCCTTGCCCACCCAAGAACGCCTCAGGGATCGGCATCCGGCAAGGCAGTGGAACGACAATCTCATTAGTTTGTGCTTCAAGACCAGCTTGTTTAAATTCCAAAGACCCCTCATCTCCCTCCCAAGAAATGCCTCACTGACAAAGCCATTCCCTTCTGTATTTATTGTGCATGCGAAACAGTGATACACATGCAGAATTTCCAGGTTTTTCATCTTTAGTGGACATTGCTTATTCAAGTTCTTTTTTTTAAAGCATGAGTTATAATGCCAGACACAGTTATTGTCTTACAATACAATTGCAAATCCTTCCCGAAAATATTCGCTACGTTCAACCAATATAAAATCAATGCACAAATTGATATTTGAATCACATTTATGATCTGTTTTTTATTTTTGCAGTTTTAAAGAGCGTGAACTTGACCCGAAGTTATGAGCACCAGTTACATTACAGAAGGACACATTTATTTTTGGTAGGCACAGGGAGATTTAGGGCCAAATGTACGTAGGTTTTATTTAGCGAGTTCCCAATAGCGATTTTTGCGATTGACTATTAGGAAATCGCAAACACCTATGTACAAATGTGTCCTTGACACATTTAGCAATTCCCAATGGGGTCGAAATTGACCTACCTCATTAATATTCATGAGGTAGGTCACCCATTGGGAATCGCTAAAAACACAGGGATGGTGGCCTGCTGGAGACAACAGACCATGGGGCATATCTACAAGGGCTGACGATATAATTATCGCCGCTTTAGCGTCCGTTTTCACGCCCTATTAGCAAGGACACGCTAACGCGTGAATCCATGCTTCTTCGCCCTTTTCTTATCGCCCAGCTTTGCATCTCTAATGAGATGCAAAGTGGGCGTTCCTTCCCGAAATAACTGGAGAAATGTCGCTAACCGACATTTCTCCAATTATCAAGGGAATCGCTAACAAGCATAGCGATAAGAAAAGTAGCGATAACCTCTGTTATCGCTACATTTCTAACGCCTGCTTCAAGACTGACTTAGCCATGATATCCTATGTAAGGTGGATATCATGGCTAAGTATGCCTTGCCCTATCATCAAGCTATCGCCAAACTTTGTGAGATTATCGCTGGATTTCCAGCGATAATCTCACATTTGGCAGTTAGCGCTTGGAATGTTATCGCTTTTGAGATAAGCGTTGCTAATAGCACGCTATCTCAGCGATAAAATTCCACGTTACCCGGCGATAATTATCCTAGCGCTAAGTGCGCTTAGCGATAATTATCGCCGGTCCTTGATGATATGCCCCCATGTCTCTTAAATTAAGCAACATTTTTTTTTAAATGCAGCCCGTTTTCCTTAAAGGAAAATGGGATGCGTTTCAAAAACAAAAATGAAAAGTTTCAGTTTCATTTTTTAAGAGCAGGCAATGGTCCCTGATACCACTGCCTGCTCTTAAAAATGTTTTTGCAACCATTCACAAAGGGGAAGGAGTACCCTGGGGACCCCTTCCCGTTTGTGAATGGGTTACCATCTACTTGAAGTAGGCAGTAAAATGCGAATGTTTTGCGACCGCATTTCGGTCGCAAAACATTCATACATAGCACTGCGAGTCGCTATTAGGAAGGGACGCCCTTAACACGCCCCTACCTAACACTGAATCGCAAAACCCAAATTGCGATTCGGTAACAAGTTACTGAATCACTATTTGAGCTTTGTACATGCCAAAAATCCTTTCTGTGTTTGCAAATGGGCCGATTCTGCTAATCGGCCCGTTTACAACCTGCAAAATGGTTTGTACTTGTGGCCCTAAGTGATTTGCCCAGAATCACAGAATGTTGAACCGACACCGAGACTTTAACCCGGTTCCCCAGGTCTAAAGTCGGCAGCTCTGGCTGTTATGCCACATCTTCTCCTCTACCTGCTTATCCTGAAAATGGAACCATCATTGATTGTGTGCACATAATGACGTACATTTTTTTTTACATTAGCAAAATGGCTGTTTCTTTCACTATTGTAATCAGAGGTGTATTTTAGTAAGGGATTAATTAGAGAAGGTCAAATCCAGACATACAAGTCTTTGAAAAAAACATAAAATTCCTGTTTAACTTTTGTGGCGTTTCACAAAGAGTCTCATTACGAATTCTCCATACAACACTAATAATAGTAGTAGCTCTAAATGCGTTTCATTGAACATACGTAGCTCTCAGTACAGAAAAGGTTAGAGACCGCTTTAGTGATCCCGAAAGGCCTCGGTGTAAAAGAGGTAAAAAACTGTCATGCTTCACGCCTGAGTTTTTAGCTTCTGGAAGTGTCTTTGTGAAACCCTAGGGAAAAACATGCGGGAAACAGCGTGGAAACACTGATTCCCACATGTTATTCCCCAAAATATTACAATGCCCATTATTTTCCTGCCCTAGAATTATGATTGAAAAAAGAACAATTGATGGACAGATTGCAGAACAATGTCATACATTCACCCCAGTACAGAGATCTGGGCCTAAATCCATCGTTTTTTTGTTCACCATGCCATTCCAGTTTGGACCCAGCCATATGCAAATCAGTCTTGACCCTGCGCCCAATGGGAACAGTCCAGCCCGAACTGCTAGGCCAGGTCCTCCCTGGACTGGAAACAAGCATCCAGCATTCCGTCCATCAATTGTTTCTTTTGCATATGTCGCCCTAAGTGGGAAGGGTATGCCCAGACGTGGGTCCCGTGCTCACTACACCACTGGATTCAAGCTAGCCTGGCTGAAGAAGATTGATGCCCTGAAACCGGTCCCAGGATGCTTGTTTCCAGTCCAGGGAGGACCTGGCTTGGCAGTTCGGGCTGGACTGTTCCCACAAGGAACAGGGTCAAGACTGATTTGCATTTGGCTGGGTCCAAACTGAGGTGGTGTGGTGAGCAAAAGAATGATGGATTTAACCCAGATCCTTGTGACTGGGGGTGAATGTTTGCATTGTCCAGCATTCCGTCCATCAATTGTTTCTTTTGCACTAGAATTATGAAGGCAGCAAGCAGCACACTTATTCACAATAACGCAGACACATCTGGTGAAAAAAATTATATCCACTTATGTACACAGTCTCTTGAAAACATAAGAAAGTCCTTCTATGCCAAACACACGGATGCATGCATATCTTGCGACATGGAGCAACTGCCCTGCCACCCAAAACGCGTATGTGCACATAATACGCATGCAATATGTGCATATGCCACCCGTGTGCATATCTTATGCAGATGAACTTTATTAGAACTGTTTGGTCACATATAAACGAGGCAACATAATAAGAGCGTCCTGGCACAGTGAACTTTTGTAAAGTACACTATTCATGAGAGGTGCTGGGTGGGATTATGGGTATGTGAGGGAGAATAATTGGTGCTACTTGAATACTAGGGCACACCCTCAAACTCAACTGTAAAGATATAATCAAACGTTTTGTAACACACATCTTAGCCAGCCCTAATTTTAAAAGACAACTATGAGTAAGAATCAGGCCAAAGTGCTTTTGTGCTTTGGCACACCTTGACTTGTGTGGCACGACTGGTGTCACAGGCTGCAGAGAATCTGCTCTGTTCTATTCTGCCTGGGTGTTGAAGCAGCGCTCGGCTGTGGAAGTGTGATGTCACTTCCTCTAAAGCCGCTTGTGGTTTGTGCCTGAAGCCTCGTTGTGGTTTGAGGCTCTGAAACTGAAGATGGACTACCGAAGACTACTCAAGCCTTGCTGACACTAAGGGGCCGATTCCGATTTGGGCAGGAAATCTCTCCGACCGAGCCGGACCCGGAGAGATTTACGACCGATTCGGACCCTAGCAGCCCGACCGAATGAGTACGATGCGTCCGTATGCTATCGGACTCGATTCGGTCGGACTCCCATTGAAGTCAATGGGAGCCGGTCATACAACGCGTACGCGGGCTCCCATTGACTCATGAGTGCGAGGCGAACAAGGGCGCCCCCTACAGCGGGTACGCGTCGAAGTGACTCGCGCCGTACATGCACAGGTAGGGGGGACCCATGGGTCCCCCCTGTGTGCGACTCGCGCGGCTACGCATACAGGGGGGTCCGACACGGACCCCCAAAGTGCGGCTCCGACTGCACTCTGGAGCTGGACTGCGCGAGTCGGTCGGACTGCTCGAGGCGCGCTTCGTACTTGCCCGACCGGGGAACGTCTCCATTGCGCGGTGCGAGTCGTGTCCGTGCGAGTCGGTCGGAGCGGTTGGGTCCCGCAAACGAGTCGGTCGGCGATTTCGCGTGCGTTCGCATCGTACTCGCTCGCCCGGACGCACGTCCGAATCGGTCGGGAATGAGGGCTCCGAATCGGATCCAGTAAAGCCGAATCCGATTCGGTGCCCTACCGGCCGAGATCGGAATCGGCCCCTAAGCTGTGGTTGGAAGTCAGAGTGATAAATACATTCCTTTAAGAGGTACCGGATCTGTGCTTCATATAGCGGATTGTTTGGTTTAGCTTTGTCAGGCTAAGGAGAACATTAGGAGGCTGTGGATAAGTGAAACCAGTGCTTAATTTGTAAAACAGTAAGTGCCAGGACTCTCCTCAGAGGGACATCACAGCTTGCACCAACCATTGCCACTGTCAACTCTGCCAATGACGGTATCAACACAACTAACCATCAAACTCCTCCAAGTGTGACAATTCACACCTAGCCTGTTCAAGGCCCCCAAAGCAATAGGAATGGCTTGGTGACCGGTATTAGTTGTTTTAAATGCATATTGAAATAATAATCAACTATTGTTCTGCTCATCTTTAGATTACACAAACAGCGGCAACATGCGCTAGCTGTCATAAGTGCCAGTGTTCACAATTAAGTGCCAGTGCCGCGCACCGGAAACCACCAGCTCAAATTAAGCACTGAGTGAAGCATCTGCAGATGTGAAGTACAATAAAAAGTATTGACAAAACCAGTAGGTATGGGTTCTAATGGTTTAACGAAAGCGCAAATTAAGTTAACATGCCTTAAAGTGTCTGCATGCAAGTAATTCTACTGTTTTGTGTATAAAGGAAATAAAGAAAGACCCTGAGTGCAAACCCAAAGCACAGCATAGTGGCTTCACAGAACCAGTGGCGGTGCGTCCATTAGGGCGCTGGGGCGTTAACCCACAAGCCGCGCCCGCCGACTCCCGAGGCATTTAGCAGACAGGCTGAGGCTCAGCTCCCTCAGCGGCTCTGTGACTCTGTCTGAAGGGGGTGGGTGGGGCAGCCAGCAGGTTGACTCCCGGCGTCATGCTGACTGAGTCTGACATGTCATTGTCAGACTCAGCAGGCTAGGGGGGGGGGGTGGCGCGGAGCGCACAGCAGGCAGCAGTGCGCATGTTGGGTTTGGGTCGGAGAATTTTTCCGACCAGCCCAGTCATGCGCACTAGTGTTTGCTGTGGCTGGCGGCTGCGCATTAGGAGAGCGAGGGTTGATCAATGCCGCAGCCCTCGGTCTCCTAATGGGTGGCGAGTATCCCTGCTAAGCCAATCCTGGCGCTGCTGGAGCAGCGTCTGTATTGGCTGAGAGGAGTTGCCACACTCGCGCCAGCGGCCTCTCGCAGTCCGCCAACGAGGGATTGGGCCCTGGGCTGCCATTGGCTGAGGGAGGCTGTTGGCTGGGAGAAGAGGCCTGGCTCGGCTGGCACTGATTGAGCCCGCGCGCAGTGAAGAAAGGAGCAGCGCGCGGGCTGTGCTGCTGCTGCTGGAGCGAGCCGCTGCCATTCCCAGTGCCTGCTGGAGCGCGCCGGCCCTCCCTCTTCCTTTCCCCACCGAGTGTTTGGTTGGAGCGGAGCTGATGGGCTTGGCAGATCCAGACGGCCTGCACGGACCCCGAGGCGCTCCGATCCGGGGGAGACGTGACCATCCTTCACCCCACCCTGCGCCCGGAGGTCTCTGGGAGGAGGAGCAAGGCGTTTCCGCTGCTGGGATTTCGGTAAGGGGGTATTTCACGAACCTATCTTCACTGAAGTTTCCTGCAAAGTTTACGTTTGTTGGAGAATTTAGTAGTTCTATCTGTCTGGTAACCTAAGTGAGGGTGTCATCAAAGAGTAGAAGAGGAAGGAGGCCCTGTAGTGGCGATGGACAGTGAAGCAGTGACGGCAGGGTGCCCAGAGGACATACTGGGCAGCAGTACAGCTATTGTTTTACGCCGCACCACTTTCAAATATCACCAGCCGCCACTGCACAGAACAATACATAGGGCAGAACACACGTGAGCTTCAGTGTATGGTCAACACAGCACACAGAAAAGCCTCCACATCCAGAGTCTTCCCATCTTCCAAGGCCTGTGGGTGGAACCTGCAAGAACATTGGTGACGAGAATGGCAACGTCAGTGTTGAGCAATGGACCACAGGACTCTGCAGCTAAGAACCTCCCCTGCCCTTGGATGGACTCCTGTCATAAGGATGAGGGGAGAGTATGGACTGCATGGACTGAACCAAGCTCCCCTAAGAGTAAAGGAACGATTATACAGGAAAGGGGTTAACAAATAAATAGCTAAGGACCATACTTAGCTAATATTCCTCTTTTCACCCTGCTCAATACTCCAACACATAGCAATGAAGAAGTACAATTCCTGTGTTCCATGAAGCATCCTCTAGTCAACTGTGAGCAACTAAAAGTCTCTGTTATCTGGGAGAGCTGCAAATAAGCAGCAGCTGCGTCCAGCTTCATGAACCCCCAGTAGCTGGTCCCCAAGCCCTGTAGGTGGCTGTTCATAACGACCCATGCCCGGCACATTTGGCTTACCGCCATAGCCACATAGCAGGGTCTAGGCCACAGCAGCTAGCAGCATAATCCCTAGAGGCAGAAGGTCACCCCCAACCATCCTAGAGCCTATCAGTGACTGATTGAGCACAGTGAGTGCCAGTGCAGCCACTTGCTCATGTTCTTGCTCTGACAGGGTCTTGGCCCCATTAAAGATTTTTAACAAACCTCCTGGGGTAGGATGGCAGACAAGACAAAATTTAGAGAGGGCCTGTGCATTTCAAAGGTGGCCTTCTGAACTGATCGTATCTTCGAAGGCCATTAATAACTACTGAGGCTCTGACTTCCAAAAGAAGAGACTCTTTTGGATTTGGAACCATACTACGCTGTTTTGATGCTGGGACATCGAGAAGAGGAATGTTTAGGGGAGGAGAGACTGAAACTGGATTATACGCAGACTTGTAGTGGCCTGGTGCTTGTCGTGCTCCAGGAAGGGGACTATCACTTGCTGGATTTTGCCTGAATGTTGCTGGCCTGCAGCTAAGTGCCAACTGTCATGGCCCGGGCCCCTAAATACTTACCAAGGGCCGGTTGGCTGGCCTCCTGTCTACGAGATCCCAGGGTCACAAAGGATCTCACGGTTTCCATGAGATCGTAAAGATCGGGCAGGGTGTGGCAGAGACGGGTGGAAGTGATCGTTGGTTGGGACAAGGACCATCCTGACGTACACCGTCATCACACTGTGCCGAGGAGTGCGCTTGTAAAGATCAGCAGCCACCTGAGGTGCGGGCATGTGAGGAGTTCAAGGAGTGCGGGGGGAGCTTGTAGAGTCCGAGGGACCCCTGCTTGCAACCAGGGGACCTGTGCTAGCTTGCACTCGGGAGCGTGTGGTGTTTGAGAGGTGTCAGGGGACCTGAGCTGAGAGCTGAGACTGTCTTCGACCTCTAGATTGGGAGGGCGACAGTGCCTGACATCACGGCCTCCGTCCGAGGTCGCTTGCTCCCTTTCCCTGGACCCACGCCACAAGGTACTTTGTTGTGGAGAACATCGTGATGGGCCCGAGGGGTTTCGTTGTGCCGTGTGGGCACCTACGGCTGGCTGTCGGGAGCTACAGAGGCTCGCACCTCCGCCTGAGGGGAAACATTTCTCCAGACTTGGAAGTGCGCCAGCTTCCTGGGTCACAACCTTTTGTCTACGGGGAGAATGGCGATCCCTCCCTCGTGCAGGTGCCGCTGGGCGCTTGGAGGTCTAATCCGGATGGACGAAACTAAGTAACTGTTTCTTTCCATTTTAGGTGGTTCCGACAATCTAATCAACATGGCACCAGCAGGGGCAACGTGTATTGTTGGCTGGTGTAGTTGACTGACTGAGGAGCTGGGTCATGAGGCATAGTCAAAAACCTGTGATTGCTTAACCATTGTAACTGTTGGAGGTATGAGATATTGGGGAATGTCGTGTAGGATGAATACCTCTGAGTAGACCTGGCACCATTGGCGTGGGTCTCCCCTGCATTTTTTGCTTTTGCCTCCTGTGTTTTTGCTGTGTGTTGGACTCCGTTTTGCTGGTCTAGATGCTTTGGGCACTTTGCCACTGCTGTTCAGTGCCAAAGTGCAAGTGCTCCCTTTGTAAACTGTTGGTATGGATTAGTGATTCCATGATTGGCATATTTGATTTACTAGTCAGACCCTAGTACAGTGCACTGTGTGTGCCCAGGGCCTGTAAATCAAATGCTGCTAGTGGGCTGCAGCACTGATTGTGCCACCCACAAAAGCAGCCTGTAAAATGTGACTCTGGCCTGCCATTGCAGAGCCTGTGGGCAGTCTAGTACTGCCATGTCTACTTGGCAAGTGCACCCACTTGCCAGGCCCTAACCTTCCCTTTTCTTACATGTCAGTCACCCCTAAGGTAGGCCCAAGGTATCCCTGTGGCCACGGTGCAGTGTATGTGAAAGGTAGGACATGCCCTGGTGTGTATGGCATGTCCTGATAGTGAATTACTGCCAATTTCGTGTTTTCACTATTGCAAGGCTACCTGTTTCTATAGGACAGAATGGGGAGTTTGTTTATCACATCTTATAAACCTAACTACCGCTGGGAACAAGGTGGGAAAATAAAGTTTAGTATGCCTGAACTCAGAATGTTAAAATGCATCTTTTAGTGAGGGTGATTTTTACATTCTGTGTTTGAAAATACCACATTTAGAAAGTAGGTATTTTCTTGCCTAACCATCCAGTGTGCCTCTGCTAGGTTTGTGTATTGCATGTCTGGCTTTTGGATGACAGGGGCTGGAGAGGGGCAGTGGCTCCAGAAGTCTGATGAGTCAGGGCTGGGCTGAATAGACCTGGGCTGCATTTAGAGTAGGGGGAGGAGATTTCCTTTCACCTGCATGGGCCTGGTCTGCCTTTAACAATGCTGTCTCCACCTCCTGCCAGGTGGGGACAGAACTGGTTTTGGCTGGGTACAGACACTCTCTGCCTTCAGAGATCAAAGGATTGTTGTGTATAAAAAGGGGGGCCCAGTCCCCAGACTTTTAGATCACTTCTGGGAATCAAGAGGAACCTTTGCCAAGGAGAAGAGCCGGAGAAGCTGAGGAGGAATACTGCCCCGTGCTGTTTGCTGTCTGGGGTTGGCCTGCAGTGGCTACTTGCTGCCAATGAAAGGAGAAAAGGACTTTGCTGTTTACTTTGTCACCTGCTTGAGGAAAAGATCTCCAAGGGCTTGAAATTGAGCTTTCCTCCTGTTCTGAAGTCACACGGACACAAAGACTTAATTTCTTCTGTCTCTCTGCATCTGGAACTGCTGTTTTGGCTGCCACAGAAGGAAATTGCAACACCGATGCCGGAGAGCGATGCCGTAACCTTCACCAAAGCCGTGGGCACTGCTTGTGAAGAGCACGATGCACCGCCCCGACTTGCACCATAGGCACGACGCCTGCTGACGCCGTGCCGCATCGACTCCGAAGCCGTCGCCGAGGCCGCTGCCTGCACCAGAGCCGAGGACACCGCTCATGATGTCCACGACGCAACGTCCCGACTCGCACCAGAGCCCCGACTTCACCGATCCCGGTGCTTCATCAACGCGGAGCCAATACTCAACGTGGGTGACTCCTAAATCCATCATACCGCACCGTTGTAAGGAACCGACGCCTCGCCGCCACCGTGACGTCACCTCCCTGACACAGTAAGGAACCGACATCTCACCTCTCCTGCACCGGAGTAAGGAACTGAGGTTTCACCTCCCCTAGGGTCGTAAGGAACCGATGCCGCTCGGCGCCAACGAAGCATCACCTCTCCGACGCCGTGCAACGCCTTTGCTTTCATCATTTCCAAGGTACTGTTCTTTGTGGGTCTGCTTGACTCCGCGCACCTCGCTGTCGGCGCCGTACTTTGGGATTTTTATCTGTCACGACGTCGTAATAACTCCAGGTGGAGTTATTTGTTGCTACAAACTTTAATTGAGTGAATAACCTATTTTTGAGCATATCTTGATAACTGTATTGTGGATTTTTGTCGTTTGGTCTTGTGTTGGTTTAGATAAAGATTACTTATTTTTCTAAACTGGTGTGGTGTCCATTTGTAGGGTTTTCACTGTATTACTGTATGTGTTCACAAATGCTTTACACACTTCCTCTGAGATAAGCCTGTCTGCTCGTGCCAAGCTACCAAGGGGGTGAGCAGGGGTTATTTTAGAAGTGTATCCCCCTTACCCTGACTAGATGCAAGGGCCCCTATTTGGACAAAGGTACCTACCTCTGCCAACTGTAGACCCCCATTTCTAACAGTAGAGCATATATGTTCATGCCGTTCTGCTGCTAATGGGAAAGTTCGACAACTGCATATAACTGTATATACAATGTGTATCTCGTTTTGATTTCAATTTGTGTGTAATACAAAGACCATTGTTTTATACATATGGTGTTTAGTCTTTTTGTGGCATACGTAGCATGTTGCGAGGATGGTGCTGTGCCAATACTTTACGCTTGGGCCCTGAATATAAGCCTGACTGCTCGGTGGCAAGCTACCCAAGGTAGCACAGGTTATCAAACACATGTATCGTACTCATTCTATCTAGAATGGTGAATTCTGACTGGATTCAATGTGTCCAAGCCAGCCGTAAACCGCTGGGTCTAACAAACACCATTAAGCCAGGGTCACAATTGCTGATGTGTGATACCTACCTTCCACTGCCATCTCATTTACTGGTCTGTTTCCTCTTCCATACAACCCATGGCTCCCTGTGCTGCAAGCAAAGTTCCCTTGGCACTCCCAGCAGGCTGAAGAGGCTGAAGGGATAGCCTCAGGTCGACATGAGAAGGAGGCATATGCTAGTTCTTCCATCAGAGCCTGATGATAGGGGGTTGAACGGGTCAAAGGGTATGTGATGTAGTATGTTGCACAGCCTGGCGATGGGCACATGTAAGAGGGGGCATATGGAAGTGCTTGGGCAGCTACAGGTAATAGGTGGAGAAAGCTAACAGGTGTGCATATGGGAGTGTGAGGGCAATGGGGCAGAGTTGGCCAATGGGTGTGACCTGGGCGGAAGGTGGTTCTGGAGGGGGTAAATGGGTGTGTCTTGGGTGGCCAATAGCAAGGGGGGCAACAAAGGTGCCTTTGGCAGGTAGGAAATGGGGTAGATGCACTTAATGTTATGCAGAGTGATTGCTTTTGTTATTCCTATGTTGCATAGGTAGCAAATTGATTTTTTGTTGCACCCTTGCAATGCAATCCAGGGTAATGGCAATGGGTGCTTATTTCCCCCTTGACAACTTTAACAGGAGTCAGTTTTTCAGCACCTTTATATAATGCTTTGCTTCAATGAGTTGCTACATGGCACTTCAAGCCTAAACTGAAAAAATCGAAACGTGTTCAGAAGAGAAAGTAAAAGCAGGTTATAAAAAATAACTTAAGAGTTTATGAGCATACTAAATCAAAACTGCATCTTCTACATCTTATTGTTATATCATGTTTCATGACTCTCAACAAATCTCATACCCCAATATAATCTTACACCAAAAATATTTTGCTCCATAGCCTTGCTCACTAATTCCGGTTGACATGAGTAGATAATGTCTGGTCTACCAGAGTACAAACCAGCCGCGGCCTGTGCAGGTAAGAGCAGTGGGGCGGGTGGGGTCCGATTTCAACAGACGACGACGAGGGGAAATTAATTATTTATTTAATGTTCCTTCGTGGTCTTCTGTCGAATCCCCCCCCCACCCCAAACCCGGCTGCTCTTACCTGCACGGGCCGCGGCTGATACAAACCATTCCTACCTAAAGAAAACTAGATTGTGCAGAGTGACCACTCATTGACCAATCCATAATTATGTATTCAAATATAAGTTGCCTATTCTCTACTGAAAGAATTAGATGATGAATCGTAGAAAATCGAAATGGTATATTTAGTCAGACAGTCTGACTTAATTCCTTAGTTTATTCCAGGTGTAGCAATGTCCTCTTGCCAGAAGATGTTGGAGATGATATTGAGACGCCCTTATTTGTGGCATTGATGGACTGCAGCTTTCTACGATTCCCGGACTATCATCTTACCCCTGACTTTGATCAGGCAGACAGGACTGACATTGATGTCCCCGCCATGCACTCTCGATTAGTTTCTCACAAGGCAGGGCAGAAAAGAGGTTGAGGAGTCTGTCCACCATACTGAAGACTGATCTATGGATTCCAGTGCCAATCCAGTCCCAGTCTTTAGAGATTGGAGCGGATTGGAGCGGAAGCAGGACCTTCTGCTGGACAGCTCAATGGAAGCGCTATAGCTCTAAGAAAGGTCAAGGCGTCATGGAGAACTCAGGAATGTACTGCTAGCTCTTATCGAGAGCTGTATTTGGACAGAGAAGGTCTACCTGCTTGCTCAAGATTGACCTCTTTAATTTGTGGTGCAGTGAAATCATTATATTCAGAGGGACTAAACCAAACTGTGGAGTCAGGTGGTGAAAAAGAGGAGGAAGGTTAAATTGGGTCCTAAACTACCAAATATTAATATTAATACTTGCTTTTGCCTTGGACTGTCTGTTTATGCTGACAGTCATTCTAGGGAGAGGAAGTTATATAGGTATCCCTCTACAATTGGTTGTCACTTGTTTACAGATGGTGCACCTAGAGCAGATTCTACAAGATAGCTGCTGTTGCTGCTGTGCCTATGCGGCCCAGCTAGGCTGGAAGACAAACCTGCAGCAGCTAAGATCGTCTGAGAAGTGCCCAGAGGGCCGGAAAACGTGTGGTATTACCCAATTAAATCTCTGTCTGTGTTTTTCATATGTCAATATATACTATTGGTTGATCTTTACTTAAGTGTTCGCACCTTTTTAGCTGAGAGTAACGGAGGCATTTGGAAATAAAGTGGCCAGCTCCCGACCAACTGGGGGTTAAATGTGCAACCCTAGATTGGAACTCATGGATTGGTTTATGGTTTTTGAGCCTGTCTTCTTGCTAGGTGCTTCAAGTTCTGTAGGTCTGGCCTGGAGACAGCTTATATATAATTATACCGTGGTGGTCGCCACTGTGTAGTTATCGTTCAGCTGCACTTTCCATTGAAAAGTATTTTTTGATTAGCTTATGTTTTCCACATATACATATCTGTTCCAAATTTGGTAATTGCTCAGTATATGTAGCTGAGGTTCAGAATGCCCAATTTTCATGAGTTCTGTTCAGGGAGTAACATTTAATGAGGGGGCAGTCAAAATATGTCTTTTCCCGTTTTACATCACATTGGAACTTTTGCTGACCTCTACAGCAAAAAAGTTTAAACGGATTTACACCAAGCTTGGTATGAATGTGGAACTTTACTCAGAGCGTGTGCTTCCTATGGTTTAGTTTACATTTGCTCAGTTTTGAGCTATTGCGATTTACAAAAGGTGCTGGGTGTGCTTGAAAGTGTTAATACTTTAGTATATCTTGATCGTTGAGTCATCCAGCTGATCTTGAACTTGCCTTTGAGGATGGTTCAGGGACCCAAGTTCAAAAAATGATCAAAAGTGATTGGATGAGGGAGCTTTTCGCACGCTATCTATTTGGAGTCCACAGACCCTGAATTGAGTCAGAGAACCGAAAGGCTCAGATTGGCTTGCAGTAAGAGAAAATGTTCTCTAGTACCCACCATTACTGAGAGAGGGCTTGGTCCCTGCATCCAGAAAACATAATATAAAAAGAGCCATAAGGTGGCAGGGGGAGGTGCACTTGACCCCCAGGCTCATATGGGAGAACCAATAGCAACACCCCTGGATTTAAATTCTTTGCGAATCTTGTGATTGTTCTCATGAACCCGGTAGTCCTTGAACTGTCTTCAAACCGGGTTCCAGGACAATTCAAAGCCCCTAAGTCCAGAGTACAAAGCACACTACAAGTTATGCCACATTCCATGATTTGCTTGTAGTAGACAACATTTTTTCATGTGCCATTGGCAGAGGGTTGTACTGAGCATGGCAGGTGGCATGGGTTATAGTGTGTGTTGTGCGTTGCATACTATAACTGACAAATTTCAGGACTTTTTTGTTTTCACTGAACCATATCTAACCACTAGCTGCATTTTTTCAGTGAATTCATGTACATACTTACATACATACATACGTACATACAGTGGCTTTTGGTCAACCCTCTTCATCTGTCTGTTCCAGTGTGCTTCATATTTTGCTTCCGCCCACCACAGCATACAGCATATGGCAATAGATCAGCCAACTTCAGTCATTGGCTCTCTTCACTATGACCGATTGCATTTTGCTTTTACACATGTGCACATCCACCTAAAACAAAATACTTGATTTCAGTGCCATAGCTGGTGGGTAATTCTCTCCTTTAATTTTATGTTTGACTGTAGTGGGCAATTGTTTTACTTTTTTATTTTTGCAAACACATGCATGCGCCATTTAACTGGGATTTTTGTTTCTATTAATTTATTTAAATATTGCATATGATTACAAAACAACAGACCTACTGGGTTTGCCAATGCTTGTTTTTCTTCTTCTTTAGATTCTTCTATCTATATATTACACAACAAGAAGTTTTGGAATACAAAGAAAAAGACTGGACGGGATGAACTACTCACACCGGTTATGAGATAACTCCAGCTCTTTGCAGCACCATCACAATAAGCAAAACTCACACACTCTGCTGTGAGTTTTTTTTACTCCCCCACCCCACATTTCCCTTCGGTAGTGAGAAGTACAGCGATGCTTATTGAAAGTGCAGGGGACTGGAAATGATATCGCTTTGTTCTCATCGCCATGGGGAGAGTGGGAAAGCACTCTCAGCAATTAGAGTCTGGCAGCAGAGACTTTACAAAGAGCATCGCTGGCCAGGGAGTGAGTGGGCATGCCTCCAGGCAGAGTCTGCAGCTCGGCTGAGACAGGGTCCAGGGACACGCCCACTTCCGGGAATGTGAAGGAAGATGACGCCTGAGCTCATGCACCCTCTGTGTGTCTTCCAGGCAGTTTTGACATTTTGTTTCTACTGAGAAGAAACCTTGGGACATATTATCAACGGCCAGCGATAATTATCGCTGGTCGTGCTTAGCGATAGATTTCCTATTGCAGGCTATCTCCGGAATTTATCGCCCTGGTAGCGCGTTATTAACAACGCGTTTCTCCAGGGCGATAAAAATTCCAGAGATAGCGCGCTTATCGCCGTTTTGCAGGGAACATCGCTGGTTTCCAGCGATGTTCCCTGCAAAACGGCGATACCTTGCTGATACGACCCTGTGGTCGTATCAGCATAATCCACCCCCTATGTCACACATAGGTAAGTCAGGATTTTAGCAGGCGTTAGATTTTGGCGAAAACGGCAGTTTTCGCCAAAATCTAACGTATGCTAAAATCCTGTGGGCTGCCTTGTAAATATCGCGATGTGAACATCAGCGATATTTGCAAGGTAGTCCATCCGGGGTACGCCCAGTGACGCCCACTTTGCATCTCATTAGAGATGCAAAGCTGGGTGTTAAGGGAAAGGGCGCTACGGCAAGGATTCACGCGATAGCGTGACCTTGCTGATAAGGCGATAAAATTATTGCCGCTTTTCGGCCGAAAACGGATGCAAAAGCGGCGATAATTTTCTTGCGCCGCCTTGATAATATGCCCCCTTGATTGTACAGTGGTGTGGCGGTTTGGGGGAAGAGTGAGAATTCAGAAGTAACAAGCACTGGTAAAACCAATAGGTCTGGCCTTAGCAAGCTCTACGAACGTGTTTATGTTTGCATTTTTTGTTTATGATTTTTGCCTTACATGAGGCAGTCAAGATGCTAAAGCTAATTCTAGGGTCGACCTAAAATTGGAGGAGAACATAAAGATTGTCTTGAAGCTATTGATCCTATATTAAAAGTCATTTTTAGGGGCCATATTTTGGTGCATTTAGGTTTGGGCATCAGGTCAGCAGAGGTTTCTCCTCTGACATAACTAAAAACACCAAGGGAATGGTGACTTCAGTTCGAAGCATTTTGGTGGAAAATACACAAAATGCTGCCCCAGCTGGCAAAAATTCCATGCGAAAATGAGGTAATGCGGAACATCTCCAAAGTATTGATACATTGTCATTGCCCTCTTCGTAGTCTCTCTAGCATGCTGTGGAAGGGAGATAGTTCAGCATGTAAGGGACACTATTTTTACTTTTTCATCAAGTTAACACTACTCAAAAAGGTGGCGGACCAATCACCCACGAAGGAGTGCATTCTTGCCTCCATGTCTGGCAGAGTCAGCTGACAAAAGCGATACATGCAGGTAAGCGCGGTGGTGCGGTGGAGCGGGGTGTGGGGATGTCGACGGACAACAGAATAGGATTGATTTATTTATTTAATTTTCCATATTGCGTCGTCCGTCAACTCCCCCCTCCCGACCAGCCCCACCCCGCCCCACCACGCTTACCTGCTCGGACCACCGCTGCCAGCTGAGGACCTACTATAGATCTAGGTGGCTTAGAGGCAATTGATATGTGCTCGAGTGGTTGCACCCCACGTGCAGTCAAGTTCCTTTCTTTGCAGATATTGTGGCCATAATTACATAATTACAAAATAGAAAATGCCCACATAGCAAAAGGATCTGAGTGCTGATGGAAATCTGCCAGGCTGAAGGCAAGTAGGGTTACATTTGGCTAAGTGCATGCTGATGCAGTAAAGAAAACATAATGCACAGGCCAAAATGGAAAGTAAGAGAGATATTACTTGGCAGTACAAAATAGGCAAAGCAACAGAGGCACTTGTAAACATTGATTTGTACAGGTTTTGAGGATTTACCCCTGCCTTTAGAGGGAGCTGGTAAGGGCGTCAGTGAACAAACACCAGTGTTTAATTTGTACAGGTGCGGGCACCTGCACTTATTTTTGGCCACATGACTTATTTTTCATTCTTAGACTTTGGCACAGAGCAAGACAAAGAAATGCAGAAAAAGGAGAAAGCCACTGAAAAAGATTAAAGCAGGTTTGAAAAAGAACCTATAAGAATGAAATTAAGCCAAGAGGTGTGGAGTGGTGAAAGAAAAAGGTACTAGAAGGAAAAGGCAGCCACAGTATTTTGCAATGCCATCGCCGTACCCTAAGAAAAACTTTGGGCCCCTGCACATCGGTTTACAAAAAAAGCACTGGCGAAAACTACCCTACAACTGGTTTCATATCCAGCTGATAAAATGCATACAAGGAGCCATGCCTTTCTACCGGTAACCACTCTCGATTCTAAGTAGCAGGTTGCGCACAGCGCTTCTCTTTTGAAGTGCTGGCCAGACACAATCAAATAACACAATTCAACACAGTTAGGTGACTGTTAGAAATGGGGGTCTCTAGTTGGCAATGGTTTGCACCGCTGTTCAAGTAGGGACCCTTCTTCTTAGTCCGGGTAAGGGGGATACACTTCTAAAATAACCCCTGCTCACCCTCTTGGTAGTTTGGCACAAGCAGGCAGGCTTATCTCAGAGGCAGCGTGTAAAGCATTTGTGCACACATACAGTAATACAGTGAAAACACTAGAATTGGGCACCACACTAGTTTAGAAAAATAAGTCATCTTTATCTAAACCAAACAAGACTAAAACGACAAAAATCCACAATACAGTAATAATAAAAATATGACTTTAAAAAGTTAGAAACAGTTCTGTTCAAAGCAAATTGTAGATGCAACACTTTCAACACAAAGTACCTTGGATGCGTGAAATTCAAAAGCAAGAACAGGCGCAGGGAAGGTGATGCGTCGGTTCCTTACGCGCAGGGGAGGTGATGCGTCAGTCCTTACTGAAGGAGAGGTGATGCGTTGGTTTCTTACTACGCGGGGAGATGATGCGTCGGTTTCTTACTGCAGCCCCATGTCCTTGTAGACTTGGAGCCCCGGTGCTATGCGTGAGGATCGGAGATGCATCGGTTATCGATGCGGCGGTGGCAACGGCGCTTGCGTTGGTTTCTTTAACCACGGTCCCACGATGTGTTGGTTCTTGCAGCTGCCCAGCAGGGCCTCCGTCGTAATCGGTGCGGTGATCTTGGCCTTCGTAGATCATGCACTCAATGCAGCATGCAGCGATTTCTCGAGCCGCGGGCAGGTGCTGCATCGGTTTCTTCAGCGATGCATTGGAAACAGGTGCGGATGCATCGGGCTTCTCCTCGTTGCATTGCTTTTCCAGCTCCAAACAGCAGGAACAACCTCCAGAGGCCCAGAACAGCAACAGGCACCTCTTGGCAGGTCAGAACTCTCAGCAAGAGAGTTCAGGGGAGCTGGGGGTGAAGTCTTTGTATCCGGAGACTTTAAAACAGGAGGCAAGCTCTACTTCAAGCCCTTGGAGATCTCCCTCAAGCAGGGGACACAGCACACAGCAAAGTCCTTGTCCTTTCCTTGGCAGAAACAGCCACTGCAGGCCAACCCAAGACAGCACCCAGCAAAGGAGCAGTACTTCTCCTCAGTATCTCCAGCTCTTCTCCTTGGCAAAGGTTCCTCGTGAATTCCAGAAGTAATCTAAAGTTCAAGGGTCTGGGCCCCACTCTTTATAGCACAAAATCCTTTGTTCTCTAGTGGCAGAGACGCTCTTTGCCCAGCCAAAACCAGTTCTGTCCTCTCTGGTGCAGCTTCCTGGCAGGAGGTGGAGACAGCATTGTGTAAGGCAGACCAGGCCCATTCAGGTGTGAAAGAAATCTCCTCCCCCTACTCTGAATGCATCCCAGGTCTATTCAGCCCAGGCCTGACTCACCCTGGAAAGGCAGGACACACCTCACCCCCAAGTGGCTGTCTGAACAGAAAGCACATCCCCAGCCCCTGTCCCTCCACAGCCAGACAGTCAAAACACAAACCTGGCAGAGGCACACAGGATGGCTAAGCAAGAAAATACCTACTCTCTAAAAGTGGTATTTTCAAAAACAGAATATAAAAATCATCCTCACTAAAAGATGCATCTTTATATTCTGAGTTCAGGCATACTAAACTTTATCTTCCCATCTTGTCCCAATGGGAAGTTATATTTATAAGATGTTATAAATGAACTCCCATTCTATCCTATGGGACAGATAGCCTTTCAATAGTGAAAAACGAAATTGGCAGTATATCACTATCAGGACATGCCACACACATCAGGGCATGTCCTACCTTTCACATACATTACACCCTGCCCACAGGGGTACCTTGGGCCACCCTTAGGGGTGACTCACATGCAAGAAAAGGGAAGGTTAGGGATTGGCAAGTGGGTGTACTTGCCAGGTCGACATGGCCTTTGACCTTAATGATGTCACAAGAAGTGAAATCATATGACCTTTTAGCATGAATCTTCCCAGGAAGTTATGTACATGACCTTACTCCTGGTGACATCACAATAATTAACATTCCTGAACTTACATAATAATTGCATAATTAATATAACAACACTCCACAAACATGTCTATTTTAGATATCATCTATATAAAGGTGCGGACATGGTATGTAAAGGGTACAGTCAGCTGAATTGTAGTAAGCAAGCAAAATGAGTCTTATGTCTTCAAGGAGAGATTGCAGGGTCGGAGTTTCTCTCCCTCACAAAAGTTCGCACAAAATGGACTCTAATAGCTCATTTTAATGTACAATTTACCCATAAATTTGTTAAAAAGTCATAGGCTCTGAAAAGACACTCATTAAATATTCAAGTCCTTTCCTGCTAGTGAAACACAATAGTCCCCATGAGTTGACGCAATTGTGTTTTTGAAATGTCCTATTGGTGCCCTTCATGCCAATAATTACCTCCATTGCTAGGGCCTGTATTTTGCTATGGACGCCCCTTTGCCCAAACATTACAAGCAATATGCCAGTGCCAGAATTTTGCTAATACTGCTGTCCATGCACTATGGAGGACAAAAGTTACATCTAATATGCTTAGGACCACATTAAGTCATGGATGGCCCCATGACATTGCCACTGTTGTCCTTCCATATGTCAAGAATTTCCTCCAGTGTGCCATCAGAAGCAATTTGCCACATGTGCCACCTATGCCAAGAACTTCCTCCAGTATGCCAGCGCTGGCATTTTGTCATGGGTGCCACATGCTAAACTTTAGTTACAGTGCGTAATACCTTCATGAAAATGGCATGTAATAAAAAATAAAAGTTTAAGTAAGATTTTTTAAGAGTATTTTTAAGCCCATGAGACCACTGCCTACTCCTAAAAAAAATTACAAAGGGGAAGGGACCCCTTCCTATTTACATATGGGTAAAGACTACATATCTGTAGTCGAAAAAATATTGATGTTTTGCGACTGGATGTTCGTCTCAAAACAGTAATGCATCCCGTTCTGAATCGATATTTATAAGGGAAGCCCTAAACATGCACCTTCGCATTACTGATTCGGTATTTGGTCGCAAACAAAAATTGCGATTTGGTAACACGTTAGCAAATCGAAATTTGGGTTTCATACATAACAAAAGGCCTTTTCGCGGTCGCAAATCGGACTTTTTGCTAGTGCAAAAACACTTTCTGCATCTAAACCTAAGTGCTACATCATGCATGCTTGACATGAGACTGATGCTGCCTCAGCCCTCCAGAAATGCAGTCTATTACATGTGCCTCAGGATTTAATACATTTGTAAATATGGCGGACGGGATCTGTCACTTTTGTGTCGGAGTACCCCATCCATTGAACTCTCAATCCTTTTAATCCTGGACCCCTGATATACCTCTGTAAAAAAATTGATGTCCAAAGATTTTCATTTTTAATTTGTGTTTTTGTGTCATTAGAGAAGTAATTTGGCTTGGGTAGACATTGCTAATCTGGGCTGAATTTTATCTGGACAACATTTTTAAAAATGGCAGATTTGTTGCAGTGATGATGTTATATTTCAGGAACCATGAGACCTATATACTTCATTTTGGTGTCAAAACATAGAGACAGAAAATAACTCCTCAGAGCAACCCTTCTGCCATTTTCCTAAATGGTGGCTCTATAATGATGTATTTTAGCAATCATATTGGTAATTTATTTTAATACTGTTTTTGTTTCAAGTTTTCAGTTGGTTCAAATTCGTAAACATGAGAGAAGCAGGTGGTAGCAGAGGGTCTTTACCTCCTGGCAGAGTGTTGCTAACTACAAAATCTGAGGACTCCTTCAACAAAGAAAAATGTGTCATATGCCAAACTAATACGATAGAAAAACTAACACCAACTGCGGCTGGACTGAAGAATGTTTAAGATACTGCAGAAATACGGCAAGACGAAATTCACAAAAGATTGAATATGATGGCTGAAGAGGATCAAATATTTTATCATTGTAACAACAAGTGCTACAGGTCACATACAAAGGAAAAAAGCATGGAACAAATTTGTCAAAAAATAGCAGAAACCAGTGAATCACAACAAGAATTTGAGTCTTCTGAGATGGCGAAGACAACCAAACCCAATGCCCATCCACTTAGAAGATCGATGGTTACCTCTTGAGGATGGCTTTGAAGATATAAGCGAAGAAGTGGAATACAATCCCATGAACCAACAAACTTGTACTGTGCAAATGTACTGTCTTTTCCAAATCACTTTTTATGAATTACATCATGGCAAAAAGAAAACTCCACTACACATGATGACTGCCCACGAAATCTAAAACAAGTGCAAAAGCAGAGAACTAATCACTTCAATTAATAGGATAGGTGTATCAACAAGTTATAATGACATAGTACGGAGCAGGAACTTGTTAGCAGCTCATGCTGTAAAATCTTGTAAATCCGACAGCACACCACTTCCCAGTCACTTTACCAGGAAAGGATTTACGATTACTGCTCTTGATAATTTTGATTTTGAAGACAGCTCTTTGTCTGGAAAATTCAGCACACATGATACTGCCATGGTGCTTTTTCAAGACTGTACCAATGAAGTAGCTGCTGGAAAACAAGCTGTGTCAGCTGTAGGCGTAAACAAATGAAGCTGCAATCTTATAACCCAACTGCCTTGCCAACGTGTGCAAAATCACTACAAGCCATCAACACGTCCCAGTTTACCAGGTTTGAAAGTGACTGAGGACAAGGATTTTCTTCTACCTGATGCTGCGGTCTGCAAAGCTGATTTAACTGAATTTATCATATCACTTTTTCGGTGCAGACTGAAGGATGAAGAAAAGCCACTTCCTCCGTGGGCTGGAATTCATGCTTTGATCTCCCAGAAGACCGTCCCACTGAAGAAGTTTGGGTTTTTACCAGTAATACAATCCCCAGTCACAAACTATGCAACAGTATACATAGCTCTAAAAAATTTCAAAAATGTGCGTGCTCAGCTTGTAGAACAGCCTATCTTGCCAATTTTCTGTGATGAAGGTGTTTTCCGTAGTGTAGCTGACATTTTTATGAGCAATCCAGTACAATTTGATGATCTTTTTCTAATGATGGCCATTTTCCACATGACAAAAGTTGCGTTGTGTTGTGCAGGAAGTTATCTTAGTGGATGTGGCATAGACGATGCACTTATTGAGGCTGGTATTTTTAGATTCAAAACTGTTCAGTCAGTATTGAGTGGAACTCATTATGTTCGTTCGTTACAAGGTATGCTCATCATATCTGAGGCTATAGAAACATTGCATTGGAATGCTTTCTGGAACAAGAATAACAAATAAGATTTTGCATATCTTGTCTGAAAAGTGAACAAGGCACAGGGTGAACTTCATTCAAAAGGCATAATGCAAAGCCAGGCAATGTTCAATTCCCTCAGTTCAAAATCGGAAAACCTGAAAACAAAGTTTGTGGAGTATGTCAAAGAATGTGAAGAAAAATCAGAACTTTGCAATTACTGAGGAAATGTTTTAAACATGATAGCTCTAGTCTAATCTTTGGACAACAATTTTTTTATGGAGGTACATCAAGGGGCCAGGACTAATGTCCTGAGTTACTGCCTTTTGCCTCATGTTGGCTGGGCCGCGCAGGCCATTGAGAAGCTACCCCTCGCCAGGGTTCCCGGAGCGTGACTCCGCTTCTGTGGCCGAAGACCAGTACCCGAGAATTGGCGCCTGGGGTTGCCTGCAGCTGCCCTGCATGTAGGCAGCAGCTTCACTTGACTTCACAGCCAGAGGAAGGTACCGTCGAGGGGGCGTCTGCACCGCACGTTTGCAGGCAGCCCCCTGTTGCTGATTCTGCATGCGGGGGATCCAGCAAGGTCTCCACGCCAAATTTTGCAGTGTGTGTGCCCCCCCCTTTTCTGGCCGTGGTGATAACAGGATTGGGGGAAAACCTCGACAGAGGTCCAGATCTTGCTGCCTGTACAATTACCACACTACCAGGTAGTAGGAGCGCAGATACTTATGACCCTACCCTTTGTTTTCAGTGCCACATTACTGTGTGGTGTATAATAGAAGCACAGGAGTGCTGTGCCCTACAATGTTATGGTGACATATATGGTACCTCATGTGTCTTACAATCTACCACATTTCATGCTTTGATATTGATGTATGCAAAAAGAACAATTGATGGACAGAATGCAGAACAATGTCATACATTCACCCCAGTACAGAGATCTGGGCCTAAATCCATCGTTTTTTTGCTCACCATGCCATTCCAGTTTGGACCCAGCCATATGCAAATCAGTCTTGACCTTGCACCCAATGGGAACAGTCCAGCCCGAACTGCCAGGCCAGGTCCTCCCTGGACTGGAAACAAGCATCCTAGGACCGGTTTCAGGCTTTCAGCCCTCATCAGCCAGGATAGCTTGACTCCAGTGGCATGGAGAGCACGGGACCCACGTCTGGGCATACCCGTCTCACTCGGGGTGACAAATGCAAAAAGAACAATTGATGGACAGAATGCAGAACAATGTCATACATTCACCCCAGTACAGAGATCTGGGCCTAAATCCATCGTTTTTGCTCACCATGCCATTCCAGTTTGGACCCAGCCATATGCAAATCAGTCTTGACCCTGCACCCAATGGGAACAGTCCAGCCCGAACTGCCAGGCCAGGTCCTCCCTGGACTGGAAACAAGCATCCTAGGACCGGTTTCGGGCTTTCAGCCCTCATCAGCCAGGATAGCTTGACTCCAGTGGCATGGAGAGCACGGGATCCACCAATCTGGTGAAGGTGTTGGACACTAAAAGTGTGGCATTTACTATTCCCACTCCAATCTAACCCAATTTGGGGAAGCTGTTGGACACTAAAAGGTTGACATTTACTATTCCCACTCCAATATAAACCAATTTGGAAAAGGTGTACAACACTGAAGAGGTGACATTTGCTATTCCCACTTCAATCTAAAACAATTTGGGGAAGGTGTTGGACACTAAAGGGGTGACATTTACTATTCCCACTCCAATATATCCCAATTGGGGGAAGTTGTTGGACACTAGAAGAGTAGCATGAACTATTGACACTCTAATCTAAACCAATTTAGGGAAGGTGTTGAACATTCCCACTCTAAACTAAACCAATTTGAGGACGGAATTGGACATTAAAAAGGGCGACATTTATTATTTACACTACAATCTAAAATGTTTATGCAAGGTGTTGAACACTAAAAGTTTTATATACACAATCAATACTCCATATTCACGCATAATTTTCAATCTATAAAATTTTAAAAAACTACTTAAAACACAATAACCCAACCTAAAAATGATATATTTATAATTAAACATTAACACATAAAATACTTTTGTATCACTATTAATAATTAATATAATGTTATTATTACTTACTAATATTTCTAAACTTTAAACCATAAAAAAAACAATTCACACTCTAAAAATGAAAATCACAAAACTTTAAAAAATCTGAAACTAATTTTCATTTTAAATGTTAAAAATATGTTTTTACATTAAAATGTATACATTATAGAAGATATATTCCCAACAGAACTTATTCCAATAATACAAATATTAAAAAATACATTATTAATTTATTTTTATTAACCTTTTTATAAATAAATCTATGACATGTATGTGCAAGTAAACATACATTTCCATACCTTTTCAAATAAATGTAAATAAAAATGTTAGTTTTACAAAAAAGTATTTTTAATGATATAATGTGCTACAATTAAAAATATTTTTTTTTAAATGCATTCAAAAATATTAAATAAAACATTTTTATATAAAAATACATTTGCAAATACTTTACATTATTAATTTAGTTTTTGGATATATTTGACATTTTATCAAATTTTATATACTTTAAATAATTATTTTAATATTTACAATAAAATTAATATTTTTGTAATATAATGTATATATACATTCAAAACAATTCTAAACTATTATTTAGATAAATTATTGATGTAACACAATTTAGAAACTTCTCAAGATTAATTTGCATTCCATTAAAATAATGACCATTAAATTTAAATTACATTTTTATTATTATTATTAATACTAATAATAAAACTTATAAAGGGTATGGCTACTCCATTGGCGTCTCCCAGTGCTACAGCATCAGGCAGGATATATTCCAAGACTATTACATTAGAACAACTATGTCCAGAAGCCCATTCTGTAGTTTTGTACCCTGGCCCGCAAAGGACCTGCCTTCCATACGTGTGCGTTTAAATGGAAAAACAACGCAGAGTGAGTGATCACTGGAGCGTAGTGTCCGGGGTGGCTGATAGGCCTTCACCAATTGTTGAAGGTAGCTTGTACCTTTCCCTGCTCTGGCCATGTGCATCAAGCACAATGTCTTGAATTGGATCAGTTTTTCTATTGTTTGCCAGTGTAGATACCGTAGGACACCTGAACCAGAGGCATTTTTCAGCAGCCTAAAAAGCATCCTTGCTGCCGAGTTCTGGACTACTTGCAGTTTCTTAATAGCAGCTTTATCAGCTCCTAGATATAAATATTAACTTTTTAAAAATCTCCCCTACCTTATCCTCTAAAACCCCTACCTCCCTCTACTAAAAATATGTATATATACATTATTTTTACACAATAATACAACTAAAAATACAAAGTTAAAAAATGTTATAATTTATTTAATATCCTAGTAAACACACAAATAAAACGAAATATTAAACATATAAAATCAAACTCACTACAATAAAATAAATACAAAATAACACGAACGATACTACATATAACAATATTTTCTACATTGGATATATTTTACGACAATGTTAAAAACAAAACTCAAAACAATATTCTTACTTCCGATATTTCTGTCGACGATATTTATGATATCCCGATATTCTTGACACAATATTTTTGTATCACAATATTTTTTATTCAATATTTTGTCCAAGCACCATTCTAGACAGATCCCAGAAAGGAGATAGCGAACAATTGTAGGCTTATTTAAAATCCCATCATATGCTATACATTCAGCCTCTGCGTCTTGTTCCACAGAGGTATGGCGTCTGCCCAAACCAATGTTAAGAAGGAGTAGCTGCCAGTTTGATTAGAGAGGGTGCATTCAAATTGTGTTACCCCTTACAGAATGTCTGAAAACTATCCATACCTGGAGAAGTAGAATTACCTCTTGCAGAATATTTCTGAATTCAAAATCTTAATCCTTGTAGGGTGGGAGGAGTGTAAACCATTTGTTTGGCCTCAAGAGTAGGAGTGGCAATTGTTGTGAAGCTCCACAGCTCGGAACTACATAATATTTGGTAAAACTGTGGATAACTAAGCTCATTGTGTAGTAGCTATCAATAGTTCAAGAGAATAGGAGCAGTGGCTCACAGTAATGGCGATCTGGTGCCACTTGCAGCCATTCACCCCGTCCCCTTCTGTGAATCCCCTTGCACCTCACCTTTGATTATTCACCGCAAAAAGAAAACAAATACAGCCACCTGAAAAACTGTTGGTCAAGCCTGCCTACACCTTAAAATCTGGCCTTCCCACACTGGATATGATATTTTACAGTGTTGCACCCACCATAATGATTGGTTCCCCACATACTATAATAGCAGTCCTGCGCTCCCTGACACCTACTCTCGGCCTGCAGCTTGCTTCAATGACAATCATCTCTTGCATTTTTTTGATTGGCATCCTTGCATAATAGGACATTAACCACAAAGGGTTGATGTGGAGGTGGGCCAGTTTGTAAAGCAGGGGATGACAAGACCTTGGAAGAAACATTGGAAGTTCCCTGGAGGGCAGCCAGAGCATTTCTTTCTACACATTGTGTAGTTTAAGAAAAATCGAGAAAGTCTACCTTCCACCATGGCCTGAAATTTCCTGATTTTCCTTTAACAAGCCAGAATAATAAAAAAGGTCCTATTCCTCTAGGCATGGGTCCTACTACTAAAAAAAAAAAGCATGGGTGTTGGGGGGAGCGGCATGGCACTGGAAAGAATGACTGTTTGTACATGACGGCTTAATGTTCCTTTTTTGAGCAACATAGGGGGCCCAAGAGCCCATGAATGGAATGGGAAAAGGGTACTGAACCAGCATTTCCAAACGCAGACTTCCTGAAATTGAGACGCCTCGCAATTTCCCCGGAGACGGATCTAATCGACCCAACAGGACGCAGGCCGGATAGCATGAGATGTGGAACTCATGCTGCACCAGAGAGGGTAAAACAACCAAGTCGAAAGTTTGCAGACCTTCTCTTTTTTGGGCCAAGGACTCTCTCAGGTTCGATATTTGGCCCCTCAATGGTCTGGCATTCACAACCTGAATCTCTGGTAGTTTAGAAGCGCAGCTAGTGCCATCTTGAGCAGTCCAGTCTATATATATATATATATATATATATATATATATATATATATATATATATATACCATCGACGAGGAGAATACCTCTTTATGAAAACCACCACTCTCCTCAGAATCTAAATCTGAATCAATCTCCACACCACATCAGAGCCTTGGTGCAAGATTCCATGATCCTTTGTACAGCCATCTGGTGATATAAATGACTTTACCCAAAATGGCAGCAGTGAACTCTTTTACGTGATCTTTTGGGTCTGATAGGGACTTCCATTCATCATGTTTCCTGATCATTAACCACCATACTGAGTCACAACGAAATGCTGGTGTAAAGACTGAGCTTGAAGGTGTAGTAATTTTTGGCTGCTAACACAGAAGGGGAGATATCTAGAACTGTTTTACTCCCCCTTGTATTCCAATGTCAGTGTTCTTCCTCCAACTAATAACACAAGAGTCGAGCACATCCAACACTGTTTCCCTGTATATAGTTTCTTATAGGGTGACATCTTCTACCAGCTGACACTTTATCACCAGTGCGTCTAAATGCTAAAATGGCAGAAAAAGATCAAAGAGATTGAAAGAAGAACCCCCACCTCCAGACTCTCCTGAGGAAGGTAAATCAGATACCTCCACCACAATGAACACCTTTCTTAAGAAATGTCAGATGCTTCGGACCTTGCCCAAAGCACCAAAATGAATACTGATATAATGCAACAAGATATTGTGATCCTGCGATAAGATCTTAAACATATGACTGAAAGGATTTCCCAAACCAAGACTAGAATAAGCACCTTAGAGGATATTACTACCAGCATTCAGAGAGACAATTCTAACTCCAAAGTCTACTCTACCAAAATGCAAAAGGAGATAGTGGAGTTGGAGGACAGGAACAGAGAAGGTAAGATATGTATTCCAGGGTGAGCAGAAGACGTCGTCATCTTTTACATTGCCTTCTTAGAAAATTGGATTCCTTAACAGACTAGCATCAGGCTAAAAAATAAACATTTAGGGGCCGATTCCGATCTTGCAAAAAAAGCCTTCTCAATGCTATTCGTAGGCTTACCTTACGACCGACTCATATCCGGAGCTTTTTTCTACAAGCGAGCAAGTACGATGCGTATAACAGGCAAATTTCCGACCGAATCGTCCGCTCCGATTCGTGCTCTATTTCACGACCGAACAGGCTCAGGAAACATGGAAATCGAGTCGTACGGAGGCTTTTCCCAACCAGTTTCCGGACACGCAAGTACGATGCGTTTTTTCTACGCGTCGTAGAGGGCGCCGCTTCCAGCACGTCACAGCATTCGGACGAGGTGCATTGAAGCTCCGATTCGCGCCAGAACACAATTAACGGGGACGAGACGGAGCAGCCATTTATCCAATCGCGCATGTCTTCCCTATACTGTACGCCTACCGTTACCGACGCGCACGACGCAGAAGGTGAGTCAGACACCTACCACACACCAAAATGTCACGAGCACACGAAAGGAAACCCCACCATAGGGGGGTGGATGCCCATCACTCCCAGCATTGTCCACCCCATAGGGGGGTGGATGCCTATCACTACTAGCATATCCTAACCATAGGGGTGGATGCCTATCACTACAAGCATTGTCCACCCCATAGGGGGGTGGATGCCTATCACTCCCAGCATTGTCCACCTCATAGGGGGGTGGATGCCTACCACTCCCAGCATTGTCCACCCCATAAGGGGGTGGATGCCTACCACAACTAGCATATCCTAACCATAGGGGTGGATGACTATCACTCCCAGCATTGTCCACCCCATAGGGGGGTGGATGCCTATCCCTACTAGCATATCCTAACTATAGGGGGGTGGATGCCTATCACTACTAGCATATCCTAACCATAGGGGGGTGGATGCCTATCACTACCAGCATTGTCCACCCCATAGGGGGGTGGATGCCTACCACTCCCAGCATTGTCCACCCCATAGGGGGGTGGATGCCTACCACTACTAGCATATCCTAACCACAGGGGTGGATGACTATCACTCCCAGCATTGTCCACCCCATAGGGGGGTGGATACCTATCACTACTAGCATATCCTAACTATAGGGGGGTGGATGCCTACCACTACTAGCATATCCTAACTATAGGGGGGTGGATGCCTATCACTTCTAGCATATCCTAACCATAGGGGGTGGATGCCTATCACTACTAGCATATCCTAACTATAGGGGGTGGATGCCTATCACTACCAGCATTCTCTGACTATAGGGTGTGGAGTCAGAACACTCCCCCACTACTGTAATGTCAAAATTGTGTATTTGTGTGTAAACAGGCTGCAAAATTGACACATAAAGAAAATTATTTGTCAAAGCACCATCACTGTAATGACAAACATATGAGTGTGTGGTTCAATCCCCCAGCATTGAAAAGCACATCGGTGTCATGGGGTATAACCCCCATCACAGTAGTGACAAAAAGTTGAGTGTGGGGTTCAATACCCCAGCATTGTCAAGCACATAGGCATTATGGGGCATAAGCCTCACTATAGTGAAAAACATGGGAATGTGTGTTACACCCCCCCAGCATGTTCAACAAAACATGTATGTTTCTGGGCCTAAACACACAAGCTATGTATTGATAAAGTAGTGCTTGTGTGCCAAACAAACACAGAACTGTTGAGGCAAAGATTTTTGTGTGTGCAAAAATACCCTCCGCTATGTGCAGCCAATCAGTGCTATTGGGGGCTAACACTGCCACACATTTACAATTGGACAATGTAGGATGTGACCATCAAAATGCCTAGGCACACATATTGTTCCACAAACATACACAAATACAAAGGATTCCGTCTGAAACTACAGTTGTGCTGAGATCCCGTTACACATTGTGGCACCAATGGCAATTTCGAAACAGAAAGAATGTTCAGACTGAAGATGTAGGAGTCCCAGGGCCAGTAGAGAAAACAACTCAACAAAACATCCACCACATGCCCTTCAAAGAAAGTTGAAATACATGGGTGAAGATGCACAAAGACAAACAACCAGCCACACACTGCAGAACAAACACAACATGTGTGTGTGTAAGTGTCTCTAGGCTGGGCCAACACACACGATGGGGGGCAGAACTCCACTGAGACATATGCGTGTTGAGTACAATCCCGAAGTATTTCATTAATTGGGATAGTGAATGTGGGCAATCAGGCATTGTTTCATAAGTGGGTGCATAACTGTCACTAGCGGAACAAGCTTGGTGGAACAACAAACAATACAACAAGAGACTGACTCTCTTCCGCAGTACCCTCAAGGCCACAACACTGTGGTGACAGTATCCTGTCTGCTGACCCTCTGTGAAGATAAATTAGGATGTGGGCCATACATTTCAGCACACTCACTCTTGCGCACTGTGTCATGTGCCTTGCAACAACTGTCATCTCACATACCCAAACATGACTCACAGGGCATGGCCTGTAATGTAAGGCCACATTGCAGGTAGGGGCCTTGCCAAGAGACAACTGAAATTTGGCCAGTCTAAACACAACACACCTTGATCTGCAGCAATGTGCCACATCTAAGCCTACATTGACTGGTGACATTGTACAGGCACCCATTACAACTCCAGGGGTGGTGGTGGGATCTGTGTTTAACAAACACAATACACATAGCTAGTCATCACACATGGTGAAATTTGTTCCACCGTTTAGGATGGAGTACATGTGCAGAACGTGAAATGTTTGGGACACATTTGGAACATTAAGACTGTCTCATAATAATGAAACACTCAAGGAGACCCACAAATAAGACATGCTGCCATCAGGCTACAGGCAACGGTACAATCTGCTGAGTGTGAGCAGTCATACACACATACAAGTGCCAAACTCACAAAAACAGATGACATATCAAAAACATCCTGATGTTGCTAGCACAAATGTGACTTGGGGAATAATAAATGTGCCACATGTGACTTTGCCCACAGTGCAGGCCCTCATCTCAACCCAACCAGGGATGACACCATAATGACACCATTGTACTGGTGCACCCACATCCCGGACACTCAAAGTCAACTCGGTTGAAAAAGAACTGTACTACTCAGCACACAGCAAGCTTCTCAAACAGGAACATCTGCAGGGACTACAGTCTTGGTATGAAATGGCGTTGAACACAGAGATTAATGCTCACATGACACACACCATGGGCTCAGGATATGTCACAGATTAACACACTGCCATGAGGTGATATCACTAGTGTGGAAGGTCAGCTGTGGCAAGCTTGGTCTTGGCAGGGGTCTACCATGTCAGAATGACACTCGGACATGGATCCAAAGATTACAACACACAGAATACTTTGTTTCCATCAGCCTCTGTACATGTGTTTCTCCAAAGTCATCAGCACGTTGTCAAACTCCATGTATAACAAGTTGTACTGATGAGACCGATGACTTTTTTCATCATCAATGCGCCATTCTGCATGTCCACCGTAGCCGGTTGTACCATTAAAAACATGTACAATGTGTACAAATGTCAGCACAACCTATGTGCAAAAGTGTAAGTCAAAGATGGGATTGTGTCAAAAGCATGTCACATTCCTTGTCCAAAACATTGTGGATCCTGACAATCTGCAATTGCAGTCAATGATGACTCTGATACATACTGTAATAGGACACATATACCATGGACCACATGCAGTCCATCACATAGCTAATTCATTATTTTCATAAAACAAGATTCCAACAGCAATTTCATTAGGCTAATTAAACAAATTAGGTACACGAAATGCAAATCTTCCAAATAAATGAAATAATGCTTTATTCAGCCTTTGCAAATCTCAACAGGAGAACGATAAGGCCAATGGCCAGTCCATTAGATGTAGTCCTTTAGGGGGGAATACAAAGAAATCTTCCTCCTTCGCTTGCCTGCACTGCTACGACTAGGGGACATCTCCCCTTGGAGGGGCATCTTTAGGGGCATGCCAGGCAACGCAGAGACAGGATCAGGGGACAGCATAATGGGGCAGGGGAGGGGTGGTGGGTGCAGGAGTGTCGCTGGCAACTGCAGTGGAGGTGTCAGACACAGTGGGCGCCGTCACCACTGCCGGGCCCAAGTCAGATGTGGTGGGTGCCGTCACCACTGCGGGCTCAAGTCAGATGGGGTGGTTGCCGGCACCACTGCAGTGGGCAGGACAGATGGTGTGGACGGGGTCTCCACTGCAGTGCCCAAGTCAGACGGGGTGGATGTGCTCCCTACTGCAGTGCCAATCTCAAGAGGAGTGAAATGGGGTTCAGATGAGGTGTGCAGGACAGAGGGGGGAGACACGGTCTCCACACCAGTGGCAGGAACAGGCTGAGCATGTGAGGTGGGGGTGGAAGTGCATGTGGTAGGGGGAGGGCCTAAGCATTCTGGGGATGTGGTATCGGTGTGTGGGTGAACCTGGGGCAGGGAATGGCTGTGGGACCTGTGGAGTGGTGGCCTGGGGGCTGCAGGACGGAGACTGTGTGGTGGAAGTGCGTGTTTTTGGTGGGGTCTTGCCCTTCCTGGTCCGGGGGATTTGCGGATGGGGGCCTCAGTGTCTGTGCGCCTCGGGGAGGGTGTCCGTGTGGCAGGGGAACTCCCCGCTGTGCGTGGTGACTTCCTCTTCCCCTTGTAAGTTGGAGCAGATGGATCGGTGGGGAAGAGGCCAAGGTCACAGAGGAAGAGCTGCTTGGAAGGGGGGGGTTTTAGGTGAGGCAAGGGAAGGTGTTTTGGAGGGAGAGGCATCTGAGGACTGCGGAGTGCTTGTGGATGCCTGTTTGTGTGTCTGTGACCCATCCCCTGTGTGTGTGCCATCAGTCCCCGGAGTGTGCATGCTTGCATGTCTGGATTTTGTCTTGCGTGTCTGTGTGCTGCTTGTGTCTGATGTGGTGTGTGCATGTGCCGGTGTGTGTGTTTGGACAGGCAAGGTAGTGGGGATTGTGGATGGGGCAGAGGTAGCAGGGGTGAGGGCCTGTTGGAGGAGGGACACTGCTGCCGTCTGTGTAGAGGCCATGGCCTGAATGGTTCGATGTAGGGCAGACATGTTCGATGAGATGCCCTCCATGAAGGACACCAGTTGTGTCAACAGACTGGTGTGAGAATGGAGGACACTCAGCATTGTGGTCTGCCCTACATGGATCTGCTTAAGTAAGTCCACAGACTCCACACTCAGGGCAGCAGGGGAGATGGGCAGGGGGTGCGGTGCCTGGCATGAAGGAGACATGCTCCCTTACACGGGTGCCTCCATGGACATCTGGGATGGGAGCAGATGTGAGGGTGGAGATGGTGGTGGTGACAGACTCGCTAGGTGTTGTCTGGGGTCTGCTGACACCCGCATCCACAAGGGAGTCATCACTGAAGCTGCTGTGTTCCTCAGCCGAGGTGGTTGTAGCTGAGGTCTCCTCAGTGTGGCTTCCCTCACCCTCCGTGCCACTGGGTCCCTCCGACTCCTCTGCAGCGGACCCTGTCTGCCTCTGAGGCTCCTCCTGGTCCGTGGAGCTGTTTCCTCCAGTATCCGTAGATGTAACTGCAAATAAACAGGGTAAACAGATCCACATCAGTCACCTGTATTGACCTCACACATCACAGTCAGTACAGCATATTACAGCGCACGACTGAGCATCATTTGCAGTATATTGGCAAAAGTGCTGACACATATTTGAAAAAGACACATGTCAGTCTGCCAGTCAACCATGCCCCTCATATCCTACCTGTCCATGGACCCATCAGTCTGGTGCATGTAGTTAGCCACTACTCATATGTGCACACATGCACCACATAGACAGTTGTCTGGACTGCAGGATTAGTGATGGAAATGTGCCAGTACACACATATCCCATATCCTGCCACTGACTCAGTACATGTGTCAGCATAAGGGATGGCCAAAGTCATTGTCAGTAATATGGATATGCTTCCTTCACCAGACACCATGATGTGCACATGTATTGATGGCCGATGCCACAATTGAGTGCATGCAGGACAACTGACATTACTGCAGGATACACATTTGCAAGTGGCATACCATGCTACAGGCCAGTCTGAGTAATCAGTCATTACTGGCTTCAGTCACAGGGGCAGTGCATCTGAGAACAAACAGTCTGCACTGTATCACAATCATGTATTTGTGGTGCATGTAAACCCTGCAGTTGTCAAGTGCACATGTTCCCCCACTGCTACCCACATCTTAAGGCTACTGATGATCCCACGTCATACAAATGCCACAGTTGAGTGACAGCAAGCACAAGTCTGTCAACATGATCACATCATAGTCTGATGAGAATGAATTATAGCTGCCTGCACTTAAATGTCGAATACACCATTAGGCACAGTCAAGTGATTACACACCTATGTTAGACCCCATTGTGATGATCCAACACCCATATCTCAGCTGGCTGCCCACCCCAAACTGTTTGACACCCCAGGAGTCTAAAAAGCTAGGCCACTCCACAATGACACAGAGGCTGACACCTGATTGCACAGTTCACAATGCACTAAATGTAGGTTGACACACATGAGTAGGAGAACAGAGTGTACTTCATGTCTGGAGTAGGCATACCTGACCTGGTCCATGTGCAACATGGGATTACCCTGAACACTAGGCATGTGTCTATGCATGTGTGACACACATGATGTACATACTTCAGAGGCCCCAACATTGTCCCACCTGCTGCATGGGTGTGTGGTAAACACCCCAGACACATATGGTGAGGCAGAGCAGCAATCAGAACACGTATTAATGGCCCACACAGAGTACATGTTAGATATCTGGCAATGTGCAGACACATGTCAATCAATTGCCTCACTCATGAAGGCCAAAATATTGTACCGGTAGCAGATGCTGTTTCCCACCTCAACCTTGGACAACAGCAGGGACACACAGCCCAAGTGAGACAAGTCACAGACTGAAAGGGCCACACCTGTGTATCAGATGAGGAAGGGCCATAACCAAATTATGCACATGACTCTTGTTCAAGCAGACAGACAAACTGTGGTAGCGTAACCAGGCTGAGGGAGTGCAAAAATCATGTTAGACACAGTTCACAGACAAGGCATGCACTTACCCCCTCCTTGCTGCTGTCTGGCCTTTAACTGCCCATCCAGGTCAGGGAAGAACACTGTCAGAAATCGGAGCATGTGGTGGGTCAGGGTCCGGTGTCCGCCCCTTCTGCGAGGAGGCGACAGCTTCAGCTGGACTCTTGCAATCCGACAGGTCCAGCCACGTAGGTCCTGCCACCTCTTCTGGCAGTTGCGGATGCGGCGCCTGTGGACCCCCACAGATCGAACTGCCCGGGCAATGGTCAGACAGATCTCATGTTTCTGATGGGCATCAACCTGTGAGGATGACAAAGTTAAAAGACCATTACTACACATGCAACATGTTTGTGCATCACACAGTTGGATATACATGTTGTTTTCACAAGGGCATCTGATTCACACAGGTTGTGCAACTATGGTGATGGACACTTGTTCTGCATCAACAACATGGAACCGGTGCCTGGGTATCATAACCGTGTAAAAATGCACTTTCCCAGCGCCGTACCTGGTCACTACAGGTACCTACACACTTTGGGGGTAACAACTACTCAGTGAGCATGCTAGCCACTGGTGTACACAATGCCATTAGTGCTAGTCAGACAACATGCACAATGAGAGAGGATGTGGACTGCACACTCACCTGCTTCCCATACAGCTTGCTGTACTGTGGAAGGACGCTGTCCAGCAGGGCCTTGTTCTCCTCCTCTGTGAAGGCTGGGGCCCTCTCCACAGTACGTGCCATTCTTGGAGCCAGAGGATACAGAGACAGCAGCAGTGGTAGCAGAGATGTCAATCTGGAGCATGTAGTGCAGGCAAGTGAGCTCTCAGGGGAAGAGACAGACTTATATCTGTGCTGCAGAGGCAGATTCTGTCCCATGCGTCCAAAGCGATAGGTCCGAGTCGTTCGTATCCTATGAATTAGTTCAATCCATGAGATTGCACGCATCGGACACGCCTACTGCAACGTTCAAAATATCTGCATCATGACAGTTTCGATTTTGATACATTTGTGTAACAACTAAACGGAATCGTACCGCACGCGAATCGTGCACGATGCAAAATGCGCGTCTGTCACCATGACGACCAACAGCCAATCTGTGCATCCGGATCGGTCAGGTTGCGGCAGACGCGTATTTTGAAAACTCACCCGCGTCGAACACCATTGAATTAAGCATGCAATCTGGCAGTCCGGCTCGGTCAGGATGCGGCAGACGCCTTATTTTGAAAACTCACCCGCGTCGAACACCATTGTATTAAGCATGTAATCTGTCAGCCCTGCTTGGTCAGGATGCGGCAGACGCGTATTTTGAAAACTCACCCGCGTCGAACACCATTGTATTAAGCATGCAATCTGTCAGTCCTGCTCGGTCATGATGCGGCAGACGCGTATTTTGGAAACTCACCCGCGTCGAACACCATTGAATCAAGCATGCAATCTGGCAGTCCGGCTCGGTCAGGATGCGGCAGACGCGTATTTTGAAAACTCACCCGCGTCGAACACCATTGTATTAAGCATGCAATCTTTCAGTCCGGCTCGGTCAGGATGTGGCTCACGCGTCCATGCAATACTTACTCATCATGTCAGACAGTATATGTAAGATTCATGTCATGCTGTATGCCCTGTGTGGATGGAGTGAAGCACATGTCAAATGTTACACAGACAAAGACAAGACTACTCCCATGATGATCCTAGCTTACAGTGCAACTATTGCATTGTTTGTGAGGAACATGACAAGTGTGAGTGACCACTTCACAGATCATCCTCCTATGCTTGGACACAGTCCCAGGGGATCATTGTGTTTACACAGGTTACATCCACACATAATCACCGCATCATCTGATTATGTATTAAAGTCTGATGTGTGAATTCCTTTTGACTGTGTCCACAGTATGTGAGACTTGTACAACGCCAAAACTGAGTTTTGAAAGTTTTAACAGTATGTTAAGATACCTCATCTTGTATTTGTCATGTGAGTTGCTGTTGTGTCTATGTGTCACTGAATTACATGTATGCATGTCAAATACATATGTGCTACACATCATCAATGTTCTGTGTATGTGATAGGACATGTAGGTCTGACATCACATCATGACAATGTCCACACCATGACAGTGGTGTGCATGGTGACAAGCTGTCTGTATCTAGTGTTGTTGCTAGGTTCCAGTACATGATCCATGTCTGTGTACCTTTAGAACATGTGCTAGTTGACCTTGACATCTATGTTTGATACTCAATTAGATGTGTGTTGTGGGGGGCGTGGCTAGCTGCCTAAGATGGCGGTCGTAACTCGGTAGAGCTCCGGCCCCTTGGGGGGGATTAACTCCTCCTGTCCCGTCACCCCGGCCACTACCCGACCGGGGACGTTGGAATCGAGGCGACGGAGTTCTGGACCGGGCCTACTAGCCGCTGAACTCGGACGAAGGCCGGGACCTGGAGTGAGGCGTGGGCCCGCGCATGGCGCGGGCTGCCGCGTGCGCTACATTACGGGGCCCGCTTTCAGCCCGGAGACATCTGGATCCCCTTTCCCCTTCAAAGTAACGCCCTACCTGATCTCTGCACACCGCCGAGGGCAAGCACGCCACGAGATCACCCCTGCGTGGTGGCTGCAGGCGGCCGAACGGCCTGGCGGCGGTACCGCCCCGGGTGCACCGGACGAGTGGAAGACGGCGACGAGCTTAGGGGGCCCATTGAGGGACGGTGCGGTGAGTGAAGACGCTGCATTGTCCCGCACTAGCTCACACAACTTGCCCCTGAGTCTGGCAGGCCGGAGTGCGCGGCTGGGTGTGTCCTTTGGTGCTCGGGGGTCGGCGGGGCTTGGACAATACAGACGCATGTTGAGGGCCCCGGGGGTGTAACAACGGACTCCTGTGGATTCTGCCTGGCTAATATAGGGGCTTCCCCCCCCCTACAGCAGAGAGCGCCGTCACGTAAGACGCCTAGTACTTTGTTGTGCTGACCCCCCATGGAGCTGCAGCGACGTGGTGAGTGTCCCCCCGAGGTAGGGCCTGCACCACTAGCATTGAGACATTGCACTGACTGGGGAGAAAAGAGTACGGTACCGCTACGTTGCGCGGCACGACATATGTGCAGGAAAGGACGCACCAGCTGGAATTGACCAGAGATCTCGCCTGACAACCTTTAATGCACCACTAGCCAGTACTACCAGGCCCTCGTTCCTGCATTGGCCTACTCAACGCGGCGTCACATAACCCAACCCAGCGAGCTGCTAACCCTGTTAGATACTGTGTGAGAAGGGTTATCCTACTGACTTTACCGTGCAGGGTGAATCCCCCCCCGCCCCCCTCCCCCTGTTACTGGACCTCCCTTTCGGACCGCGGGGTTGCGACATCAACACACATCCAACATCCACTGAGGAAAAGAAGGGATATACTGTTGCCCAGAACATTGCCGACCCCCGCTTGATCGCCCACGGGGACAGGCTTACACTGCGCATAGCTGAGAATTCACATCATGGGCAGAGTTCGGGCGAAGACGCTAGAGGGACAACAAGGAACTGGCCCCCCCTCCAATTTGACTGAACACACTAGCCGGCCCTCCTCGCCTGGGGCAACGTATACTGAGCCTACTGATGGCCCACCCGATAAACTGGACCTCATTCTTAAGGAGATCCGAGACTTTAGAGCGGCGCTCGAGTTACAGATGGGTACACTCACCACAGGATTGACGCTACTCAGGGTGGACCATGGTAAGCTGGCTGACACGGTCAAAGACCACGGACAATCCATCACAGACTTGACCCCCAGAGTTGCCGAAAACTCGTCCACCTTACAACAGCTACAACAACAAACGACAACCCTTTTAGATAGAGTGGAAGATGCGGAGAGCAGGAACAGGCGTAATAATATACGCGTTATTGGCCTACCGGAACTAACCCTGGGCATAATACTTTGCTACGCTCACGGAGCATGCAAAGTTTGTGTTACTATACAAATTGCACATAGCAGAGTAAAAAACTCTGCTAATCGACGTAGCGTAGCAGCAGTATATTAAACACATACAAATGCTTTGTTAAAGCAATTTTCTATGCTAAAAAGCATATAACAAATTCACAAAAGTGAACTTTGACAATGAAAATATCAAGCAATGAGAGAGGTGATGATTTTGGGTTCCCCCTAACCTAGGGGAGGACCAAGCAGATGCTTTGAACACAAAAAGCATATCATGTGAACGATTCAGTGGTGGTCCCTTCCTCCTAGGACCACCCCAAGCACAGTTATGGGCAAAAATACAATCCCAACCAAAGGCCCTGCAAAGCATTATGGGACGAGATTAGCAGTGGGCAGTGAATATTATAGTGTCCAATATCAAAATAATTCTACAAAGAGCTGCAGTTCAACTAGTCGTTACTAGATGTCCCTCACGAGTCAAATGCAAAAGCATTGAAATTATTAATACATCAAGCTGCAGTTCCACTAGTCGTTACTAGATGTCCCTCACGAGTCAAATGCAAAAGCATTGAAACCCTTTCATGAAGCTTTTGCATTTGACTCGTGAGGGACATCTAGTAACGACTAGTGGAACTGCAGCTCTTTGTAGAATTATTTTGATATTGGATACTATAATATTCACTGCCCACTGCTAATCTCGTCCCATAATGCTTTGCAGGGCCTTTGGTTGGGATTGTATTTTTGCCAATAACTGTGTTTGGGGTGGTCCTAAGAGGATGGGACCACCACTGAATCGTTCAAAAGATGTGCTTTTTGTTTTCAAGGCATCTGCTTGGTTCTCTCCCTAGGTTAGGGAGGATACCAAAATCATCAACTCTCTCACTGCTTGTTAATTTATCGATTTCACTTTTGTGAAATGCTATATGCATTTTAGCATATAAAGACAGAGATACTTATTTTATCTTAACTTGCACTGTGCAAGATGCCTTTGGCAATTATTGTACAGTGTAGTCAAGCACACAGCTACGCAATTTGCATAGCTACGTGTAGTTCAAAATGTACTTCATGTAGCTATGTGAAGTGCTACTACGCAAACTACGCCCAGTGTTAACCGGAACGCAGTGAAGGGGTTAAGGCGGCAGAATTTATGGAAGCATGGTTCAGAGACCACGTGGCGCCTGAGGGACTTTCTCCATACTTTTGCGTCGAACGGGCTCACAAAATTCCGACCGGACCGCCCAGACCTGGCGCACCGCCCCGCCCTCTGATATTTAAAAATCCTAAATTATTGGGACCGCGACGTCCTACTACAGAAAGCGAGAGAAAAAGCGCTAATCCAATTCGAAAACCACCGTATATCGTTGTACCCCGACTATACCATCTTGGTGCAGAGGCAGAGATCGTCCTATCAAGCTGTAAAGAAAAAACTCCAGAAAGCACAACTCAAATACGCACTTCTGTATCCTGCCCGGCTGAAAGTTATTCACGACAAAAAAACTCACTTCTTCGAAAGCCCAGCAGATGCCGAGGAATGGATGGAAGTTATGTGCATTGGCTCTAGCCAGCTCAACCACTCAGACTTCTCTACACAGGACTCAGACAAACTCCCTAAACGGGGCTCCCATCGATCCCAGAACTCCAACCGGAGTAAAGGAAGCACCGGCCCATCGCGCGAACAACAACGGCGCGACCAGGAGGGGGCCCTTGCGGTTGCTGGGGCATTCCGTGAAGATTCAAACAAAATCCCCACGGATTCGGAGGACAGTACTCTGCATTCAGACTCTGAACACAGTATAACTCTCTTCCCCACGATTACACCCCGGGCAGCGGATGACATAATCGATAACTAAACACAGACGACGAATCTACATTGCCCCGAGAAATGCGCTGTGGTATTTGCTCCTACAGATGGCATGGACTCCACACCTCAGAGACTGTCATATCCTTTTTTTGCAATGGTCCATGTGAACACTATCACTCTGCTATAATCTGTTTAGTAATGTAGAGGGCTCGAATTGTTTGATACAGCGATATAGATTGAGCACCTCTGTAAATGCGAATTGAGTTATGTTCTTGTGGGGGCTCCGGAATTCTCTTACAAATGATTACTTAAGACGGGAATATTGTCCCTGACAAATCTATTTATAACACCCCCCCGGGGCAGGGCTCCGTAGAGCCGCCGAGTTGCAGACCTTCCTATGACCATGATCATGGCAGGGTCCGGCTACCTCCCTACTAGCGTATGCACCGTTGTCTGTTATGTATTGCTTGTACACTATTGTTGGGCCCAGCGTAGTTCAGGCGTTGCGCCAAGTTTTGTTAATGTTTCGGGGAAAGGGGACTCCTGGTCGGGTTTGGCCTACCGGCTCCACATGCGCTGGAGCTCCACACTACACACGGGGACATGCCCAGGACTGCTAACACTCTAGGGTCTTACAACCTAATCACATGGAACGTATGTGGGTTGGGGGCAATTCAGAAAAGGCATCGTATTCATGCATATCTCCTCAGGCGTAAGGCACATGTAGCGTTCCTCCAAGAATCCCATTTAACTGAGTCTGAAACACAAAAAACGCGCAAAAAATGGAGAGGGCAGATTTACTCTACTGATTATTCGGCTTTTGCCAGAGGCACGACCATTTGGATACGCCACGGGGTCCCATTTCTTGAGCTGGAACGCCGAGTTGATGACCAAGGGAGATACATCCTGTTGAAAGGCACGCTTGATGGTTCCCTGGTGGTCCTCGGCAGCGTTTATGCCCCTAACTTTGATCAGGACCGCTTCCTGCATAGACTAGGGGCAGCACTAGTAGACTGGGATGGTATCCCCTGGATACTAGGAGGTGATTGGAATGCTGTATTGGACACTGCCCTTGACAGGTCACATCCGCCCCTACATGGTACGAACCCTAGCAAATTGGCCGACTAGTTCACGACATGGGCTGAGGGATGGACACTCTCTGACGCATGGCGATGCCTCCACCCTACCCACAAAGAATATTCATTTTATTCTCCAGTACACAGCCTCCATACCAGAATTGATAGATTCCTCTGCTCTAGATCCATTATTACTCAGGCCCACCAGTCCACATATCTAGCGAAAACCTTCTCCGACCATAACCCTCTAGAGCTCACACTTAACTGGGGTACTGTGCCCACCCCAGTGCCCACCTGGAAGTTACATCCACAGTTGCTGGAAGATGCTCCATTTCGCACAACTCTCTCCAACACTATTACTAACTATTTAGCCGAAAACTGGAACACAGCCTCCTCTAACTTAATTGAATGGGACGCCCTGAAAGTGGTGGCACGGGGGGCGTCGATAGGGCAGTTGGTAGGGGCCAGACAAGAGACACACCAACGTTTGCAGAGCATCGAACAACGATTGGATACACTTGAGCGAGAGGCAGTGACAGACCCAGACAAACGAGAGGCATTGCAGTCTGCCCATATAGACCATGCGGACACGCTAGAGACACTGCGGACAATAGACCATAGAGCATTCCTACAACGGAAACACACGGAGGCGGACAGGTCCGGTGCACTGCTCGCCCGCATAGTTAGGGATAGACCAGATCCGCCAATCATAACTAGAATCCGTACACCTACGGGACACATAGTCCATACACAAAGAGAAATAAACACAGCCTTTTATGATCACCTTGGAGCACTTTACGCACCACCGGCTCCTGTGGAGGGCCCCTCTATAGCGGAGATTTTACAAGATCTCCCCTTTCCGGTAATTCCCGAAGATGTACGAAAAGACATAGATGGCCCCATAACTCAACAAGAAATTCGAGCTGCAATTAAGGGTCTGAATCGTAACAAAGCGCCTGGGATTGATGGACTACCAGTTGAATTTTACCATTCCTACTTAGAGACCATGGTACCCACACTGGAATCAGTATACAAAGTTGCCTTTGAGACTGGTCACCTACCACATTCCACCATGCAAGCACTGGTCACATCGATACCCAAACCGGGACGTGATGGCTTAGAGCTGTCTAATTATAGACCCCTTTCCCTGCTAGCCACTGAATATAAAATTCTAAGTAAGGCCCTTGCTAATCGTATACAGCCACATCTTAATACACTCATACACAGTGACCAATGCGGGTTCCTACCGAACCGCAGCACATCCCTTAACACCAGACGGTTACACTATGTAATGAAGGCCACTCCACATGTTTACCAGTCTGCGGGATTCATAGCACTAGACCTTAGGCAGGCCTTTGATTCCCTCTCTTGGGACTTCATGATCGCGACTCTGCAACGTTTTGGGTTCCCGGACACATATCTCAAATGGGTTCGCTTATTATATACATCCCCCACAGCCAGAGCACGCACAGGCCATTACATCTCAGATCAATATACTATTCATAGGGGTACAAGGCAGGGATGCCCCCTGTTGTTTGTGCTTGCGCTGGAGCCCCTGGCTATAGCACTTAGAGGTTCGGCGGACCAGCTCGGCATCCCCATTGATGGTGTAGATCACCTAATATCCATCTATGCAGATGATATACTCTTGTATTTACGGGATCTAAAAGCTGACAATACCCCTCTTCCCGATATATTTGCCAATTTTGAGCGCCTGTCGGGTCTGGCTATAAACCCGGGAAATCTGCAGCCTACTTCTTTCAGGAAACACAATACCCAATTAACCTGCAGTTTGGCGACTACACCCTACCGGTGGCCCCCACCACCTTTAAATATTTAGGCATTCAAGTCTATAGAACACAAGCGGATCAAATTGAGGGCAACATAGTGCGAGCTATAACGGCCCTTCGTGCTAGTGTGGTCTTCTGGTCATCTCTGCCGTTATCAGTGATGGGGAGAGTCGCCATCTCGAAGATGGTGATGCTGCCTCATCTATTATATTATTTCGTAAATATGCCCGTGGTTATTCCACAGTCCATTTTTAACACACTGAATGCTATACTGATAAATCTCATCTGGGGCACAGGCCGCAGACGAATAAGCCTGCGGAAGCTCCAATTGGAGAGCCGAAGTGGCGGCCTGGGGGTTCCTGATTTCAGGGCCTACTACTACGCCAGTCAGCTCCAGTGGCTATCGTACTGGACTGCGGGAAGGAATCTGCAGGAGATTGGGTTTACGACACATAGGCTAGACCGGGGCGAGTTACACTCATTATTATTGCCTGGAGCCAAGATTCCTACAGATAGCCCTCCCCTACTGAAGACTGCCCTACAATGCTGGAGGAAGGCACTATCATACACTTCCCCAGCGACCCCTTACGCCATGAACATCCCCCTCCTGGGTATTCCCACACCACAAGGCAGACTCACAAAAACCAGGATACAGGACTGGGTAGACGCAGGGGTGGAGGACATCGGTGCATTCTTCGGGGATGGTACCATACTCGATCATGACTCTTTTCTGCAGGCCACGGGCGCATCACCACGCTTATACTTACTACACGCTACAGTGTCACATTATATTAGGAGCGCCTGGGTTCCACAGCGGAGTGAACCCCCACAACATAACCTGGTACACCTCTTATTCTACATGGGAACTGGGGGACACCTGGTACGTTGGCTATACACAGGCATCCGGACACATGCAGCAATCGCACTCACGTCCCTTAGAGCGCACTGGTCCGAGGACTCTAGTGTTGAAATTACTGACAAGGCCTGGAAAGGTATGCTAGAACACCCCAAAAGAGTATCGCGTAACGCGAAACTGAAGTTTATCCAGACGATGGTCCTTCATAGATCATACCTTACCCCTAAGAGGATTCATCGCATGTTCCCAGACTCCTCCCATTGCTGCCCCCGCTGCAAGGGAGATGAGGCGGACTTCCTTCATATGCTATGGTCTTGCCCCTGCTTTCGGGACTTCTGGGTGGGAGTCCACCACGCTCTGAACGTAGTCACACAACTCCCGGTTCCGGACGACGCCCTGAATTGCCTCATAGGCCTCCGCAGGCGCTCAGGGGTGCAGAAGGTGCGGTTAAAGTTTTTAGACTTGGCCCTCATTTTAGCAATAAGAGCCCTCACCATGAGGTGGAAGTCCCCCAGATGCCCCGCGGTATCCACTTGGCAGGCGGACATGCTTCAGTGGGGGAAAGCAGAGGGTGCGGCTCTTCGTAGAGAAGAAGAGAGGGGGCTGAGAAAGCAACCCATTTCGATGGACTGGGAGGCTATGCTGATTGAACTAGAATCACTCGACTTATTACCCCCACAGGATACCCCAACCCCATAACACACAATGTCGCTCATCTGTAGGTTCCGAGACCCAGACCCACACATTATAACCCAAGGACACTACAGTCCTTCGAGTGTTATACCTATAATGACCTATCTTGAATACCACGGAAGCTGAAATAAGACTGACCAGGAGTAATTCCTAGTGTCACACATTCTATGAAGGGGAACAACACTACGCCTCTAAATGTTCCACGCATTTCATTCACTAAAAATCATTTTGAGAGATATTACCGTAGTTTTAATAGAATTATTTAAAAGGAGGCTCCTTGGGATTTATTGTTCATAGAGTAGTGACAGAGTGCCTCTTCTCAACTGTTGTGTATACATGGTGTCAATTAACCACAAAGGACTGGATTGTTTGTCATTGAAATGCTATTACCGATATGGAATTGAAAAACACATATATTGCTGCTGATTTAGGGGTGTATTTATGAGAGCCATGAAAAGCTACCCTGTGTGGATTTGAGTGGCCTCATAAATCATGAGTAAGGCTCCGCAGCACAAATCGCTGCGTCGCCTTACTCTGACACCAAGAGATGTTCCATGGGCGTTGCGGTGGGTTTTCTCATGTAACACCCATGGAATTTGATGCTGCCCCAGATTTACAAAGTGATGTAAACTTGGGGAAGCGCCAAATCCGTACGCCTCCCTAGGTGAGGCGTAACAAGGAGAAATAACTTTATTTCTCCTTGTTTGTGCTTGCGCTGGAGCCCCTGGCTATAGCACTTAGAGGTTCGGCGGACCAGCTCGGCATCCCCATTGATGGTGTAGATCACCTAATATCCATCTATGCAGATGATATACTCTTGTATTTACGGGATCTAAAAGCTGACAATACCCCTCTTCCCGATATATTTGCCAATTTTGAGCGCCTGTCGGGTCTGGCTATAAACCCGGGGAAATCTGCAGCCTACTTCTTTCAGGAAACACAATACCCAATTAACCTGCAGTTTGGCGACTACACCCTACCGGTGGCCCCCACCACCTTTAAATATTTAGGCATTCAAGTCTATAGAACACAAGCGGATCAAATTGAGGGCAACATAGTGCGAGCTATAACGGCCCTTCGTGCTAGTGTGGTCTTCTGGTCATCTCTGCCGTTATCAGTGATGGGGAGAGTCGCCATCTCGAAGATGGTGATGCTGCCTCGTCTATTATATTATTTCGTAAATATGCCCGTGGTTATTCCACAGTCCATTTTTAACACACTGAATGCTATACTGATAAATCTCATCTGGGGCACAGGCCGCAGACGAATAAGCCTGCGGAAGCTCCAATTGGAGAGCCGAAGTGGCGGCCTGGGGGTTCCTGATTTCAGGGCCTACTACTACGCCAGTCAGCTCCAGTGGCTATCGTACTGGACTGCGGGAAGGAATCTGCAGGAGATTGGGTTTACGACACATAGGCTAGACCGGGGCGAGTTACACTCATTATTATTGCCTGGAGCCAAGATTCCTACAGATAGCCCTCCCCTACTGAAGACTGCCCTACAATGCTGGAGGAAGGCACTATCATACACTTCCCCAGCGACCCCTTACGCCATGAACATCCCCCTCCTGGGTATTCCCACACCACAAGGCAGACTCACAAAAACTAGGATACAGGACTGGGTAGACGCAGGGGTGGAGGACATCGGTGCATTCTTCGGGGATGGTACCATACTCGATCATGACTCTTTTCTGCAGGCCACGGGCGCATCACCACGCTTATACTTACTACACGCTACAGTGTCACATTATATTAGGAGCGCCTGGGTCCCACAGCGGAGTGAACCCCCACAACATAACCTGGTACACCTCTTATACTACATGGGAACTGGGGGACACCTGGTACGTTGGCTATACACAGGCATCCGGACACATGCAGCAATCGCACTCACGTCCCTTAGAGCGCACTGGTCCGAGGACTCTAGTGTTGAAATTACTGACAAGGCCTGGAAAGGTATGCTAGAACACCCCAAAAGAGTATCGCATAACGCGAAACTGAAGTTTATCCAGACGATGGTCCTTCATAGATCATACCTTACCCCTAAGAGGATTCATTGCATGTTCCCAGACTCCTCCCATTGCTGCCCCCGCTGCAAGGGAGATGAGGCGGACTTCCTTCATATGCTATGGTCTTGCCCCTGCTTTCGGGACTTCTGGGTGGGAGTCCACCACGCTCTGAACGTAGTCACACAACTCCCGGTTCCGGACGACGCCCTGAATTGCCTCATAGGCCTCCGCAGGCGCTCAGGGGTGCAGAAGGTGCGGTTAAAGTTTTTAGACTTGGCCCTCATTTTAGCAATAAGAGCCCTCACCATGAGGTGGAAGTCCCCCAGATGCCCCGCGGTATCCACTTGGCAGGCGGACATGCTTCAGTGGGGGAAAGCAGAGGGTGCGGCTCTTCGTAGAGAAGAAGAGAGGGGGCTGAGAAAGCAACCCATTTCGATGGACTGGGAGGCTATGCTGATTGAACTAGAATCACTCGACTTATTACCCCCACAGGATACCCCAACCCCATAACACACAATGTCGCTCATCTGTAGGTTCCGAGACCCAGACCCACACATTATAACCCAAGGACACTACAGTCCTTCGAGTGTTATACCTATAATGACCTATCTTGAATACCACGGAAGCTGAAATAAGACTGACCAGGAGTCGGGGTGGGCGGGCTAGGGAGGGAGGGGGACGCGATTGAACAGGTTCGTTTTGTTAATTGAAAATATGAAGGCTTTATACTGACAATATCTATATTGAAACTCTAACGTTTTAGTACCAACGATGTCATTGGAAATCATTGTCCTTGGTTTTTATATATCACACAGAGTGAAATACGCGGAATCTGTATGTAACATATATGCTGTAACTACTACAAATACAAAAGACTGCCTCTGTAGAATACTCTTTGCATTGTACAAAGTAGTAAAGTCATCAATAAAGTCTGTTAAAAAAAAGGTGTGTGTTGTTTATGTTACGATTGATCACATGGAGAGTGACAGACAACAGTGAATAGTCACAGTACAACACTGTATCCGTCGGGAAGATCCATGACAAAATAGAGTGTATGTTCAGGCTCACATAGCTGTCATTTGTGTATTAGCTCAACCTCACACATCTGACTTCACTGTGTCTTTATTGAAAGTGTAATGCGATATGTCGAATCTAGATTACGTGATTTTTATTTGTAATAGTAATATGTGTACATACTTTGTCATATGTTCCGCAGGAGACCAAATGTCCACAGACCCTTCCCATGGTGGAACGTGAGTGCATGAGGAAATACAGGTTCACGAGGCAATTAATTTCTGAATTGACAGACCAGTTGTCACCACACTTGCAACCTGGACGCACATATCCCTTTGCCCTGACCCCCAAGGTGAAGGAGATGGCGGCACTACATTATTTTGCGACTGGATCGTTCCAGTTTATTGTGGCTGATGCTGGTGGGATGTCGCAGACGATGTTTAGTCGAGTGCTCCGGGATGTGTGTGAGGCCATGTTGGGGTTCCTCAACCTGTACATACAGTTTCCTACACCGCCACAGTTCCGTGCCATTAAAGATGACTTGTATGCTCTGGGACACATGCCACATGTGATTGGATCAATTGATGGGACACATGTGGGTTTGGTCGCACCACGATCCCATGAACAGGTTTACAGAAATCGTAAACAATTTCATTCGATCAATGCCCTTGTGGTATGTCTGGCAGACCAGATCATCTCCCATGTATGTGTGCGTTTCCCGGGATCTGCCCACGACGCATACATAATGAGGATGAGTCAGATACCCCAGCTGATATCCCAGCTCAGGAATGAGCGTGCCTGGCTTGTTGGTGAGTCATGTTGTCAGTTTCAGTTGTGTGTTCATTGTCTGTCATGTTGTACCCTGTTTTTGCTCAACTGATCATTTATATTTGATAAATGTAGGAGACTCTGGATACCCCAACATGCCCTGGTTGCTGACACCACTCAGGAACCCGGTCACCCCAGCTGATGTCCGTTACAACGAGGCACATGGGCGGACCAGGTGAGTGATAGAGCGCACATTTGGGCTGCTGAAGACCAGATTTCGCTGCCTGGACCGGACAGGAGGTGCCCTTCAATATTCCCCGGCTAAGGTGTGCAAGATCATAATCGTGTGCTGCATGCTTCACAACTTGGCTGTGAGGAATGAGCTACCGCTCATCCACGATGACAGGGACGAACGGCCTCCATCAAGGGAGGATCCAGGCCTGGGGCACGTTGCCAGTGACGAGGAGGAGGAGGAGGTGGATGTCAGGAGACAGCTCATTAACAACTTTTTTACATGAGAGTAAGTATGCAAAGATGTTTGATAATGCCTTTCCTAAGCGTGATGTGTGTATGTAGAACAATATGTTGTGATACGTGTGTGTATGCTAATTTACAGGGTCATTGTTGTTGTACAGCGTATGTTAAGTTATGATGGTCACCACTACATTGTTGAATTTACTCCTAGCTTGTGTTCAGAAGTTACAATGGACAATAGTGAGTCAATTATTGGATATGTCATCATAGCAAGTTGTAATTAAGACTGTACTATGTCTCTCCTTCACAGGCTCCTTTGGCTGTTGTGTGGGTACACACAATGCTGTTCCATAATGGAATTTCAATTTGGAACAGTACTCTCTGACAGACAATGTTTTAGGTCAGATTTTTCATTTCTTTTGTTTATTAGAATATTTGGAACTGTAATCAGTTTGCTTTTGTGTTGAGCAGAGCTTGTGCCTGTGTAATAAACCTGTTACACACATTGATGTTTGCCTTGTCTGTTTCCACACATGCTACAATCGTTTATATACTGTATTTATGCCATGGTGTTCATTTCATTAGACAATGGTCATTGTTTGTGCGGTTCAATGGTTTAATTGGACAACAGTGTGTGCAATGTTTAAATGTTGCATGTGCTATGTGTGTGGTGGTGACCTTGCGTGTCTATCTCTGGTATGTGTCATGTGACATTTCTTCACAAGACGGTAGATGAATTGTTAGCTGGTCCCTAGGATCATGCAGGATTATGCTAAATTACCCTGAGTCAAGCTTACATTTTAGCTTTGTGTCTTATATTTTGGCGCACATTCTTTCTCTGCTTGTTGCGCAAGATGCCTTTGAGTCCACATGAGATCATTTTGGTACTGTTCAAGCGCTGCGCCACAAGGTTGAAAAACAAGACTCTTTGTAATGGAAGATCTAGTCAGCACGTATTGTTTATCCATGAAATGCTACACTTTTTGACACAAAAGAGAAATACTTGCATTACATTGACGCACAAGGGATTCATCTACACAGAAGAAGTTTCCTTCTACGAATCAGAGCTTTGCTGTGCTTATGCTGTAACCAGTACTCCTAGTTTCTAAGGTGAGCGGTTCACCCGATTTGGCACAGAGATCTTCATTAGTATGATAAATATGTCACCATCACAGGGAGGGTGGTGATTTCCACACTGTTCATAGAAACACATTTCACCTTTTGTCTTCTATGGAATTGTGAAAATGAATTTTGTTTGATTATCATGTATTATGCTGCTGGTGTGAGCTCGTATACTGCATTGTAGGACAACGGACAGAGATTGTTCTTTCTTAAACGTAACATTTTAATCTTTACATAGACTCTGCATTATATATTTGTGGACAAGCATGGGTGAGTGAGCGAGAAGGTGTGCATTGCTACGGCGACTCTGAGAGGTTGATAGTACTGTGTTCTGGGTGGTAGAAACATTGTGTATCTTCTGTATGTTTAGCTGAGCTAATGAGACACTAGAGGTAATGGGTCTTTGGATTGTGGGTTCTGATGTGCAAGGAATGTCCAAGCATCTTTCAACAATGGCCTATTTTATTGTGCATAGTCCTGTATGTGCAGATTCCCTACCACAGAACTCATGCACCTCATTTGGAGACAGTGCCAGGTTATACTGATCATAATTTCAGTTGTGGGTACAGTGTATCATTCACAGATGACACAGGGATTGTGTGAATATGATTTTATTAATGTGCATATGATCAATCTAACAGTTAAGGGTAATTGCATTCCAAAGTTTGAAATCCAAAGTTCATAGAGGAGTTGGAAGTGTTGTTAGATGAAAATCTTCCAAGCAAAGTCCACAGTAATTTTAGCAAGTAGTCCAACTTACACACTCCATCCCATGTGAGAGAGTCCAGGGACTGTCAACAAAGTGAATGTTTTGCACACAATGGAGGCTATCCAGAGCATTTCTTTACTTCCTGGGGGGGATGCATGGCCATCAGTCTCTCACTTGCCAGTCTTCCTTGGACGGCCCCTCCTCTTTGGAGGGGGGGGGGGCCCTCAGTATCAGGCTGCTGCAGTGGAGGGGACTCTACGCCAGACTCCTCATCCCTCACTGTGGCAGTTGCAGATGTTGAGTCAACAGGTGTGGAGTGCACACGGGGAGTTGGGGTAATGTTGGTAGTTATCTGGCGTAGGCATGTGAGAATGTCCCTATGCACCGCTGTGAGATCGTCTATTTTCGACCAGTCGGACTCCATACGGTCCATGTGTTGGTCCATACGGTCCATGTGTTGGTCCATACAGCCCATATGGTGGTCCATCCGGTCAAAATGTGCAGCCTGCTGATGTTTGATGTCCCTGAGGATCCCAACAACCTGGCCAAAGTCTCTGGTGCATTTGCGATATACATCATATATGCGTTGCAAGTCGGGATCAGCTTGATCTCCGACACCAGCTGTGGGACGTGCCCTCCCACCATGCACCCTCACACCACTCCTAACCATACCCGCATGGACATTGCCTTGCGTTGCACGCACTGACAGCTCCTGTCCTCCTTCATTGTTGACAGGGCTGGTGTTTCCTGCCAACTCCAGAGTGGCCTGTGTTGCTGTGCTCCCAGGGTTTTGTTGTCTGGGTGTGTCTGTGGAGATCCTGGTCGTCTGGATGTTCACAGATGTTGCAGGAGTGGTCGCTGGTGCTGCTGATCGTACTGGTGCCGCATGCTGGCCCACACCGGAGGTGCCAGGTTGGTCCCCATCGCCCGAGGAGGTGTGAGAGTCATCCCCACTGGAGGTCTCAGTGTCCGACGTAGTGCTGGAGGTGCTGGTGGACTCTGAATCGTGTCCAGATGCTGACCTCAGTTCAGGAGTGCCTATGGGTAGCAGAGAGACACAATGTTAGTTGTGTATTTTCACATGTTATGGTGTCATACACAGGCAAATGTGAAGATGTTGTGGATAATGTAGCGTTTCCTTCAAATTTATACTCATCAATCGTCACAGACACTGGGATATTTGTTCATGGAACATTGTGATTTTGTAAAGATGTGCTTTACTGAGCATGTCCAGCTCCGTGCATCGATGTGCATGTATTTTTATCCTTGACTGTACGAAGAAATTGATTGTCAAGTGTCACACTGTGCATGACCCAGGTGTGTTGTTATTTCACACATCAGTGTTTTCACTATGACATACATACTGTAACAATTCTGATGTTTAGCAAGATTTGTGCATCTGTGCTTGCCTTTGTGCATGTTTGTAACTGTCACATTGCTGAGGTGACATACAAACTCACTCTCCTGAATCTGTGTCAGCATTTACAAATTTAGCTTGGATGAATGTATTGATGTGAACCATCAATGACATCACATGTGTGACATCGAATGCAATTGCAACGCGTTTGTTATGAAAAATGGATTGTTACATGGCAGTCCATTGGGATACAAGTCATTACATTGACATGCAGTAGGGGAGTCGCTAACATGAGTTGTTGTATAATCTGATATTTGTATGGTCTGACATTCCCTACTGTTGCACACACTGGACTTGTAATGGTGAATTGTATCAGTTCGTAATCCTGCGCAGAGCCTACAGCAAGTTTGTGTGATGTTTTGCGTTGTGATGTTCTGCAATGTAACAACACGGTCGTTGTTATGCCTGTGTTGTTTTTGCATGGTTTGTAAACTTATGCAATGTGAGAAGACATATTTGTGTTGATATTTCTCATCACGTTGCACACATGTGAATATCTTTCTGTAGTAGATTTTGTCGCTGCTTACTTTTGCGCATGTTCACTTCATGTACAATCTACTTGTTCTCCATGGACAGAGGAGTTTCCCAAGGATGATCAGCTGCCTTTTCATGGTCAGAGCTGTGAGGTACAGTGTGTTTAGTGCTTGAGTTAGGCTGCGTTGACTTCTACCCCTCTTCCCAATGGCAAACAGACCAGCTTACTCATCATTGACAGAGGATCAATGACAGTGAGGGTAGTGTAGTTCAAGGATGCTGACACCGCTGACTGATGTTGAAGTACAATGCAAAACACAACAATGCCTTGTGCACATGACACAACGCAAGAGTGTCAGCCATCTTGCATTGCACCTCACATCTACTGTCAGATGGGCATTGTCCCTGATGTGTGTTTTTATTGTGTGTGGTTTGTGTTATCTGGTGTGACTGCTAATTAGACTGTGTCCTGTCCTCAACGCAAATTTGTAGCATGCACAGTGAGGGCACATGTGACTAATCTTTACCTGTCAGTGTGTGGAATGTACAGTTAAGGTTATGGTCTGTAGTTGTGTGAGTAGGCCAAGAACTGGCTGTCAGTTTTTCCAAATACGTACATGATGCCCCTGTGTAGCCATCTTGACAGGGCATTTGCATTCACTCTCAGGGACAGCATAGTGACAGGTGTGTTATTGTGGGAGTGGGGTGTGTGTGTGTGACAAGTGGGTGCTGGTGGCAGTAGTCATAGCTTCCACTCCTCCTCCCACCCAGACCAAATGGGCCAGCATGTACCATGGTTCCATGACAGTGAGTACAAAGTTACATTCAAGATGTCTGGCTGTGATGTCTGTGGCTGTGTATTTGAGGTAATTTTAGACTATTTGGACATGTACTCACCAGGTTCCGGTATTCCAGCTAATCCAGTTATGGCCTCCGGTGGGAGGAGGTCCCGCACCTTCACCTCCCAGGTGGTGAAACGCACCGGTTTATGACAGCCACCGCCAGTCTTGTTGCTCAGGGCATGTTCTCTGGCAATGAACTTCTTAACCCTCCTGCGTACATCATAGTACCGGTTCCGGATATCCTCCTTTGTGCGCAAGGTAGGTGATTGGGCATTCACCTTGTTGACAATCCTCTCCCACATCTTGGTTCTCTGGGACTGGGAGGTCTGTTGGGCCAAGGTGCCAAATAACTGTGGCTCAACTCGAATGATTTCATCTATCATGACTTCCAACTCAGCAGCTAAGAACTTTGGATTCTTCTTTGGGGGCATGGTGATGGGTGGTGGTGGAGATGTATGTGTGTGTGAAGGTGAGGGTGAGTGAGTGTGAGTGGAGGTGTGTTTCTGTTGTGCTAGTTGTGTGGAGATTGTGTGGTGGATGAGTTGTGTGTGTTTGTAGTGGGTAGATGAGTTGTCTGTGTAGTAGTGTGGTCTGCTTGCATGTCTGTCGAAGTAGCAAATGGTGTTGGGAAGTTTTTGCTCCCTTAATATAGGTTGAGTTGTGTGTGTGTCTTAATATTTAAATTTAGGTTTTTTTGGAGGTGACAATGCATTTTGTGGTAGTCTTTTTTCTGTTGCTATTGTATTATTTTTTTCAACTTATGTAAGTCGTTTTGACGGTACATGATGCCTGTTCTTGTGTTATTTGTTTTGTCCAAGTCTGTTCCATTCATACTAGGCTATGTGGCATCATTCGCGTACGAGTCTGTCGCGTCGTGTATGTGCTTGGCTGTGTAGAATCTTTCGCGTACGTGTCTATTTGGTTGTGTTAATGCTGGAGTATGTGGCATCGTTCGCGTCCGAGTCTGTCGTGTCGTGTTGATGCTTGGCTACATGGAGTCGTTCGCGTACGTGTCTGTTGCGTCGGGTTGACGCTTGGCTATCTCGAATCTTGCGCGTACGGGTCTATCGCGTCAGGCTCCTTTCCGGCCGACTCGACCGTAAAAAAAAAATTCCGGCCGAGTCGGCTGTAAATTTCAAACAAATTTCAAGACTTGTATTAGACATAGCAGATCTGCATTTACTAGCTATCATACTCAAATCTTTTCAGTGCACAAACAAAAGCCATGTTAACATCTGTTAGGAACTGTCACACATACAATATTGTCAAATAGATAAAAAGAGCATACAAACAAGCCCTCCCCTTCTGGAACAAATCTATGTGAAGCATGCGCCTGCTACCTCCCATCAGGGACTCATTTCCGAATTCATTACAAAATCAAACAATAACATATGTATATACTGTTACATATTTAACCAAATGGTGATGGGAAAATGAGCAGCTCTTTGTGGGGTGAGGGTGTTTATCAGTGGAACTTTAGGGGGTGATTACGATGGCGGACGGAAAAGCCTTCCGTCCGCTGTGCTCGCGGTAAAAAAACGCCCGCATGTACTGCGGCAATTCCGCTGGTAAGATTACGATGCAATGCATGTAAAATCCGACCGCGGAGGACGGAATTCACAAAAGACCGCCCGCCATGGTCGGAAAAGCTGCAAATCCGACCGCGGCGGACGGGGAAAGATGTTCAATGGACCAAAAAGGCCGCTTCTGCCGCGGTATGGCCGCACGGCTAATTACGATGAGAATGCGGAGCTGGCATAACGAGCATTGCGTTCCGACCGCTGCGGTCGCGCTTAGGCAAAATGAATGGCGGTCGGAACAAACTTCACAACAATGCTCAAAGTGTGTCTGTACTCTCTGCTTCCCTCAATCACTTCAGACACACCCCAATGATACACCCCAACTCTTTTTTGATAATGAAATCCATGGTCAGCATGGAAGATACACCTGGTGGTCATCACTCATGTGGACACACCCACATAGCACAGTATAAAACCAACCCCTTTCCGGACCAGCGTCCTTTGCAAACCAGCATCAGAGAGACAGAGAGAGAGAGAGAGACAGCACACCATTTTGCATACAGAACACATCACACAGCACACCATCACACCCACCTATCTCCACACACCACCACTTTTCATCCACACACCTGACACACCTCACCTACCTTCACCACCACCTTGCACCTTGCACCCTGCACTTCTCACTCATTTGCACCATGTCCCCCAAGAAAATGCCCAAATTCACTGACACAGAGTTGAAAGTGATGGTAGATGAGATAATTAGGGTAGAACCACATTTGTTTGGGAACCTGGTCCAACAGTCCCGCTTGTGAGGGAAAACCAAATGTGGGGAAGGATCTACAACAAAGTCAATGCAGTAGGGACCACCATGCGCACACTGCGTGACATCAAAAAGCGGTGGACTGACCTCAAGAGCAGGGTCAAGGCTCAGGCCCAGAGGAACCATGAGGCGGCTCAAAGAACTGGTGGCTGCCCTCCCGTTCCACCACTAACATTCACCGACATGCCATACTGCATCCCGAGAGTCTCACAGGAATAGATGGGGGAGTGCAGACTGGTGAGTGCAAACAAATGATCACATCACACTGTAATGTACAGTCATGCACAACAATTGAGCCTCAATTCCCAGACTAAATCAAACTTATGTAGAATGCACACTTTCAATATGAATGTCTCACATGGCTAGCAATTCCTTCCTCTGCAACACCCCACAGGTAGGTAGTCAGCTCATGCACCCTGGCTTCCCTCCCAAACAGCATGGAGCCCCCTCCCCACCCCACAGCCATGCGTCAGCCATCTCCCTCGACAGTGCCTCCTAACAGGTAGGTAGCCATCTTACTGGGGAGTGGGTGGTTGGGACCTGAGAGCAAGACCACAACTCCCACAAGGCCCTCTGGCCTCCCTCACAAACAGCATGGAGCCCCCTCCCCACCCCACAGCCATGTGTCAGCCATCTTCCTCGACAGTGCCTCCTAACAGGTAGGTAGCCATCTTACTGGGGAGTGGGTGGTTGGGACCTGAGAGCAAGACCACAACTCCCACAAGGCCCTCTGTACTCCCTCACAAACAGCATGGAGCTATATGACCACCACATCCCGCACTTGGTAGCCAACTCTGTAAAACTCCATAAGTCGTAGTCAGTGCACACACAGCTAATCCCATTTAGATGTCACATGAATCACAGTGTCAATGATGAAGTCACATGCAACTGCAAAGCAAAGCACAATAACGCAATGGGCAAAATCCAATATGCAAGTCCCATTGTCTCAAAGCATAAAGGCTCACATCAGCACAACACATGCATGGAGACTCAGTCAAAGCTCACAAACCACATGATGTCAGTACAAAAAAAACAACAGAAATCATGAAGGTGCGGCCTAGCAGACAGATACTTTCTGAAAAGTCTCCAATATCCTAGCAGAAACTGAAGTGGATGAGCAACAAGTTGGTACATGAGGATATGTCCTTGGAAGTACAATATCTGTACAAATGAAAGTGTTGGTATCTCCATGTCACATCGCTAACAAGCAATGCATGTACCTCTACATCATGTTTGACTGCTGACAAACTGTTACGAATGCCAAGTAATGCCAATGTCAAAGGTTTGGTTATCTCAAATGAAATGTCCAAAACATGATCATCAAAGTTGTGTTGTGTACTGAACATGCTGACAATATAACCTCTGTTCAACAGGTGATTCGCTATCCACACCTGGTGACACTGAGATCAATGAGCGGTGCCAGTATCCCCCCCAGGAAGGTGACCTCTCAGATGCTGATTCTCTCCGTTTCTCGGACGAGGAGCACCAACCTGGCCCCTCAGGAGTGGCAGAGCAAGCTCAGTCTCAGGGCCTCACTGCCCCCCCACCACCACCACGACACCCACAACAGCAGCAACAACGCTGACCCCTGCAACAACGACCTGTGTGGCAGCCACTTACACCATCACCACCGCTGCCTCCAACACTGTCCCTGTGGCAGTTGGCACCAATACCACCAGGCAGCCCGGGGATGCTGTGGACAGTGTGCGGGGGCGTCGACAGGCAACACCACAGGTCCGCGTCTGCAGGGCAGGTGGGAGGGCAACTGGGGGACAGTCACAGGAGGACACTGAGACTGAGGCCCTGGCCACTGTTAACACAGTCCTTGGTGCATACCAACAAAACCAGGGACAGATGGGCCAGGTCGTGGAAGAAATGCGGGAGCTCCGCCTGCTGCAGAGGTCCATGGACACACGTTTGGGACAACTTGTGGAGTACATGGGCCAGCTTGTGGGTGTTCTGAGGGACATTCATCCAGCTCAAATAGCTGCCCCCCCAGTGGCCAGCCTGATGATACTCGCAACACCTCAGCAGCGGCCACAGAGAGGGGTGAGTCAGAAGACACAGACACCTCAGACACCTCTGAGCATGCAGCAGGGTCCCCCCTGCCAAACGGCAGAGGGGACGTCCAAGAAAGCCCACGGGAGGATCACGTGGCAAAACACCTCGCAAAACCAGTTCCAGGAGCTACCGTTGATGTCACCAGTGTTGCACAGAGCATTGACTTTGTCGTAGATCCGATCCCACATTGCCACATTGATGGGACTTGTCTGTTGGACTGTGGAATTCCACCATTGTGTTTTCTATCCTAATTATATATGTACCATCACTTACAACTTGAACACTCACCTCTCACTCACGTTGAAATACACTCAACCATATGCTTTTGTGTCAGTACCATGTTTATCACAGTAAGTAGTATGTACACTCACATTGCAATGTGCCAGAAGCTTTGAAAGTGACAATCCATTGAGAGGGCGGAGGAACCTAGAACGACACAAGAAAATTACAGTGAGTTGTCATATGATGGCATGACAGCAAAAACACACCACTAGTCAACACTGTACAAGATGCATTCTAGATAACACTAAAAGTAACCCTTAGCAGTGTGCCAACAACAGCCAGCATCCAAACACATCCTCAAAGTTTGGGCCAGAACAGCAAAGCGCACAGACACAGTCATAGTTGCTGGATGGTAACTCACACTCAATGGAAGTAGTTGGTGATGAGCTGTTGACGCAGGTCAAGACCTTCCTTCTCACCACTATCATCGTCACTGGGCATGTGTGGGTGTGCAGCGGGAGGCTCTTGCTGGTCATCATCGTCCTGAATCAGGGGGATCTCTTTGTGCAAGGCCAGGTTGTGCAGCATGCAGCAGGCGATTATTATCTGACACACCTTCTGGGGAGAGTAGAGTAGTGCACCACCACTCTTGTCCAGACACCGAAATCTAGACTTCAGAAGTCCAAAAGTTCGCTCCACCACACGACGTGTCCTTCCATGGGCATCATTGAATTGGACTTCCCCGGGCGTACTTGGATTCCTCAGTGGGGTCAGCAACCACGGCCGGTTGGGATGCCCTGAGTCACCTAGTTGTGAGAAACACAGACCAACAATGTAATAGAAATATGTGAGGAGACCAGCATGTCACACATACACCACACTCATTGACACAGCCCACTCACCAACAAGCCAGTCCCGCTCTGGATGAAGATTTGCCATCAATTGTGGGATGATGCTGTTCCGCAGTATGAATGAGTCATGTGCCGAACCAGGAAATTTTGAACACACGTGGGATGTGATCTGATCAGCTTGGCATGCCACTTGAACATTAATGGAGTGATAATGCTTGCGGTTACGGTAGATGTGCTCACGTGCTTGTGGTGGAACAAGGGCAATGTGTGTACCGTCAATAGCTCCTATAACATTTGGGATGTGTCCAAGGTCATAAAAATCACCCTTCACATCTGCCAATTCATTTCTTCTTGGAAAGTGAATGTAGCTGTCCTTGTAGGTCATCAATGCAGACAGGACATCCAGTAACACTATGCCGAACATAGGCTGAGACATCCCACCGGCGATGGCCACCGTGTACTGGAAAGACCCAGTGGCAAAGTAATGCAGTGCAGTCATCACCTTTACTGTTGGTGACAATGCTGCTGGATATGTTCTGTTAGGCTTCAAATGGGGCTCCAACTGAGCACATAGCTCTCGCAGGGTAAGGAGATTCAGACGGAATTTCTTTATTATGTCGATATCCTCCATCTTTGCCAGGTCTGGGAAAGGGCGATAGACAGGTGGTCTCCTCCTACGTACTCTGGCAGGGGACACATGTAAAAATGAGTCAAAGATGAGATGTGGGTAACAGCTTACTGAATGACTCACACAACCACAACATTGACAGGACTGTTGAACACGTGTAATGCACAAGTGACATGCATACACACCTTGATCTTCTGTATTCATTCTGTTAGCCAGGGTGTACATACTAACTACTGCAAGATCAAAATAAGTTGGTGTGTATGGCATATGGTACACTGCTACATCATGTGTACCAAGCCCTATGGGTGGATGACACAGCATATGTGGCTAACAGCAACAATGCCGACTTGTGTCACTGCTGTGACAGCACAACCTCAACCTACAGTCCCACACTACACAACATCATCATGAAATGAGGCCAGTTAGTGTAAGATGGACAACAATACATGAATATACAGCACAGTGGACAGGCATATATGCACATTACAGTGTCAGTCCATCGTGACTGTGGGATGAGTTTGCGTTACAGACATTGACATGTTCGCCGAAATGAAACACAAATACACATGGAATGTCTATACATGCACACATGGAAGAAAATGACAGGTGATGTCGGACAGACCGATGTTGTTTCACACATGTGCACTCCTATGACATGTGTGTTAAAAATATACAGGCAATGGCAGCAAGGGACACTGTATGCCACACCACTACGTGTGTTTAAAGTGCTAGAGGTTACAAGTATGTCTGATCTCCGTACAATGCCCACCTCTAAATGGCAGCCAACATCACTGGCCCTTCATAAGACAACCCATGGACAAGAAATCGAGAGGCAAATAGCAAGGGATATTCAAACAGTGTTCACAGTTGGAATGTTTCAATAGACAACATTAATAAAATGCGAGAGGTCTTTGTCCTTTTTGACTCCTTAACTTATTTTAATCATTTCTGGCCACAAGACATGACAAAGAATGTTATTTGCCTCTCCTTTTCTTGTACATAACATGTGTGTGAAGACTTAAATAAAAGGTCACACTCTATAATCCCTTTACAGGGTGCAAAAATAATTTTAGGCAAATGTGTTGGGATGAGTGATGCAATTAGCAAAGCGAAAATGGAAATGGAAAATGTGTTTACAGGCGCGGTAGCTGGCATACACTGCGGTAACACACATTGGCCCCAATTGAATGATGCAGGATTGCGGTAGCTGCTTCTTGACTGCCGCGGTGCGTTACTGCCGTTGAGATTTAGCCATCAGCCAATGGGAACCACCAGCGCGCTAGTGGTTTACAAGTTTTGAATGTCGCGCTAGGCGTGCTCCACCACTGCGGGGCCTGGCATTGGCCCCAACTGAATGGTGCAGGATTGGGGTCGACGCTTCCTGACCACCGCGGTGCGTCACCACCTATGAGAATTAGCCATCTGCCAATGAGAACCGTCAGCGCGCTAGTGGCTTACATATTTTGAATGTCGCGGTAGGCGAGCTCCACCACTGCGGGACCCGGCATTGGACTCAATTGAATGGTGCAGGATTGCGGTCGACGCTTCCTGACTGCCGCGGTGCGGCACCGCCTATGAGAATTAGCCATCAGCCAATGGGAACCGCCAATGCGCTAGTGGCTTACATTTATGAATGTCGCGGTAGGCATGCTCCGCCACTGCGGGATCCGGCATTGGCCCCAATTGAATAATGCGAACCAGGCTGGCCAATGGTATCAGCAGAGAAACACTGGAACGAGTCTAGGGGCCTATATATATGTCTGTGAAATGTCCACACCTGTCACTTGCCTTGAGACACTGCTGCCTGCCATTCCTCAACACTAACTGCTGCTATACCTCATCTCTTGAACCAGTCATGGCTCGTACTGAGAACCTGAGGGCCCGTCCCTTCACCACAGAGGAGCTGAAGGTCCTTGTGGACGAGGTCCTTGGACAGTACGGCCGGCTCTACGATGCTCCAGAGGTACTGGTAAGTGAATGTTAAACTTACTTTGCATGTCCTACATAAGTTCATTACGTGTACATATCAACATTAGTGAGCTGGTACCTGTCGATTGGGCAGAGGGTACTGATTAAGGGGTGTACTGATTCGACAGGGATACTATGGAGATGAGCCCAGTATGCACAAGAGTACAAGGCCTGTAACTATCTAGATCAGTGTGAAATTACCTCTCTCATCTGATAAATGTACAGTGGACATGTCATCCTTCTTTTGGTGTCATTATGTGTAGACTCGCTCATTTGTATGCACTGTGTACTGACCCACAATGCACCACAACAAAGTGTTAAAAAGGTCTCCTCTTGTCTCCTATGCCTACAAGGTCCATCAGCGGAAGGTAATATGGAGGGCCATCACCCGCAAGGTGCGGGCCCTAGGGGTCTCTAACTTGTGGAATAACCACTGCCACAAGAGGTGGGATGACATCTGCTGCCTTAGCAAAAATGTCGCAGAAATGATGCTGGGCCTGGTTCCTCGAAGTGGTCGTTTGGCGGGCCGGAGCATGACCCCACTATTGGCCCGCATCCTGGCAGTGACACAGCCAGAGCTTGATGGACGCTTGAGGGCCCAACAGCAGCAAGTTGGGGGTGAGTATAGTACAAAGTGTGATGTTGCGCATGAAAGACTGCACGAATTCCAGCCCTGAGCAAGGCAGTAACCTCTGAGTTGTCTCTAGTGTGGTGTAATAGCTTCTAAGTTGCCTCAGTGGTGAGTGCAGATATTCGGCGCCTGTACAACGTCTGCTTTGTCATGTGGCCAGGTAACATCAGCATAAGTGTCAGTCACTGAGGCATCAACTGGAAGTGAACCTCAGTGAGCATCATGTCAGGGTGCATTTCGAGATTGATGTTGTGCACTTCCATGTAATTGATACATCTACAGATTGCTTACCAATGTTCAACAGTAGTTGTGTTGCAGTACCTAAATTAGTGGATGCAAGAATGTCATGTCACTTAACCATAGTTTCCTTTAACTTTCTATCTATGGGGTTCTGTCACCTCATACTTCAAGTGAGACACAAACAGCAAATTTCAATGTGTAGCTCTCTTAGCTGAAGGCATGTAGGTGTGCCTGCAGCCAATAGGATGTGATGTTGAGATGTCGACACATGCACAGCAATTTGGCAGTGTGAACGCAACATGGAGCATGACTGTCCAATAAGCATGTTTCCATGCATCAGCTGATCGTTGCAATAATTGGACTTATGCAGACAGTACATGGAGAGTCATATGTGTGACTTCAGTTCAAGCATTTCTGTTTGTACTGCCTAACATGTTTGTGATCCGGCCACTTTACTGAACCGTGTCTCTGTCTCTTACAGCATCTACCAAGGTCAGGGAAGGAGAGGGGCCCGAAACCGTTGGGGAAGCTACTGGCATCACTGCTCCCTGGGAGTACAGCGACACTGAGGGGACCAGCGCATCGGAGGGGGACAGGACTGCCCTGGAGGAGTCCACTCCAGAAACACCTACCTCCACATCTTCACACTCCAGTGGTGACGCCTCGGTGTTGTCGGGCAAAGGAAGTTCTACCTCTGCTTCGTCGTCTGCCACACCCCGTCCTGTGTCCACCCTCCCTGATGCTCCCCCAACTGGTATCCAGGCCCACTGCCCTAAGAAGGGTAGAGTCTCTTTCCCCCCAGGCACCGCTGCCCCAGCCCGTGTGTCCCCTGCTGCCCTCAGTGTGGAGGCCATAGACATCTTGCGGCAGGTGTCTGTGGGGCAGACTTTGCTCCTGAATGCCCTCCAGGATCATGGCAACAAGTTGTCACAGGTTGTTGCGTACATGGAGGGCATTCATTCGAACGACGGTGGCCTGCACAGAACTGTCCAGTCTTTGGCCTCCACACTGACAGCAGCCATTCTGCAGTCACAAGCTCCCAGTCCGGCTCCTGTTCCTTCCACAACCACCCTGCCAGTGACCCCACCTGACCGGAGCACACACACACCAGAGCACTCAGGCACCAAGTCATCCACATGCAGCACACGACAACAGCAGTCCAAGCGACACAGGCACGAGACATCATCCCCAAAGCACACAAGGAGCACACATGCCAGCCCCAATACAAGCACATCACAGGACACTGAGAAGCAGAAACACAAAAAACATGCATCCACATTGCATACCCCACATTCCTCGCCTTCCAAGAGCCCTCCGTTCCCCAAACCTGATCCCAAATCCGCACAGGAACTTGCCCTGGCTGCCGTGGACCTGGTGCCTGCCACAACTGCCCCCCCCACTTCAGAGGGCTGTTGTGCCCAAGACTTCCACTCCCACCCCCACCCCCCTAGGAAGCATGGACAGAAAAGCAGTGAGGTAGTAGTAGCTCCAAAACAGGGGAGGCAGGGTAAAAGGACCCCCCTCAAGCGTACCACCAGATCCGAAGGTGTTTCCCAGAAGGATCCATGTGCCCCTGCTCCACTTTCTGGGGAGAAAGAGGCTGTTGTGGCCACCTCACCTATCCCTTGGCCCAAGACACTTGGGGGCTATCGTATCCCCAAGCAAGTGAGGCCCAGCCCTCCACATATAACATCAGCCACTGAGCCTCCCCACTGCATTTCACCACCTCCCCATGCGACGACTCCACCAGGTCCAGCAAGCCCTCAGGCTCACACATCCAGGGAGCCCTCCACCTCAACAAGTTCTCCCCCTCCTAGGTCCAGTCCTCCGACTGCCCCAGACAGTCATCCCCCGCCCCCTCCCAGTTCTAGTTCTCCACTCAATTGAAGCAGAATCCCCCTTCACGCCCCATTCCTCCCTGAGCGGTGCCTGACCTGTCCATTTGCTGGCCCTATCCTGGTGGGATTTCCATGGCAGTGGACTGTGTTGCAATTATCTATGTAAAATTTCAAAGCACACATGTGCGGACTTGAGTTTGGACTGGCCGTTGCCCTTAATGTTTTGCACTTTTAATGCTGATACAGAGTTTATGTAATAAAAAATATATTTATGTTCTGAGCGTTGTCGCTGGCCTTGCTAATGATGCAGTACAATGTATGTGTATATATTCATCGGTTCCATGCTCTGAATTCAACATTCCCATTGGCATGTACGTAATTTGATGTTGCAGGTGTTCCCAGAGGTTCCGGCAACTAATGTTCTCTTTTAACTCTGAGGATTGATGGGGGAAAGCTGCTTGTCTATGATGGTCTACTCTGGTCCTGTTCATTATGTTGGCTGGCCTCTACTTTTTAACACGTGTCAGATTTGTTTGATCTCCATCAAGAGCAGCCATTCCAATTTACATGATGACTTGACGTGTGGACAGGGTACAACATATCTGTGGGATCTATATTGATGTGTACACACTAGTGTAGGTGTGTTGTCATCTTGGATAAGTGTGGCTTCATAGTCACATGGATGGATGTACATGTGCGCACTGGAGTCATCAGACAGTGTGAGTGTCCTGTCATTAGCAGAAGTGTTAATGTGTATGTGCCCTTGAGCATTCCCCTTTCACACATGTATGATCCAGTTGATGAGGGCCTGTTTGTTTCCATGATCAGGCACCTTCTGGAGTGTTTGTGCACATGTTGGCGTTGTTGCCGGAGCAGTGTGCAGTATGTCATTGTAACATCGCAGTCCTAGGGTACACCTACATCTTAGCCACATAATTTGTGAGTATGCAGAGTGTGTCACTGCAATGTCTGTGTTGTGAGTCTTGGGATCCGGCCTAGCTCTTGCTTACCTTTGTTCTCACTGTGCTGAATGACTCTGTGAAACATACATGATATGTGACTAATCACATGCATTGCTGTCACTTTCCACTTTATTTGCTTCACTATGTGTTAGTCTGATTCATAGCAGTCACAGTCATACCATTGAGGCCTACACAATGTGAGATACTCCACTATGGCTTTTTGCTCTGTGCACTCCTCCCCTGTACAATTCTCCTGTATACACCACTTCAGTCAAAACATGTGCCACTGCATGCCATGCAAATGTTTGACCCTCCCCACCAGTCCATGGTGTGACACTGTACTGTGTGAGAATGATTTGTATCCAAAAGCATTGTGCCCCTCAGCACTGTTTCACTATGTGATATGTGCTATTTGAGCCTACTTGATTGCAGTCATGGTTGCTGATGTACAGTACAGATGGGTTTCCAACACAGTCCTCTTGTCTTGTTCCATCCATATATGTTTGCCTGAGTTGTGTAGCAGTAGGTGATAGCAAAAGTGTGTAGCTGTTTGCTGCGGCACTGCTACCCATCCTGAGTGTAAAGTGATGTGTGTGCTGTGACGATTTGTGATGTTCAAGTTCATGGTGGTGAATTCAGTTATGTCTGATACTAGTTTTCCTGGTGTTCACAGACTACTTACTGTACATGCACTGCTGTCAGTGGTCTTGCCAGGTGTTATTCCCCCTGATGCACAGGTGATATTGCTATGGGATCTATTTGAAGGCATTCAGATGGGTGTAGTATTTGTACTGTGCATACCATGTGTTTATGTCAGATACAGATCTGTTGATTCTTGGTAATGAGCTTGTTTTGTGTGCACAATTGTGCTATGTCCCCATAAAATTGAACAGTCACTTGTCAGGATTGTGCGTGGGAATGCTTGTGCGGCACACTGACACCATGGTCACTTTGGCACCGGTGGAGTGTCTATGGCTATCGTGGCTGATTTGTACAGATGCACACAATTTGGTATATATATGTGTAATTTTAGGATGTTTCCTTAGATTACTTTTAAATATGCAGTCTGTGCATTTGGCCAGAGGTGAAATGATATCTGTTCCAGGGAGGAATGGGATCACATTGGCTATCCACTGTTTTGCTGCACATGGGCCTGCTTGTTGGACGTCTTTTGATGTGGTCTGTGATACATGTAATTGGCACTTGCCTTAAGTTCAGCATTTGACCAGACATCCTTGAGCTGAAGTCAGAGATGTGGTTTACACACCAGGGTGTTGCATTGGGTAGCAGGGAAGTCAGAGTAGCTTTTTTTTCACCTTTAACAGTCATGGTCCTAGGTGGTGAGCAGTGAGGGTGGAAGATGGTTAGGTGAGGGGTATGTGTACAGGTCATTGTTAAGTTTGACAGTCGGGGAATGTCACCATGAGCCATGAGTGTTGTGCTGGTGGCATGCACATGACATGTTGGTAGTGACAGATGAGGGGCTGGTCACTATATGGCTTGTGCCAAGTCATCTCATTGTGGAGCAATGCATTACTTGCATTGCTGGATCACAGTGTTACAGCAGTGATGATAACTTTCAGTCAAATGTGATCTCTGTGCCACAAATGTGTTGATTGATGACCTAAGTGTAGTGTCATATGTGTAACTTCATCAATACCATGGCCATATGATACTAGTCATTTCTCCATACATTTCCTGCACTATGCCCTCCACTTTTTAATAGTTCACTTGTTCTCACACAGTTTACTGCTATCAAGATGTACTGTTGGCATTGCTTTATTACTTTTTGAGTTGGGTCTACCTCTGGAGAGGTGGAGTGATAGTGTGGAGGTGGTCAGTGAAGAGGCAGCATAGTCAGTGTTGTTAATGTGCAGGACATACTGACATGGGGTCATTTAGTGCAGCAGTACACAAGTGGGACTAATGCACACTGGTGCTTACTTTGAGTTAGCAGTTTGAGTCCCAAAAGGTCTACAGTGTTGCATGCTATGGGCTGTCATTATGTGGTATGGTCTGCCATTGTATGTGATGAGCCTACCAATGTCTGCTTAGGGTGTGTGCTGAACGCTGATTATGTGGCAGTGGTGGGTATCTTCATATGTCATCTACCTTTGCTTTCTCTGACTCATCCAACACCTTGTTGTACTACTGTGTACTCCACATGCACACCCTGTTTGCTCTGGGCTCCTCTGTTCCACCTTGGATGTTGACTGACACAGATTTCACTGCAATGATGACTATTGCCCCTTTGAAGTGACTCTTGCCTAATCAGTCACTCCTGTTGCTCTACATTGTTTTCTGATCCTATTGACATGTCATTATGGACACTGTGCCTGCACTTGATTTCTTGCTGCAGGTATGTTTGGATGACTAGAGGCTCTTTTAGATATGTTGTGGGGTGTGGCATGGTATGAGGATCTTGCTAGCCTGGGAGACTGTGATGTACTTGTACAACAATGTGGACAACATTGTTCCGCAGATTCAATGCTGCAGTGACGGGACCGCCATGGCCGGGCTTGTTGCTATCGTTTTCATTGGAGATGGGGACCACCGATGCTGAGGTGACATTAACAGGGCAGGCTGTGAGATTTGTGTGGCCATGGGCAGGAAGTGAATGTGTTAGGCCCCTCTGAAGTGCATAGACATGACACATTCAGGGCTGTTTGCATCTAAATAGATGTCCCTGCTCCTGTAGCTGCTGCCCCTCACTCTGAGCCACCTACAAGCACCTCTTTACAGCTCATCAAGGGTTGAAGTTGTGAGGGTTGATTGTTTACTGAGAGGGTTGGAACTGTCAGGGAGCATCACAGCAGGGCAATTGCCATCCTGCTGTGCCTCTGCGTGGAGGTGGAGTGGAGGCATTTTTGCTAAACAGACCTGGGGAATGTGTGTTCTTGCAACTGCTAATGGGGGCCCCCTCCCCTTGGGTTCCCCTTGCTACACCATAGCAGTGAGGCCAGGGGAGAGGGCCTTCCTAAGGTGGCACCTTTCATGCCATGGTCTGTCTGTGGCGCATTGTTGCAGGCCACAAGTTAGAGTGCTGACTACGGGGCCCTGGGCAGCTGCCCACACTGGCCATGCCTATCGCCGGCCCAGGGTGACCTCCTACCTGGCTGCCCATTGAGAGCCACAGCGGTACACGCATTGTCCTCACTTTGCAGTCTGCAGTGTATTGACTCACAGCCCCCAAACTATTCTGCCACCTTGAGCCCGATCGGAGCTGTGTGAGTGGTGCTTGAGGGTGGGAGAGAGGGGAGCAGCGGCCCAAGAGGAGTCAACACGAGGCAGCCTCAGGAGCCCTGAGGGTGTCACTCATGTAAATTGAAGGAGCCTCGCACATTGCAGTTCGCAGGTTGCCCCAAATATCGTAGACCCGGTCCTGTCTGCACGCTTGCTGGGAGTTGTTGTTGTGCAGGGGTTGCATGCGTGGAGATGTTTTGGACGTACCTCTGCTGTTGAGCGCGAAGGCGTCTTATCTGCTGGTAGTGCATCAGTTAGAGCAGCAGAAAGGCCTGTAGAGCAGGATCCATGGCGGCTCTGATCGTATGGAGGTGTTCTGGCTCGACTTTTCCTCTCCGTAGTTGTGCTTCAGCCATCCGCGATGAGGTGGTTTACCGCCGCGGTGCAATGGGCTGTTTGTGACATCGTAATGTGGTTGGCGGACGGAACGTCATTCCGCACGCCGGCCTTGCTCTATTGGCTCTGTCCGTCACCCTTGCGTAACGAAGAAACGTGCGGAGCCTGAAACACCACGGCGGTCAGAAATTGGGCTATCTTAGCCCATTGTAATATGGCGGTCACAAGAACCGCTACCGGAGTGGAAAAATCAACGTTTTCCACCACCGCCAACATGCGGATGCGCTTCCGCACGCCTTCGTAATCGGCCCCTTAGTGTTTTGCAAAATTTAAAATTCACCAGCAAAGTGGTGTGAAGTATAATACCTTTGCACAATGCAAAGTTTGTGTTTGTGTACTTTGCACAGGTTTATCCTGGAATTTCTACTTCTAAGTGTGGTTTTAGCATGTTAGTCCCCTGGGAAGAAAAAAACTACTTTAGCAGGTTTGTTTACCTGCTTTTTTTCCTATAAAACTACATAAAGTTCTAAGGTTTTTTTTTACTTTAAACTTCATGCAGTGCTTAAGTTGTAAAACATTGAGTGCAGGTGCCCAAAGCTCTGTTCAGAAGCCCGTGGCCGACGCAATTAAATGTCGGTGCACTGAATAACAAGGCTGGTACGTTTAAATCCACTTCATGCCTCTTTAATCCAATACAATCCCTTTAATCTCACTCTTGCAGGTTCCTTCTTTCTCCCTTTGTGATGGTTTTTCCGTCTTTCTCTTCCTCCATCTTTCTGCTTTGCATGTTTTTCTTTCTCTTGCTCTTAGTAAATATCTGATGCGAACAAATAAGTGCCAGACCCCAAAAACGAGTGCTGTGGCCCAGACATCAGTTGCGGCTGGTATGACTCATGGGTGAGGGTGTGGGGGGGGGCGCACGGGGAGGGGGTCACGCAGGGAGGGGGTCGCGCGGGGAGGGGGAGGTTTAATTAAAAAAAATAAAACTTAAGTTAACTTACCTTTGCGTTTGCCGGCCCGTCCCGCATCGTCCGTCTGAACAGGAAGCAGCCACCGGCAGCTTCCCTCCGCTCCCCTACGCCAATCACAATGCTGCAATGGCAGCGCTGTGATTGGCTGCGACGCCAACCCCTCAGGCGTCTATGGGGAGGCCATTTTCTCTATGTAGGCTGCATGCAGCCTACATAGAGAAAATGCAGAGTGCGTATGACTGGTTTGGTCGGGCCTGGTGCGACCAAACAGTCAGCATGCTCAAAGTGGGCAAGCCACTCCTCCCCTGGACACCAGCAGACCCGCCCACCCCCCAACCAGGCATGCCCTTTTGCTTTCTCACAGTGCGAGAAGTAGAAACATAAAATGGTATTTAAAATACCATTTTATGTTTCTGCTTCTCGCACTGCAAGAAAGCAGTGGGCCGACTCTCCTCCGCCCACATGGAGGAGCCGCCCCTGCCCGACAGGCAACCACCAGCTCAAATTAGGCACTGGCTTCATGAAGTCCGAGTACCTTAAGTTTGACCGTCTTGCCCACACCTGATTGCATGGTCGAGAAGGTTGATATTTGTGGAAAATACAAGGATGTGTCGCTCGAACATCATCTGCCCAACATGCGTGGAGTATGATAATGGGCACAGCGGCCATGTTAAGAATTTCCAGTTTTAAACTTCCCTATTTTTTGCAGTGTCTGACGTTCTGCCCTAACAAAGAAAACAGCCTCAATTCAGCATTGGGCCATGACCCAAAGCCTCCACCTATAATTACTTTCTGTTTGAACAGCGATTGGGATAGTCTAAGGCCACCTACTGAACAGAACAGGTAGAGCCCTGGACCACTTGCATGAAGCACAAAAGCTATCCTTAAATGTGCTAAGAGCCCCCAGTTTGGGAAACAAGCATTCACTGTTCCTTTTACCGAGATGGTTGACATTGCCCAAAATCACACAAAGCAATTGAAGGCTGGCACAGGAACGTAAAGAGTGGGCTGGGTACACTTCAGTATCTCCTGGAGATGGGACGTCAGACATACCCACAAAAGGAACAAATCCATGTGAGCATCATCATACCCTAGCAGCTCATGTATGTTTAGTATATCTATCATCTTCTTGTGTGTATGTCTGAATGTTTGAGTTGGTACAGCACAAACCTAGCCAAAGCCAGTTGAGTGTTGTATAGGGCCAAAGGCTCCTTTTACAAATGCTGTATAATGTTTCTTCAGAGATGTCTCTGATCATTGGGTCCCAGCTAAGATTTTGCAAAGGGGTTGCATCACTTTTGTGATGCAGCCATGATGCAAAATACCTATTGGCATTTACTAAGCCATGCAGAGTCGATTTGCGTGGCTTAGCGTGGTTTAGTAAGTACAACATAATGCAACACAGCACTGCTTTGCATTGGGTAGATGTTACATGGGTGGAGTATGGATGGTCCCTTCCATCCAACCATGTATTTTGATGCAGACCCAAATTTGCAAAGACTTGTAACCCTGGATTTACATCAAAATGGTGAGCCTACCTGATAGAGGCTTAATGATGGAGAAATATCTTTATTTCTCCTCGTTACATCCTCTTTCTATGTGTGATGCATTCTGGAGACACCTTCGCAGCATGGTGCCAGGGTGCCTCCATCAACACTAGACAGCACACAATGCGCCAGCTCTAGGAGAGGGAAGAACTGTGCCATAACTTATTAGAAATGTCACATTTCTGCTCCCTCCCTTTCATGCAACCCAAAGCAGCAAGTTACCCTGTTACGTTGCATTGCGTGAAATATTAGTAAATCTGCCCGTGGATGTATATTTCACCAGCTGTTTCAATTTCTTGTTTTTTGGACACAGTAGAAGTTCTGGAAAGTCAAAGCAGACATTCACATTGTGGCATGTCATGAAATGGCCATGTACTGCTTTGGCCTGGGTCAGATCTGCTGGGTGTCAAGCAGTTAAGATACGTCATCAGCAGCCTTGTACACTGTGCCACTGCAGCCCACCACCTGACTAACATGCAGCACATTCTCCAGCCGCACCACAGATTTAGTGCATGTGTTGCCAACAATCCTCCCAGCATCAGCATGACCTATGTCACTAAATCTCTCTTTTTCTTCCTATCTCTGATTACAGACAGCAGTTTTAGAAATACTTGGATTGTTTTCTTTGTGTCAGCTACACCGTCGGTCAACCACCAGCACTGTTCACCATGGAGCATAAAAGTGTACCGAAGTTTCAACTACTTTCTTGTGTTGTTATACTAAAAGGTCAAGTAAGCCTACTATTCAAGCCCAATCCATTTTATTAATGTGCATCTTGATTTATTCACCTGTCAGCTTTGATTCATGTTACCTACAGAAGTGCTTCTGTCACACATTGTGCACATACTCTGCAGTACCAGAGTGGTTTATTTATTTCTGCATCAATTTCATCAAGCAGTGGGAAACGAGCCACCTCCTTTTATGCGGGACCCAGGAGAATGTTTTCGTGACATAGGATCCGTGGATAATGTTATTCAACAAGTGCATGCTACAACATTGATGCATCGAGGAACAAAGCACTGTTACTCAATCTATTAGGTTTTTAGGATCAAGAAGTGTTCCAAAACTTACTCTAAATTATAATGCGAGCTCGGATGTTGGAGGGGGATTATGATGAACAAGATATAATTTCTATAAACGTCATCAAATAACTAATAAGCATATAGAGGCTTATGTAGCAGCCTTCCATATCTTAGCTGCCTGGTGGGATTTGTCAGCATAGTGGATCTATATACAAGTGAGAAAATTGCTGTCCAGTTTGTGACTACAAAGATTCAAAACCAATTATTATGACATTACAATTCTACTTTGATATGAGTAATTGATGTTGCCACACATGTGGAAATTTTAGTAATGTCCGAAAAAATTCTTACTTAAGATCCACAGTATTGATGCTAACTGCTACTGACTGAAAGATTGGTGAGAAAATATCCATTAACAGTAGTAAGGATATAGTGTGGAATAGTGTTGATAGCAAAAATAAATGTTTGAAATGTGAATCAAAAAAAAGTCCTAGTATTAGGAATGGGTGTTTTAAACGTTTTGCACCCATGTGAAATATCAGAAACAGGTATTAGGAGTAAGGTCAATATGATTTATATACTGACGAGGAAGGGGAAGATAAAGATGGGAACGTGGAAGTCTTGGTTATCGATGAAAATGATATTTCGAGGGATGAGAGGTAGATTGAAGCTCGTGCTGTCTCTGCTCCGCCATTCTTGTGGATATCATTGTGTGTGAAAATTTGAAAAATTAGAAACTAGATGCAAATATCACAAAAAAAATATGGCAGGGACATTACTGAGATGATTGGTTATTTTGTAACTGGTATACGGTTCCAGGATCACTGCATTTTAGGAAAATTTCATTTGCGATAAAAGAGCAACATGTTCATGGCAATCTTGGAACGGAAGTGGATCCTGTCTCTATGTTTCCAGTTTACTGTATGAAGATGAGTAAGAATGATGTTGGGAAAATTAGTGATACATTTCAGAGGGCATGGTGCAGTGATTTAGAGAAAGGCCAGGGATTTTCAAATCATATTGAGTTAAGAAAGTAGTAAATCTAGAACGTCCAGACCCCACCAAGCACATTATGGTCATGGATAGTGAGGGCAACGTAAGGGTGTAAGCAAATGCTACTTTGTTTTTTGTTTGTTTTTTTTCTACAGATTTGACAGTAGTATGTAGATCCACGCCATTCCTCAGAGTCACGTCTCGCTCCTGCCTCTGCCTCCCGTTCATGGTACCCTCACGGTCAGGGGGGAGGCCCCTCCTTGGTCCACTCCGGAACACAGTCCAAGTAGTCAAACAAGCATTGGCATAGCCAATAGGTCTCGCCTTTGGGACCTTATAAGTGTTAAGCCATGCAGCACATTATCACCCACCGGGCAGATTTCTGTAATGGAACTAGTACTTATGTAAAGTGCTTTGATACCTTCATGCGTGCTACATAATGCAAAAAATAAAAAGGAATGAAAGGAGAAGTGCTTGCAGATTTCTGAGGTGGGGGAGCGAAAAGATAAGTTAAGATTGCATTATATAATGCCAGTACCAAATCAGAAAGCGAGCACAGTAGAGAAAATCAGGAGCCGAATTGAAAGGAGGCGAAAGTGAGTTATCCCAGTGTGCAAGTGAAGGTGGGGCTGGAGTATGCTGCATCTTGGTGCCGAGTAACAGATGTTTATTGCCAACCAAATGAATGTCAATTAGTTTGTCGGCCTCTAGTAGGATGAAAGGCTGAGCAGACGCGCTGGGGTTCGAACCTGCGGTTGTGAGGTCAAACATAAGATTAATAGGGTGCTTGCCTTAAAGTTAAGATTGCATTATATAATGCCAGTACCAAATCAGAAAGCGAGCACAGTAGAGAAAATCAGGAGCCGAATTGAAAGGAGGCGAAAGTGAGTTATCCCAGTGTGCAAGTGAAGGCGGGGCTGGAGTATGCTGCATCTTGGTGCCGAGTAACAGATGTTTATTGCCAACCAAATGAATGTCAATTAGTTTGTCGGCCTCTAGTAGGATGAAAGGCTGAGCAGACGCGCTGGGGTTCGAACCTGCGGTTGTGAGTTCAAACATAAGATTAATAGGGTGGAAGCGTCAGCCCACTGAGCCAACAGAATCGGCTTGGATCAGAGCGGACCGGGCAGGCTAACTGAGTCTGGCTTATTGTCGGTATTTTCGTGCTGCTGGTGTTTCTAGAGAAGCAGCGGCTGAAATGCAAGGTTTTCACGTTCAACCGGACACTGCAGTCTGGAGTCATTTGAAAGTAGTGTTGATGGACATAATAAGCTTATTTGTAATTTCCCATGAGGCTCTGGCCAAGGCCCGCTCATTAGACGGTGCTGACGATTCCACTGAAAAGTAAGATGTCACCGTAATTGATTTCGTTTCTGTTCCTTTGTGTTTTAGAGAAAATGAAAGCGCACTCTTTTGGAGGTGGGGTGGAGGGGACGCGCCTTCTAATTAAAGCGGCAAGGTCTGGAAATGAAAACTGACCCAAAACAGATGGCAGCCTGCGCGCCGATGCTGCTGGCTCCCGAGAGCAAAACGCTCTGGGAGTAAACATTTCCCGAAAAGCAAAGAATGGCGCGAGAGAGAAGCGGGGGCGAGTGAGCACGGCAGCACGGCGAACGTGCTAATTAAAAACAGATGGTGACATGACCCCGAACAGATGGCACCCCTGCTCGTAACCGCAAGCCGTAGGCCGTGGGCGGATACATTCCCTGGAAAAGGTGGGACATGCACCCGCCTTTGCCCAATTACGTGCTGTCTTTTTATAAAGTCGCACGCAAAGCCCAATAGAAAAAATGCTAAAAAAAAAAAACACACGCACAAGCGTGTGAAAAGTCAAGAGTGATTCCAAGAGGTCGTTTACCTAGAGCAACGCATGCGCGCTGCGCTAGGCTCGACCTAAAAGAAGACTTTCCCATTAAAGATGATCTTTAATTTGGCATAGCACAGAAGCACATATTTGATATCCATTGACAACGATTTTGCTTTGCTTGCTCAAAGGATTTTCTCTGCCTCTGTACCATTCTCGTATAGTCCGGGCTAAACAGTATTTTGAGATAATCATATTTAATCTCCCCAGCCTCCCTTGCTATGCTGAGGATGAGGTCTCTGTCTCTATAATTCAAAATACGTGCGATCACGGGCCTGTATAGGGATTCAGGACGGTGTTTTGGCAAGAGCGACCAGTGTGCCCACTTGGCCAGGAAACATGAGGAGATCATGCAATGGCAAAAGTGTTTTCAGACAGTTTTCCAGAGATTTATCAGGCTGAGATCCCTCACAGGCATCCGGGAACCCAAGAAAGCACAAGTTATTTAGTCTGGAATGACTCTCGGCATCTTCAACGCTGACCAATAGTTCACAGTTGGAGAGCTGAAGCCTCTGGAGTGTTTAGCGAAGAGTCATGACTATGCCTTCTAGGTTGGCGACACAATCTTCAGTTTCAGCGAACCAGGAGATAGTCTTGTGTAAGTCCTGTCTGAGGAGGGCAACATTGCCCCTACTCCCCAATTTTTGTTTCAAAGACTTATTGAGAGGATGGAATGGCCTGCAGGATTGTGTCTATGCTTGAACAGTCTCCACCACGGAGGCCCCTCCAGCCCCCAGAGCATTCACGGCCTGTAAAGGTTCCCTCATCTGGTGGCCCACCATTGTGAATTTACATAGTTTTCCTTGCTTTGGGAGGGCCGTGTCTATGTCTGTGATGAGGAGTGGAGCTAAAATTCCTCACTGGGGTCCCGGAGCAGTCCAGCATGTCAGCCGACCACACCCGCCTATCCCCACCCATTACGGTGACAGGAGCAGTCCATCAGAACAGGATAATAAAGAGAAACGGGGGAGTCGGGGAGGGAGGGAGCAGGCTGCCCAACCACCACCACCAGACCACCACCATCTGTGGTGGCCAGCATGGATCTTGTGGAGTCTGCATAGAGCTACCTAGGTGGGCTCACCAGAGGAGAGGTCTCGAGTCTCCTAGCTACAGGGCAATCAGCCACTTGTCAGTAAACACTCCTGGGCGGCAGAGTGTTCTGTTCGTTTATCCCCAAGGTCCAGCAGGAGCAGAAACAGTGGCAGCAGCCGCAAAGGGGCACCTGACCGCCAAGCTACCAGGCCTCCGAGGTTGAGAAGTCTCCTCCCCCCCCCCCACAAATCAGCAGCACACACCGCTACCAAGGATAGCTCAGAGAGGGAGGGCCTGGGAACGGCACCCATCAGAGAAAGGGCATGCTCGGCATAACTGGCTTCCATTTGTCACCACCGAAGAGGTGTAGGGACAAGCCACACACTAGCCGACACCACCACCTGCCCCCCAACCCCCCCTCACCGTCAAGGGCATGAAAACCTCACAACCCGTCCACAATGGTACCCACGGCCACCTCGCTTCAGTCGGAGCCGGAGAGCTCCTACGTGGCTCCCATATAGCTATGGTTCTGGGTTTCTGTGGTTGAGCACTGGGGATTCTGTGGACTCTGCTCCACTCCAGGGGCTAACTGTCATGCCTGGGTAAATCTCCGGCACGCTGAAAGGATCAGTGCCCGCGGATGTGCTGAGTACAGGCAGGATATTGCAGGATGGGTGGCGCTGGGCTGACAGCAAAAAGGCTAAACATCTGCCATCTTGCTCAAACCAATTGTGGCACGATTGCTTGTGTAAGTCTCATTTCCTGCACATCTAATATCCCAATTTCTTACAAGAGTGCAGCAATGTACTATATGCTATGTACTAATATGATAAGTAGAATGGCGCAAATAGAGAACATGAAAACATCAAAGTAAATGTTGAAAAATACGAGATGTAAAAGCAAAGCAGGAAATATGAAAGGTGTAATAAGGAAAAGGAAACATAAAAAACAGGAATTGGGGGAAAAAGAGCAGCAAAAGGAAAAGGAGTTAGATTAACATGAAAGGGGGACAGTGAAAATGTAGCAACAATGAAAGAAAAAAGATATAGGAAAAATAGAAAATGAAGTAAGGGAGAAAAAAGAAAAGAAAATGGTGACAAAAAATGAGAGGGGTTAAGGAAAATGAAAAAGAGAATACAAAAGAGAACGAGATTGTGTGTGTGCGTTTCTGTGTGTGTGTGTGTGTGTTTGTGTGTGTGTGTGTGCGAGAGAGAGAGAGAGAGAAAGAGAGAGCGAGAGTAAGGAAAAGGAGACTTGAATGCCTGGAAGCCCTTGAAACGTTGCCAGTCCAGTGGTACATGAGGTTTATTGTGAATTACTGCCTGGTGGTGCAGCCAGCCCACAATAATGTAAAGTAAATAAGAAGTTATTTGGCAGCAAAAGCAAGTAAATGATCGGAGGCTGCTTGCAGACAACAATCAGAAGACATGCTTTCAATGCATGGCCTATTTTGCTGATATTAGACAAAGGTAAAAAGAACACAAACGTGCGCCATTATTGAGGCTGCATAATTCTCACAATTACACATTTGTGGCAGTATTTGCTGTGCAAACTACTGTAAAAGTGACTACATGCCACAGTTAGGTAGAACAAAGGGATCCTATCTGAACTTGAACCAAGGCTGCTGTAACTATTGCTACCAACTCTACCACCCCAGTCAACTTGAACAAATACACAACATTTAAAATGAGCTGTTCCCCTTGCGATTTAGCCACCAAGAAAACCCTCCTGTGTTAGTGTTATTTCAATTGCTCGTCATAATCGCTTCGATATTTAAAAGTGTCCCCCTATATATTTCCATGTCTGCTTAAGAAAGGTGCACCCCATCCTGTAAACATGGGGACAAGCTGACTCCATCTCAGGCAGAATTAGCCTGACCATTGGACTATTACCTCCTCATATAAGAAGCCAAAGCCCCCTACATGTATCCCAAACCAACTGATAATATAATGTACACAGATTTATGTTTCGTTCAACCATCCATCTGAGGCCCTAAATGACGATGCATGAAACTGAATCAACTTCTCACCATGAATTTCCCCTTTACCTTTCTCTCAGATCTGATGTACCCCTTACACTTCCCTGACCTCCATCTACCAGCTGCATAAGATATTCACACATCCCTAGTCTGTGACGCTAAACTATTCTGATTCTTAACAAGTTGTAGAAGAACGTATTGATCTCTTTTGCAATCATTCGCCCATACCTTCTCATTGCCATCCATAGGAACAAAGCTGAATTTCCAGACATATGTATTTCCTTGCACCTTTTGCTTCATAATTCATTTTGCTCTGCCCTACATGTGCCCTCAGCCCATCACCTGAACTACTGAGAAAGCCCTCCTTGACCCCCTCTATTTCTAAGATCCTGAATCTTCCATAAAATCCTCCTGACAACATAGATTTGAATGGAAATACCTCCAACTGGGTTGTATATATGTTCCCCATCTGCACTTGGATTTTTTATGACACCTTTACCATGATCACTTGCTCCCTACTTTGAATTTCCCATTTTTCCGGATCCTCTTTCCAAAATTCTGCACCCAAAAGCTTGTCTCCCCAGAAACACTCGACATAGAAGTCAGTGCCAGCAGACTTCCATGAAATGATGGAGGGAACCAGTTAGTTGTTAGTAATGTCCAAAAGGAAAACAAAGACATTCCCCCATTCCCTGTCCCACCCTTCCGTAGTTGGGCGTCATCAGGCTACCAGCCACGGCCCGTGCAGGTTAAGAGCGGTGGGGCCGGGTGAGGGGGGATTTCGACAAATGACTATGAGGCAAAATTAATTATTTATTTAATTTTCCCTCATAGTCGCCTGCCGAATAGCCCCCCAACCCGGCCCCACCACTCTTACCTGCATGGGCCGCGGCTGCAGGCTGCTAACTTCTAGACATTTACTTGTACTGGGGTCACATGCATCTCTGCCCGTGGAGCCAGCTCACAGGTTCATGGCCAGCCTGATTCATACAATGCATCGGTGCTATTATAGGGTGTGGAAAATTATTTAGGCTCGAATAGTAAGCTCCACTTAACCCCATGTAACAGCAATCCGCATAGCAGTTTCAGCACCCAGTTACTGTTCATAGGGGCATATTCACAAGGACTTATCACCGATTTATCGGCACTTTAGTGCCGCAAAAGTGGCGATAGACTTATCGGCCTATTCTCAAGCTGGTGCAAACTGCCGATATCGCCAGTTTACCAGCGATAGCTGCCGCAAAAAACATCGCCACGGATGAGTGCGACAACTAACGCTAATGATATGCAGAGTAGGCGTTCCCGTGCAAAACACACAAAAACACCACTTCGCGAGATTCTCAACGACCAGCCAGATCTGCGATGCGAACCAAGAACAGGCGATAAGGCGCGTTAGCAGCAGGAATTTAACACCTGCTTTTTACCGGTGTTAAGCAGGACGACAAACTGCAGTAGAAAGGGAGCCCAGCCCAGAGCCACATCTGAAGACCAACAGATGCCATGGAGACACTGATCATACAGCTCGGAGAACCAAGAGGGCCACAACACCCACCGCCACCACTCCCAGGCCCCGCCCCCCGGACCACTCCCCCCCGGATTACCACCTAGGCAATGAAGGACAGCGGACGACCCTAAAACGCACCAGCCCCAGAGACCCAACGCCAGAGGAAGCCATTGGCCAACACAGGCTCAAAAGGACAACCATCCTCGGCATCCTGACCCACATTGCCCACTGGCTGATGGTACCAACACAGCGGACAACCCACATCCCCCCGCAGACAAAGCTGCTGGCTGTGCTGCACCTGTTGGCCCCTGGTACCTTCCAACCAACAACTGCCCGAGTCGGAGGAGTCTCACAGCCAGCCCCATCAAACTCCCTCACATATGTCATGGATGCATGTCCACAAAAGCAACGGTGGGCCCCTGTATCCGCACCACACGATAGTTCCAATTCGTACTGCACCTGCGCAACCAACCCCAACGCCAGCCATGCTAGATGCCTCCGTGCCCCATGCCCAAGATCGTAGTAACCGAAATGTGGGTGCGCCAGGTCATGAAGTTTAGTAGTCAACAGTAGTGTAAAAACAGAACTTTATTACAAATACACAAACAAACAAAACGAAAAGCTCAGTCAACGCGTTGCATTCCCAACGGGGAACTTCAACAGGGCAACGTGTCTTCAGAAACCTGTGGGAGAAATGGTGACAATGGTCAAACTTCCGTATAGTCACATGCCTAATCTGGTACAGTGTACTGCACTTGGACAAACCGGAATGCTCACAGGCATGATAAAACATGCATGAGAAGACCGTAACAGAACTACGTGTGGCCGTAACCGTCATAGGAATGAAGAGGAAGGTAACGACTACACGAACTGCTGTTACGGTCACATCATGCAGGACTCATCATACCTGAAAGCATCACGGTGTGTGTCAGCTCGATACCCCTGCCCCTCACTCCCCCCACACTGCGCAGGAACATCTTGAGACCACGCAAGGGAACTACGCCATAGCTGGCGTCACGCACGTGTTGGGGGCAATTCACAGCACACGTGTATGACTAGTGCCCCCTGCCGATACTGCACACAATCACCGCAACAGCAACCACATGCATGCCATCACTGTGCATACAGAAGTGAACCACCGTGGCCTGTCCACCAATGTCGTCGCAAACTCCCCAGGCAGTGTGAATGATCCCCACATGTCCGCAAGTCCGCCACCAACCAGCGCTTTGAGGATGGCCCCCATGGAAATGCACTGCCCATCGGCAAGTACCAACTGAACACACCACACACCTCAACTCCACATTCCCCCAAATCACAACTGTGGGAATGCACACGTCACCAATCCACCACCAAAGTGACTACTGGATGTGTCTCAGTCTCCGCCACAACCTGCCCATAGGCCTACACACACGTGGCCGATCACCTTCAACGTGCATATTCACACTGGAGACGAGGTGGCTACGTCCCAAACCAACCCATGCACATCACGTCATCGCATGCAGGGTCGTGTCAGCAAGGGCGGAGCCCCCCACCCAGCCACGAGTCCGCCACCGTGACCGGTGGTGCCAGCGCGATCCTGTGCGCCTGATGCACCCCAGCCCTGGTCCCCAGACTGGTCCTCCGCCCAGCGATGACTGGCCGCCCCTGCGCACCCAGGCCTCAATGCTCACCTGCCGCCACCGGCGTGTCTCCAAGAGGGCCCACCACGTGCCGGTGCATCCTCCTCAGCCGATCGCTGGATTCCGCGCCACAGGCCCCCAGCGCAACCTGCGGCACCGCGGAGTCATGTGTGTGCTGACTGCTGCCTGAGCATACACTGTGGTCCAGCAGGGCACACTGTTCAATTTGAGTCTTGATTCGCTGGACGCCGTATCGAGGCCAACGCATCATCGCAGGCTGCACACCCGCTCAGCTCTTCAGGTGCCACTAACCCTGTGCAACGCAAGTCATCGTCACGTGGTGGTAGGCCCCTGCCAGCCGCAGTGCAGCGGGTGACACTGACCCTGTGCAACACAAGTCATCATCACGTGGCGGTAGGCCCTTGCCGGCCGCAGTGCAGCGGGTGCCACCAACTCAGTGCACCACAAGTCATCGTCCCGTGGCGGTAGGCCCGTGCCGGCCGCAGTGCAGCGGGTGCCACCAACTCAGTGCACCGCAAGTCATCGTCCCGTGGCGGTAGGCCAATGCCGGCCGCAGTGCAGTGGGTGCCACAACTCAGTGCACCGCAAGTCATCGTCCCGTGGTGGTAGGCCCGTGCCGGCCACAGTGCAGCGGGTGCCACCAACTCAGTGCGCCACAAGTCATGGACCCTTCATGATTGGGTCGCGTGGTGTGGACGCCATCATGTTATCTCCGGCAGTGGGGAATGTGACGTGCTAGGCCCCTTTTATTGGCAGGGTCACATGTCCTCTGATGCCTGTGCTGGATGGATGTGGTGTGGGTGTGAACCAGCCCTCAGGGAGTGGCTGTGGCATGCTGACAACTAGACCAGTGATCAGCAGATCACTACAGGGAAGACCTGGGACATGTAGCTTTGTCGTCCCCCCTCTGAGCGTAAGCGGAGTGGACTGGCCTGGCGTATGGCAGGCCAGCGTAGGGGTGGGAACAATGAGTCCGGGGCTCTGGGCGTGCTTCAGTTCTGGGCTGGACATGGAAGTAACTGATGCTTGTGTCTCTGTTGTAGTGTCTACGCAACCCGGACCGCAATCGGCAATGTTGCACCCTGTGACTCAAGTCCCACGACATGAGCAACATGGACGTAAGGGGGAATCACTGACCTTACATTCATCCATACTCTCATACTTGAATGATCAAAGGCATGACACATCTGTGCGATTCTGAATGTTTAATTCACATCCAGTGGAGTGTTGCAGCTGGAGCAGTACAGGGCCATGCAAACCCCACTTCACATTATTGGCCCGTGGAGGGCCAGCCAGAGTCCTTCAGGGAATGACAAGTACATCGGAAGAGGAAGAGTTCAGTCCGCAGTCTGATCGCTGTGTCATTGGTAGCCAAACAGAAAATGGCAGTCCATGTCGAGGTCCAAGGTGAGTGTCGTCGAGTGTATCGGGGGACAGTGGAAGGTGATGATGCAAAGGGCAGAACCAAGCAGAAACAGGCCATATGGCGGAGATGAATGCTACTGCCTCCTCCTGACCAGTAAGGTTGATTCACCCGCATCTTCGTCCTCTGATGTCACATGTGCCTCACACGTGGGTGGTGGTTGATTGCCTGCCGCACTGTGAGGCACTGACACATCAGGGGCGGAGATGTGGATGTAGAAGCAGCATTAGCATTCATCTGTGCAAGGCCTTGAGGCAGCAATGCCATGATGATGTGCTGCAGGGCATGGAAGGTCCCAGCCACATCTCACTGGTGTGCAGCCGTGGCAGCCATTCTTTCCGCCGTCATCCGCTCCATGTTCTCCATGAGCCCCCGCATCTGTCCCAACTCCCGGATGACATCGCTGGAGCCACTCTGACTGGACAGTTGTTCTTGTCTCAGTATCATGACTCCAGCGATGTCAGCCATGGATCGTTGGAGAGCATGGAGCGGACTGTGGGTGTCCGTTAGGGACTGTAAGTGGTCCCTGATGGTACTCAGACACCCATGTATGGCATCAAGTTTGGCTGCCATGAGGTCGAACCACACCCGCACCTGATCAGCCATCTTCTCCTGGACCTCTGACACAAGGCGTTGGAAGGCCATGTGTTGTTCGTGGGGGTCCTGGGAGACAGCCGGGGTGGTAGGTGCTTCCTGCTGTGTGGTCTGTGCAGGGGGTGGGGTCTCCTCGATGCAGCTGGGCTGGCCTGCTCCTGGAGGTGGGGGGCCGATACTGTCGAAGAGGGTTTGGAGGTCTTCGGGGCCGATGTCGGGGATGTCCTCATCGTCATCAGTGAAGAGTTGTTGGGGCTGCTCTGCAGGAGGTGTTGATGCTCCCTCTGCAATGTGAAGGGGAGATGCAGTATTACATTGTGTTCACATGTATGTTGTCGCATTGTACAAGTTCACATGCAGACTGCATGACAATGTACATTGTGACTGTTTAGGAGGAGCTGCCTATTTGATGCGGGCCATTGGACATTTTCGTCGACATCACGGATATGTGTTTGTACTAGTACATTGACATCTCACATTTCCCTGCTATGCCAAATGTGATTGGCCAGTTTCTACACACAAGCGGCACCTGTTGTGTCCTCTGTCCTGTTGTAAACGTGTTGCAGTTTGTACCACATTGTTGTCAATGCTGATGTGCTCTGAATGTCATGCGTGTGTGCTGCATTTTGGGAGAGTCGCCCCTGCAGCTCTGATTTTGCTGCCCCTTGTCCCTTTCAGGTGGTGTGCCTTTGACTTCTGTGCCCATACAGTACTGAGATGTTGCAGACTTGGGTGAATTTGGGTCTTGGTGGGAGTTGGGACTCTGGGGCATGGTTTGTCCGCAGATGTGTTGTTGACGTCAGGGGTTGTTTGTGCAGGTGGATGTGTTAGAGTGTGACCTGCTCCTTTACGGATGTGGTCCACACTCAGCCACCTCAGTGTGGTGGCGTGCACCATGTCATGATGATCGGACTGCAGCCATGCTAATCGTCATGCAGTGTCACTTGCATTGTCAGTGTGGCTCACGGACCCGCAGCTTTGCTGGGTTCAGCACATGTGCATGGGTTGGTTGTGAGATTGGTGATGTGTAGGAAGGGCCCCCTCTGGGCACATAGTCGACGGGGGCCTACTTGCTGTTTCTAGGTGTGCTGCAGTGTGCCAAGGGGATCAGGGACATGATCCAGAGTCATTGTGGGTGTGCACAGTGCTCCGCTTGATTGTGCATGTGTGCCATTGTGCCCATCTCCCCCAGTCCCTGGTGGTTACTCACCCTGTTGCTGTTATGTCAGGTCATGTCGAGCAGTGTCCGGTCCCCCAACTCCTGCCACCGTCTCCCCACTGATAACTGTGGCCACCATTTCCTCCATCTCATCCAGTTCCTCCTGTGACGCTGGACTCCCACCTCCAGTCTGCATTGCTGCCTTCTGGTTGTTGGCGAGTTTCTGCTTGGTCTTGCGCTTCACATCATTCCAGCGCCTCTTGAGCTCTTCCATTGTCCTCCTCAGCACTCTGACTGCATTCACCTTGTCCAGGATGGACTGCCATGTTGCATTTTTTGTTGCCAATGACACAGTGGAGGTGACGAACAGTTGTTGATGGTGTTCTATCACCTCCATGATCAGGATCCTGTTTTCCTGCGGACTGAACCGCGTCTTCCTCTTCTTCTTGTCCTTGCCCTTCCCTGTACCCGAGGTCCCAGGCTGCTCCTCCTGGGGGCCTGTGGGGTTCTGGCCGTCCTCTGTACCTGCTCCGGCTGCCTCCATTGTGCTTCGCTGTAGTTTGTTTTTTGTTTGTGTTTTTTTTTCCTGCTTTTGTAGTGATTTTTCCCGCCTGACGTGTGTGATTTGCAGGCCTGGCGCTGCTTTTCGCTGATTGTCTTATCGCGGTTGGGCCCATCGCAACTTTTTTCGCGTTCGGGTTTGGATTTTCATCGCCGTCCCGGTAATGTTATCGTGGACATTTGAGGCGTTATCGGGAGACTATCGCATGTTACCGCCGTGTTGAGAATACGACGTTAAACTGGAGTTATTTTCCCGCGATAGACGGCGATATGAAAACTTGCGTTAACCTATTTTGGCGATGTTTCTCGCACGTTCTTGAGAATATCCCCCGCAGTTTATTCACTACGCACACAATCTCCTCTTTGACCACAAAAAAGGGACCGTTTATTCTGCTAGACTTCTACCTCAAAGGCATGTTACCACCACAACCATAGACATTTCAAGGAGCTCCATGCTATGGTTGCTGGCCTTCCAAGAGTCAAGCCAATCCTCTCTGCACCAACATATATCTCAAAGCAATCTAAATCTTTGTATGCCTCCACTTTCCACATCCCTGGGTCCATCAATAGCCTCATTTATGCACATGTCCTTGTCCACAAACATCTGCCACATCACAAGGTCATTCCTAATCTGACTCACCCCTCTAATCCTGTGTGGTTTTGTTGCCCCCCCCTTCATCAACATCCCTATTTGTGAGGAGAATGCCATGCCTGTCCACCATCGTGCACACAAACTTTGTTTGCCACTCAAATTTGCACTCTTTTTTTCTTCCAACCTCCTGTACCAGTTGTATCCACATATCCCGAATTTTCAGTGGTCTAAGACTTCACATCCTTAAAGTTTATTTCAGTTTGTAAAAAGCCCAGTGCCCCTACTGGACCTTCCATTTTTTGGGTGACCAACAGCGCTTCAAAGTCAGCTATCATCTCTTCAAACAAACAAGCATTTGCAATGCAATCGGTCTCGCATTGGTGCAAGTTAGAGCTATTGGCGTTGTAATTGAAAAAGATTTTGGGGGATATTATCAAGAAGTGGCGATAATTATTGCTAACCGCCGTTAGCGTGACTTTTTTATCGCCGTCTACCGCGGGAAATTATCGCTGTGTTAGCGGCGTATTAACAACACGCCGCTAACAGGCGATAGTTTCTCTTACCGGCTGAAATGTCCGGCGATAAAATTAGCGGGACGGCGATAAAAATCCTCGCGCTAACGTTAAAAAAGTTGCGATAAGCCCATTAGCGATAAGAAAACGCATGTTAGGCAGCCCAACATGAGTGATTTTTCCCTCTAACTTAAAAAATAGCCTAACAGTCCACCTCCCATAGAAAAGATGCCCAAAAAAAAAAGCTTAATGCAGATTGGAGCAGCCAGGGCCAAGTGCAGCACACATCAACAACCCCCTCAAACCACCCAACATCCAGGATGACCAGGATGAGAGCCTGGATGTCCCGCTGGACCTGTGTCTTGAGCCTGGATGCCTCCCTGGACCTGCGTCTGGAGCCTGGATGCCTCCCTGGACCTGCGTCTGGAGCCTGGATGCCTCCCTGGACCTGCGTCTGGAGCCCGGATGCCCCGCTGGACCTGCGTCTGGAGCCTGGATGCCCCGGTGGACCTGCGTCTGGAGCCTGGATGCCTCGCTGGACCTGCGTCTGGAGCCTGGATGCTTCCCTGGACCTGCCTCTGGAGCCCGGATGCCCCACTGGACCTGCGTCTTGAGCCTGGATGCCTCCCTGGACCTGCGTCTGGAGCCCGGATGCCTCGCTGGACCTGCGTCTGGAGCCTGGAGTGGGATGTGGAGGAGCTGTGGAGTCGATGAGCCGTGGCGGGAGACATTGATGCGCGACGATCACCCATACCTGGTGGTGAAGTCTGGCAGGTCGCATGGAGCCACGTAGCTGACCTGTGTGAGAAGACCGCCTTGCACTACTTGGAGCAGTTAATGGTAGAGGCGCTCCGGCGCACCAACGTAGTGAGGTCCGCATCGAATACTACAATCCACCACTACACCGGGGTGCACGGAGGGGATTACCAACGGTGGGTGCCGTCTCCCTGCATCACAGGCCGGATGATGTTTGGCTGGCCGTACTCTGTGGAGGGTGAGGCCCCTGTGCTACGCTGAACTTGTGTGGTGTGAGTGCTGCAACTACACGCCTAAGGGAGCCCTGCTGCATCAACTGCATCGGGAGGTCCACCAGCGGACTAGGCGGCGACTACTGTACCCAGCCCAGTGAAATCACACCTGGCTCAGGCTCCTGCTGGCTGAGTCACAGATTTGGAGAGAGTGCAGTGGATTGCGCCACGATGTCAATGTCCATCAATCAATCAGGGGTTCATAGAGCGCGCAACTCATCGTGAGGGCCACAAGGCGCTGGGGAGGGGGTGGGTGCAGCTCCGGATCATCCGAAGAGCCAGGTCTTGAGGCCCTTCCTGAAGGTGTGCAGGGTGGGGGAGCGTCTGATGTTGACTGGGAGCGCATTCCAGGTCTTAGCTGCAAGGTAGGAGAAGGCCCTTACACCTGCTCTGGTACTGCCGATGAGTGGGGTGTCTGCCAGGGCCAAGTCGGCAGAGCGGAGCTTTCTTTTGGGGACGTGGAAGGAGACTGTTTCGTTGAGGTATTTGGGTCTGATGTTGTGGAGGGATTTGGAAGCGTGGGTGAGTAGCTTGAGTGTTACTCCCTGCTCGATGGGGAGCCAGTGTAGGTCTCGTAGGTGCTGGGTCATATGCTCGTGTCGTGGTGTTCTGAGGACGAGTCTGGCTGCGGTGTTCTGGATGGTTTGGAGCTTGTGTAGCAGGGTTTTGTTAATTCCTGTGTAGAGGGCATTACCGTAGTCCAGTCTGCTGGTAATGAGTGCGTGGGTGACGGTCTTTCTGCATTCTGGGGGGATCCATTTGAAGGTCTCGCGGAGGATGCGGAGGGAGTTGAAGCAGGTGGATGCAACGGCGCTGGTCTGGCGGGTGATGGTGAGGGAGGAGTCTAGAATGATGCCGAGGTTCCGGGCGTGGTCTGTCGGGGTGGGTGGGTCTCCGAGCACAGAGGGCCACCAGGAGCTTGTCCCATGCAGTGGGGGAGGCTCCGAGGACGAGGACCTCAGTCTTCTCCGAGTTCAGTTTTAGGCAGCTGTCGTTCATCCATGCTGCAACGTCTTTCATTCCTTCTTGGAAGCTGAGTCTGGTGTATTTTGGGTTCTTTGTGAAAGAGAGGATGAGCTGGGTGTCGTTGGCATAAGATACTGTGCTGAGCCCATGCTGTCTGACGATGGTGGCGAGGGGGGCCATGTAGATGTTGAAGAGCGTGGGGCTGAGCGAGGATCCTTGGGGTACTCCACAGTTGATCTCTGTATGTTCGGAGAGGAAGGGTGGGAGTCTGATCCTTTGGGTTCTGCCGGAGAGAAAGGAGTGGATCCAGTCGAGGCCGGTTCTTCGTATACCGGCGTTGTGGAGTCTGGCTGCGAGAGTGCGGTGTGAGACGGTGTTAAAGGCTGTGGAGAGGTCTAGTAGGCAGAGGGCTGCAGTGTGGCCCTGGTCGAGTAGAATGCAGATGTAATGGGTGGCAGCGAGGAGGGCGGTCTCGGTGCTGTGGTTGCTGCGAAATCCAGACTGGGAGGAGTCGAGGATGGCGTTCTCTTCGATGAAGGGGGTCAGCTGGGCATTGAGGAATCTCTCGCTGACTTTGGCTGCGAAGGGAAGGAGAGAGATGGGCCGGCAGTGTTTCAGGGCCGTCGGGTCGGACGAGTGTTTCTTGAGGAGGGGCTTGACCTCTGTCCGCTTCCAGTCATCGGTGAAGATGCCGGATTCGAGGGAGTCGTTGATGGTCCGGCCTAGTTCGGGTGCTATGGCGGTGGAGGCTCTGTGATAGATGTGCGGCGGGCAGGGGTCCGTGGGGGCTCCTGAGTGGGTGTTTATTATGGTCGTGGAGGTGTCTCCGGTAGTTGCGGTTTCCCAGCTGGTGATGGTCGGTTGGTTGTCGGTGGTGGAGAGGGGGGTATAGACCAGAGTCTGTTCGCTGAAGTTGTCGTAGAGGGCCCTGATTTTAATGTGGAAGTAGGAGCTGAGCTTGTTGCAGAGGTCCTGGGAAGGTGTGACGTCTGTTGCTTTGCTGGGTGGTTTGGTGACCTGCTGTATGATGTTGAAGAGTTCCTTGGCGTCACTAGCGTTGGTGTGGATTCTGTTCTTGATAAATGTCTGCTTGGTGGCTCTAATACGCTGGTGGTATTCATTCATGGCGTGCCTGTAGTTGTTCTGGTCTTTGGTGTTTTTCCCATTCCGCCATAGTTCCTCTAGGCGTCTGCAGGAGTGCCTGGCTTCTTGGAGTATGGTGGTGAACCATGCAGGCTTCAGGGGGCGTTGTTTGATGGGGTGGCGGAGGGGTGCGAGCTTGTCAGCGCAGCTGTAGATCCAGCGGTGAAGTTCATTGGCTGCGGAGTTGGCGTCAGTCGTGGCGGAGAGGGGGTCGTGGAGGAGGGTGGTGTTGAGGTGTTTCTCTGTGATCTTGCTCCAGTTCCTTTGAGGTGGCCGTGCATCGGACGTCATTAATTAGGGGGGGGAGGCACAGCTGTGAGGTGGGAGCGTGAATAGGCGGGGAGGGACCGCGGGGGCAGCAGCGGCGGGTGGGGAAGCGGGAACAAACGGGCAGAGAGGGTGGAACGGCACAATAACAAACTAAGGCACAACAAGTGAAATGAGAATAAATAGCACAAAAGTATACAAGCACAATGTTGAAAGGCAGTCAGAGAGACAACGGGGCAAACACAAGAAGGGCGCAACCTAGCCAGGAGCCGAGGCTCGAACCCCTACCTGCACTGAGTCCTGCCTAGGGCAGATGCACAGCACAGCAGCCGGAGCTACGGAAGGAGAGAGCATGTCCCTGGCCGTGGTCAGATGTCCTGTCCAGGTAAGGAGAAGGTGGGACGCGTAGCTCAGGAGTTTCAGGGGGCGAGTCACTCAGGCCTATCACACGTAGATGACGCACCCCAGTGTTGGCTCATCCGCTATGGCGGATGTGCGTTGCCCCACTGCCTTCAAGCAGTGCAGAAGAGGGACAATCATCACATGATGATAACTTATTGATGGGGGGCGTGGCTTAGCCAGCAATGGAGACGGAAATGCTCATGTAGAGCTCCGTCGTAGGCTCCTGCCGCCGGCCAAATACATCCGCACTCAGGTATCCGGAAGGGGTCGCTGACCTCCGAGGGCATCCCGGAGACGGACTTGAAGCTCTGGGGCCGCGACGGGGAGCGGGAGCTGCGGAGACCCGAGGCGCACCTCCCCGTCATCGGAGCCGTGGAGAGGAAGTTCACAGCCCCGGGCGCCACTTGCCACGCGACGCCGGGGATTGGCTCCGCCCCCAGGGCCCAGATCTGTGGCGCAGCAATACGCTTCGCGCTACGGCCGCCTTTGCTTTAGCGGCGGCGCCCGACGGCTGACTATCCCTGATATTGAAGGACTCCCGGGAGGGGATGCAGCAGTCATGGAACTGCTCTCCCCACCAGTAATGAGATCTCCAGGGACATGAGCAGTACTGGGACGTGGCCCGAGATTCTGGCGCACTAATTGATGCATCTCTTCCCCGCATCAGGCATGGCATCCTTTCCTGACTCCAGGGGGCAGAGAGTCTAAGTGTAACTACGAGATGAAGATGCTATTGCCTGTGGTCGCTGGTGACATGGAGGACGCCACCCGCAGACGGTGAGAACCGGAGAGAGGGTGCAGGGGTGTGACTCATTCTAGAGGCATTGGCCCAGTCAGCGCGCAGTCCTTTCTACACGCGAGCAGAACCCCTGGCCCTGTCGTCAGTAGGCCCACAACTACACAGCCCTACGTGATCGCCTTGCCCTGTTTCGCTAGGGGCTTCCTACCTGGGACTGCGAGGCGCATAAGAGGCGCAATGTGTTGCAGAGACTGGAGATCACTGCCCTGAGGCCACTGGGAGCACTTGGTTGGAGGGAGACGCACCCTGGAGGGGGACCCCTTGGAGGAAATAGAAGGTACAGTTTTCCTCCCCCGCATCACATCCCCGAGGCCACCCATACTGACCGCTTCCACGCTAATACGTACTGCATTGCATTAGCGCCTTCCCTGCTTTCCGGAGGCCCACGGAGGCCCCATGTCGCGACAGGGGCGCACAAAGACAGGCATCGGAGGTATTGTGGCCCCACCCCCGCAGACTCGGGCCCAGACTGATAAGATGGCAGGCGCGGACGCAGTGGATCCGATGTCGCATAAGTTGGATGCGGTGTTAGCGGCAGTTGAGAAGCTTGGGGAAACTATGAACCAGATCCGTGCCTCTCTCGAGGATAAAATCGACAAAGTGGCAGTTGACCTTTACCCTGCTTCACGCGGACCATCGAAAACTGGCGGATCGCACTGCCTCTGCCGAGGGGGTCATTGCCGATGTCTCTCCACGAGTCTCCACAGCAGAGAAACAGATTCAGAGCCTTCTTGACCGTGTCGGATTCTTGGAAGAAAGGGCCGAAGACGCGGAAGGTCGTACCCGGCGCAACAACATATGCGTGGTGGGCCTTCCGGAGGGAACAGAAGGGAGAGATGCGGTAGCCTACACTGAACAATGGATTCGATCGTTGCTGCCCGAGGGCACCCTCTCTCCACACTTTGTTGTCGAAAGGGCACACAGAGTACCTGCCAGACCTCCCTCACTGGGCTCCAACCCTCGTCCACTTTTGATTCGCTTACTGAACTACAGAGACAGAGATGCAATTCTCCAGGGAACAAGAAAGTTACAGGAGGTCCAAGTGGATAATCATAAAATTATGTTCTTTCCTGATTACACAATGCAAGTCCAGAGACAGCGTTATTCGTTCATGGCAGTGAAACGGCGACTCCGACAATGTGATCTCAAATATTCGTTGCTGTTCCCGGCGAAACTTAGGGTGATTGCGAATGGGAAAACCCATTTCTTTACAACATCAGTGGGGGCAGAAGAATGGCTGGACACTTATGACTCCTCGGGGGCGGGACCTCCACTGTGGGCAGGAGAGAGTTGACGACTGCATCCTCCCCACGACGTCGCCGCAGAGGACGGAAGAAACCCCAGTCCCCTGCCTCTCGGTCCTTCGGCCCGACCCCAGAGCTGGTCCTCAACGGCCAACGACAGGCTCTACAAGCGGTGGTGGACATCAGCGGCGCGCACGAAGAAGAGACTAATTCAACCTCTGATCAGCAAGGGCCACCAAGCGATGATGATCTCTCGGACAGTTTCTTTGCCTCTCAAACCTCCTGTGATCTGCCTCAGATCACCCCACAGACTTCCAATGATATTGTCTGAACTTCAAACACTCTTTTGCCTTTAATATGCGGACCCCGCCTCCCCGGCAATGACTGTCGTCCACCGTCACGCAAGTATCAGGGTTCCTATGATTGTCTTTTGCATTGTACTCCCTGACCTGAGATGTTAGGCTTCCGTTGTTGCGCTGCGGATGCAGCTACGGGTGGGATGCTGGGGTTTGACCACTTGATTAGCTCCGGGACATCTACGTCGTGTGGTTTGTGGACTCATGGTCTGCATTGCTAAGTTAGCTTAGGCCTGGCTGCCATGATGCCTTTTTGCGCACGTTACTTTGTGCCTTTGTTTTCCCAGAATCTGCTTGTGCCCGGCTATTTTAGAACTGTCTGCATTTCTGCCTTTCGTCTTTCTTCCTATCCCCTTTGGGTTTCGTCTGCACATCATGTACAAGGTCGAAAAACAATGTCCCTTGTTCTTGCTGATTTGGTCAGCCCCTCGCACTTAGACATAACACTGAATGCAGCTGCACGGGGGAAATTCGTGTGCTTTTAATATTGTGATTTCAATGTTAGAGACACTTGGAGAGAGACCTTTCCAGAGAGAAGAGCTGTGCTTGTCTGATGATGTAAACCTTGCATCTAGATATTGAGGTATGAGGGTCTGCCAGAGGTCTTCTGTTTTTATAATAAACTAGCAACTAGCACTGGGAGGGTGGTATATTCTTTTAGCCATATATCCACTGCTTTATGAAATGCTTTCCCCGTTTGTATTCTATGGAGTTGTAACTATGCTGCTTATATTATCCCTATGCATTATGCTGATAGTACTGGCACGTGTACTGTATCTTAGAGCACGGTAGTTGAAATAAACATTTTAAACTATACAGTGTCTCTTCTTACGCACGTTGTGGACAGGTATGAGTGAGTTATGAAAGGGTGTTCTTGCTCCTGCGAGTCCTGAGAGAAAGATACCGTGTTCTGGGTTGTCTAATCATTGGTAACATTGTTGCTAATGAGACGCTAAAGCTAGTCGGATTGGGGTGTTAGGTGCTAAGGTGTATGGTTGGCTCACCACTATATTCCGAGGTCCTATTATCCTGTGCATAGCTCTGTGTATGTGCAGAATCCCTACAACATGGCGCAACCAACGAGTGGGCTGCTTATCTGCGAGACGCTTGAGTAATATTTGTGCTTGTCCACAACTCCCTTCGCAGACGCTTCCGGAAGCGTGTGTGACGGTGATACCTCCTATATTGAAGTTTTTATAGGTTCTTTCAAGCTTGAAGTTGTTAAAAGGTTTCTTAAATATTACCCTCTATTGTGCTGCAACATATAAGGTTGTCAAAAGCTTCTAGCCTAAAATGGCTATACAAATTGCGGCACATAGCCGCGCAGCGCTCCGAGCTCACTTGACAGTGTATGGAGTGCCAGATGCGGGTGTCGATCTGATCTTTGTGGTACAAGCAGATCCAGCTTACCACTTTGAGGTTTTTTACTCATGGATCACCTTTCCGGCGGTGGATGGGAATGATAATTTGTTCCATGAATATATGGCCACCGCTGTTCCTAATCACTATAGACCGTATAGGAATCTTGAAGTACCGCTCACGGCTTGGCAACACCGTGTTTGGTTTGATGGCGCCCTCCCCCAACCGGTCACCGCGGTTCGTTTAGGCCCCTTATCGATTGAAGGGGCCACTTGTCCTGTCTTGGCCGGGTATACCCCACATCCGCGTTATGTGACGGTGGCAGTCGGTGATCTGCGTAATTTGCATTTGTCTTTAATACGAGTGCATAGAGCTTTAGTACAGTATGTTACAGGCAACATCCAGGGAGTCCCGCCTGGAGTTGCAGCCCATCCAGCTGGAGCAGGCGGTATAACCATAAGTCCTGTCATGGTTAATTCGGTGATGGGCAAGCGTCCACAAAATAAGGATGATTTTCCTTATTGGCTTGCAGAAAAATTTGACCAGCTGGAGGCAGTTTTTCCAAATACATCTCCCGTGGAAAAACACAGGATTTTGACGATTAGTTTGCCAAAAGACTTAGTCCCCGAGTTGGCAGAATGCAACAACTGGGGTAGGGTATTCGCTGCAGTATATGCGAAGTGTTTCGGCACTCCTTCCATGACGGTTCTCCCCTCTGTGATTAAACTCGTGCAGGATGAGCATGGCCCTGAAGCGGCTGTGGAATTAGGGATGAGACTGGTGGGAGTGTTCGACTTAGTAGCTGATTTGATCCTTGCGAATGTCAAGGGCGATGCAGTTAACTTTCAAGTAGCTAATGCTTTGGCTTTAGTCCCAGAATTGGACAAGCCGCGCGAATTACCAAAAATTATTGCACAAGTTACAAAACAATTGGCCGCAATAGCCTAGGAGTTAAGCCTTTTTCTAAATCACAAACACAATCGCAACAACAACCAAAGACTCAGTCTGAGAAAGATGAGAAACCAGTTTTTACTAAAAAGAGCTGGAGGTTTAAAAAACAGGGTAAGCAACAGAAGAAACCGGGGTCGCGAGGCGCATCCCCGGGTTCCGTCTCTTCTGAACGCACATATGATTTGCGTGATAGGGCGAGAATAAAATCTCCAGAGAGATTTCAAGTCCCTGATTCACATTCTCCTCGTTCTTCACAGGCACCAACAACTTCGCAGGCTGGTGGAGGAGATCGCCAGGAAAGAGGAAGGGGTCGAGAGGATCCACAGGGACGAGACCAACCTCGACAACAGGTCAGAGGGAAGCCAGAAGAATTTCAACGTTCTCGCCCACAGTTTCAGAAGAAAAAAGTTGCTGCTGTAACAGCGAGATATGCCACAGACGGTGAGAACGAGACTCCTGAATTGGACGTGGGCAGTGACCCTCCTAGACAGCGCCGCAGAAGTTACCATAGTGCGGGAGGCGCTACGTCCTCATGTGGAGGCGACAGCAACTGAAACATTCATTACTGGCGAGACAGCAGATACCAGAGTGGCACCCCCTGACAGACTATATAATATTGTCATTCAAATTGAAGGTGACATACAGCGTGTTATTAAAGGGATTTTTGGGGAAAATCTGACCTCTTTGTATGACATTTTGTTAGCGGAGGCAGATTGGCCGTCCCCATTCGTACTTGCTGCGCGTAAAGGGGAGGAGGTAATCCTTCCGAGCTTTTCTCATCATGTCCCCAAGGACAAAGCGGAGGCTCTTGCAGCTGAATGGGCTGTGTCCCTGGCTCCAGCGTTATACCGCAACCACGTGGGATGGGATGAAGATTCACCACCCCATGAAATACCTTTGCATTCGCTGCCACAGCCACAACCCCAATATCCCATCAAACAGGAAGCAAAAGACCCTGTTTCCGAAATTCTGACTCAGTTGGAATATCAGGGAGTAATTGAAACATGCGTATCACCAATGAATAATCCCCTTTTCGCGGTTTCTAAACCCGATGGATCGTACCGCTTAGTTTTGGATTACCGACATTTGAACTCACATTGTCGGACCTTTGCGGTGCAAAACACACATAGTTCTGCGTTAGTAGACAGTCTTGTTCGTAAAAAATATAAAACTACACTTGACCTATCCAATGGATTCTACACGCACAACTTGGCCCCGGAGAGTAGCCAATGGAGCGCTTTCACCTCCGGTGGTAAATTATTCAAATTCCGGCGTTTACCTATGGGCTACAAACAGTCCAGGCGTATTCGCTGCCCGTGTTGTCTCTTTGTTAGACGTAATAGACCCAGATGCATGTTCGTACGTCGATGATATCTATCTGACAGATGACGAATTGTTCCAGCATCTTTCCCGAGTGGACCGCATTATTCGAATTTGCGGTTTTAGGTTATAAGTTTAACTTTGCCAAATCACACATTGCTGAATTTACTGTGTTGTTTTTGGGCTATGAGCTCAACAATGAAGGTAAGGGCTTAGCCCCCCATTTCCTGGAGAAATGTGCACTTTTGTGCCCTCCGACCACTCTGAAGAAACTTCAGTCTTTGCTGGGTTTTCTGAACTTTGGGCATACTTACATTCCCGAATATGCCCAGCGTATCAAGCCACTGTATGCCTTAATACAACCTAACTTTTCGAAGTCATGCTGGCTTCCGGAGCATTCCTCCATTCTGCAGTCTTTGCTGACAGACCTACTTGAATCTAAATTCTTGTTGACTCGTGATAACCACACAAACCTGGTGATTAGAATCATTCCAGGGGCAGTGGGTTTCACATACTTGACCTTTAACGAAGGTGACACAGTACCAATTGCATACAAGTCACATCGATACACCTCTGCAGAAATGCGCTTTTCCTCGGTGGAAAAAGTTTTGACCGCAGTGCAAATGGCGATTCTAAAGGAACGCGCACTGGCCCAGGGAAAGCGCATTTTGGTGGTAACACCCTATCCTGCCCTTGAGGCAGTGACGAAAGCAAGTGTACCGAACTCTAAAGCTTTGCACCCCCGTTGGATACAATGGGCAACATCTTTGACGTCTCCGGATGCCACTTTTATCATTGATTCTTCACTTCAGACTCAGGAGTTTTTGCAGTATGAATTCGTTCATCCTCCTCCTCTGTCTTTGCTACCGCTTGAGGATTACGAATGTATTATCTATACTGATGGTTCGGCACAGCCGGCCATGGGTTCCAAGCATGCTTATTCAGCAGCATGTGCTATTGTTGCAGGTTCCTTTGTGAACGGAAAGTTCAAATCAACTGTAGTGCATACTCAGGCACTAGGAGACAGTACTGCACAATTGGCCGAGCTGCGCGCATTGGTGCTAGCACTTGAGTTCGCTAATCCAGATGTGACCACTCTTATTGTATGCGATTCTTACTACTGTGTCCAGTCTTACAATGACAACCTATTCTTTTGGTCACAAAATGACTATAAAGATGCAAAAGGCAGCACAATCAAGCATAAAATGCTTTGGGTTCGAGTGGCAGATATACAACAACGTCTGCCTCTCACACAGGTGGTACACACTCTTGGCCACCAGCGTGTGGGCGCACACGCTGTCGGTAACGGTTTGGCAGATGAAGCTGCCAAATCAGCAGTAGCCACGTGCACAGTCGCAGCAGTTACCAGATCCATGTCTAAAATAGATACTGATATACTAGCAGCTATTGCTGCGACAAAGGAAGGTGCTAATTACCCTAGGGGTTTCCCTTCCAAATACTCTTATCAATTAGGTCCCGAACAGGCTCCTTATGTAAGAATTCCAAACGTTGGTGATCGGCTGATTCCCAACGCGGACCGCAGACTTTCCTTGATAACGGCAGCACACGAAGGCATGGCTTCGGCTCATGCTGGAGTGTCTGCGACGGTTTCCATCTTGCAGCAGCGTTACTGGTGGCATGGTTTATACAAACAAACCCGTACTTATGTGCTTTCTTGTGACGTTTGTCAGCAGATTAAGCCTTCCACGGTTACTCGGCCACCACAGACCCCGCTCTGCATTTCTAACAGACCTTTTGGGTGTGTTTACCTGGATCACTGCGGTCCATTCTCATCAGACACTGCATATAAATATATCTTAGTTGCAGTGGATTCGTGCACACGTTTCATCTGGGTTTGGCCACAACGAAGTGCTGACGCTCGAAATGTCATAAGGGATTTGCGTGTCTTTGTGGGAATTTTCGCCTGTGGCACCTTCCATTCTGACCAAGGTCCAGCGTTCGCCTCTAAGGCTTACAAGGGCGCAATGGGTTCACTGGGGGTGCGGGTGAAATTTTCGTCTCCCTATCGGTCTGAGGGCAATTCGATTGTTGAACGAATGAACCGTGACTTAAAGCAATCCTTGACAGCTAGAGTCTTAGGTACTGGCAGGAACTGGCTGGCCCACTTGTATACGGTACAACGTGCACTTAATAATCTCCCTAGAAGATCTCTGGGTGGGCGGACCCCATACAAAATGCTCTTTGGCATAAGAATGTTTGTGCCTGACCTTGATGGTCTAGACATGGCGGCGCAATCCGCCATCTTTGATGTAGATAATCATTCTACTATGTTACAGGACTTACAAGAAGCCCGAGACAAACTTGCAATTGCACATTTACCTTCAGCCACAGACGCTGCACTGCAGATTCCGGTTGCCGGCTGGCTTCCGAAGATTGGAGATCTGGTCCGAGAGAAGGTGGAGAACAAAAAAGAATTCGGCCCCTCTTATCGTGCACCGGTTCCAGTCCTTGGCTTGAAGGGAACTCGTACAGTCATCTTACTGCCGCTTCCTGGTCGCAAGGAGAACAGATACATCTCAGTGGAAAATGTCAAGCTACAACATCTGGCCGATCCTGAATAGTGTTACACCAGCGGTCTCTTGTCCTGTCATTTACCGGACGAATGTTCGTGGCCCTCCTGCCCGAATGGTCACTGATGTTGCTCTCGAGATTGTAGATTTGCCTGATCACCTGCACGACTACCCGGATTCCCCCTGCAATGAGGAGACCGAGTATACCTACCCCGCAACCGAGTCCGTGGCTCATTTACCAACAACGCCACTGAGTCCAACACGTTATTCCTTTGACTCGGATTCCACTTCATCACTTGTCCCATCCAAATTCATTATTTTTGTATCCTGGTTCAGAGACAATTTTTTGGTCCCCCCATGGACTTACATCTGGTTGGTACTTTTTCTGATTTTTTTGTTCATGTCCATTGGCTTTGTCACCGTGCTTTTTCTGCTCATCAATGGACACTATTTACCAGAACGCTCTGCAGTGAGCTCTGTCGCTGGAACTTTGGCTCCACATTCTTCATCTCACGTCATGAAGCGAGACCACATATTTGTGAACATTTCAGCTTTCCCAGTCGCAGATGGCATCGTATGGGATGCGGTAAATTTCCAAATTCATGGACCAACCGAGATTATTAATGTACCAAATGTCCTTCGTGTTTCAATGGGTGATGTCGTAAAAAGTAATATTCATTCTGACGATTGGGATGTACATGCAGTTGAAGCATTATTTACTGATTTAAAATATTATGCTGCTTTTCATGCTGAAGATCTGTACATGAATTCTGCAAGTTATGCTGATTTGTATTGTTACCAGCATTGGGGCAACCACTTTCTCAATAAACCCAGTACCCTTCGGGGTCTGTTTAATTACACCCAATGGGAACATTGTCCGACCCCTTTGCCAGGTAGCTCCCAAACTCTTAAAAATAAGTTTACTTATTTTACAGATTATAATAGATCGAACCCTGGGTCCTATTTCTTTAAATTAAACACTTCATCCACTCAGAAAATCATGTTAACCCATACCAAATTGCTATATTCAGGTTTCTTTTTAAGCAGCTTAGCTGTGGGTGGGTATGAACATTGGCGTGACACCATTGATTTAAAATCTATTTGGGGCTCCAAAGCATGGCAGGTGCAGGGCACAGAAGCCTTGCACCGTGCTTGCCTCATCCCGGCCCAAATTCTATTTTTAAATCAGACCATATATCAAACGACATGTTGGGGTTTGGCTACGTCCAAACAATTGAATGCCCCCTCCTTTCCTGTCTTGTCTTCCACTCCCAACGAAAGCTTTTACTTTAATATGTCCCTTACCGAATTGCAGGTTTTGTTTCAGAACAATTCGTTTAATGTCTCTACGTTTGTTCAGTCACCCTGGTTGGCTTGGCCCATTGCATCTAATGCCTGCCAACTGCGTTTTCATAACACGGATTCTGGCTACAAACAGGATCGGCCAGATCCAAGGTTTTCTGCTTCTCGTACTGTTACAACATATTCTGTTGGTAAATTATGTAAACAGTGGTTGCAGCACTCTTCCTTAGATTCTGTTAAACAACATTTAACCCTCCTATCAGGCAACATTGATCTGTCCGACTTTGTATTAGGGCCCCGTGGTCCTCGACCAAAGAGATTCATATATGAGACTTACAATGAACTCTGGAAGCTTTCGCAAATTGAAGCTGCTTCCCGTCTGCGGGAAATCGATCAAGCTAATTTAGAAAAAGTGCTTGCTGTTGTTGACAATAGTATTAATCTCTGTCTTCCCGCATTTACACGTTAGAGAACATTATTTCCTCTGTTGTTGATATTGTACAGGATGATGTTTCTGCGTTATATCATGGCCAAAATCAATTGCGTTCAGTAATGCAGTTTGCATGGACTTTGCAAACACTTAAAATGGGGAAGGTTCCTTGGCAATTTTTGAACACCTCTGCCTTGTTCTTACCTTTTAATTTAACTGAGAAACAGAGATTCATGTCCATAAAAGATGCAGCATACACTCTGTTACATATCGAAAAAATAGAGCCCTTACCATTCTCTGTGGCAGAATTGGATTCTGCTGTGTGGCTAGTACACGGGGTTATCGCTTTGCCTTTTCCATTGTTTGAATTTAGTTTGTGTATGAAGCATTATCCTGTGGGCCGTTACCAGCCTTTGGGCAGTGCCTTCCTGCATGAACTTTGGTCCCTGCCTTTCATGTTTAAATGCCTTAGAGACGGAAGGGAGGTTTTCTCCTGTTTTCACTGTGCTTGCAAATGGTAGCTATCTGCTTTTGAATAACCAAGACTGTTGTGGCATGCTGTCCGGCATACCCTATATTGTTACAGTTTCACACAGGGTTGTCTGCTGCAAAAATGTGCTTTTTCCTCCCCCGCACGACATCATAGATAGTTCCGTTTGGCCTTCCATTCCTACTCTGAGGGCGGATTTCAATAAATTGAGCAGAATAAAGGCACTATTATTGAATCAGGAGGTTATGCTCACATCCGCCCGGGAGACATTCATTCTCCAGGTGCGAGTACCCACAGTGAAATACAGGCCCTGTTGAACACAAACCTCCCACAACATTTTGGTGAACTGATTCACCGTGTTTTCAATGCTTCACGAACCGAAGGTCTTGTGCACTTTTTTAAAGTTGTGGGCTCTGGCCTTGTTACCTCCTTTCAAACTATTTTTGGTGTAATACCAGCTTTTATTCATTCCATTTTTTCCAGCGTCTGTGGAGGCTTTCCGTTGATCCTCGCCTTAGCGGCTGGTGTTTTGCTTTTGGTCTGTGTGCTACGCAATGGCTGCACTTCCTGGGGTCCTGCTCGACCACAGTCGGCTCCGGATGCTCCGTGAACGCATCCTCTCCGCCTTTGGCGTCCTGCCATTGGCGACACTTGGTGTGTCATATAGACTTTCTTTTCGCTTTGCGTATTTCACTTTCGTGCAACCTGTGATGTCTTGCATCCGATGTCCTTTCTCCTGGTCCTTGGATTACTGTCTCTCCAATACGTCTCTGTCTCGCCCGGATTTTGTCCAGTTGGTGGGTCCCTTAGAGGCCCATGAACGAGATTGTTCCAGACCTGGCTACATGGCACGTGCGGCTGCACTTGGAATTTTGGCACAATGGGATGTCTGGGCGGCTGCTCAGAATCTCCTATAACAAAGTTATATTGAGTATCACGCAAGTTGTCCCGCAATGCTGTTCACTGCTCCCTCTTGCGAGGAACATGAATGCAGTTTTGATTTATTGGACTGGATGGCATCTCTTTTTTCCAACGATGTCCTCTTGGAAGGTGTGGCATTTATCTGCACCTACACCTTTTTGGATTAGGGGGCCTCCGCTTTCAGCGTTCCTGCCGCCCTGGACGTTCTTATCTATTTTTTTCTTCTTCACGTCCATTGCCGTTCTGCTCCATCTATTTGAACTCTGTCTTCGTCCTATGTCTTTGCTGTTGGACTGACCAGGGGAGGGTGTCGTGTGGTTTGTGGACTCATGGTCTGCATTGCTAAGTTAGCTTAGTCCTGGCTGCCATGATGCCTTTTTGCGCACGTTACTTTGTGCCTTTGTTTTCCCAGAATCTGCTTGTGCCCGGCTATTTTAGAACTGTCTGCATTTCTGCCTTTCGCCTTTCTTCCTATCCCCTTTGGGTTTCGTCTGCACATCATGTACAAGGTCGAAAAACAATGTCCCTTGTTCTTGCTGATTTGGTCAGCCCCTCGCACTTAGACATAACACTGAATGCAGCTGCACGGGGAAAATTCGTGTGATTTTAATATTGTGATTTCAATGTTAGAGACACTTGGAGAGAAACCTTTCCAGAGAGAAGAGCTGTGCTTGTCTGATGATGTAAACCTTGCATCTAGATATTGAGGTATGAGGGTCTGCCCGACAAAGCCCAGAGGTCTTCTGTTTTTATAATAAACTAGCAACTAGCACGGGGAGGGTGGTATAGTCTTTTAGCCATATATCCACTGCTTTATGAAATGCTTTCCCCGTTTGTATTCTATGGAGTTGTAACTAAGCTGCTTATATTATCCTTATGCATTATGCTGATAGTACTGGCACGTGTACTGTATCTTAGAGCACGATAGTTGAAATAAACATTTTAAACTATACAGTGTCTCTTCTTACGCACGTTGTGGACAGGTATGAGTGAGTTATGAAAGGGTGTTCTTGCTCCTGCGAGTCCTGAGAGAAAGATACCGTGTTCTGGGTTGTCTAATCATTGGTAACATTGTTGCTAATGAGAAGCTAAAGCTATTCGGATTGGGGTGTTAGGTGCTAAGGTGTATGGTTGGCTCACCACTATATTCCGAGGTCCTATTATCCTGTGCATAGCTCTGTGTATGTGCAGAATCCCTACAACAAGGCGGGCTGCCCCTATGGCACCTGCCCCTAAGGGAACATCAATTATGATATGGAGGTAGTAACCCTAGAATGTACAGGCTTGGCCGGGGCAACGAGGTAGTCAGTGGAGACGTATCCCCAGCTACTGACACTTAGTATATTGCTGTGCATATTGGTCCCCCCCAGACGTTGACTGTATGCTACTCTTGTTATTTGTTTGGGTGGTTGCCTGTTGCACACCCGTCCTTTTGGTATTTTTCATTGTATATGGTTTAAATGTTTGTTCTGCCATCTATTACACCGCACGACACGCTGACCACTCATCTAACCCACACAGCGGCAAAAACTCTACACGTACTTGTATAGGCCCGCTGCTGGCTCTCCCCGCCCCTCGGCCTGGTGAGACATTATGTGCTCCTCTCTCTCAGTCATTATGGCCCCGATAAGGATAGGAACTTGGAATGTGCGGGGTTTACATGACCCGTCGCGACGATACCACATCTACTCATATCTGAAACGCCACCATATACACATAGCACTACTCCAAGAGACGCATATACACAAACCTGAAGTGACACGCTTGCACAGGCGCTGGAGGGGACAATTATATGCCACAGGATACTCGGGGTATGCGCGAGGGGTTCTAGTATGGGTGAGACCGGGGACTCCCTTTCGAGTGGTGGACTCCTATATAGACACGGAGGGTAGATATGTCATTGTTAAAGGCGCCCTAGATGGCAGACCTGTGATTATTGCCTCGCTGTATGCTCCCAATTCTGACCAAGCAGCTTACTTTGAACTCGTCTCCCACAAACTGGCCACATGGCATGATACTCCTATGATATTAGGCGGTGATTACAATAGTGTACTAGACGTCTCATTGGACCGATCCTTTCCTCCCTTGCCCGGCACGGCCACACACACTGCAATGAAAGCACTGAACAACTGGGCTGCACATTGGCACTTAACAGATGCCTGGCGACATCGTGACCCACTAGATAGGGTATATTCCTATTATTCGGGTGCGCATGGCCTACATGTATGGCTGGATCGCTTTATGGTAACCACTGATCTCTTACCCTGTGTTGCTGGGTCGCATTATATGGGCGTACGCACTCAGACCATAATCCGTATGTGATGGAGCTGGAGTGGGAGGGCGGGATTCCGCCGATCCCCGTTTGGCGACTTCAGCCGGATGTGTTGCTAGATGCGCCCTTCCGAGACTTACTGGCCACTACTGTGGCACAATATTTCGACGAGAATGCAGGTTCAGCCTCGTGACCGCTGCTGAAGTGGGACGCTCTAAAGGTGGTCGTACGGGGGCATTGTTTGGGGGCGCAGGCGGGTATCCGAGTTCAGCTAGAAAAAGACCTCACCAAATTAGAGACACAATTGGCATCCTGCGAGCAGGAAGCCGCAAGGGGATCCTCGAGGCGGCTTGATTGCCACAGGGAAGAGCATGCACGGCTGTTAGAGCAGTTGAGATGTCTTAATTATGCAGCGCATTCGGCGTGGACGCACCATATGGGGGACAAAGCGGGGAGACTACTCACGTGGCTTGTCCGTCAGAACGAATCGTCGGCTCCGATAGCATCGATACGCACGGCGCGCGGAGGCATAGCATATACGCAGCGAGACATACATGATGCGTTTGTGTTGCACTATCGAGACCTATACAAATCTTGCATGCAGGCCTCACTCTTGGAGCTGCAGCCCTACCTTGAGGGGATAGTGCTGCCAAGTCCCACACAGGCCCAGAAAGGGGAGCTTAACGATCCCCTCCTCCCGGAGGAAATTCGGGACAACATATTTTCACTCTCTAACGGGAAGTCGCCGGGTCCGGATGGGCTACCGACTGAATTTTATAAAGCGTACGCACATATACTGGTACCGCAACTGCTGAAGGTGTTTGAAGCTGCGGTTGATGTATCCACTCTTGCAGACACACAGAACGAGGCCTTACTGGTGTCTCTACTCAAACCCGATAAGAATTCTGAATCCTTAGGCTCTTATCGCCCTTTAGCGCTCCTGAATACCGACTACAACATTTTCGCGTCCATCCTTGCAAAGCGTCTCTTGCCCATTGTGAAAACTTTGGTACATCCAGATCAAAATGGCTTTGTGCCCACTAGGAGTACCTCGCTCAACATTCGCAGGCTCTTTAGGATCCAGCATTACGCGGTACACACATGGCCCCGCTCAGGCTGCCTGGTGCTGGACCTGGAGAAGGCTTTTGACTCTTTGGAGTGGCCCTATCTGGCGGTGGTTCTCCATAAATATGATCTTGGAGATCATTACATGAGAATGGTTCAGCTGCTATATCAACGACCTATTGTTCGGGTCAGGACCGGCAAGCTCATTTCAGAACCTATTCGGGTGAGACGAGGAACACGCCAGGGTTGCCCCTTGTCCCCGCTACTCTTCTCCCTAGCCATGGAACCACTAGTGATGGTACTCCGTAACGATAGCGAGGCGTGGGGTATTGAATTAGGGGACGAGATGCATGCTATCTCTCTCTACGCTGACGACCTGTTATCGTATGTTCGGGACATTAACAACATCCCGTCGTCCATAGCGGAGGCACTTGCAGCTTTTGAAGCAGTGTCAGGCCTCCGGGTCAACTGGGCCAAATCAGGGGTTTATTCCTTTAGTGCAGACACGGTCGAAACAGAAGTTCTTCTCGGCGACTCTCCCCTCCCATGGTACTCTACCACGTTTCACTATCTTGGCATCTTCATTTACAAAACGCCTGAAGATTTATTAGAAGGTAACTTAACGAGGGCAATATCAGCGGTCAGAGCTCAGGTACATCTCTGGAAGTCGCTTCCACTGAATGTCATGAGCCGCATCACCTTGATCAAGATGATTGTCCTCCCAAAACTATTATATTATTTCTCGAATCTTCCGATATATGTCCGATCAGAATATTTTGCGAGCTGGAACGTATGTTTCGGGACTTAATCTGGAACAAAGGCAGGCCTCGTGTGGCCTTGTAGAAGCTATATGCACCCATCAGTAAGGGAGGACTGGCGGTCCCTAATTTGGAGCTGTACTATATAGCGGCCCAGTTACAGTGGGTGACGAGGTGACTTGGTGGTAAAGGATTGGAAGACACAGCGACTCTGCAACAGCCCTGGACCCAATCACAAATCTACCACCTTTTCCATCCCATCGCCAGGCCCCCACGACCATCTCAGTTTCACTTAGCACTGGCGCACAGGTGCTACAGGCGAGGCCTACATCTTACCCGTGCAACGCTTCCATACGCTCCGATACTTCCACTCCTAGGGACACCCAGAGGGAGGACAGGCACTTCCAAAGAAGCTCTTACTCATTGGCACACAGTGGAAATAGATACCCTGGGCGACTTATATTCGGATGGCACGCTACTCACATTCGCTGCCCTGGCGGGGGATAGTGGGTTACCGGCAGGACAGTTTCTATTACATACTTCTCTGGTTAGAGCCCTGTCGGCCTCTTGGGGGGATATGACAATTGAGCCACCTACACACCTGTTACTTCAATATCTACATGTCATGGGGGCGGGCTCACACATAGTGCACTGGCTAGTGGCAGCTCTCCTTACTCATACGCAGAAACCGATGCTGAGTCTCCGCACCTGCTGGGAAGAAAACAGGGGCACACCCTGGTCGGAAAAGGAATGGAGTGCTATACTGGCCAGCTCCACATGCATCCCGAGAAGTTCCAAATTTAAACTGATTCAAATATACATTGTACAATGAGCGTACCTCTCACCCGACAACATAAACAGATACTTCCACATCACTACATCTGCAAGTCCTCGGTGCCAGCAACTTAATACAGACTTACTCCACATGCTGTGGTCCTGCGCCTCTTTACGCAACTATTGGCAGACAGTGGCCGCGACACTCGCACACTGCACCGAAACTTCCTTGCCACACACGTGGGAAGTGCACATACTAGGGCTTTACGCTAGATCTAAAAAAAACAAAGTTCCGTCACGATTCTGGGATCTGGGGCTTATAGTAGCGAAGCGTTTAATTATAAAGAGGTGGAAACACAATGCACCTCCGGAAATGATCAGTTTGGAGAGATCGCTCACGATCTGGGCGCAGGCGGAAAGCACCACATTACATAGGGAGGAAACAGCAGGACTCCGCAAGTACCCCATAGCACAATACTGGGATAACATCTTCACGATCTTTAAGAATGGGACAGATGGGAATAACGCAGGTGCCCCTCCCGCCAATACCTAACCCAATCTCGACTGATCCCGTACGCGGAGACTTTACTGTAATCGAGGATGATGCCACGACCTGCGTGGCAGTGCGTTTGTGTCCTAGGTCATCGCTGTGCACCCCCCAACCCCCAGCCCCTAGACAATAGCTTAGATCAGTGGTTCCCAAACTGTGCGCCGCGGCACCCCGGTGCGCCGCGATGAAAAGCCAGGGGCGCCGCCGCGCACCAGGAAGCTCCCTCTCCACCTCCCCCAGCGTAATAAGGAGCGGCGTGACGCGTGCTGGTGCTAGGGTCGCTGGGAACTTGAGACAGTATGAATGGCGACGTTTGACCGGGGGGGGGGTCTTGTTTCTGTCTGTGGATGCCAGTTTACACTAAGCATGCAGTGTTAATAGTGCCGTGTTTACGTCTGTCTGTGAGTCGGTCTGCACGTAGCACTTGACGTAACTAGTGCAGTGTTTACAGTCTGTCTACTTGTTTGGTTTTACTAAGCAATTGAGATAAAGAGTGCTGAGGACGCGTCGTGACAGAGCCAGGCTTTTTGTCTTTGTCGCTGCATAATTGCATGAATGCGGCTGCCCGCGGCCCCGCAGAGGGCCACCCTAAGCGGGCGGCCCCTTTAGTGCACATCTGTCATATCCACCACCTTATCTAAATGCTCCAACCATAACTAATTTCGACCCGTGGTGCCATTATTCTGTTGCGATTTATCCAAATAGCCTTCTCTTATTTTGGGTATGATTTTTCATCATCGGAATTTGGCACAGAAGAGAAAGAAGGGAAAGAGGGAGAACGAAGGAAGAAGAGAATGGACGGAAAACAATGGAAGAGGGAGAAAGAAGGAAGAAGAGAATGGAGGGAAAACAGTGGCAGAGGGGAAAGCAGGGAAGTAAAGAATCTGCAAGACTGAGATAAAGAGGCAGGGGAGTAGGGAGGTGGAAGAGAGGCGTGAGGTGGAATCAAGATAACGCAGCGTTAATATAAATTAAGCACTGCCTTAGGTACTACTTTAATTGCTACAGTTATTGTATGTTTCCCATACCATATATTTAGAAGTTGAATTGCATAAGAAAGTATGGGAACTGCGGTTCTGAGTGCAATGGGAGCGGGCTGAATGAGTTTGGAGGTGGGATCGGAGAAATGTCTAAAATCAACAAACCATTATATAACTATTTTGTTGTCCATTCAAATAAATATAATGCACACCCCTTAAGTTAAACGGTACCCAGTGCAAACCTGATTAGGTCTCGTCGGAGACAGCACATGTGCTGTTGCTTGTGAGACATTTTGTTAACATACAGTATGCTTAGAGCCCACCCATTAGTTACCATTGGTTGGCTTCATTGTCACTCTCATTTTAATTTGGATTGAAAAAGGATAGTGGAAGGATTGAAGAGGACAGATATAATAATATGCACAAAATACACACAGAAGCAAGTTTTGGCTTCCGGTAAAAAAATGGTGGGCGGGGAGCCGCGGCCAACTGCCAATTAGGTCAAGGGAGCCACGGGTCAAAAAAGTTTGGGAACCACTGGCTTAGATGATAGAGGTTTCTAATGCCTTCCTGAATTCGAACGTTGCCCTGGCAAGCCATTGTAGGGCCCAGATTGAAATGAACATGTGTGGGCCTGGAGGTGCTATGTATTTTCTTTTAGTTGTAATATGATGGCAGTTTTTTCTATTTATTTATTGTTAGTTTTGAAGTTTGATTCATATATATGTCTTATTGGCCCACCCTTCTTTTTCTCCGCACAATCTCCCAAAATAAGGTCAGCTGCAATACAAGCCCTTATTTTACAAGTGGACTGTCGATCCAAACCACCTGTAGTAGACGCCTGGCGGAATAAGACGTATTTGCAATATAATGGGTGCAGCTATTTGTCAATTGGGTATTGCATTAGAGCACAAATGTTAGCAGGCAGTAGCATGCAGTGTTTTACAATTATGAGCCATCTACAGATACGACATAGAAGCCATTGTGTACTGTATTTGAATCTCCGTGACCTGTTTCCATTAAGACAAATGCTTCCATAATGTGGTTTTGTATGTGCGGATGTGCTACCTGTGAAAACACTAATTTGTTCTTAAACTCAAGAAAACCAGTAAAGATATTTAAACAAAAAAATGATGATAACTTATTGATGTTATCATGCTATGTATCCTTAGGGGGCGGGAGGGTGGGTAGGACTGCTCCAAGCACGGAGCAGGCCATGGGCGGAGTGGCATGCCCACTCAAGTGCGCAATGACTGTTTGATTGGCCCACTCAGGCCGCCCAAAGCAGTCATGCGCACTTCCCTGTTCGCAATGCAGGCTGCATCACAGCCTGCATGGAGAACATGCCCACCCCTCCAGCCCCTGCATGCCTTGTCCCGTTGCCAATTACCAATCCCACTGCCGCATCGCAACGTTGTGATTAACTCAGGGGAGGGAGCCTGGCTGCCGACTTCCTGTTCCTGGAAGCAGACGCAGGAGAGCAGGAGCCACGAAGACACGGGGCCCGGCTTTGAGGTAAGACTTCCCTCACTGAAATATTTACAACACCCGCTCACACACACATCCCCGCGTCCACGCCCCATCCAGTATTCTTTCCTGTGTTTACCACCTCACAGCTGTCTAGCCCCCCCAGCACTTCTCAATGGCGTCCGCTGTGCGCCCATGCCCAGTGGGCGTACCACTCATGTGCCAAAGGCACTTACATAGTTACAACGCATGCCATAACAGCGCATTACAGTCCAATGCATACTAATACTAGGCACATTGCAATAGTAGGGTAGGTGTTGCATAGCGGATACATAGATGTCACTATTCCCACTTCAGGGAGTGCACCCCTAAACTAACCTTAGCACCCCAAACCCAAACGTGAACCCTGAAATCCATTTTTGTGCCCCCAAAACACCCAAAAATAAAAGTTGACCCAAAACACACCCCAATTTTCATATTTTACCCCGAAACACCCCCAATTTTCATATTTTACCCCAAATGCACACCCCAATTTTCATATTTTACCCCAAAACACACCCCAATTTTCATATTTTACATACAAAACCCATAGCCAACCGTAACCTTTAAATTACCCCATTGCTGACCTCACAATGCGTTGTAATCAAATGCGATGTTAAGGCACCCGCGTTGTTGGAGTTGCGTTGTTAACGATGTACTGCCTGCGTTGTAATGGTCGTCTCCCGTGCCAAAGGCAACCCATGGGCTATGCCGTTTGCGTCCGTCTGCCCCTGGACCGCTCTCAGCACCAAGGAGCATTCCTCTTGGACACTCCACCACTACGACGCCAGCACCCTCCTCGCCATCAACCCTGGACGCCACCTTGCCTGCCAGGACCAACCTCTGCTCCGTACCGGACATCGCCTTCGCCATCACTGACGGCTGCAGTATCAACCGCAAGGAGCAGCCCGACCGTCATGGAGGAGGCATTGCCATCACCTACAGAAGCACACTCCGACTGACCATTCACTCTAATGACCCAAGGGTGACCATGGACCACGTCAACTCCCAGATCCGGACCAAGACCAAGAACATCCTCTGCGGCACCCTCATGTGCAGGCCCCCTGGGCCATGGCCTCCCATTGTCTAATACCATTGTAGACCTCATTGCACCCCAGAGTCTCCCATCCACCGACGACATCCTACTCGGTTCCACCTGGACAACCTCAGTGAGCAGGACACCATGCCCTCCTGGGGAAGGTCCCCTGCATCAGACGCAAGCAGTAAGTCACCGCAACAAGCCACATAGCAGGACACATGGTCGAGCACGTCACCTCCGCCAGCGGGGACTTCAACTACAGCCACAACACCGGACTCTCCTGGAACGACCATCATTGTTAACATCACGTCTTCACCTTGCCCACCGGACGCCACCGCCATCATCGCACCCCCTCTCAGCTGGATCAAGGCCACCGAAGGACGTCTCGTCAACTCCCTCTGTACCAACACTCCAGCAATGCTTCCAAACGATGACACCGCAGCGCGCAACCACCACGAATGGATCTCCAACATCGCCGACATTCGGCCAGCCCTCATGAATGGCACTGCGTCAGTACCTTCCGCCTGCCTGATGGCAGGCGTGAGGGTGAGGCTGGCCCCATGCATAGCTGGAGTTGCGTCATGGTTGTGACACGACTGCAGCAATGCGTGACTTTAGCGCAGACAGATACGTCAGGATTCCTGATGTATCTGTCATTACTTGCGTCATCGAGCGCTGTCCAGTGAATACAGCGCATCCATGCTGTTGCAAGAAGGGCGTAGTGAGAAGTGTTTCAACGCTGTCTTGTCGCAGCGCAGCAACACTTTTCATGGCTGGGGCTCTGGAATGCGCACTATCTTATTGATTGTGCGCATTCCTGCACTGTAGTTTTGTCGCAGGGCAGCGCTGCAACATTGCTTGCAGCGCTGTCCTGCACCAAAACCTGCAGTAATGAGGCCCTAAGTGTTATCTCCATTTTTAAGACCAGCTTCTTTCAGGTCTTAAGTTCCTGCAGCTAACGGGCCTTAGCGACAGTTTTTTTATCGCTTCACGGGTCCGGGCCATCCTTGATAATAGAGTGGGGTTAGCGTGCATTTTTCCGCTGGAATGCCTACCTTGCATGTCATTAGCGATAAATATCGCTGGCATGCTTGGCGATCTAAAATCTGGCCGCTATTGCCGGAAAGCTGTCGCTAACGGCTGTTAGCAACAGCTTGGTAATAGGGCGATAAGGCCCGTTAGCGGCAGGAAATAACGCGGCGATAAGGCCCTTGATAATATGCCCCCTTGACTTTAGTTTTGTGGTTTGCAAGCATTTAACATTGCTGGGCTAGCTACTTAATGCATCCAAGACATTAAAGCCAACTCAACTTTAACCACAAACAAAATAGCAATCTGACCACATATGACAGTTATAATATCAAATTATCTGAAAAGTCCCTCTAAAATGTTGTAGCGACCAACTCAACAAATAATCCTGTGCTCCACATAAATGAAACAATGCCCACCATAGAGATCCGGTTGGAATCCTGCAAACAATGTGACTCACTAATTGTGTTGGCTCAAAAAATAACAGCGAGTGTTCTGGGAAACTAATCCTTAAAAGCTTGATGAAATGCTTAATCAAAAGCGATTTCCGCCTGGACATTAAGTGTGGTGAGATACAAAGGTTATCAAAGAGGGCATTGAACATTTCAGTTTGAAAGAAAAATGTGTGTCCCTGCGCTCTGAGAAGTTTTTTTTTTGCTGCAGTTTTATATAGCCCAAAGGTAGCGCTTTACATGAGCACCAGTTATACTACACAAGGACGAATACACTTTTTCTTGTAGGCACGGGGAGCTAAAGTGATTTGCACAGTATCACACAGGATGTCGAGCGACGCAGAGATTCGAACCCGTTTCCGCAGTTCTAAAGTCGGCGACGCTGGCCGTTAGGCCACAACCTCTCAGGTTTATAGTTGAAACTCACAATGCAGTTCTGAAATTAATGCAACACAAGTTGCATATAAATGTTGTAAAGCTTAATATGAAAAACTGATCGCGTTCAAATTTCCCTTACTGCCTTGAAAAGAGAATTAATATTCCTGCGGTTAGTGAGACCTTAAAGAGACCAATGGCAAAAGTGTTCAATAAAGCATAAGTAAAGCTCACATAAACCATTTTATCTTTGAAAAGAGTGGTAAATAGGAAGCCGGTTGTAAATTGAGGGTGAATTAATAAGTGGAAATAAGCGCATTGAGGATCTTTTGAAATTAAACTTGACATAATAAAAACCAGTTCTTCAATATACAGTAACTGAAATGCAATTATTTATTTTACTGGCAACATCAAGAATCATTTTCCTGTGGTTAATATTAATACTAAAAAGGTTTCTATAGTGTTTCAAGAACACCTACCAGCTATGAATCACCCATATTGTTCTATTAAATGTATATATTTTTATAAACATAAAATTTTTATACAAAGTATATGCCCCCTTCTATTTATTTCTGTGGATCTGTTGCAATCGGAAATAAAATCAGTGTAACCATCGCACCAGCTTGCCAAGACCAGACCGTTGGACTTTGCCAATGCTTATTTTACGTTGCATTTCATTCCGGTTCTTGAACGAGGTCTGGGAGGAAGCCAGGCTCGCTTTGCAGACGAACATCTTTATTTTGCCTGCAGACGGGCCACGAGCCCCTAGGCGCGTGCTTGTCTTCACCCACGTAGTCCCAGCAGATTTAAGCAGGGATGCCTGTTCTGATAGTCGAACCTCTTGTCTACCTTTTGACTATTTGCATGGGCAAAGGCCTCTTCATAACCTGTCTTGGCCCTGACCTGGATCCGGGTGAAATAAAAACAGTGGCTGTTGATTCGCGGGAAGGATGTCCATCAACAACTTCCGCATCACTGTCCAAAAATCTGAAAACAAACAGAAAAGGCTATTGGAAGACGTGAATAATGCACCTTGTAGCCCGGCGAGCTGCTTAACTCTAGACAGGCGAAAGATGAGTCAGTAGGTTCCTGCTTACCGGGTATGTTTCTACTCTGCTGTCTCGCCCAATAACCACACTCCAAGCTGTTATTGAAGCGTAAAAGGCCATTTTTATTAGGACAAGGTTGTCATAACTCCACAACATTATAACATAACATGCAATATATAACTTTATTCATCAATAACTCATACTCCCCATCCCATCCCTTCTCCAACTGTGTCATCTGTTTCACTCCTCCCCATTCTTGCTGTAAACTCCTCCATCCATCTGTATTTACCTTCACAGCCCTCTAAAACATCCTCTCTTGCCTTCCTTCTGCTGCTCCTTGCACCCAGCACTCCATCATCAGACACCTGTACCTTTCCCTCCCCCCCCAAGGGGTTGCTCCGCCCATATGTGACTCACCACCCCTCCAAAGTTTTGCCAACCAGGGAACCCCCGTAGGGTGGTTACCTGCCCCAACCCTGCTTCGTGCACCTTTCGAGCCCTCAAACGTCCCTGCGACACCATATGGACTCATTCCACAGCTTGCTTATCATATCTCTCATCTCCATCATATAATACGCATTTCCCATCCTCAAAAGGTGCACCCCATCATCTCTGAATAAAACCGGCTCCTCCTGCCTTAAACCCCCGTGAGCAATCACTTTGATATCCTTTGCCTGGCAAAAAACTCTCATTGCTCTATTCAGTTTCCTTCTAGCTGCATCAATGGCCACATGACTGACGGCCCCCCTCCACACTCTCCGGGGAACCAGTTCAGTCCATATCATGCATGTTCCTGCCAGATGCTTCTCCAAAACCTCCAAATCACTTTGCATGTCCTGGAGCAATGCCAGGCCTGACAGTCTCACCAAGTAATTTTCCCCCAGGTGCAGCACGAGCATATCTGGGCAGCCCCTCTGTGATATCATTTTGGTTAACCAGGGCAGCAGCGCACCCCATCTCATTCCCCCTTTACCCCACCAACAAACTTCGTGGTGGCTGCTCTTCAAACCCAGATTTTGTCCGTACAACTGCTGGTCCGCATACTTGGCTGCCCAGTGCATGAACGAGTGTCCCACAATCCAGGTAACCGTCTTGGTTCCCGGTCCTTTCACGCATCCTGCGATATAAAGAAATGATGGTTTGCCTCTAATAAACCTCTTCATCAACAGTCCCCCCTCTTTATTCCCTTTCTCTCCTACCCTCAATCCCCCTTTTCACTTCCTTACATACTTCTCAAAACATCGTGAGCGGCAACGTCCTATTTGCCGAATTTTCCCCCATGACCAACCCAAACGCGCCGCCGATGTCGCTGCACCTTTGCGAAAAGAGTGGGTCCCATAATCCGCTGGCTCCCTGCATATCCTTCGGAGTGTTCTTCTTAGCACTGCCAGCAACTGAAAAGCCGTCACTCTCTCCCCAGAGGCACGGCAGAAAACCTCCCCTCCTGACCGTCTCTTGCTTAACTCATACTCCTGCCATTCTCGTACAGGGCAAGCCTCGCTGCTCCCACTCTCCCTCAAACACACCCATCTACCCCTCCCTACCTGATCCGTTTTTGATTGCCTCAACCATATCCCCAAAACACCTTGATCCAAACGCACTATACCCCACGACAGCCCAGCCCGCCGTGGCGATCCCAGCAATTCTGAAACTCTGAATGCCCCGAAGAACATCCAGATCATGCACAATCTAAATAGGGACACCTCAACTGTGTTGTAACAACAACATGGTAAAGCTTCCAACAGCTCTCTCAATAAATCAAATGTAATGGCTTCCCTCAAGGTTCCCCCCACCCCCCGCTCCTGCCCCCAACCTTTCAGCATTCTGCTCAGCAGTTCATTCTTAGCAGGGTCAAAACCTAAATATAATTTGCTGTAAAATGTTATCCCTGCTAGTTTCCCAGCTATGGTCGTGTGTGACAAACCTTTATCAATACAACATAAAACAAAATTCAACACTCCCTGCTCCGCCGCTTGTCATGTGATATTCTTTGTCGCTACCGCAGGACCCAAAAACTCTCCAAACTCTGACCATGCCAGTCTGTAACTCCGTCGAGTGGACTCCTCCAGCGACCTCTCAACCAGTCCTACTACTCTCACTCCCCCCAGGCCCAGATGTCGTCCGGCAACTGCGTCTTGCACTGCTCTGCTCCAGGCGCCAGTCTCCGAAATCGCTGCCACTGGGAACGAGACAAAGCATCCGCTACATCATTGCTGGCCCCAGGCACATGTTTCGCATGGAAAACCACATTCAACTTCAGACATCTCAACATGAACCTGCGTAACAGCCTCAACACCCTCAGATCCCTTGCCTTCTGTCTGTTCACCAGTTCCACCACTGTGGTATTATCCACGTGGAACAGCACCGCCCGGCTCTGCAATTCACCTCCTAACACCACCAAGGCCACCAGTAGTGGGAAAAACTCCAGAAAATCAATGCTGCTCCCTTGGCTCAACCAATGTGCCGGCCACTTCTCTGCACACCAACACCCGTCCCAGAACAAGCCAAAACCTGAAGCGCTTGCGGCATCCGAAAATATATGTACCTGTCAGACTGTGTTCTCTTCCACAAACTCCAGTGATACACAGTTGAAATCAGTCAAAAAAGTCCGCCATACACCCAAATCAGCCCTGACCCCCATTGAGATCCTGACTCTGTGATGTGACAACACTGCACCTGACATAGCCATGCCAAACCACCTACAGAAAGTCCTCCCCGCTCTTACCACCCTGCAAGCAAAATTCAAAAAGCCCAGTAACTTCTGTACAGTCCTCAGTTCAATCTTCTCTTCTTCCATCACCTGTAACAGGCAAGCTTGCATGGGATCCACTTTTTCTTTGGGCAACCGCGCCATCCATTGCACAGAATCCAGTTCTATGCCCAAAAATGTCAAACTACAGCTGGGCCCAGCTGTCTTTTCTTGCGCTATAGGTACCCCAAATTTATTTATTTATTTATTTATTTATATAGCGCCTGAATCGACCCCCGAAGGGGTATCTCCGCGCTTCGGATGGGCAACAGGGACATGGAGCTACTACAGCAGAATTAGAGACAGAAAAGAGTGGTCTTAAGCTGCTTTCTGAATTGTAGGTGATCGGGGCATTGTCTCAAGTGCAGAGGGAGCTCATTCCAATAGCGGGGGCCGAGATGGAAAAGGGTCTTCCCCCCTAATCTAGCCTTCCTGACTCGGGGAACCAATGTTTGTGTCAAACCTTCAAAGTGCTGTAACGCACTTACACAAGCTCCCGTTCCGCTTTTCCCCACAAACAAAAAATCGTCCAGGTAATGTGATATTTCTCTGTGACCACTACTCTTAATGAACACCCACTGCAAGAAAGTACTGAACATCTCAAATAGTGCGCAGGAGATCGCACACCCCAGGGCAAGACTTTGTCAACATAGATGGCCCCTTCAAACTGCAGTCCCAGTAACGGGAAATCCACCGGGTGTGTCTGTCAGATCTCATGACTTTAGGTCAAAATGGGCTATATTGATATTCATTTAGGGGATGGTGTTATAATTGTGCTATGTCCTGCTGTGTTTAATCCTGTGTTATGACTGGGTGAGTCTCTGAACATTTTGTTCATTTTTATGCTGACTACGTAATTTTGCCATACACTTTGTTATAAAAGACGTCAAAATTGGAGGTGAGCCAGTTTGGTGTGCCCCCACTCTTTAAGAGCAGCCCCTCGTTAATCTGTCTCTTGCATGGGGCTTAGAATATTTGTACTCTGAGACTTGACTTTAATGTCAGACACTTGCTGCATGTGAAACAGCCTTATGCTAATTCCCTTTAATTGATTTGTCTTGTATTTTTTCCATTATTTTTGCCTTTCTATATTGGACTTTATATATTCGATAAACCTTTATGGTTTCTAACTATTACCTGATTTAACTCTTCTTGAGTCATGTGGCTTATTTAGTTGACCATGCTGATTGTTTGCTGTCGATCTAATATAGGTAGGGACACATTATCTCATATGTTATTGAGGACAATACTGTCCCTGATCCTCTGTACGCGCGTTATCTTAGATTATGGGATAAGATAGCGTCATCAGTGGTGTAGCAGTTATCAGAGGGCCAGATAGGCCACCCCCGCATACCTCAAGGCCTTAACCCAATCATCCCTGCAAGGAGTGTTGAAAGAGAGGGGAGTTCCCTGTGACCACAGAACTGACCCTGCCGTGAAGCCTCGCATTGTGGATGGTGTGATAGCAAACAAGATGTCACATGTGGTGCTGGTGTTCCTACCCCTTCATTTGATTGAGGGAAACCTCTGGCTTGCATGTGACACACAAGTGGATGATCATTGAAAGGTGTGAGCCGTGAGCTCCCAAAAGTATGTGCAGCTACACAGATGTTCGACAAAAACCAACAGGACTCCAGAAGGAATTATTTAGGAGATATTTTTGTTTTTTAGATTGGGATACTGGGATACTATCAAAAAGATATATCTGAAGAAGGAAATCAATACATTTGATATGGTTTGGGATTAATTGAAATTAAAAGCATACTTTATGCAAAAAAATATATAGTATCAATATTTTAATGCTGACAGCACACACATTAAGACAACACACACATTTTTTATATTTGACAATACTTTTTTCTTTGTTTTTTTAAGATACAAAACTACAAAAAATATATGAAACAGTTAAATCCAAATCATATCTCACTCATACAAACATTTTCCAACTTGTTGACAGAGACATCAAGTAGTGATTCATAGACAATTGACTTTGTATATAATGGATAACCATTCAGCCTGTTCGTGGAGTCACCCTCGGCCGTTATCGGCGCTGGGAAAACTGAATGCAGGCGCTGGCGTTGACAGAGTTGGTGCGAGCGCTGGCGTCGGGCACGGCCGATAACTGCAGGCGTCGGCAGGTGTCGATGGGCGTCGGAGCTGCAGTGCAGGCCGGGCGTCGTGCACCTCACGAGCGGTGCCCCGGGCCTCGGTGCAGGTTGCGGCATCGCAGCGGGGTCGCTGACGAAGTCGGAGACTGGTCTTCTTGCTTCTTTCAAGTTGCTTTCAGCTCCCAACAGCAGGAACAACCTCCAGAGGCCCAAACCTGGAACAGGCACCTCCTGGCAGGTCAGAACTCTCAGCAAATGAGTTCAGGGGAGCTGGGGGTGAAGTCTGTGTTTCCCTGAGACTTCAGAACAGGAGACCAGCACACACAAGCCCTTGGAGATTCTCTTCAAGCAGGTTTCTCAGCAAAGTTCCAGTCTTTGTCCTCTCCTCGGCAGAAGCAGGAACAGCAGGCCTCTGCATATTCACACTGAGTATACCCTGCTCAGGCCCTGTAACTCTTTAAAAAAAACATTTTTCTATTTGGTAAAGGCAATGTTTTGCAGTTTTTCTGTTCTAATTAGGGGCGTGCGAAATTGTGTAATATTTCTGCAAAATTTCACAAAACTCCATGGAAATGTTGCAAAGTTACAGTTTCAGGTAGGAATGTGTTTTGCTATTATCTCATGACTTTTTTGAAGTGAGGATGCTCATCATGAAAAAATCAAGGTACCGGCAGGTGACAAGTTTGAGCACAGAGGGCCTTATTTATGAGGCCTTGCAACACTTTTGCGCCGCCGTTGCGTCACTTTTTGTGACGCACAGGCGGAGTAAAATTAATGTGTCATGTTGCGCCCTATTTACAAATTGACGCATCTAAGCAGATGCGTCACTTTGTAAAGCCCTGCGCTGCATTATACCTGCATCAGGTATAATGTATGCAGGGTGGGTGTTCCCAATTAAAAAGCCTTGTAGAAGTGGCCCATTGAAATCTACCAGATTTCACTGCGCCACTTCTAGGACGCCACTGCGTCAAAATCTTACGCCTGCCTCACAGAAGGCGTAAGACTGACGCAGGCCCTTTTACATGGGGCAAGCCCCATGTGAAAGGCCACACTGCTGGAGTTGCGTCACTTTTGTGACACGCTCCAGCAATGCGTCATTACTGCGCCTACAGATACGTCAGAAATACTGACGTATCTGTAACTCCTTGCGACATGGGGCGCCGTACATTAAATACGGCGCATCCATCATGTCGCAAGGAGGGCAGAGTGAAAACTGTTGCATCGCTGTTTTCACGCAGCGATGTATCACTTTTCATAAATGAGGCCCAAAATGTCTCTCAACCAGACGTGTTTTTAAGAATCAGTCTCCCGCTGATGTCTCACAAAACTTTGTTCAAGATGCCTGCTTGCTTAAAAAGCTGTTATATGAAATTGTGTAATGTGAAATTCTGACATATTTAATACATTTCAAGTAATGCCAAATTTAGTGTTTTTGGAAAATCCGACCCTAGTTCTTCTTCCAGGACTCCTCTACCAGTATTTGCACATTTTACAAGCATTATAAATAAGTTGATAAAGGTTAGATTTTTGCCTGCCTACAGTCACAATGCGCTCGGACCCACTATATGCAATTTCTTTAAAAACCCGAAGGTACCCAAAAAAACAGAGCGCCAAATAAGCCCAGCGAAAACATTAGAATGTTTCTATTATTGCTTCTTTGCAGTCCTGCGGGGGTTCCAAAACAAAGAGATAAGCCAGTTTGCTTCGGTTGTTTGCAGCAAAAAATCCTGTTAGTGTCAAAAAATATGAGCCGATTTAGCCTTGGAGTGGGGGGGCCCAGGGGCATGCTCGGGACAGAGCTGAGAGCTTCCCAACATGCAGCTGAGAGGGCGGAAAAACAAGCCCGAATCCCCGCAGAGAAATGCCGTGTTGGAAGAACACAAATGAGAGAAACAAATCCTATTCAATAAAGATAATTTAGGACTGATATTTATAAGACGGCATTTCAGCAGAAGGGTCGTGATTAATCAATTAAGGTCTGCCTCTAATGAGCTCTGCACTTGCCTGCTTGATGTTCCTCTTCCAGCCAGAAACACAGCCGCGGAATCTGGATTAACCAGTGAACCGCTGGAGGGAACATCAGCGTACAGTAGAAAACGACACCAGATATTTCAGGTTTTCAGTGTGCATGAGTTTACATGATTAAAATTAAAAGGAAAGAAACGCATATTTTATCTGATTCCTGATGCTGATGGGGAGTCTTGGCTCCCTCCTGTTTCATGCTTTGAAATGTATTTTTGGAATAGATAGCGGTGAATAAGGGAAATTTTCTGCAGGTACTTGTTTTTCAGTCAACAGCACTAAGCATCCTGGGATTTGAAGTTCTACTTTTCCGATTTTATGAGCCCTCAACTGTAGGGTGACCAGATTCTCAAAACAATAAACCGGCACAGTTCATAGACATAGAAGTAGGACTACAGTTTGCAGTAACCATCCACATAAAAGTATGACTATTTGACAGCTGTCATAGACATAGAAAAGGGACTACAATGACAGCTGCATCTACAGACACAGATGAAGAATTACAGACAAATCAGATGTGTGACACAGACCGCAATGGATTTTTAAGCTAACAGCATGTGCATTATAGGATGTGGGGTTTTTGCTTTAACAATGCCAAGAACTTGCAAAAATGGCTAAAAAGCTTGCCCCATGCCAGAAGTTGAGAAGGGGAAGAAGGAAGAGAAACAGAGACAAAACGCACTATGATGCGGGAAGGGCTGAGGAGGTAGGCCTATCTGTGTCTCTGAGATGAGGGGAGGGGAGGGATGAGAGAAGACCTGTCTGTGCCTCTGAGGTGTGGGATGGGCTGTGACTATAGGCCTGTCTCTGCCTCTGAGATGAGGGCCGGGGGACGGGGACTGTGGCATTTCTCAGGTATAGGGCTAACTCTACAATAGATGCAGTATGTTACTGGTGATGTCCGCTCTGTGCACGCTGCTGTCAAACATGTGTCTCCTGTTGAGCAGCTTTAAAAATACCTCTAGGCACTGTGTATGCATCCATTCTATGCTGTGATAAAACCCATCACATCATTGTGCTCAAAAACATTTCCAGAGTGCATTTTGGGGAGTGCCTTTCTTCAGGGGGCAGGTACTGTCCAATTACAAGCCAGCATTTCTGGTCGTCTGGTAGACCGTCCAGCGCCCAGCTTACTCCTAGGTAGGTGGTCTGAGTAGTGCAGAGAAGGGTACAACAGCACTGATGTGTTGTAGGTCACAGCAAGCAGAGCTCGCCTCTGACTCTGTGTATCTCACCCAACCATGTCCCATGAGACAACTGCACCGCAGACGTCTCACCGCTTCTACGTCACATAGGGCCTTCAGATGTAGTAGAAATACTACCCGAGCAGGCTTGGAGGTTGCAGTAACTTGACCACATCACCACTCGTGCACGACACCCGACGATTCCCCCCTAGACTCCCTTCAACCACTCATGCACCCTGTGCCCTCTGAGCGCTCCCAAACAGGGCAGCGCACTGAAGTCCCATACAGCGCTCTACAAAGACCAGGTGACATGACAGAAGTACCCCGGCTTTAAGTGGGATGAAAAAACTGGGGAAGTTCTCTCAAAGGGGTGTGGCCGATGTAATTAGGGCGTGGCTTATAACACATAAGCTAAAAAATCTATGCTTACCATAGTGTCCCGCCCGAAAAATGTGCTGCTTCTGTCATTGTATTCAGATAAATAATACAACATGTAACATTACACCTACAACAAGCCAGGACTATTAGCTTTGTCAGCTGTTGTTAGCTGCATAAGATAAATAAGCAACAACTTTTGCTTCATTGTACATACCATTGAAAATGCTTACGTTCTGGAATGATGAGACTGTGAAAGAACTATAACGGGTCTCTTTGAAGGCAGTGAAGGGTGGTATTGCTGCAGCGGTAAAAAAAAAATTTCATCCTGAGGGCAATAATGGAGAGCCCGACAGAGACCCGTCTCAGCACCTGTGCGAAGTAAGCAGAGAAATGTTGCGCTTTTTAAATAGTATCTCGGTGCGAGACACTATTTAAAAACCAGGACATTTCTCTGTTTAACCCGGGCACTGCACAAAAACCGGGACATTTCTGTAATTTGGAGCAAAGTGTCGGGACACCAGGACACTGCTCCGAAAACGGGGACCGTCCGGGGAAAACCGGGATGTCTGGTCACCCTACTCAGCTGCCATCATGCCAAATGCTTTTGCAGAGCAGCTAATTTTCCCAGGTCCATGCGTGGTGCTCCAGGCCAGGTTTTTTGTTTGAAATCTGGGACTTGTTGTCCTATTGAACAGGGGCCGGCTCCTCCGCTATGGCGGAGGAGCGTCGCCCCACTGCCCCAGAGGCAAACGAAAAATAAAATTATCTTAATGCAGATCCTTTTATTTTTCGTCCTGCGGCTGAGTCTTGGGGGGCGGGCCACAGCACTGTAGCAGGGGAGGAGAAGTGTTGGGCCCTGCTGTCAGTGCACATGAGGGTTTAGCCGGCTGTCTCAGGCCGGCCAAACCGTCATGCGCACTGACATCTTTCCAACCCAGCTGTATTGCTGGGTGGAGAGATCAGCAGGTACGGGCTCCAAGCTCCCGATGGAGCGCAAAACCAATGCACTCCACCCAATCCCTACGCTGCTCCCATGATAAGAACAGCGTGGGGATTGGCCGCAGGGGAAGCTGGTTGCTTCAGCCTGTGCCAAGAGGAGAAGCCCGGGGAACAGCGCGGCGAGCACATAACCGGAAGGTACGTTTTCTTTTTTAAATAATTATTTTAGCTCCCCTCGCGCTGCCCCGTCCCCCGCGCTCCCCCCACGCTGCTGACCCCCCTCCTCACCACATTTATCTTACATCAGCAGCTACTGCTATTGTTTATTAGAATAAACAAGACTACAAGTCCAACAAAAAGAAAAGTGTGGACCAGGAAAATCCCGGACACTGTCCATGAACCGGAGAAACTTGGCATGGCTGCTTTTGGCTAAAAAAACAGGACTGGCTGAAAGCCAACCAGGTGGTGTGGTTAGTTGGTAGCTATTGGATAATATTTTTGGATGAAAAATGCTTGACTCTCGTACTGTGTTTACTGCTTTTGGGTGCTTGAATATATCTTTCATACCCCTACCTCCTTTGCCATCCTTCAGTTTGTACATATTTAAATTCCTAAGCCTCTCACTGTAGGACTTGTTGTTTAGAGCATGCAACGGTCGTCAGTGTCAGAACCCTCTCTAAAGGTCCGATTCACAAAGAGCCTCCGAAGTCGTGGCGGAGTCTCCACACTTGTGGGGGAATCCCCACACTACAGATTCTCATTGCAGACATTCCACCACGAGTGTGGAGACCCCGCCACAACTGTGGAGGCTTTTTGTGAATCAGGCCCATAGCCTTCTATATCCGGAAGGAGAAGTGGCTTGCAGAAGAGGAACTAAAAGCCCAAATCGGGGCTTATTGGCTGTGGGGTGATTGACCATACAACCTCTTTTTTCAGCTGGTGGTGCCGGACCCCTATGTGTCTCAAAAAACAAAGTGATGGATAGCATGCTCGAATTAATCCAAGCCACTGGCGATTGCTCGGGTGCGCATCCCAGTCCATCGTTTTTCACTTACCATGCCACCTCAGTTTAGATCCAACCATATGCAAATCAGCCTTGACCCTGCTCCTCATGGGAACTGTCCAGCCTGAACTGCCAGGGCAGGTCCTCCATGAACCGGAATACAAGCAACCCAGAACTGGTTCCGCACTCATTATGAGCTCATCAGCCAGGTATAACTTGATTCCAGTGGCATAGTAAGCACAGGTCCCACATCTGGGCATACCCGTCACACTTAGGGCATCAAAAAACCAAAATGTCATGCGCACTGACATCTCTCCAACCCAGCTGTATTGCTGGGTGGAGAGATCAGTAGACACATGCTCCAAGCTACCAATGGAACGCAAAAGCAGTGCTCTCCACCCAATCCCTACGGAATTGGGTGGAATGCTTAAATTAATCTCAGCCACTGGCAATTGCTTGGGGACCCCTGAATGTCAGCGTTGTAGGAGCTCAGTTACAGCTTACGCCAACACCAAGGGCCTGATTTGTAATTTGGTAATTCCTGTAAATGCATTGTAAGTTTGGCATACAGCTACACCAACATGATGGAGTAGTACAGCAAACTTACAAAGTTTTTTTATGTGCAAGAAGAAAATCCCAAAGCAGGATTTTCTTTCTGAAAATGCCCCTTACCACCAGGTTTTTCTTGGAGGTGACCAGCATTGAAAAACGGCTGTATGTCTCCACATCTAAATTAGGTGAGCGGAAATACAGCCAAACCTCTGATGGCTCTTACTCCGTTGAGTCGTCAGGGGAGATTGACCACAGTAGAGATGGAGTAGTCTCAGCCATTGTCACGCCCACTTGAAAGTCTGGCGGGCAGACCATTATGTTGGCGGGTAGGGAACTCAGTTGCAACGGAGTAGCCCATATGTCACTGTGGCTAAACTCAGAAATTCTCTCCTTTTTCATTTGTAGCTGAACCTGCTGTGATTAGGACATTACTACAAACATAATCTGTAATTTGAAGATGTAAACAAACTCAATGTTCTGTTGCTATACTTTGAGTGAACGGTGTGCTATATAAGTTCTGCTACCATAACATAGCATACCATACTATACCATTCCATAACAAGACTGTGGCCTCTCTTACAGGCAACTTATCGATTTGTTTCCTTCCATGTGTTAGTTATTTTTTATTTTCCTTGATTTTTTGTCCAGCTTGTATACGCACAAGGCTTAACCATCACCCTCAACTGCTCTTGTTTTTGATGTAAGGGGGTGCATATTATCAGTGCTGTTTGTGCTAGGTTTTACTTTTTAAAAATCACCTAAAACCAGAAACATTCCTGGGTGTTATTTATTTTGTACTTTTATATAATGTTTTGTTAAAGCTCTAACTCCATCACATTACCAGCACCCTGGAATGAAGTTACAATGTCTTCCTTCTTATATGATAAACATAAAAAGATGTTTTAGAGGAAATCCATCATTATGCTTCTATAGTTTTCAATCATCATTGTACTTCCATATCAGTTCAAGCCCATGGCCATCACATGGCTGAATCATGCATGTCAGATGACAAGATCATGGCCAACTGGTTTTATTTATTTTATTTATTTATTTTTTTATTTGAAAAGATTTATATAGCGCTGGCTAGACCCGGAGGTATCAGAGCGCTTTACATGAGGACGAGCATTGTTTCAGAGCATAGTTACCAGTTACATAGTTACAAGTTACACAGTTTCAGAGCATAGTTACAAGTTGCTGGAGCGTAGTTACATGCGTTAAAAACATATACGTAAGGGAAAAAGCAGGCAAGGGGAGAGATTCAGGGGAAAGAGGATAGGAGCAGGGGAGGTAGACAAAGAATTAAAGAGGGAAAGAGGAGGGGGAGGGTGAAGGAAACACAACCGGGAGACGAGGAAAAACAGTGTCCAACGTCCGGTGTGCTGTGATCCCAGTGGAAATGGTGTCATTCCCACACCTCCGCTGTGTGTGGCTCCCTTGACGCTGTGGACTCTCTCAGGGGGGTCTCTGAGACTCCAGGGTATAAATGCTGGATCCCTCCCCAACAAGGGGAGAAGGAGTGCTTTGGTAAAGGGCACACACCATGGTGGTAACTTTAGGGATAATGGTGTATTGTGTGGTAAAACAGTTTTAGAATCCGCCCATGGGGCATTGTCAGAGGTCAATCAGAAGATTCCATCCTCGTGGGGGAAGGTTATTTGATTGTGTGCTCTGTCCTGAGAGGGTTCTGTAAGGAAAAGTTCGGCTCGGAATAAAGTCCCCTGGCCAGATCGATATGACAGGGGGGGGGTTCCCAGAGAAGTCTCTGCTGCTATCATGTGAGTGATGCAATGTGTCACATCTGAGAGGGGAACTCCCATTCCGCACAGGCTCCCCAGTTGGATGTAGGCCCGCAGATCGTGAAGTGCCCAGGGGAGACCAAAGGATGACACCAGGCTTAGGGACCTGGCTTTGTAAGGGGAGGTCATTCTGCCTTTTCTCTCCCATTTTGTTCTTTAGGACCATTGGGTGTGCCTTCCTTCCGATGTGCAGTCCTCCCATGTCACGGTCATTTCATTGACCGCCATTTCAGAGTCAGGCGGGCCGCGTTGGTGCATAGTTACGTGCCTGGTCGCTATGGGGGGGGCCCCAACCTCCAACAACGATCCCTCCCGGTGCGGGAGCTAGCGTTTGCGCCTTGACTCACCACAGCAAAACTGGAGATCAAGGATCCTTTCACCACCGCGTTGTTCCGGTGTCCAGGGTTCAGTCGCAGCAGCACTACCAATGCCGTTTGCAGGAAGTCACTTTAATGCAGCCTCACCGGGTCACTTCTGTGCCCACCGGGTGTGCAGAGGGGGCAGCTCAGGGACACGCTGCACTTCCGACGCAGTCTCCAGTGGGCCCGCTCCTGAGTATGCGGTCCCCGTTCAGATATATGGTTGCAGCGAGTCCGCTAAGCTTCCAGCGCCATTTTGAGGCGCGATCGCCTGGCAGGTTGAAAGCCGATAACACGGCAAGGCAGGGGTTTACGGAGAAGGCGCCCACATCGGCAAGCGCACCTAAAGCTCCGATATTGGGAGATAGCTTTTCAGCTGGTTTTTGGTGCGGAGAAGTCCCGCAATTGGTTGTCGTGGTGATGGGCTATCACGGAGCTTCAACTCCGAGCAGCCATGATGGAACCAAGCCACACCTCCAACGTCATGGTTTTCATAAGTCTCCTCAAAGAAAGAGGATTCCTATGCTGCAAATTGTCTCATACCAGGAATTCTGAAGAAGGAGAGGTGAAAACTGAAGGATTACATTCCTGCATGATGTATTGGACTTTGGGAACTGCCAGAAAATGTTTACTGCTGGAACAATGGATTGTAAAGGGGCCGCGTAGTTTAAGGCCAATAGATTTCCCAAAACCAATTTTGTGAATCACAGTAAACGTTTTAAATTGTATCCTAGTGGATTCAAGGAGTCAATGCAGTTTCTTAAGATTTGGAAACAAAGTCCTCATTTAGAGATATTTTCAAAGACCCCATAGGCCAACTTCTGTAGTAGAGTGAAATGATACTCCAAGGTCTGGCAGAAGTTGATGTGATATATGTTAAAAAGAGCTAGGGCTAAGTAACAACCGGGTAATGGAGTATTGCTTTGAAATGCTTGAGGAGATTAATACAGAGCAAAAAATGGATGAAATATAAATTAAAATATAGCTTCTTAGAGAAATTGTCTGATCAGTATGTATGTATGTATGTATGTATGTATGTATGTGGCATTTCTATAGTGCAAACCTAGCCAAAAAGCAGTGGAGGGCTGTACATGGTCGAAATTCAGCATAAAGTTTACAATTGATAGGAGAGGTAGTTGGGTTGTGGATGGTTAATGCGTGTAGTGTTCTTTAAAGAGATGAGTCTTCAACTCTTTTCCAATTTGGAGCAGCATTGGGGCAGTCCTGATGGATATAAGGAAGCTGGTCTAGATATTGGCTGCATTGATAGAAAAGGCTTTCTGCCTTGTTTTTTCCTTTTTTTATGCTTCTTCGTTCTGCAGTCTGATAGAGATCTAGCAGCGGGTGTGCTGAGATGGTGAGCTTGTCTGAATATCATGGGGACGATGGTCGTGATAACTTTGTAAATGATACAGCTGGTTTTGAATCTAGTGTGGGCCAGCAAGGAGAATCAATAGATTTACATCACAATAAGTGTGAAGTGATCATATTTCTTCCGACCAGTGTGAAGCATGGGAGGCCATCAAGTAGGGTGCTACCACTATCCAGATCCATGAGTAAGAGGGATTAAGCAGCAGGTCTGATGCTGCTTTCTATTAGAAAATATTTCACTTTCTTTACCAAACCAGTGAAGGACATTGCTGGTGAATCCTATTGAAATGCCAGGGATGGTTGACAGACTGTGTTAAAGGCAGTTGGAAAGTCTAGTAATACAAAGAGGTAATCTTCATCTTTCGCCAGGAGGGTATCGTTTTCGATGTGTAAGGTAGCAGTGTCCGTGTAGATTCATGATCTGAAGCCAACCTTGTAGTCATGTAGGAGATCGTTAACATTAATGTGATTTTGTAGTTGAACATAGACTGCAGTTTCGTTGATCTTGCCAATGAAAGATAGGTGAGTGATGGGTTGCTAGTTGGTGAGGTCACCAAGGTCTAGTGCAGGTTTTTTTTTAGGAGTGGGAGAATTTGGCTCATCTTGAGAGTTTCTGGTAAGTCACCTTGAGTGTCAGGTAGGTCAGACTGAAATGCCACTACCTTCAGGATCCACAAGCGGGAGTGATGGTGTGGAATATGTCAGACTATTCCCCTGTCACACTCCTCCTCAAAGAGTGCATGCAAACCACTACTTTGCAGGGTAGTGCACCGGGTAAAAGGGGAATGGATAAAATAAAAAAGGGCTTCTGCTCTCCTCTGGAAGGCCTCGTGTAGAAACTCCCTCATGGGAAGTGGGAAACGTCCTTTCCGTATGTGAGGCCCTGGATTCAAGAAAGGAGACAGTAGGGTAGGGTCATTCACTCCCCTAAGCATAAAAGATCCCACTTAATCAGCACTAACATATGAATACCTGTACTCACATCCATTCACCAAACAGCCAGCATGAAGTAACGATAATACAACATAAATCGTCCTGCGATGTTGAAGACACAATCCACAGGGAAATCAATAGTCAGGTATGTATAAGAGGAGCGATTTGTTATCCAAATGCGAACTGTCATTGATAACGAGAAGCCTTTGTTACCTGTAAGGCCACCAGAATAACACTGCCAAAAAAATGTCAATGAAAAAACCAGCGCAGAACGCGTGGCTTAAGGCAGTAGTGCGTGTACCTCTCAACCTGGGACCCCCGGATGGCAGAGAACCATCACATTGAGTGAGGGAGGCATTGACAATGATGAGCAGCATGGGTGAGAGAGCACCCCCAGAGAGAGCTTTGATGAATCACAACGGTAAGACATCATCTTCATAAGAAGTGGCTTTGAGGGAGTTGAGTATGTTGGTGAGATGTGTAAAAGATAGGGCTGTGATGGATGGCTATTGCAGAATTCTAAGGAAAGGGATAGGCGTAAGAGATGAAGCAGGCCTTGTGTTGTTGATGTGCTCTTTGGATCATCTGTATTTTTTCACTGAAGAAAAGGTTGATGGCATTGCACATTTCTTTTGAGTGAGGAATAGGTGGGCCTGGCAGGGGGTTTATGCAGTGCTGAATTGTCTTTAAAAGTGTGCTGCCTCTGTAGGTGGTTTCATCGATGGTGTTGGTATATTAATTTGCTTTAGCTGTCTGCATGTTGTGCAGAAGGACTTCAGTATCATGAGGTCAACAGGAGTTCTGTTTTTCTTCCATTTACTTTCCTCTCTGCAAATGGATTGTTTATTGTCAGCAAGGTCTTTAGAGTACCACAGTGCTAAAAGCTTTGGCTGGCACTTGCATATTTTAATTGAGGCGTGGATGCTCACATAGTTTCAGAAAACAGTGTTGAAGTTGTTTAGAAGAGTGTTGGCATTGAATGTTGAGTGGAATGGATAGGGTGAGAGATGAGTTCAAGCTTTATGTTGTCTATGAGGAAGTCTTTGATGAGTCAGAGATTTGGTATTCTCTTTTGTGTTCACCTTGGTTTGTTGGTTGGCCACTGAGAAGGGAGATGGGGATGGCAAAATGGTCTGTCCAGTCCAGGAGTATGGGTGCGTTATAATGTTGGTGATGTTAAGAAGAGAATGTAGAGGACATGCACTTTGAAGTGGGTTGGTTGTGTGACATGCTGTAGCTTTTCGAGTTTGTTGATAATCTTGATGATAGTGTCTCTTGTTTGTTTTAACTTTTTATACTTTACTGCTTTTCTGCTTTATTGTTGCTGATTATGTCTATTAGTATAATTTCTACACTCCAGAGGAATACACTAGAACAGAACTGGAACAAAAGAAAAAGGAGAGACATCACCTAATTGGTAAATAGCAAATTTCCCATGCTTTTTCTTAAAGCAAGATGGTCCACAATGGGTCTGAGCTGAAGATATAAAGAGTTTCATGGTGCCAGGTGCCAAAAACAGGAGCATCCCCATTCCTTATGATCTTAGGAACTGAGAACAACAGAGCAAGTATTAGGAAAGACCGTGGAAAGGTAGATCTGAAGCCTATCACAGACAAGATTACTTTCACCCATACATGCGTTCCAGCAAGGACACCGGAGGGACAGAAAGTCTCCTATTACCATTGCCTCTACCTAGTTCCCACTGGACTATAGCCATTTCATGCTTTTTCTCTTCTCAGTGGCCATCATACAATGCTGTGTTTGGCAGCTGGGTCAAGACTGATTTGCATATGGCTGGGTCCAAACTGGAATGGCATGGTGAGCAAAAAACCGATGGATTTAGGCCCTGATCTCTGTACTGGGGTGAATGTATGACATTGTTCTGCATTCTGTCCATCAATTGTTCTTTTTGCATTTGTCACCCCGAGTGGGACGGGTATGCCCAGACGTGGGTCCCGTGCTCTCCATGCCACTGGAGTCAAGCTATCCTGGCTGATGAGGGCTGAAAGCCCGAAACCGGTCCTAGGATGCTTGTTTCCAGTCCAGGGAGGACCTGGCCTGGCAGTTCGGGCTGGACTGTTCCCATTGGGCGCAGGGTCAAGACTGATTTGCATATGGCTGGGTCCAAACTGTAATGGCATGGTGAGCAAAAAAACGATGGATTTAGGCCCAGATCTCTGTCCTGGGGTGAATGTATGACATTGATCTGCATTCTGTCCATCAATTGTTCTTTTTGCATTTGTGTTTGGCAGCTGCGGCACATTCTAGCATCCAGCCAATCTATGCATCATCAACACATGTGTAACATCTAAAGGCCAAAGTGATAGCTGAGATAATCTAAGCATTAAAAAGATTGACAACAACTTTCTGATATCATTAGAAACTGACACCAACATAGTTTATTTCCCTACAGTAGATCTGAAAACCCACCTCAAAAGAATCAAGACAGTTTCAATATTCTATAACATGAGTCAAGTACTTAGTGACAAGCCTCTCCATCAGTAAATAAGTTGTAGGGTCAAGAGACAAAGGTTTGCTTTATTTCCTAATGCCAGAAAGAGAGTCTTGTTTACCAGCAGATATGTTCTTTGGTGTTTCCCATAATGGACTGGTTCAGATAAATCTTATATTTAATCTGCGCAGCACTTAAAATAATAGTATTTTAATAAAAAAAACTGTCACTGGGAGATTAATTAATTATAGTTTGGAATCCACGAACACCTGGGATGTACAAGTTTGTTACATGATGATAGATTCAAACACACATCATGGTCAGGAAATCCCGAGGTGTGCTGGGTTACTGGGATTTGAAAGTTTTGTATCAGGACTATTGGATTCCCCTGGGCCAGTTTGTGCACCGCTTGGCCTGAAAAGAAGCTTGGGATAAAGAAAGAGGTAAACACACAAATGGAAAAGTAAATACATTTGGCACATGAGTAAGAGTTTGAACTGCCAGATAGATATATACATCCTTTTTGTAGTCTTTGGGCTTCGTTGAACCACACACCTTGTTCATTCTCAGCCATCTCACATTTAAGTTCTCAGCCCATTCACATGACAGTGTTTTTTGAGAACTTGATTGTAGTGTCAGGATTGAGCAATATTAAAATCTGCTGATGAAGTCCTCCACATCTGAAGAGCTTTGCAACTTCCTAAAGTTGAGAAGTTTTTCACCCTTGAAAAACTTCGCCAGCAGGTGAAATATTCACCAAAACCTTTTTTTGTGCGAAATGTTCCCATTGAAAACTTTTTTGTTTAAGAATGTTCCAGGCAAAAATATTGGGTGGTTTTCTTTTGCAAAACCTATTTTTGTGGTGTTTACCGCCTTTTTTATCATACAGAGGTACGCCATGAAGTTTCATTTAACCTTTTCTAACTTTGTCAACATTTTAATTTTTAAAAAAAACAAAAAAAATATCAGCATTTTACAGTCCCTTGTTCTGTTTATGATTGTGGATCTCCTGAGTACCTGGAAACACCATCTTCTGGTCCGTGACAGGAGACTCATGAAAAATTAGGGTCTTATGAATCGATACCTGATCACACTTGGCGTCTTCGAATTCTGAGGCAGATGCAAAATCATCACTAATTCAAATTCATGATGTTACTATTAAATCTTGTGATTTAAAAAAAGTGTGGCTCGCTGTTTGGCATTACTGTTCTAGAAAATAAATTGTCATTACAGTCGTATGTTAGGGTGCAGCTGCTTTGTGTGCCGTATACCTATGGAGTTTTAACTGTTCTGGTTTTCCAGACTTTTATTGAATACTTTGACGTTATTATGCCAGCTGGTCGCCTGCACGAGCTTTCTGCCCACTGTCAGAACTGATGGTAATTTCCCTGGGATAAGTCATAACACTCACTCCTGATGGACTATGATCTTGAAGCCTGGGAACAGCGGTGGGAGTCTGGGCAATAAGTAGGGAGTGGGGAGAAATACCGAAGTGGAAGGAACCTGTTGCAAAAATAAGAATAAAGACTTACAAGTGTGGCTCCTCTCTACACAGTGTCAATCAACAATAAACATGCAAATAGAATGGAAGAAAACCAGAGGTTTTTTAAACTAGATACTCTTTGATGTTCAAATAATTTTTATTGGTTGTTTCCTTAAACAATTTACACATATCCAAATACTCACAAAACCTTAATAAACAAGAAAATGCGTTGATGTTTGAAAATAAGATGGCATCATGACATACTGTACATTGCGTTCTGAAATCTATAACATTCCCTTGATAGGATACTAATAGGGCTATTTGGCCACCATAAAGCTAATCACCTCATAATGAATTAATAAACCAAAAGGAAAAGAGACATAAGGAAATAAAAACTAATAAAACAGACTATGTAACATGACAATAATGGTATGCATTTACTAATACAACCTTGTTAAGGTATGGCCCTTACGGAGAATGAACAGTCAACCTGTGTTCCACGTGGTATACAGACGGAGGGCGTATCTCCCACTCTATGCTTCCTGAATCATGGTTCATGGTGGTTTATGTGAATTAAAGTATTGGTCAAGGCTATCCCACATGTATCTGATGGGGGTTTCCACTGTGAATTTTGTAGAGCAATGTTATCAGCCCCTCTAAGATTAGAGACCCAATTAAGCCAACATTTAAAAGACACCTTCCGTGTGTCCTTCCAATTACTCAAGACAACCTTAACCGCCGCCGTCAGGAGCAGGTCCAGGAGGGCACTGTCCTTATCGTTCAGTGAGTCTACCCTGAGGAAGCCAAACGACAGCGTAGAGAGTTCCCTTTTAAGGGAGCATGAAAATAAAGTAGAGGTAAAATTGAATACCATGTCCCAAAATGGTTCCACACATTTACAAAAGAGTAACAGATGTGCAAGGTCCCCAGTCTCTTCCTTACAGTTCCAGCAACTAGGGTCTTCACGTATCTTGTGCAAATGTAGGCGGGCTGGCGTCCAATATGCTTTATGCAGTAACCAGTATTTTGTCTGTGAGAGGGCTGGTGATATTTTATTCCTGGAGACAGAGCTCCATGTTTTGGTCCAGTCAGCATCGGTAATCGGGGAGGAAGAGTGTGATTCCCAAAAAGAAATTATTTTCTTATTGAGGGTAGATTGTTGTGGACGGAGTAATTTGTAGATCCAAAAAATTGGTGACCTAACTTATTTATCTTACCTACGTATTGCGGGAGGGAAGGAGGTGAGGGCAATACATTAGCTTTCGATACCGCCGACTTTATTTTTAAAAAATTGTAAAACTCCAAAGATTCCAGATTATATTTAGACTGTAGATCTTTGAATGTAAAGGGGTATGATGAATCAAAGAGTTGTTGTGGATAGAAGATCCCACAAGCGATCCAGGCCTCATTATATAGGGTTTTGCCTTTATATAAGATATGATGGTTGTCCCATAGCGACTCTAGCTTCGAGCGTCTTATGCTGACGTCTAATTTTTTATCTAATTTCAATAGGGCAGATTTTGTATGTTTAAATATTGATTTCGAGCATTTGACGTTCGAGAAGTTGGAGGTAAGAAGGGCTGCTGGGGCAAGATTGTTAATCATGGAATTTTCAATTTCTAGCCAGACGGGTGTATAGTCCGCGGGCGGTACTAATCAGTACGAGCCTTGTTTAGCTAAAAATGCCGTTTGATACAATTTGAAGTCTTCTAGGTTGACCCCTCCAAGAGATTTGTCTAGTCTAAGTTTCTTCAACCCAATTCTGGCCTTTTTCCCTTGCCATAAGAATTTGGATAAGAGGACGTCCAACTTACGATGGAAATCTTCGGTTAATAAAAGAGGGAGCATTGTAATTAGGTAGTTCACCAAGGGCGTAATCATCATTTTGATGGTTTCGATTCTACCACACCACGTGATGAATCTGGGGGACCATGCATCCAGAAGGTCCTTAATTTTTTTCAGGGTTATAGATTCATTCTGTTGGAGAGACTCTATGATAGTGCTGCCGAATTCCATCCCTAGATATTTGATAAAACCCGGTTGCCATGCTAGGCCCGAGTCTCCCAGAACCTCCCTGGAACAGTGGATATTCAAGGGCTTAACTTCGGATTTATCATTGTTTAACTTATAACCCGAATTAGATGAATAAACATCTATAGAACGCATCAGGGCCTTAACAGAAGAATTCGGGTCTTCCGTGACAATGAGAATATCATCCGCATAGGCGGCCAGTTTCACCTGAGCGTCACCAAAACTAACACCACTTATTTCGTCATTACTCTTAATATCCTGAATTTAGGGCTCAAGGGCTAAAAGAAAGAGGGAGGGAGAGAGAGGGCAACCCTGTCTAGTTCCTTGCTCTAAAGTGAAGGCGTCAGAGAGGGAACCGTTAATCGCTATACAGGCGGTAGGTGATGAGTACATGGCCATAACCATGTTGATGAACTGGCTACCTAAATTAAAAGACAACATACATTGTTTCAAAAATGCCCATGAAACTCTGTCAAACGCTTTTTCAGCGTCCAGGGTGATGGCTATAGAAGGGACAGGTTTCAACTTTGCTCGTTCCAGTATGTGGCATAGTAAGCGTGTGTTGTCATTAGACATTCTGTTCTTAAGGAATCCCACTTGTGAATTGCTAACTAACTTCGGAAGTACTCCATTCAGTCTTAAGGCAAGAATCTTTGCATAGATTTTACAGTCCACATTAATCAGTGAAATTGGCCTATAGTTTTTAGGTAATAGGGGGTCCTTCCCTTCCTTAGGTATGACTATTATGTTGGCTTCTTTCATTGAATTAGATGTACGTCCCTCCCTGGCTATGTTATTGAAAACTTTTAATAAGGTTGGTTGTATAGACCCTCCAAATGCCTTATAAAAAGAGGCTGAGAAGCCATCTGGGCCCGGTGCCTTGTTGCTTTTCAGGGTTTTGATGGAGTTAGTCAATTCCAATTCCGAAATGGGTCTCCCTAGCACTGCACTTTCCGTGTCCGAAAGGCTAGGTAGATTTAGCGATTCTAAATATTTGGTACAGTCTTCAAGTTGAACTGATTGTTTGCTTTTATATAGATCCTCATAAAAGGATTTGAAGGCCTGTAGGATCTCTCTTTGTTTGGTTTGTATGGCATTATTGGAGTCTTTTATGGAAGAGATGGTGAACTGTCTCTGCTTATGTTTAAGGTAAGAAGCTAATAATTTCCCTGCTCTATTGCCATTGCAGAGTTTGAGTGACTTAAATTTATTGATCCACACTCCCGCTCGTTTACTCATGATCTTATTATATTCATATTTTTTCTTCAATAATTGGTCAAGAATATCGCCACCATCTGATGAATTGGCATGAGAGGTTTCCAGAAGTTTAATGTCTCTCTCTAAGTTCTCAAGGTCCGAGTTTAGTTGTTTATTAATTTTTGCTTTAATCCCAATGATAACCCCCCGGATGGTTGCCTTTAACGCATCCCATAAAGTGAAGGGATCTATGTCTGGGAGATCATTATTCTTAATATAGTCATGGATAGCGTTCTCAATCTTCTCTTTGTCCGCAGGATCGGTAAGTACTTCATCATTAAATCGCCATCTTTTAGGAGGAAGTGTGGGGTGAATGCCTGCTAGTTTGGTGGTAATGCAAGAGTGATCTGACACTAGTATCGGGGCAATATCCGTTTGGACGATGAGATGTGTATAGAAACCTGATATTAAGATATAGTCAATCCTAGTGTAGGAATTGTGGGGTGCAGAATAAAATGTATAATCCCTTGTATCAGGATGTTGAAGGCGCCATGAGTCTTTAAGATTAAACTTGGTACAAATTTTGTGGAGAGTCTCATGGGACCGTGTAGTTTGATATCTACATTTGGATTGGCGGTCAATTAGGGGGTCCAGGGGTAAATTTAAGTCCCCGCCTACTATGATGAGATCATCTTGTGGAAAGCTGTCTATAGTGTCTGCGATCGTTTCCCAGAAGATAGGCTCGTCAGAATTTGGGCCATAGATATTGAGAACATGGAATGAGTCATCTCCTCTTTTCACATGTGTGACTAACACTCTCCCTTCCTTGTCATGTGTGTGTGAGACAACAGAGATATTTGATTTTCTGGCTATAAGAGTAATGGCACCTTTTCTCTTGTGGTCAGCTGGTGAGCAGGCGATATGTGAGATCCAGTTGTGTTTGAGGAAACTAACGTCCTCCGCAGAGAGTTTCGTTTCTTGAAGGAGTATGATGTCGCCCTTGGTTTTGGCCAGGTAATCGAAAAAATGTCTACGTTTAATTGGGTGGTTAAGCCCTTTCATGTTTAGGGAGACTATATTGAGGTCTTCTGCAATGTGTTTAATTTGTGCCATTGACTGATCCAATAGTGGTTATTGGAATACATATACACAGAGAATAAGTGTGGAACACTTCTCGTGGAACCCATAAAGCTGCATCTGTTTCCGTACGGAGGGTCAACTGATGTGGGCGTCGTTCTTTATAAACCACCCAGGGCTCGTACCTAGCATCATACCAAACGTGGAGCATACCTGACAATTCAATGCAACCAAGAAAAAGAATAAATAAAACATACAACAACTGAAAAACAACCAAAAACATTTTTAACCCCATACCCTCCCCCTCCCACCCCACCCTCCCTCCCCTACCTGAATTCTTCGGATGTAGGAGCTGCGACGGCAGGTCCGTCAACTGGCAGCCGGGAGGATATGAACCTGAGATTTGTCTAATCTGGAGTAACACAACTGAAGTAACACCCAAAAAAAAAAAAAAAGTATGTACCAATATGATAATCAATGGGGATCATCATCCATTATTGAGACTTATCTCGCTAACCATATATAACAAACTCTAGATTAACTGAATGACGTGCCTATCCTAATCTAATGAAACCAACATTCGTGTGTGATATAGGCGTCAAAGAACTTGTGGATTGACCTATCTGGCCCGCTGCTTTAAGAAGTAAAGAGACCCTAGGTGTGACGAACAACTCCTAACAGTTCCACCATAATTTTGTACTCCCTGGGGGAATTATCTAAGGTGCCCCTAGTCACAACTCGCCTAAGTTTAGTACAGACAAGGCACGTGTATACACATACATTCACGCTTATGAGATCGTTGGAAAGCTGTCACCATAAGCATAGATTATTCAAAAAGCATTTACATTTGAAACGTACGGATAAACTTAAACACTACACTTAACCAAAGGATATCAAGTCTTCCGTTTGTTTGAGGTCCCTACTAAATGTTCCATTTCTTGGACTTGGGATTCTTCCAAATATTTTGCAAGATCTTTGGGGTTTGTAAAGAAGTGCGGTTTGCCGTTATCAAAAATCCTGAATTTTGCTGGACCTGCAAAAGAAAATTGTATGTTCTTTTCTCTCAGTTTGTCTCTTAGTAGAAGGAATCCCTTTCTTGTATCCACCGTTGGTTTAGAGTAGTCCTGCGAAAAGTTAATTCGATGACCTTCCCAAGTGTCTTTGTGGTTCTTCCTTGCAAAGTCTAGAATGGCCTCTGTATGTTGAAAGCGCAGTGGTTTGCATATTACCGGTCGAACCCCTTTCTTATGCGCGGAATTGAACGTTGGGATCCTATGTGCTCTGTCTATTTCCAATGCATGATGAAATTTTATGCCTATGATCATGGGTATCCAGGATTCTAGGAAAGCCACGCACGACTCCGCAGAATCTTCTGATCCCTCCGGAATTCCGAAGATACGTATGTTGCCCCTACGATTACAGTCTTCCAACTCAGCTGCGTGTCGTTTAAGTTCAATTGTAGTGTCCCGGAGATGTTTAATTTCTTTGCTGGTCTGGGATGTTATATCTTCGACATCGCTTATCCTTTGTTCTGCGTCCGTGATTTTTGAGTTGATTGTGTGCATGTCTGCACGGATGGCGGTAAGTTCCAGTTGCATGGAGTCAGTATTTTGTTTGGTCGACTTTGCAAGGTCATGCACCTCAGCCAATTTTCTTAAGACCATGTCCATTGTGCTGTTTATATCCGATTTGGCTTTGATCGGTGAGTCTGAAATCGTTGATTCGGCTTTCGGTTTTTTGAACTGAGTTCTGGCTTCTTTGTCTGCCATTTTGCTCCGATGTCAGGGACCCATGGCAGCGATAAACGAGAGTCGGCTCACACAATGTGCTGGTAAAAATATTATCAATAAAAGTGGGAACACCTCTCTTATTGTCTGTACTTGGACGAATTGGGTAGGAACCTATGTAGAGGTTTGTGTAAATCTCACATCAAAGACGTTAATGAGCTCGTACTTAGAACCCTACTCCCTTTAGGTGCGACACCAGTTAAGCTTCAATGAGTTGGACCGAGCCCACTTGCAGTGTCAATATTGGCTTATTACCAGTACTTGTGATCTAGGTTAGTAAGTGCTAGACTGCCCCCGTATGAAGTTAGAGGCCGCGTGGACAACAATGATATAGACCTCAAAGAGTAGAGTCTGCAAATTCCAGAGGAGATGGCTTGGAAGCGGAGACAATACAGGCATATATGGAGCTGGCAAAAAAAAGAAAGAGGCTAAGACAAAGGCCACAGCACAGGTTGGTACGTCGCCAGCAACAAATTGCTTAGTTAGTCCCACAGCCAGTTTAAAATAACCCATTCAAAATAACCAACAGAGAGGCACCGGAGCCACCAGGGGGTAACTACTCGCAGAACTTTGTTTCCCCTCTCAAATCAGCATAGGACCACACAGAGGAGATGACACACGGTGAGTTGAAGGCAGGGAGACACACGTATGTGACTGTATGCACTCTCCCTCACTCTCGATCACTCTCGATCACCGTGGGTGCACCGCCATTTTGTTGTCGATTATCATCTTACTCGGTGTGTGCACAGCAATCCTGGCAGATTAGTATCGGCAAAAGTGTGAGTTGAGGTGTGGGCAACAGCATTCGCATCATATGCGCAGATGGGCTGACACAGCCTTCTTAAGGGATCGTTTTATTGTGTGGCGATGCTTGGTAGCAAGTACTGACTCAGGAGATCGGGTCGCGTGGGCGCCATTGCAGGGTCAGGCAAAATGAAAGAGGTCGTGCATTCTCTACCTTCTGGCCACACAAAGTATCCCACCATGCGGTCACCAACCTGCATACGTCGGGAATACAGTAAGGCGAAGGGTTCTCGGGCTCTCAGGTTTATTCAGCGCTTGTCAACTCTCGAGCTCGCTCGTCCCGAGCGCCGCCATTTTGATGGATGCGAGTCGGGCAGACCTCGCCAGCTTCAACTGCACATAACTGCCACACCGAGATAAAAACGCCGGTTTTCTCAGCCTCTTCTTGAACCGCCGCCGTTTACGAGGTGGAAGCTCGTATTTTTATCTTTACCCGTGCTCCGTGACTCCAGAATTGGTCACTGCTCGCTCCTCCTGGCTCCGAGCGTCGGAAGTAGGCAGCCATTGCCGCTGCCGTCCAAGCCACGCCCCCTAAACTAGATACTCTTTTGCATGGCAATATCATATATAATAAACATTTATAAAACACGACTGTTAGAAATGGGGGTCTCTAGTTGGCAATGGTTTGCACTGTTGTCCAAGTAGGGACCCTTCTTCCTAGTCAGGGTAAGAGGGGATACACTTCTAAAATAACCCCTGCTCACCCCCTTGGTAGCTTTGCACGAGCAGACAGGCTTATCTCAGAAGCAGTGTGTAAAGCATTTGTGCACACATACAGTAATACAGTGAGAACACTACAAATGGACACCACACCAGTTTAGAAAAATAAGTAATCTTTATCTAAACCAAACAAGACCAAAACGACAAAAATCCACAATACAGTAATCAAAATATGACTTTTAAAAGGTAGAAACAGTTCTGTCCATAGCAAATTATAGATGCAACACTTTCAACACAAAGTACTTTGGATGCGTCAAAATCAAAAGCAAGAAAAGCCGCAGGGAAGGTGATGCGCCAGTTCCTTATGCGCAGGGAAGGTGATGCGTCGGTTCTTTACTCCAGGGGAGGTGATGCGTCGGTTCCTTACTCCAGGGGAGGTGATGCGTCGGTTCCTTACTGCCACGCAGTGGAGATGATCCATCGGTTCCTTACTGAAGGGGAGGTGATGCGTCGGTTTCTTACTGTCCGGGGAGGTGATGCGTCGGTTTCTTACTGCGGCCCCAGCATCCTTGTAGACTTAGCGACCCGGTGCGATGCATGAGGATCGGGGATGCGTTGATTCTCGATGCGGCAATGGCGTTTGCATTGGTTTCTTCAGCTGCGGTCCCACGATGCGTTGGTTCTTGCCGCCGCACAGCAGGGCCTGCGTCGGAATCGGTGCGGTAATCTCGGCCTTCGTAGATCGGTGTACTTGATGCAGTGATTTCTCGAGCCGCAGGCAGGTGCTGCGTCGGTTTCTTCGGCGATACGTCGGAAACAGGTACAGATGCATTGCGCTTCTTTTCCAGCTCCCAATAGCAGGAACAACCTCCAGAGGCCCAGAACAGCAACAGGCACTTCTTGGCAGGTTAGAACTCTCAGCAAGGGAGTTCAGGGGAGCTGAGGTGAAGTCTTTGGATCCCTGAGACTTCAAAAACAGGAGGCAAGCTCTACTTCAAGCCCTTGGAGATCTCCCTCAAGCAGGGGACACAGCACAAAGCAAAGTCCTTGTCCTTTCCTTGGCAGAAACAGCCACCACAGTCTAATCCCAGACAGCACACAGCAAAGGGGCAGTACTTCTCCTCAGTTTCTCCAGCTCTTTTCCTTGGCAAAGGTTCCTCTTGAATTCCAGAACTAATCTAAAAGTCTGGGGTCTGGGCCCCACTTTTTATAGCACACAATCCTTTGTTCTCTGGTACCAGAGAAGCTCTTTGCCCAGCCAAAACCAGTTCTGTCCTCTCTGGTGCAGCTTCCTGGCAGGAGGTGGAGACAACATTGTCAAAAGCAGACCAGGCCCATTCGGGTGTGAAATAAATCTCCTCCCCCTACTCTGAATGCAGCCCAGGTCTATTCAGCCCAGCCCTGACTCCCCCTGGAAAGGCAGGACACACCTCACCCCTCACAGTGGCTGTCTGAACAGAATGCACATCCCCAGCCCCTGTCACTCCAAAACCAGACAGTCAATACACAACCTAGCAGAGGCACACAGGATGGCTAAGCAAGAAAATACCTACTTTCTAAAAGTTGTATTTTCAAACACAGAATGTAAAAAATCATCCTCACTAAAAGATGCATCTTTATATTCTGAGTTCAGGCATACTACACTTTACCTTCCTATCTTGTCCCAATGGGAAGTTATATTTATAAGATGTTATAAATGAACTCCCATTCTATCCTATGGGACAAATAGTCTTTCAATAGTGAAAAACGAAATTCACTGTAGTTCACTATCAGGACATGTTACACACATCACAACGTGTCCCACCTTTCACAGACACTGCACCCTGCCCTCAGGGGTACCTTGGGCCTACCTTAGGGGTGACTCACATGTAAGAAAAGGGAAGGTTAGGGCCTGGCAAGTGGGTGGACTTGCCAGGTCGACATGGCAGTACCAGACTGCACACAGACACTGCAGTGGCAGGTCTGAGTTACATTTACAGGCTGCTCATGCGGGTGGCACAATCAGCGCTGCAGGCCCACTAGCAGAATTCAATTTACAGGTCCTGGGCACACACAGTGCACTGTACTATGGACTTAACAGTAACCCAAATAAGCCAGTTATGGAAACACCAATCCATAACAACAATTTACAGAGGGAGCACTTGCACTTTGGCACTGAACAGTAGTGGCAAAGTGCCCAAAGCATCTAGACCAGCAAAAACGAAGTCCAACACACAGAAAAATAACAGGAAGCAAAAAAAAAATACAGGGGAAACCCACGCCAATGATGCCAGGTCTAACAGCGTTGTTTACCATTACAGGTATCTTGGTGCTATAGCATCTTTGCCAGATTCATATCTACACAGCATACTCATGCTTCTGCCAATTAGTCTGAGACTATCTGGATTGATATCTGGTCCTTTTTTGGAAAGAGACACATTTTTAGGTTTTTCCTGAAACTATTCAAGTTTTCACTAACTCTATGATGGACTGGAAGCCTGTTCCACATCTGGGCAGCCTTAATCTCGAAAGTCCTCACACCTGCTGTGGCTTTCCTAAACTTATATATGCAGACCAAGCTTGCCGTGGCGGAACGTAAGTTCCTTCTAGGCCTGTAGTGACAAAATGTATTTTGTAGCGGTACTGGTCCAGTTCCCTTTAGTGCCCTATATACAATACATAAAGCTTTAAAGGTGATTCCAGTGTAGGGCTTTCAGTGCAGCTGAGGAGGAGTCAGTTCTTGATTTATTCAAGGCCAGCTTTGCTGAAGGTTTTTGTACCCTGTACAGTTTATTAATTAGGTGTTCCGGAGCTCCCAAAGGATGTATTAAATAGTAGAAGATCTTCATTGCTCAGGGATGGGGAATGTTATAATAGATAGTAGATCACTTCTGATCATTGGTTTGCTGGAATGTGATCTGTAATTGATTTCATCATCCATCTTCCATGTCCTTCCCTGATTTACGAATACAGGTTGTACGCTTTAAGAAATATACAAAAAAAGATACCCAGCTCGTAATATTTATCTGTGCTGTTGTCTTCTCAATTTCTATATCTGATTTATCCCCTCACAGATTGGAGTTGTTAGGTCTGCTTGAACGTGCAAGTTTACATTAGGATTAACCAAAGGATTAACCAAAGCCTTTTAGTAACTCATGTTGTAGGTGTAATTCTCTGACTTGAGGCACTATATTGCACTTGCGTATGAGTTAACCTGGAGGTAATCTGACAGTTGTAGTCAGCCTCTCACAATCGCTTCTTGTGCGTAGTTTTTCGCTATCTCGCTCTGTGTTATTTTTTTTTCTTATGTTGGCGTTCACTCACAGCCTGATACTAAGGGCGGCCAAACCTACGGTGGAGGTGCGGTGGCGGTCAGGGACCGCCACACCAGTGGGCCGACCGCAATATTACGACTACGGTGGTTGGACCGCCATAGGACCGCCGCAACCACCAGGGATCCACGATCCCTGGCGGTGGTACGGCAGTCTGAAGCCACAACATGCTTGGCAGTGCAAGCATGTTACGAGTTTCCACACTGGCAGCGGGATCACAGCGCTGCTCACGCCATGAAAATGCTGGCGGTGAGGAAACTAGGGGGGCCCTACAGGGCCCCTTTTAACTTTGGGCCTGGGGATACATGCAGGGGATACATGGTGTGCCTTCCTGTGTGCATGCACCCCAGTTCCTGCATTGCATGGACTGCACAGTCCATGCCATGCAGGAACTTGCTTTGGTGCTCCCTTGGCGCTACAGGTCTAAGGCTCACATATGAGCTTTTTAGAACTGCACCGCTGCGGGACTACCAAAGCACCGCCAGCCAGACCACGAGGAAATTCGTAATCTGGCAGGCGGGCGGGTGGAGGTTGACTTCGGCAGTGTGGGAGCGGAGTGCTGGTGCCAGTCGATGCCGGTATTAATTGTGGGCAGGGTGGGGGTGGTGGGTCACACGGGGAGGGGGTTGGGGGTAAACTTAATAATTATTATTATTTTTTTAAACTTACTTGTCTGCGGGTCCCGTGTTTTCACAGCTCCGGCTCCTGCTCTCCTCTCCTGCCTCCGGCAGGAACAGGAAGCAGGCAGTCTCCCTCCCCTCCCCTAAGCCAATCACAACACTGCAATGGCAGCGTTGTGATTGGTGGGGACGCCGCCCAGCCAGGCGCCTATGGGGAGGCCATTTTCTCCATGTGGGCTGCATTGTAACCTGCATGGAGAAAAGGCAGAGTGCGCATGACTGGTTTGGGCGGCCCCAGAGGGCACCAAACCAGTCATGGCTACTCAGGAGTGGGCACACCACTCCTCCCCTGCCCAGCCCTGCTCGTAGAGCAGCCCCACCCACCCGCCCGCAACCAAACACTTCTGCTTTCTTGCAGTGCAAGAAGCAGAAACATAAAATGGTAGTTAAACGATTTTATGTTTCTGCTTTTCGCACTGCGAGAAAGCAGTGGGACGACGCTCCTCTGCCCTAGTGGAGGAGCCGCCCCTGGCTAGTGTGGCGGCCTGTTCCCACACCGCCAAGTTGTCATCAGGCCCTAAGTCTTCTCTTTACCTAAAACTTCTTAGTTTGTATGCTATTACCAACCAGGTTTCATGGCTCTGACCCAGTGAACTAATGCCTCCACTTTTCTGTATAGCGCTATGGTCATAGGTTGGATTTCAAGCAGGGCCACTCAGCCGTTTATCCTTCTGAAGTAGATACAATGAGTACCCTTAAGGTGGGTGGCAATAAACATCTGTTTTTCTACTACAAGAAGACACACAGGTGGCAGCATCATGATAGGTTGCACTGGCTTATCCTGTTTTTATGCGCTTGCAGCGTATAAAGTGAATTCATTTAACCAGATATTTCTCCAAGCTAATGCCTTATTTTAGAAACCATAGATGAGGAACAAAAAGAGAGAAAAATTGCTCCTTTTTTCAGTGTTGTACAGCCTGAAAATCAAGCTCTGACTGCTCTGTTCTGCGCTGAGCCACAGAGCCTGTCGTGACATGGTTCAGGGTGTTTTTTGCAAATGCACATAGTATGTTGTAAATCCATGTGGTATGTATGTGAAACAGAATGTGAACGTCATCAGCACACCTCTCATTTCAGCCTTGAACTGTATTTTGAGCACAACAACATATGGAGCAAACGGTTCTCTCTTGTGTGGTAGCATAACAAAATGGCCCTCTGTGAAGTCTGCAAAGCTTTCAGGGAGTTGTCGCGCTGAATGCGCAGTACACACAGTGTTACTACTGACAGGCTTGTCTCAGCCAGTTTTGCTGATACGAGGGGGAGCAGGGAGGGTGTGGCATGAAAATGCTAATCTTCTCAGACTATACCCAGCTTGTCCAATGACAGCGTAGAGCACGTAAAGCAGTGAACAGATGACTACCAAACAATGAGTAACAAGTACAGAGAAATAAGCTATTCTTGCCAGCCCATGAAAGGGTGCGGCTTTACAGCTCCGGATTCTACAGGGGTTTGGAGAGAGGGGTGGGAGAGCGAGGCCCCGACTACCACACAGAAATACCCAAAATGTGGGGATCAGAACTTAGAGAGAGAGAGAAAGACAGGTAGACACGCCCCACATGATGGGGACATGGGGAAGGTAGAAGAAAAAAATGAAGTGGGACGAATAAGAGGGAAAGACGGTGTAACTGTAATTATGTAACAAAACATCATGGATGAAATATAGACTGCAAGCAGAGAGGACCGATGAAGTATCAAGTACATATAACCCCCCCCCCCCGCCCCCATCCCCAGTAACTGTATGTACAATTAAAAAACTGCACCCACCTGTTCTGGGAGGGGGGGGGGGGGAGGAGTGTTCTGCGGACATGTGGTGTTCCGTCAACATCACACATTCTTGTTTTATTTTTTTTGTTGTTAATTTGCAGTTGAAAAAGTTTGGATACACAGTTCTGGTAAAAAGATATGAGAAGGAAGGGGACAACTGAATTTCAGCAAATGGGAATCTAGCACTCAACAAAGGGAGCAGGAAACAGTTCCTAGAGTGGAGTAAGGGAACCATGCATTCGAACAGAAGACACAAAACACAACCAGCGATGCACATCAGACCACCAGAGGAACAAATAGAGTAGTGCAGGTGACAAGAGGAAAAGACAAAGCAAACACATGCCATCACATTAGCAGTAGGTGGCAGGAAATGTAAACTTATCGGGCTTATTCACAAACTGCATTTTGTAGTATGTTTCGTAGTGCTACAATAGTACTGCAAAACGTACTACAAAAGGCTGTTCACAAACCTATGTGCAGTTTCCGCTTACATGGCTCCTATCTTTTCTGTGTGTAGATCTCCGCCCCAACTGGGGAGTCTCCTCACACGTAGTTATACTTTTTAGTAGTAAATGTGGGAGTGACAGAGAGGAGAGGCTGGAAAATGGGGAATACTTATGACTAAAGTTGAGGAGATTAGGGAGGCATAATGAGGGGTTTAGAAAAGTCCAAGGAGGGTCAGGGATGGGTATAGGGTGGGACATCCTCACATCCACAAAGGAGTAAGCCCATTGCCATTCACAAACTGCAATTCCAAAGTTACTACAGCCAAAAAGGGACCCAAAACAGTATTAAATTACTGCATCACAAACTGCAATTCCAAAGTTACTACAGCCAAAATGGGACCCAAAACAGTGTTAAATTACTGCATCACAAACTGCAATTCCAAAGTTACTACAGCCAAAAAGGGACCCAAAACAGTATTAAATTACTGCATCACAAACTGTAATTCCAAAGTTACTACAGCAACAAAGGGACCCAAAACAGTATTAAATTACTGCATCTCAGAGCTGAAGTAAGTCCACCACCACACATTACCAACAACTGGTTCTGCAACACCCTCCCATAGAAAATAATGGTGTTAAGGACTTAAAATAACGCCACAGGGGGAAAATGTTGAATTACATTAAATAATTTAAAAGAGTTAATAAAATAATAACAGAATTAATAAGATAAATATAATTTAGTGTTAAAAATTTATAATATGAAATAATCTAAGAACTTATCTTTGCATTTAAAAATTAATGTAATAATAAAATAAATTTTATCAAACTATAATTAAATTACTTTGAAATATTTCTATACATCACTATTAATAAAAATTAGTGCACAGTAAAAATATATTTCTTCATTAAATGGGAATTTATTGTTTAATTTAAACTTCAGAACAATAGTTGTAATTACATTTATTTTAATATAGTTACATTAATTAAAAATGTAATTCTAAAATAAGGTAATTATAATGAAGCATTTGATTCTTTAGTTCTACATATAAAATAAATATATTGCATGAATTTACATTAGGAATTTAACATAAGGATATGTTTACTAATTTTTTTCGAGTTAAATAAACCTTTTTTCCTACTTTTTACAATAAGGAGACTCAGCATTGAGTATACATCTCCAGAGGGTAAAGTTTACGGATAATAAAAAAAGTTTATTAACTCTGGCAAAAGTTTGTAAAGATATTTTTATGTTCAATATTAATGGAAATTAATTTTATATATTTGTTTCAAATGTTGAACTAAAGACAAAAAGTGCTACAGCACTATTAACTTCATTTAAAATTAAATATTTAATTAATGTAAATATGTTAAATGAAATAAAAATTATTTTTCTGAAGTTTAAGTTAAAATATAAATTCTGGCGTAAAGTAAAAAAAAATATTTTCTTATGCATTAATACTTATTAAAACTGATGTAAATAATTATTTAAAAGTAATTGATATATATTTTAATAAAATGTATTGTTACGTTAATTTTATTAAAATATGTTATAATTAAACAAAAATAGCCATCATTTCCTCCTTCACTGTGTGACCACAAAAATGTTGAGCACATTCCCAGTTGCGAGGCACAGTAATTTATGTTTATTAGTAGAACGAGAAAACAATAATGCATTTCAGCAACACGACTCCGGCAGACGTTCTAGCAGCACTGGCCACTGCCATATAAAGTGCAACATTGAACAAAGTGCCATAGGCATAAACGACTCACAGTGAACTTATCTCTTTGCACATATAAACCAGCGCTATCTTATAACATGTTGAGAAGTCCGCTATGGCTAGTGCAGATCTGCAAGACACAGTTGTATACTTCCTTATTATCGCATTATGGTTAAATCCATCAAACATATCAATTCCATATGACTTTTCATTAAATTCATTGATATTAGGACAGCTTTATATCAGATAGTTTTTATAAAGTTGTTACACTATTTAATTATGTCCTTGTGGGCTGTCATATTTCACTCTTTCTCGTAATCGAAAAAGATAATATTCATAACACTACCTGAACGAACCCCTGCAAGCACGATTGCTTGCACTGTTTGGTTGAAGACTGCTCACACTTGGAGATCCTGAGTGTTCTTCTCCTCAGGTAAAGCTAACGACTGAATAACCATTGACTGAAAACTTGACTTTGGTGGGACTTTATTGTATTAATGCAACCCACTTAAGCAACTGCCTATTCAAAGCATATGGACGAATCTAAGGATCAAAGACAGCTGCTTCATTTTACCTACTGTGTAGCTGCCCTTATAGCATCCGTGGAATACCTTCCCTGTAGTGCTGCATATTCCTTATATATAGTATTCAGTTGTGATTTAATTACTTATCTTTTTCGTAATGGAGAATCACTAGCCTAGATATTCACTTCTTGTGTCTCTTGGTTGACTGCATGAGTTCTGAGTCTCTACCCCAGACCACAGCTCCCTGAGAGACCTTGGACTGCTCATCCTCGCTACCCTGAGAATCAAGTGTGGTTCGTGGACCAATCTGCAGAGCCATAGTAGGACTGACACCAGGAAACCGGAGACAAATGTTCTTAAACACCACCGCTATTGCTCAGTAGCCCGAGCCTGCTTTGTGTCAGAGGGCGTCTGACAAGTTCCTAGAGGGGTGAGGGGACCCTACATTTTGCTGTGTTTTACTACCAGGCTAGGAAATTAGGCACCCATTTTTCTGGCTTGCATTAGGGCCTACTCCACCCTTGTTACCCCACTGTTTTTACCTGAGGAAGTGCAGAATTAATATCAACAAGGACAGCAAATTCTTCACCCTCAAGTTAAAAGCATCAATTTATATAAAATTATGAATATGTTTAATCATTTGGCAGGCATGTGAATGACAACACTAATCAGCCCTTTTATGGGTACCAGTGAGGTGGAAAATTAAGGTAAGGTTGAAAGCTTCATCTTATTGCAAAGGTAGAATGCTCTTTAAACAAGCCTGTCCTCTGCGTAGTCCTCATTGATGGGAAAAAAATCCTTCTGCAAGGCAAAGGTATTCCAGGTGGTGACGATGCTGCCTGACTCACTTGGTTCTGCACATGGTTTCTTCCGAGTTCTGGATCAGATGAGGATGTCCTTAAATCCTGGAACCCTTCTAACTCTGCGATAAAACTCAGACACCTCCTGTTAAACTATGGCTTCAAGTACAAGACATGGCAGCCATGATCTCTGTGGGACCTTGGGCTCGATTCCACATGAAACTATTACTAAATCACATCCCTTGGCATTGGTACCCAACATCCCAAGATCTACAAATCCTGACACTGATGACTCACAAGTTGTGGCAACTACTGCAATCGAGATTACGCCCACAGAATCCTTCCAGAGTGTCTGGTCAAACTCCTCCATCTCCACTAACTATAGCAACGGATGCCAGTCTCAAGGAACCTTCGGTCCCCTTCGACTGGCGGAGTGGGAGCGGGGTGGAGCGGAGAGGACGAGAAAGAGGAGTGGACGGGGAAGGAGGGTAAGGAGGAAGAGGAAGAGGATTATCTCAATCCTCACTGCAAATACAGGGTCAAGTCACAGAGCGATTTTACAACCACTGTTGTGTCAGTTCACAAGACTGAGGAACTGGACAAAAAGGGGGCTACATTCATGAAAGAGACTCCTTCCTGTTAATGGCTTGGCAAACTACAAACAAGATTCTGTTCACAGACAAAACAGAATGTACGACACAGTGAATCTTGCCAAAGCTAGCCACCTCAGGTATAATTCCAGTATTTGATGTTAAAGTACAGTATAGGAAGGCATCACATTCTTAATTTCATATTGTTCTTTTTCCTAACTGAAAGGCTGCTGCATTTATGTGACAGGTATATATATCCCTTCCTCCCTTACTGACCGTGTTCTTTTTTTTAATTTTTTAACACATATGCATATATTTACTTAAGGAGTGAACCTTCAGAAAACGCTGTGAAAGATGTGGGACATTTCACTATTTGGAAAGGGTCAGTCAGGTCGAGGTTTGCAAAAGCCATCTTGGTTTGTTCAGCTGAAAAGTGTACTGTTGCCTGCCACATTTACTCTTCCTCCTAGAGGTTAGACTGAGAGGGTGACAACATATAGTTATCTTTGCTGCTTCTGCTGTCCTCTCTGCTCTAAGGCCTTGATTGGTGGTATGGTACCAAAATACTCCTGTCTAAACATCGCTGATATAAATATTGTGTCCTAAATATCGTTTTCAAAATGTCTCCCTGTTGGAGCTGACAATCTAAATGTGCACCCAATGCAGTGATATTTTTGTAAACGATATTTCGGCCACAACATCTATGCCAGGCGATATTTTTGCTGACCATTTTCTAACATGCAACCCAGCTTTTTAGAGCTTTTTCGAAGTATTTGTATCTCACTCCTGACTTGGATGTGAATTACTCTTGAATACGCAAGAGAAAGAGACAGTTATAAAACAAACATTGGCAATGCCAATAGGTCTGGCTTTAAAGGAATGTTGTATGGTAATGTGAAGCATTACAAGTAATTAGCAGGGAAATTAATATGAATTTTGTGGCCGTAAACAACTGTAGAATAATATTGGTGTAGGTTAAAAGGTCAGGCGACTGTTGCACTGTCAAGCTAGACCTAAAAATCCACGTAGGTTAATGACTGCTCTCCCCCCATCTGTGCTGCTGCCAGAGAAAGACAATATTTAAGTAAAAGGGGCCAACGCAGTAACCCAGGGACCCGGGCGATGCAATTATTTTAAACACAAGTGGTCCTGATGGGGGAAGTGTAGCCCTTGACTTCCACGGCATACATAATAATGAAACCTATCGACAAGTAAGGTTCGCTATGCGTTTTCTGCATTTATTTATAATTATCATACATGAATCCTGTTTTGCACAGAAGAAACTAGGATTTCAACAATACCCATACAACAGTCTAATAAGGTGCTCCTATATAGTGACGGTGCAGTGAAAGTGACAAAGTGAACAAACAGTGTGCAAGTGCTATGTACAGAAATATATATATACATGTGACTGTTTGTGGGCAATATGAAAGCATACAAAATTATATGCAGGACTCCTAACTAGAGTGTCTGACAGTCTACAGTAGAAGACTGTTGACGTTTCGACCCACAATGCTAAATTAATTACAGAAGGGTCATCATCAGGACACAGTGTAGTAAGATGCACCAGCAAGATTGCTGCATTAGTCCCACAATCATGGGTGAGTATGTAGTGATGTACCATAAGACTAGCTCCAAGGATTGGGCACAAAGGTAAGTGACTTGACTTGAAGGAAAGGCACTAGAACCCTCTAGACGCATTGAAAATGTACTGAGGTATGTGTAATCTCCATTAATCATCCATGCATGAGCCCTCCAAACCAATGGCACTGTAAGGTTACAAATTAATTGCTTAGCCAGAATAAAAAATCAGCGATCTCTAGTGTGAGAAGTTGGCCTGGTATATGCTGTTCACTAATTAAAGTGGACACCTTGCACCAGAACAATTCGACTCTTATGGTAGATAGGTTTAAGACAACCTTTATAGAAAGCTATCCTAGTGGTAGCTGTGGAGAGCAGCCTTCAGGCTAAGTCTTGAAGGAATGTAAAGCAGCTTGTTTTACCACAGTATCCAATCACTAGTGCACCTAGAGTGCACTCCAAATCGTTTAGAGAGAACAGAGAGGCTGGGGCCCTGATTGGCAGGGTCCCAGCCAGACTATAGCCAGAAACCAGTGTAAACATCAGAATAAAAAGTGGGGGCAACATAAGAGGCAGATCCTACTCTCCTACACAACCCCCCCCAAACGCAGGGACACTAAACTAACCTTGACCAGTTGAGTCTTCGTGTTCAAAGTGGAAATACCTTGAGAGTCCATCTGCATTGGCATGTTGGGTCCCAGGTCTATGTTCCACTGTATAGTCCATCCCCTGTAGGAAATGGACCACCTCAAAAGTTTTGGGTTTTCTCCTTTCATTTGTTTAAGCCATAGGAGGGGCTTGTGGTCAGTCTGAACTATGAAGTGAGTGCCAAACAAGTATGGCCTCAGCTTCTTCAGGGCCCACACCACAGCAAAGGCCTCCCTCTCTATAGCTGACCAACGTTTCTCTCTAGGGGTCAGCCTTCTGCTAATAAAAGCTACTGGCTGGTCTTGACCTTCATCATTCAGTTGAGACAGTACAGCTCCCACACCCAGCTCAGAAGCATCTGTTTGGACAATGAACTTTTTGGTGTAGTCTGGACTCTGTAAGATGGGGGCAGTGCACATGGCCTGCTTTAGGTCTTCAAATGCCTTCTGACAGCTAGCTGTCCACTGAACCTTTTTTGGCATTTTCTTTGAGGTCAGCTCATTCAAGGGGGTCACTATAGATCCATATCCCTTGACAAACCTCCTATAGTACCCAGTCAGGCCTAAGAAGGCTCTCACCTGTGTCTGGGTGGTTGGAGCAACCCATTCCATTATGGTTTGTATCTTGCTCTGTAAAGGCTGAACCTGGCCTCCACCTACAAGGTGGCTCAGGTATACAACCTGACTCTGCCCTATCTGGCACTTAGTGGCCTTGATAGTGAGGCCTGCTTTCTGCAGAGCCCCCAAAACATTCTTGAGGTGGACCAGGTGATCCTGCCAGGAGGAACTAAAGACAGCAATATCATCTAGATAAGCTGAGCAATAAGTTTCCATCCCTGTCAGAACTTTATTCACCAACCTCTGAAAAGTGGCAGGTGCATTTTTCAATCCAAGGGCATCACCACAAAGTGGTAGTGCCCACCAGGGGTTGAAAATGCTGTTTTGGCTTTTGCATCGTCAGCTAATCTGATCTGCCAGTAGCCAGCTGTTAGGTCAAACGTGCTTAGATACTTGGCTGAGGCCAAAGTATCAATCAGCTCATCTGCCCTTGGTATGGGATAGGCATCAGTCCTAGTGAGTGCATTGAGGAATCTGTAGTCTACACAAAACCTCATTTCTTTCTTACCACCCTGGGTATGAGGCTTGGGTACCAGGACTACTGGGCTAGCCCAAGGGCTATCTGAAGGCTCAATTACACCTAGCTCCAACATTTTCTGGACTTCAGTCCTGATACAGTCCCTGACATGGTCAGGTTGCCTGTAGATTTTATTCTTGACAGGCAGACTGTCTCCAGTGTCCACCTCATGGGTGCACCAGGAAGTCTGACTAGGGGTCAGGCTAAACATATGTCTGTACTGTTGCAGAACTTGTCTGCACTCAGTTTGCTGATGGTCAGTGAGGCTGCTTGCCAAAGCAACACCATCTACTGACCCATCATCAGGGTTCTGCGAGAGCAGGTCAGGGAGAGGGTCACTCTCCTCCTCCTGTTCCTCATCAGTTGCCATGAGCAAGCCCATGTCAGCCCTGTCAACATATGGCTTTAATCTGTTGACATGGAGCACCCTCAGGGGGCTCCTGGGAGTTCCAAGATTCACCAGGTAGGTGACTTCTCCCTTCTGTTCAACTATTGTATGGGGGCCACTCCACTTGTCCTGGAGGGCTGCTGGGGCCACAGGCTCCAACACCCACACTTTCTGTCCTGGCTGGTATACAGTCAGTACAGCCTTTGGTCATGCCAAGCTTTTTGTAATTCTTGGCTGGCCTCCAGGTTTTTGGTTGCCTTTTTCATGTACTCAGCCATCCGGGAGCGGAGACCAAGTACATAGTCCATCACATCTTGTTTGGGGGGCTTGAGAGGTAACTCCCAGCCCTCTTTACCAAACACAATGGACCTCTCACAGGATGCCCAAACAGAAGCTCAAATGGGCTGTAACCAACCCCCTTCTGTGGAACCTCTCTGTATGCAAACAACAAGCAAGGAAGAAGAAGGTCCCATTTCCGCCTAAGCTTCTCTGGGAGTCCTTTAATCATTCCCTTCAAGGTTTTGTTGAAGCGTTCAACTAAACCATTGCATTGTGGGTGATAGGGAGTGGTGAACTTATAAGTCACACCACACTCCTTCCACATTGCTTTCAGATATCCTGACATGAAGTTGGTACCTCTGTCAGAAATGACCTCCTTTGGGAAACCCACTCTGGAGAAAACTCCAATGAGGGCTCTTGCCACCACAGGGGCTGTGGTGGTCCTCAGGGAATTGCTTCTGGGTACCTGGTGGCATGATCCACTACCACCAGGATAAACCTGTGCCCAGATGCAGTTTGAGGGTCAAGGGGACCAACAATGTCAATCCCTACCCTTTCAAAGGGTACCCCCACCACAGGTAGTGGGATCAGGGGGCCTTTGTTGTGCCACCTGCCTTACCACTGGCTTGGCATGTGACACAGGAGCGACAAAACTCCTTTGTGTCCTCTGACATATGTGGCCAATGAAAATGTGGAACAAGCCTGTCCCAGGTCTTGTTTTGGCCCAAGTGACCTGCCAAAGGGATATCATGTGCTAGGGTCAAGAGGAACCCCTAAACTTCTGAGGTATTACCATCCTCCTGGTGGCTCCAGGGGCTGGATCTCTACCCTCAGAATATAGGAGTCCCTCATCCCAATAAACTTTATGGGACCCACTAGCACTCCCAGCATCCTCAGCAGCAGCCTGCTGTCTGAGGGGTTCAAGAGAGGGGCAGCACTGTTGCTCCTTACTCAGATCTTCCCTAGAAGGGCCCCCTGCCCCCAAGAACTCAACCTGATCAGGCTCAAGTCCCTCTGGGGCAGTTCCTTCTTCAGGATCTGCTTCACCTCCCTCTGGGGGTGAATCTGTGATCTGAGACAGAGGGGAAGGCACTGCCTTTACCCTACTCCTCCTCCTCTTGGGAAGCATCTGGTCCATTGTTCCAGGATCCAGAGCTGGTTCAGTGGTATGCATTCTTGCTTGTGACCTGGTCACAGCAAATACCTCTGCAGGGATGCCCAACATCTCAGCATGAGTCCATAACTCTACTTCAGACCAGGCTGAAGTCTCTAGATCATTGCCCAATAGACATTCGACAGAGAGGTCTGCACTGACTACAACCTTCTTGAGGCCAGTTACCCCTCCCCAGGAGAAATTCACAACTGCCAGACTATGGTTGGTCCTGACATTGCTTGCATTGGTCACCTGGTACATTTCACCCAGGATGATCTGTCCAGGGTCCACAAGGTCCTCTGCCACCATGGTGACACTAGCACCTGTGTCCCTAAATGCCAAAGCCTGTTTGCCATTTATTACAGGCTGCTGTTTGTATTTGCCCAGATTACTGGGACTTACTAGGAAGGACATATTAAGGTCTCCCTCACAAATCAGCATTGCCTGAGTGGGCACTCTGACTAGGTCAGAGTCCACTTCAGAACCCAGGGTCAACCCTACTACACCCTTATTCTGAGTACCACCTCCACCAGTAGCTGAGCTAGGGGGAACAGTTGCCTTAGGGGCAGGAGTGGTGGTGGTTTGGTCTTTGGACTTGTTACAATCAGAAGTCCAGTGCCCTTTCTGTTTACAGAATTTGCACCAGGGCTTCTTTTGGCCTTTCCCCTTGTTGGATTGTGACTCCCCACCAGATGCAGATTTTTGGGGCCCTTGTGAAGACTTCTGGTCTTTTGACTTATCCCCACCTTTCTCAGAGCCCTTAGGATCTTGCTTCTTGGTGTCACCCCCTTGGTTCTGGGGTTTCTGCCTTACCCTGGTTCTGACCCATTTGTCTGCCTTCTTTCCCAATTCTTGGGGAGAGGTCAGATCTGAGTCCACCAGGTATTGATGCAACAACTGGTTCTGGCAATTATTAAGGATCTGTTCTCTCATCATCAGATTATACAATCCCTTGAAATCAGTAACCCTACTGCCAACCAGCCAACCCTCCAGAGCCTTGGTTGCACAATCTACAAAGTCAGTCCAGTCCTGAGTCTGTGCCTTCTGGGTGTCTCTGAACTTCAACCTGTACTGCTCATTGGTTAAGCCAAACCCATCTATCAGTGCACTCTTCAGGACTTCATAATTATCAGCATCCTCTTCTCTAACAGTGAGGAGCTTGTCTCTACCTTTGTCTGAAAAGGAGAGCCACAAGATTGCTGCCCACTGCTTTTGGGGGACCTGCTGTACTCTACAGGCCCTCTCCATAGCAGTTATCCACTTCTGGATATCATCCCCACTCTGGTAGGGAGGAACAACCTTGCTCAGGTTCCTATGGTCTGGAATAGATTCTCTGCCTCTAGGGACACTGTTGCTGCCACCAAGGGGTTCTAACCCCTCTCTTCTAGAAGCTCTCTGGATCTCCAGGGCTTCTCTATCCAGTGCCAACTGCTTGGTTCTGAGGGCAACTCTTGCTTCCTCATACTGCAGCAGTTTGCACATTCTTTCAGAGGAGCTCTCTCTTATGGGAAAGTATGAGTTCCTCTGCTGGACAAATTCTCTGCCAGAGTGATAAGAGTGGTCAGATTCCCTGGAAGGGGAGCTATGCCTCTCCTCCACTCTGTCAGTTCTCTTAGGGAGAATTCCTCTGTCCTTTTCAGGCCCCTTGGAGCCTGGCCCTTCAATCACAGAGTCTTGGTCATTCTGATTTTCATCATCTGACCCAGACACTGTAATTGACCCACCCCCTGATTCAGACCCATTAGCTCCTAGAGCCAATCTAAGATCATCTGCTGTCAGCAGATCTATCAGGTGTAGTGTGGAGGGACTCTGTCCTAGCTTCAGGTGTCTTTCAACACACATGGCTCTCAAGTCAGAGAAAGCCATGTCCTTATACTGAGGCTGAGTGGATCCACTGGTTCCACCCTTTAAGGACATTCTAGAGTTGTGCAGTGTTGTACTACTTACACTAGTTTGTGGCCTACTGATACTAGCTTGAGCTGTAGAAAGGGTGTGCTATCCCTTGGCACACAGCTCTAAGTTCAGTAGAACTTATTGATACTAACCTTGACTTTATATGTACCTTAAGTACCTATAGTGGTTTTCAGTTAGTAATTCAAATAGAGATTTTCTGGTAAAACAATAGCAAGCTGGAATCCCACCGCTGCCACCAATGTGAGAAGTTGGCCTGGTATATGCTGTTCACTAATTAAAGTGGACACCTTGCACCAGAACAATTCGACTCTTATGGTAGATAGGTTTAAGACAACCTTTATAGAAAGCTATCCTAGTGGTAGCTGTGGAGAGCAGCCTTCAGGCTAAGTCTTGAAGGAATGTAAAGCAGCTTGTTTTACCACACAATCTCTTGAATCACCAAATGAAAAGACACCACACAGGTATATATATCAAATATATATGTATTTATTAATAAACACTCTCTACTAATCTCTTTATGAGATTAGAAGTCAAGAACATATGTACAAGTCAAATGTTATCAAAATAAGTTTAGCACAATCGAATATCACAATCTTAGTTTGGCTAGACCTAGGTCTAGGGCATCTAGAATCGAGGGACCCCCAAGAACCACCCCAGGTAGTTGTAGGAGACCCACAGGGGACGGACGCGGTGTCCTGGCACCGGTGCGAGTCCTGTACGAGTCTATGCGAACAGACGCGATTGAGATTTCAATGTTAAAGGTCCCTTGCGTGTTCGAGGCGAACACACCGATCGGTCCTTGTACGAGTCGAAGGACGCGGTTACAGATAGAGTTGCAAGGGAGATGGACGCGCTGTGTCTAACACAGACGCGAACCTTGTGTGAGTCAGCGCAATGGAGATTTCAATGTTACAGGCCCCTTGTGTGTTCGAGGCGAACACCGATCGGACTCAGTACGAGTCGAAGGACACGGTTCTAGATAGTGTTACAAGGGAGATGGACGCGATGTGTCTAACACAGACGCGAACCTTGTACGAGTCAGCGCAATTGTCGCACTTAGAAAATAAGAGTTTTAGGGCATTTCTAGGGTAGCTACAAGCAAGTCACTTACAGGGTAAGTAGTTCTAGGGCCCACACCCACAGGAGCACCGTAGTGCTGAAGTTACCTCACCCAGGGGAGCCGGGTGCATAGGTGTTCTTTGGTGTCGGGTCGCAGCGTCGTTTTCAATGGGAGCCAGTGAAGACTTGCTGCTTGCGGCGACAGGAGAAGTGTCCGGAGGAATCCAAGCCTGGATTCAGAAGATGGAAGACCTGAAAGCAGAGGGGACAGTGTTCAAAGTCACTTGGCAGTGACTCGGGGCAAGGAAGATGGATGCCCACCGTCGTCGCAAGATTCAGGTCGTTCGTGGGTGCCTTGACTCTTCAGCCACGAGGTCCAGGAGGTGTCGACGATGACCAGGAGCTGGATTCGGAGTGGCCCACGATGTCTGCAGCTTACTGCGGTGTCAGCGACTCGATTGGAGCCAACCAGCCTTGGTAACAGCAAGTCTCGGGGAAAGTGTAAAAAGTCAATGGCTCAGACCAGCAAGGTCTGAGGGACTCACCCAGCGAGGGTAAGTCAGGGCAGGCCTGGAGCAACCAGGGGAGCCCTTTGGTTCTGTAGGAAAGTCTTCAGGGGACCCACAAGCCAGCTGGCAAGGGATCGCGAAGACGCCTCAGGAGGATTCGCTCAATAGGGGCCCACTGTCTCCCGGGACGTGGTAGGCCTCTGATCTTCGGAGGGATTCCTGCTGGAGGCTAGGACCACACGTGGTCCCAAGCACAAGTTCGTGGAACGTTGTGAAGGGGTTGCACTTGACAATAGTGCACGGTACCCAGGGGTCGCGGTTCCTCATCACTCTTGGGGTCCACTGGCCTCAGCTTCACTGGGGACTCACGATGGCCTTTGAGAAGTCAGGAAATCCACTTCTTGGGCTGCAGGGACTTCGGACTCCTGCGGGAGCGGCGTAGTTTGCGACTGTCGTTTGTAGTTTTTGGTGCCTGCCAAGCAGGGGAGTCACTCCTTGACTCCAAGGGAGATTCTTCAGTCTTCCAAAGGTAGTGGAACGTCGAAGGTCCGGGATTCTTCTTGTAGAGCGTCGTCCAGGGGTATCTAGTTTGCAATGCACAGGTTCCCCCTCTTATACTAAAAGAAAGGGAGGGACTAGCTCTATGACCCCACCTATGGGAGGGTCAGGGGAGTGGGTGGTTACACCTACTTCCCTTTGTCCAGTTTCGCGCCAGAGCAGGGGCAGGTAGCCCCTGAGCCGGTTTGAACTGGGGTATGCACAGAGGAGCCTTCTGCTCCCCCAGTGCAGGACTTCAAAGCACTCTAAGAGTGCACCCACCCAGCTCCAATACACTAAACCCTGTCTGGGAGGTGGTCACACCCCTTGGGACAGGATATCTATTGTTGGGCTTCCTCCACTGCGAGTGTTGGTCATCAGCAGGAGGGCAGCCCAGTGTCTGTGACTGGTGGCATCCATTTTGTGATGCCAGGGCTCTGCAGGATTCTACCGCGTTTCCACAGTAGGTACATGTCTATCCCTCTAGAAGGGTGGAATGCTACCCCCGCCGCCAGGACTGGCGGGGGGTAGTATTCCAAGATGTTTGACACCAAACACGACATGTTTCGATGCAGCCATTCTAAAGTTAGCATTGTACCGCGAGGATATAATGCACTTAAAAGTATATGGTTTAACCGCATCCACAAACAGCCCCAGAGAATGGACTCTGAGAGCTGCAGAGGGGCCCTGCTCAGGCAGAGGCACCCCCTCACATGGAAACTAAGCACCCTGCCCTCAGGATTGATAGGGCCTGCTTTAGGGGTGACTGATAAGTCTCAATGTGTGTGCAGGAGAGATATAGGGGACCTATATCTCAGTGAGGGGTGCTAGCACTTCCTCACCCAGGCTGCAGTAGCAGGCCTGTGGTGTCAGATTTAGTCTGCTTCCCAGGGGTGGCATAATACATGCTTCAGCCCCTGGTAGGCCTGTGAAGTACCTATGCCCTTGGTACCTAAGGTACCATATACTAGGGACTCATAAGGTACCACAGTATCCAATCACTAGTGCACCTAGAGTGCACTCCAAATCGTTTAGAGAGAACAGAGAGGCTGGGGCCCTGATTGGCAGGGTCCCAGCCAGACTATAGCCAGAAACCAGTGTAAACATCAGAAAAAAAGTGGGGGCAACATAAGAGGCAGATCCTACTCTCCTACACAACCCCCCCAAACGCAGGGACACTAAACTAACCTTGACCAGTTGAGTCTTCGTGTTCAAAGTGGAAATACCTTGAGAGTCCATCTGCATTGGCATGTTGGGTCCCAGGTCTATGTTCCACTGTATAGTCCATCCCCTGTAGGGAAATGGACCACCTCAAAAGTTTTGGGTTTTCTCCTTTCAATCTGTTTAAGCCATAGGAGGGGCTTGTGGTCAGTCTGAACTATGAAGTGAGTGCCAAACAAGTATGGCCTCAGCTTCTTCAGGGCCCACACCACAGCAAAGGCCTCCCTCTCTATAGCTGACCAACGTTTCTCTCTAGGGGTCAGCCTTCTGCTAATAAAAGCTACTGGCTGGTCTTGACCTTCATCATTCAGTTGAGACAGTACAGCTCCCACACCCAGCTCAGAAGCATCTGTTTGGACAATGAACTTTTTGGTGTAGTCTGGACTCTGTAAGATGGGGGCAGTGCACATGGCCTGCTTTAGGTCTTCAAATGCCTTCTGACAGCTAGCTGTCCACTGAACCTTTTTTGGCATTTTCTTTGAGGTCAGATCATTCAAGGGGGTCACTATAGATCCATATCCCTTGACAAACCTCCTATAGTACCCAGTCAGGCCTAAGAAGGCTCTCACCTGTGTCTGGGTGGTTGGAGCAACCCATTCCATTATGGTTTGGATCTTGCTCTGTAAAGGCTGAACCTGGCCTCCACCTACAAGGTGGCCCAGGTATACAACCTGACTCTGCCCTATCTGGCACTTAGTGGCCTTGATAGTGAGGCCTGCTTTCTGCAGAGCCTCCAAAACATTCCTGAGGTGGACCAGGTGATCCTGCCAGGAGGAACTAAAGACAGCAATATCATCTAGATAAGCTGAGCAATAAGTTTCCATCCCTGTCAGAACTTTATTCACCAACCTCTGAAAAGTGGCAGGTGCATTTTTCAATCCAAAGGGCATCACCACAAAGTGGTAGTGCCCACCAGGGGTTGAAAATGCTGTTTTGGCTTTTGCATCGTCAGCTAATCTGATCTGCCAGTAGCCAGCTGTTAGGTCAAACGTGCTTAGATACTTGGCTGAGGCCAAAGTATCAATCAGCTCATCTGCCCTTGGTATGGGATAGGCATCAGTCCTAGTGACTGCATTGAGGACTCTGTAGTCTACACAAAACCTCATTTCTTTCTTACCACCCTGGGTATGAGGCTTGGGTACCAGGACTACTGGGCTAGCCCAAGGGCTATCTGAAGGCTCAATTACACCTAGCTCCAACATTTTCTGGACTTCAGTCCTGATACAGTCCCTGACATGGTCAGGTTGCCTGTAGATTTTATTCTTGACAGGCAGACTGTCTCCAGTGTCCACCTCATGGGTGCACCAGGAAGTCTGACTAGGGGTCAGGCTAAACATATGTCTGTACTGTTGCAGAACTTGTCTGCACTCAGTTTGCTGATGGTCAGTGAGGCTGCTTGCCAAAGCAACACCATCTACTGACCCATCATCAGGGTTCTGCGAGAGCAGGTCAGGGAGAGGGTCACTCTCCTCCTCCTGTTCCTCATCAGTTGCCATGAGCAAGCCCATGTCAGCCCTGTCAACATATGGCTTTAATCTGTTGACATGGAGCACCCTCAGGGGGCTCCTGGGAGTTCCAAGATTCACCAGGTAGGTGACTTCTCCCTTCTGTTCAACTATTGTATGGGGGCCACTCCACTTGTCCTGGAGGGCTGCTGGGGCCACAGGCTCCAACACCCACACTTTCTGTCCTGGCTGGTATACAGTCAGTACAGCCTTTTGGTCATGCCAAGCTTTTTGTAATTCTTGGCTGGCCTCCAGGTTTTGGTTGCCTTTTTCATGTACTCAGCCATCCGGGAGCGGAGACCAAGTACATAGTCCATCACATCTTGTTTGGGGGGCTTGAGAGGTAACTCCCAGCCCTCTTTTACCAAACACAATGGACCTCTCACAGGATGCCCAAACAGAAGCTCAAATGGGCTGTAACCAACCCCCTTCTGTGGAACCTCTCTGTATGCAAACAACAAGCAAGGAAGAAGAAGGTCCCATTTCCGCCTAAGCTTCTCTGGGAGTCCTTTAATCATTCCCTTCAAGGTTTTGTTGAAGCGTTCAACTAAACCATTGCATTGTGGGTGATAGGGAGTGGTGAACTTATAAGTCACACCACACTCCTTCCACATTGCTTTCAGATATCCTGACATGAAGTTGGTACCTCTGTCAGAAATGACCTCCTTTGGGAAACCCACTCTGGAGAAAACTCCAATGAGGGCTCTTGCCACCACAGGGGCTGTGGTGGTCCTCAGAGGAATTGCTTCTGGGTACCTGGTGGCATGATCCACTACCACCAGGATAAACCTGTGCCCAGATGCAGTTTGAGGGTCAAGGGGACCAACAATGTCAATCCCTACCCTTTCAAAGGGTACCCCCACCACAGGTAGTGGTATCAGGGGGCCTTTGTTGTGCCACCTGCCTTACCACTGGCTTGGCATGTGACACAGGAGCGACAAAACTCCTTTGTGTCCTCTGACATATGTGGCCAATGAAAATGTGGAACAAGCCTGTCCCAGGTCTTGTTTTGGCCCAAGTGACCTGCCAAAGGGATATCATGTGCTAGGGTCAAGAGGAACCCCCTAAACTTCTGAGGTATTACCATCCTCCTGGTGGCTCCAGGGGCTGGATCTCTACCCTCAGAATATAGGAGTCCCTCATCCCAATAAACTTTATGGGACCCACTAGCACTCCCAGCAGCCTCAGCAGCAGCCTGCTGTCTGAGGGGTTCAAGAGAGGGGCAGCACTGTTGCTCCTTACTCAGATCTTCCCTAGAAGGGCCCCCTGCCCCCAAGAACTCAACCTGATCAGGCTCAAGTCCCTCTGGGGCAGTTCCTTCTTCAGGATCTGCTTCACCTCCCTCTGGGGGTGAATCTGTGATCTGAGACAGAGGGGAAGGCACTGCCTTTACCCTACTGCTCCTCCTCTTGGGAAGCATCTGGTCCATTGTTCCAGGATCCAGAGCTGGTTCAGTGTTATGCATTCTTGCTTGTGACCTGGTCACAGCAAATACCTCTGCAGGGATGCCCAACATCTCAGCATGAGTCCATAACTCTACTTCAGACCAGGCTGAAGTCTCTAGATCATTGCCCAATAGACATTCGACAGGGAGGTCTGCACTGACTACAACCTTCTTGAGGCCAGTTACCCCTCCCCAGGAGAAATTCACAACTGCCAGACTATGGTTGGTCCTGACATTGCTTGCATTGGTCACCTGGTACATTTCGCCCAGGATGATCTGTCCAGGGTCCACAAGGTCCTCTGCCACCATGGTGACACTAGCACCTGTGTCCCTAAATGCCAAAGCCTGTTTGCCATTTATTACAGGCTGCTGTTTGTATTTGCCCAGATTACTGGGACTTACTAGGAAGGACATATTAAGGTCTCCCTCACAAATCAGCATTGCCTGAGTGGGCACTCTGACTAGGTCAGAGTCCACTTCAGAACCCAGGGTCAACCCTACTACACCCTTATTCTGAGTACCACCTCCACCAGTAGCTGAGCTAGGGGGAACAGTTGCCTTAGGGGCAGGAGTGGTGGTGGTTTGGTCTTTGGACTTGTTACAATCAGAAGTCCAGTGCCCTTTCTGTTTACAGAATTTGCACCAGGGCTTCTTTTGGCCTTTCCCCTTGTTGGATTGTGACTCCCCACCAGATGCAGATTTTTGGGGCCCTTGTGAAGACTTCTGGTCTTTTGACTTATCCCCACCTTTCTCAGAGCCCTTAGGATCTTGCTTCTTGGTGTCACCCCCTTGGTTCTGGGGTTTCTGCCTTACCCTGGTTCTGACCCATTTGTCTGCCTTCTTTCCCAATTCTTGGGGAGAGGTCAGATCTGAGTCCACCAGGTATTGATGCAACAACTGGTTCTGGCAATTATTAAGGATCTGTTCTCTCATCATCAGATTATACAATCCCTTGAAATCAGTAACCCTACTGCCAACCAGCCAACCCTCCAGAGCCTTGGTTGCACAATCTACAAAGTCAGTCCAGTCCTGAGTCTGTGCCTTCTGGGTGTCTCTGAACTTCAACCTGTACTGCTCAGTGGTTAAGCCAAACCCATCTATCAGTGCACTCTTCAGGACTTCATAATTATCAGCATCCTCTTCTCTAACAGTGAGGAGCTTGTCTCTACCTTTGTCTGAAAAGGAGAGCCACAAGATTGCTGCCCACTGCTTTTGGGGGACCTGCTGTACTCTACAGGCCCTCTCCATAGCAGTTATCCACTTGTGGATATCATCCCCACTCTGGTAGGGAGGAACAACCTTGCTCAGGTTCCTATGGTCTGGAATAGATTCTCTGCCTCTAGGGACACTGTTGCTGCCACCAAGGGGTTCTAACCCCTCTCTTCTAGAAGCTCTCTGGATCTCCAGGGCTTCTCTATCCAGTGCCAACTGCTTGGTTCTGAGGGCAACTCTTGCTTCCTCATACTGCAGCAGTTTGCACATTCTTTCAGAGGAGCTCTCTCTTATGGGAAAGTATGAGTTCCTCTGCTGGACAAATTCTCTGCCAGAGTGATAAGAGTGGTCAGATTCCCTGGAAGGGGACCTATGCCTCTCCTCCACTCTGTCAGTTCTCTTAGGGAGAATTCCTCTGTCCTTTTCAGGCCCCTTGGAGCCTGGCCCTTCAATCACAGAGTCTTGGTCATTCTGATTTTCATCATCTGACCCAGACACTGTAATTGACCCACCCCCTGATTCAGACCCATTAGCTCCTAGAGCCAATCTAAGATCATCTGCTGTCAGCAGATCTATCAGGTGTAGTGTGGAGGGACTCTGTCCTAGCTTCAGGTGTCTTTCAACACACATGGCTCTCAAGTCAGAGAAAGCCATGTCCTTATACTGAGGCTGAGTGGATCCACTGGTTCCACCCTTTAAGGACATTCTAGTGTTGTGCAGTGTTGTACTACTTACACTAGTTTGTGGCCTACTGATACTAGCTTGAGCTGTAGAAAGGGTGTGCTATCCCTTGGCACACAGCTCTAAGTTCAGTAGAACTTATTGATACTAACCTTGACTTTATATGTACCTTAAGTACCTATAGTGGTTTTCAGTTAGTAATTCAAATAGAGATTTTCTGGTAAAACAATAGCAAGCTGGAATCCCACACGCTGCCCACCAATGTGAGAAGTTGGCCTGGTATATGCTGTTCACTAATTAAAGTGGACACCTTGCACCAGAACAATTCGACTCTTATGGTAGATAGGTTTAAGACAACCTTTATAGAAAGCTATCCTAGTGGTAGCTGTGGAGAGCAGCCTTCAGGCTAAGTCTTGAAGGAATGTAAAGCAGCTTGTTTTACCACACAATCTCTTGAATCACCAAATGAAAAGACACCACACAGGTATATATATCAAATATATATGTATTTATTAATAAACACTCTCTACTAATCTCTTTATGAGATTAGAAGTCAGGAACATATGTACAAGTCAAATGTTATCAAAATAAGTTTAGCACAATCGAATATCACAATCTTAGTTTGGCTAGACCTAGGTCTAGGGCATCTAGAATCGAGGGACCCCCAAGAACCACCCCAGGTAGTTGTAGGAGACCCACAGGGGACGGACGCGGTGTCCTGGCACCGGTGCGAGTCCTGTACGAGTCTATGCGAACAGACGCGATTGAGATTTCAATGTTAAAGGTCCCTTGCGTGTTCGAGGCGAACACACCGATCGGTCCTTGTACGAGTCGAAGGACGCGGTTACAGATAGAGTTGCAAGGGAGATGGACGCGCTGTGTCTAACACAGACGCGAACCTTGTGCGAGTCAGCGCAATGGAGATTTCAATGTTACAGGCCCCTTGTGTGTTCGAGGCGAACACCGATCGGACTCAGTACGAGTCGAAGGACACGGTTCTAGATAGTGTTACAAGGGAGATGGACGCGATGTGTCTAACACAGACGCGAACCCTGTACGAGTCAGCGCAATTGTCGCACTTAGAAAATAAGAGTTTTAGGGCACTTCTAGGGTAGCTACAAGCAAGTCACTTACAGGGTAAGTAGTTCTAGGGCCCACACCCACAGGAGCACCGTAGTGCTGAAGTTACCTCACCCAGGGGAGCCGGGTGCATAGGTGTTCTTTGGTGTCGGGTCGCGGCGTCGTTTTCAATGGGAGCCAGTGAAGACTTGCTGCTTGCGGCGACAGGAGAAGTGTCCGGAGGAATCCAAGCCTGGATTCAGAAGATGGAAGACCTGAAAGCAGAGGGGACAGTGTTCAAAGTCACTTGGCAGTGACTCGGGGCAAGGAAGATGGATGCCCACCGTCGTCGCAAGATTCAGGTCGTTCGTGGGTGCCTTGACTCTTCAGCCACGAGGTCCAGGAGGCGTCGACGATGACCAGGAGCTGGATTCGGCGTGTCCCACGATGTCTGCAGCTTACTGCGGTGTCGGCGACTCGATTGGAGCCAACCAGCCTTGGTAACAGCAAGTCTCGGGGAAAGTGTAAAAAGTCAATGGCTCAGACCAGCAAGGTCTGAGGGACTCACCCAGCGAGGGTAAGTCAGGGCAGGCCTGGAGCAACCAGGGGAGCCCTTTGGTTCTGTAGGAAAGTCTTCAGGGGACCCACAAGCCGGCTGGCAAGGGATCGCGAAGATGCCTCGGGAGGATTCGCTCAATAGGGGCCCACGGTCTCTCGGGACATGGTAGGCCTCTGATCTTCGGAGGGATTCCTGCTGGAGGCTAGGACCACACGTGGTCCCAAGCACAAGTTCGTGGAACGTTGTGAAGGGGTTGCACTCGACAATAGTGCACGGTACCCAGGGGTCGCGGTTCCTCGTCACTCTTGGGGTCCACTGGCCTCAGCTTCGCTGGGGACTCACGATGGCCTTTGAGAAGTCAGGAAATCCACTTCTTGGGCTGCAGGGACTTCGGACTCCGGCGGGAGCGGCATAGTTTGCGACCGTCGTTTGTAGTTTTTGGTGCCTGCCAAGCAGGGGAGTCACTCCTTGACTCCAAGGGAGATTCTTCAGTCTTCCAAAGGTAGTGGAACGTCGAAGGTCCGGGATTCTTCTTGTAGAGCGTCGTCCAGGGGTATCTAGTTTGCAATGCACAGGTTCCCCCTCTTATACTAAAAGAAAGGGAGGGACTAGCTCTATGACCCCACCTATGGGAGGGTCAGGGGAGTGGGTGGTTACACCTACTTCCCTTTGTCCAGTTTCGCGCCAGAGCAGGGGCAGGTAGCCCCTGAGCCGGTTTGAACTGGGGTATGCACAGAGGAGCCTTCTGCTCCCCCAGTGCAGGACTTCAAAGCACTCTAAGAGTGCACCCACCCAGCCCCAATACACTAAACCCTGTCTGGGAGGTGGTCACACCCCCTTGGGACAGGATATCTATTGTTGGGCTTCCTCCACTGCGAGTGTTGGTCATCAGCAGGAGGGCAGCCCAGTGTCTGTGACTGGTGGCATCCATTTTGTGATGCCAGGGCTCTGCAGGATTCTACCGCGTTTCCACAGTAGGTACATGTCTATCCCTCTAGAAGGGTGGAATGCTACCCCCGCCGCCAGGACTGGCGGGGGGTAGTATTCCAAGATGTTTGACACCAAACACGACATGTTTCGATGCAGCCATTCCAAAGTTAGCATTCTACCGCGAGGATATAATGCACTTAAAAGTATATGGTTTAACCGCATCCACAAACAGCCCCAGAGAATGGACTCTGAGAGCTGCAGAGGGGCCCTGCTCAGGCAGAGGCACCCCCTCACATGGAAACTAAGCACCCTGCCCTCAGGATTGATAGGGCCTGCTTTAGGGGTGACTGATAAGTCTCAATGTGTGTGCAGGAGAGATATAGGGGACCTATATCTCAGTGAGGGGTGCTAGCACTTCCTCACCCAGGCTGCAGTAGCAGGCCTGTGGTGTCAGATTTAGTCTGCTTCCCAGGGGTGGCATAATACATGCTTCAGCCCCTGGTAGGCCTGTGAAGTACCTATGCCCTTGGTACCTAAGGTACCATATACTAGGGACTCATAAGGTACCACAGTATCCAATCACTAGTGCACCTAGAGTGCACTCCAAATCGTTTAGAGAGAACAGAGAGGCTGGGGCCCTGATTGGCAGGGTCCCAGCCAGACTATAGCCAGAAACCAGTGTAAACATCAGAAAAAAAGTGGGGGCAACATAAGAGGCAGATCCTACTCTCCTACACAACCCCCCAAACGCAGGGACACTAAACTAACCTTGACCAGTTGAGTCTTCGTGTTCAAAGTGGAAATACCTTGAGAGTCCATCTGCATTGGCATGTTGGGTCCCAGGTCTATGTTCCACTGTATAGTCCATCCCCTGTAGGGAAATGGACCACCTCAAAAGTTTTGGGTTTTCTCCTTTCATTTGTTTAAGCCATAGGAGGGGCTTGTGGTCAGTCTGAACTATGAAGTGAGTGCCAAACAAGTATGGCCTCAGCTTCTTCAGGGCCCACACCACAGCAAAGGCCTCCCTCTCTATAGCTGACCAACGTTTCTCTCTAGGGGTCAGCCTTCTGCTAATAAAAGCTACTGGCTGGTCTTGACCTTCATCATTCAGTTGAGACAGTACAGCTCCCACACCCAGCTCAGAAGCATCTGTTTGGACAATGAACTTTTTGGTGTAGTCTGGACTCTGTAAGATGGGGGCAGTGCACATGGCCTGCTTTAGGTCTTCAAATGCCTTCTGACAGCTAGCTGTCCACTGAACCTTTTTGGCATTTTCTTTGAGGTCAGATCATTCAAGGGGGTCACTATAGATCCATATCCCTTGACAAACCTCCTATAGTACCCAGTCAGGCCTAAGAAGGCTCTCACCTGTGTCTGGGTGGTTGGAGCAACCCATTCCATTATGGTTTAGATCTTGCTCTGTAAAGGCTGAACCTGGACTCCACCTACAAGGTGGCCCAGGTATACAACCTGACTCTGCCCTATCTGGCACTTAGTGGCCTTGATAGTGAGGCCTGCTTTCTGCAGAGCCTCCAAAACATTCTTGAGGTGGACCAGGTGATCCTGCCAGGAGGAACTAAAGACAGCAATATCATCTAGATAAGCTGAGCAATAAGTTTCCATCCCTGTCAGAACTTTATTCACCAACCTCTGAAAAGTGGCAGGTGCATTTTTCAATCCAAAGGGCATCACCACAAAGTGGTAGTGCCCACCAGGGGTTGAAAATGCTGTTTTGGCTTTTGCATCATCAGCTAATCTGATCTGCCAGTAGCCAGCTGTTAGGTCAAACGTGCTTAGATACTTGGCTGAGGCCAAAGTATCAATCAGCTCATCTGCCCTTGGTATGGGATAGGCATCAGTCCTAGTGACTGCATTGAGGAATCTGTAGTCTACACAAAACCTCATTTCTTTCTTACCACCCTGGGTATGAGGCTTGGGTACCAGGACTACTGGGCTAGCCCAAGGGCTATCTGAAGGCTCAATTACACCTAGCTCCAACATTTTCTGGACTTCAGTCCTGATACAGTCCCTGACATGGTCAGGTTGCCTGTAGATTTTATTCTTGACAGGCAGACTGTCTCCAGTGTCCACCTCATGGGTGCACCAGGAAGTCTGACTAGGGGTCAGGCTAAACATATGTCTGTACTGTTGCAGAACTTGTCTGCACTCAGTTTGCTGATGGTCAGTGAGGCTGCTTGCCAAAGCAACACCATCTACTGACCCATCATCAGGGTTCTGCGAGAGCAGGTCAGGGAGAGGGTCACTCTCCTCCTCCTGTTCCTCATCAGTTGCCATGAGCAAGCCCATGTCAGCCCTGTCAACATATGGCTTTAATCTGTTGACATGGAGCACCCTCAGGGGGCTCCTGGGAGTTCCAAGATTCACCAGGTAGGTGACTTCTCCCTTCTGTTCAACTATTGTATGGGGGCCACTCCACTTGTCCTGGAGGGCTGCTGGGGCCACAGGCTCCAACACCCACACTTTCTGTCCTGGCTGGTATACAGTCAGTACAGCCTTTGGTCATGCCAAGCTTTTTGTAATTCTTGGCTGGCCTCCAGGTTTTTGGTTGTCTTTTTCATGTACTCAGCCATCCGGGAGCGGAGACCAAGTACATAGTCCATCACATCTTGTTTGGGGGGCTTGAGAGGTAACTCCCAGCCCTCTTTTACCAAACACAATGGACCTCTCACAGGATGCCCAAACAGAAGCTCAAATGGGCTGTAACCAACCCCCTTCTGTGGAACCTCTCTGTATGCAAACAACAAGCAAGGAAGAAGAAGGTCCCATTTCCGCCTAAGCTTCTCTGGGAGTCCTTTAATCATTCCCTTCAAGGTTTTGTTGAAGCGTTCAACTAAACCATTGCATTGTGGGTGATAGGGAGTGGTGAACTTATAAGTCACACCACACTCCTTCCACATTGCTTTCAGATATCCTGACATGAAGTTGGTACCTCTGTCAGAAATGACCTCCTTTGGGAAACCCACTCTGGAGAAAACTCCAATGAGGGCTCTTGCCACCACAGGGGCTGTGGTGGTCCTCAGAGGAATTGCTTCTGGGTACCTGGTGGCATGATCCACTACCACCAGGATAAACCTGTGCCCAGATGCAGTTTGAGGGTCAAGGGGACCAACAATGTCAATCCCTACCCTTTCAAAGGGTACCCCCACCACAGGTAGTGGTATCAGGGGGCCTTTGTTGTGCCACCTGCCTTACCACTGGCTTGGCATGTGACACAGGAGCGACAAAACTCCTTTGTGTCCTCTGACATATGTGGCCAATGAAAATGTGGAACAAGCCTGTCCCAGGTCTTGTTTTGGCCCAAGTGACCTGCCAAAGGGATATCATGTGCTAGGGTCAAGAGGAACCCCTAAACCTCTGAGGTATTACCATCCTCCTGGTGGCTCCAGGGGCTGGATCTCTACCCTCAGAATATAGGAGTCCCTCATCCCAATAAACTTTATGGGACCCACTAGCACTCCCAGCAGCCTCAGCAGCAGCCTGCTGTCTGAGGGGTTCAAGAGAGGGGCAGCACTGTTGCTCCTTACTCAGATCTTCCCTAGAAGGGCCCCCTGCCCCCAAGAACTCAACCTGATCAGGCTCAAGTCCCTCTGGGGCAGTTCCTTCTTCAGGATCTGCTTCACCTCCCTCTGGGGGTGAATCTGTGATCTGAGACAGAGGGGAAGGCACTGCCTTTACCCTACTGCTCCTCCTCTTGGGAAGCATCTGGTCCATTGTTCCAGGATCCAGAGCTGGTTCAGTGTTATGCATTCTTGCTTGTGACCTGGTCACAGCAAATACCTCTGCAGGGATGCCCAACATCTCAGCATGAGTCCATAACTCTACTTCAGACCAGGCTGAAGTCTCTAGATCATTGCCCAATAGACATTCGACAGGGAGGTCTGCACTGACTACAACCTTCTTGAGGCCAGTTACCCCTCCCCAGGAGAAATTCACAACTGCCAGACTATGGTTGGTCCTGACATTGCTTGCATTGGTCACCTGGTACATTTCGCCCAGGATGATCTGTCCAGGGTCCACAAGGTCCTCTGCCACCATGGTGACACTAGCACCTGTGTCCCTAAATGCCAAAGCCTGTTTGCCATTTATTACAGGCTGCTGTTTGTATTTGCCCAGATTACTGGGACTTACTAGGAAGGACATATTAAGGTCTCCCTCACAAATCAGCATTGCCTGAGTGGGCACTCTGACTAGGTCAGAGTCCACTTCAGAACCCAGGGTCAACCCTACTACACCCTTATTCTGAGTACCACCTCCACCAGTAGCTGAGCTAGGGGGAACAGTTGCCTTAGGGGCAGGAGTGGTGGTGGTTTGGTCTTTGGACTTGTTACAATCAGAAGTCCAGTGCCCTTTCTGTTTACAGAATTTGCACCAGGGCTTCTTTTGGCCTTTCCCCTTGTTGGATTGTGACTCCCCACCAGATGCAGATTTTTGGGGCCCTTGTGAAGACTTCTGGTCTTTTGACTTATCCCCACCTTTCTCAGAGCCCTTAGGATCTTGCTTCTTGGTGTCACCCCCTTGGTTCTGGGGTTTCTGCCTTACCCTGGTTCTGACCCATTTGTCTGCCTTCTTTCCCAATTCTTGGGGAGAGGTCAGATCTGAGTCCACCAGGTATTGATGCAACAACTGGTTCTGGCAATTATTAAGGATCTGTTCTCTCATCATCAGATTATACAATCCCTTGAAATCAGTAACCCTACTGCCAACCAGCCAACCCTCCAGAGCCTTGGTTGCACAATCTACAAAGTCAGTCCAGTCCTGAGTCTGTGCCTTCTGGGTGTCTCTGAACTTCAACCTGTACTGCTCAGTGGTTAAGCCAAACCCATCTATCAGTGCACTCTTCAGGACTTCATAATTATCAGCATCCTCTTCTCTAACAGTGAGGAGCTTGTCTCTACCTTTGTCTGAAAAGGAGAGCCACAAGATTGCTGCCCACTGCTTTTGGGGGACCTGCTGTACTCTACAGGCCCTCTCCATAGCAGTTATCCACTTGTGGATATCATCCCCACTCTGGTAGGGAGGAACAACCTTGCTCAGGTTCCTATGGTCTGGAATAGATTCTCTGCCTCTAGGGACACTGTTGCTGCCACCAAGGGGTTCTAACCCCTCTCTTCTAGAAGCTCTCTGGATCTCCAGGGCTTCTCTATCCAGTGCCAACTGCTTGGTTCTGAGGGCAACTCTTGCTTCCTCATACTGCAGCAGTTTGCACATTCTTTCAGAGGAGCTCTCTCTTATGGGAAAGTATGAGTTCCTCTGCTGGACAAATTCTCTGCCAGAGTGATAAGAGTGGTCAGATTCCCTGGAAGGGGAGCTATGCCTCTCCTCCACTCTGTCAGTTCTCTTAGGGAGAATTCCTCTGTCCTTTTCAGGCCCCTTGGAGCCTGGCCCTTCAATCACAGAGTCTTGGTCATTCTGATTTTCATCATCTGACCCAGACACTGTAATTGACCCACCCCCTGATTCAGACCCATTAGCTCCTAGAGCCAATCTAAGATCATCTGCTGTCAGCAGATCTATCAGGTGTAGTGTGGAGGGACTCTGTCCTAGCTTCAGGTGTCTTTCAACACACATGGCTCTCAAGTCAGAGAAAGCCATGTCCTTATACTGAGGCTGAGTGTATCCACTGGTTCCACCCTTTAAGGACATTCTAGTGTTGTGCAGTGTTGTACTACTTACACTAGTTTGTGGCCTACTGATACTAGCTTGAGCTGTAGAAAGGGTGTGCTATCCCTTGGCATACAGCTCTAAGTTCAGTAGAACGTATTGATACTAAGCTTGACTTTATATGTACCTTAAGTACCTATAGTGGTTTTCAGTTAGTAATTCAAATAGAGATTTTCTGGTAAAACAATAGCAAGCTGGAATCCCACACGCTGCCCACCAATGTGAGAAGTTGGCCTGGTATATGCTGTTCACTAATTAAAGTGGACACCTTGCACCAGAACAATTCGACTCTTATGGTAGATAGGTTTAAGACAACCTTTATAGAAAGCTATCCTAGTGGTAGCTGTGGAGAGCAGCCTTCAGGCTAAGTCTTGAAGGAATGTAAAGCAGCTTGTTTTACCACACAATCTCTTGAATCACCAAATGAAAAGACACCACACAGGTATATATATCAAATATGTATGTATTTATTAATAAACACTCTCTACTAATCTCTTTATGAGATTAGAAGTCAGGAACATATGTACAAGTCAAATGTTATCAAAATAAGTTTAGCACAATTGAATATCACAATCTTAGTTTGGCTAGACCTAGGTCTAGGGCATCTAGAATCGAGGGACCCCCAAGAACCACCCCAGGTAGTTGTAGGAGACCCACAGGGGACGGACGCGGTGTCCTGGCACCGGTGCGAGTCCTGTACGAGTCTATGAGAACAGACGCGATTGAGATTTCAATGTTAAAGGTCACTTGCGTGTTCGAGGCGAACACACCGATCAGTCCTTGTACGAGTCGAAGGACGCGGTTACAGATAGAGTTGCAAGGGAGATGGACGCGCTGTGTCTAACACAGACGCGAACCTTGTGCGAGTCAGCGCAATGGAGATTTCAATGTTACAGGCCCCTTGTGTGTTCGAGGCGTACACCGATCGGACTCAGTACGAGTCGAAGGACACGGTTCTAGATAGTGTTACAAGGGAGATGGACGCGATGTGTCTAACACAGACGCGAACCCTGTACGAGTCAGCGCAATTGTCGCACTTAGAAAATAAGAGTTTTAGGGCACTTCTAGGGTAGCTACAAGCAAGTCACTTACAGGGTAAGTAGTTCTAGGGCCCGCACCCACAGGAGCACCGTAGTGCTGAAGTTACCTCACCCAGGGGAGCCGGGTGCATAGGTGTTCTTTGGTGTCGGGTCGCGGCGTCGTTTTCAATGGGAGCCAGTGAAGACTTGATGCTTGCGGTGACAGGAGAAGCGTCCGGAGGAATCCAAGCCTGGATTCAGAAGATGGAAGACCTAAAAGCAGAGGGGACAGTGTTCAAAGTCACTTGGCAGTGACTCGGGGCAAGGAAGATGGATGCCCACCATCATCGCAAGATTCAGGTCATTCGTGGGTGCCTTGACTCTTCAGCCACGAGGTCCAGGAGGCGTCGACGATGACCAGGAGCTGGATTCGGCGTGTCCCACGATGTCTGCAGCTTACTGCGGTGTCGGCGACTCGATTGGAGCCAACCAGCCTTGGTAACAGCAAGTCTCGGGGAAAGTGTAAAAAGTCAATGGCTCAGACCAGCAAGGTCTGAGGGACTCACCCAGCGAGGGTAAGTCAGGGCAGGCCTGGAGCAACCAGGGGAGCCCTTTGGTTCTGTAGGAAAGTCTTCAGGGGACCCACAAGCCGGCTGGCAAGGGATCGCAAAGACGCCTCGGGAGGATTCGCTCAACAGGGGCCCACGGTCTCTCGGGACGTGGTAGGCCTCTGATCTTCGGAGGGATTCCTGCTGGAAGCTAGGACCACACGTGGTCCCAAGCACAAGTTCGTGAAGCATTGTGAAGGGGTTGCACTTGACAATAGTGCACGGTACCCAGGGGTCGTGGTTCCTCATCACTCTTGGGGTCCACTGGCCTCAGCTTCGCTGGGGACTCACGATGGCCTTTGAGAAGTCAGGAAATCCACGTCTTGGGCTGCAGGGACTTCGGACTCCGGCGGGAGCGGCATAGTTTGCGACCGTCGTTTGTAGTTTTTGGTGCCTGCCAAGCAGGGGAGTCACTCCTTGACTCCAAGGGAGATTCTTCAGACTTCCAAAGGTAGTGGAATGTCGAAGGTCCGGGATTATTCTTGTAGAGCGTCGTCCAGGGGTATCTAGTTTGCAATGCACAGGTTCCCCCTCTTATACTAAAATAAAGGGAGGGACTAGCTCTATGACCCCACCTATGGGAGGGTCAGGGGAGTGGGTGGTTACACCTACTTCCCTTTGTCCAGTTTCGCGCCAGAGCAGGGGCAGGTAGCCCCTGAGCCGGTTTGAACTGGGGTATGCACAGAGGAGCCTTCTGCTCCCCCAGTGCAGGACTTCAAAGCACTCTAAGAGTGCACCCACCCAGTTCCAATACACTAAACCCTGTCTGGGAGGTGGTCACACCCCTTGGGACAGGATATCTATTGTTGGGCTTCCTCCACTGCGAGTGTTGGTCATCAGCAGGAGGGCAGCCCAGTGTCTGTGACTGGTGGCATCCATTTTGTGATGCCAGGGCTCTGCAGGATTCTACCGCGTTTCCACAGTAGGTACATGTCTATCCCTCTAGAAGGGTGGAATGCTACCCCCACCGCCAGGACTGGCGGGGGGTAGTATTCCAAGATGTTTGACACCAAACACGACATGTTTCGATGCAGCCATTCCAAAGTTAGCATTCTACCGCGAGGATATAATGCACTTAAAAGTATATGGTTTAACCGCATCCACAAACAGCCCCAGAGAATGGACTCTGAGAGCTGCAGAGGGGCCCTGCTCAGGCAGAGGCACCCCCTCACATGGAAACTAAACACCCTGCCCTCAGGATTGATAGGGCCTGCTTTAGGGGTGACTGATAAGTCTCAATGTGTGTGCAGGAGAGATATTGGGGACCTATATCTCAGTGAGGGGTGCTAGCACTTCCTCATCCAGGCTGCAGTAGCAGGCCTGTGGTGTCAGATTTAGTCTGCTTCCCAGGGGTGGCATAATACATGCTTCAGCCCCTGGTAGGCCTGTGAAGTACCTATGCCCTTGGTACCTAAGGTACCATATACTAGGGACTCATAAGGTACCACAGTATCCAATCACTAGTGCACCTAGAGTGCACTCCAAATCGTTTAGAGAGAACAGAGAGGCTGGGACCCTGATTGGCAGGGTCCCAGCCAGACTATAGCCAGAAACCAGTGTAAACATCAGGAAAAAAAGTGGGGGCAACATAAGAGGCAGATCCTACTCTCCTACATCTAGCATTAAGATAGTGTCTCAATGCGTGCACGAGCCGAAATGAATCCTGGGCTGGCTAGTTAAAGACAAACATCATAAATTATCTGGTTATCTTAGGACACTTTAATAGCATTACAATACTATGTGTGCCCCTGAGAATTCAACTTCAGTCTGCTGGATAAATAAAACAAAATGATTACAGCTACAAAGAGGCAAGCACTTTTTTGTGGAAGCACACAGCTTCTGCCCAATCAAAACATGTACTCCTGGTTCCCAATATGTGAGCGATGCCAAAGGCCCTCTAGTGATGCTCACATAATTATCTGGTGCGAGTTGCACTGTCAAGCCAGACCATGAAAAGGGCTTGCGAAGCCGACGGTCAGGGGGAGATGAGGGTTAGTTGGTAGGCGGCTGCTCTTGTAATCTAGAAATATGTAGTCCGATTTCCAAAGTCATTTTAGCATGTAAATCTATGTTAAAAGGGCAAATGGCTGGATTTACGACTTATAGGTATTCAGAAAAAGGATACTTCGCTGGTAAATATTTTTACCAGTGAAAAATATTACCCCCATGTGGGTATAATGATTTGTAGGAGTAAATAACACACACGGGGTGGGAAGTCAGCGTTGATACATCGCTAAAGTGTTTGAATGTCCACAAACTTGTCAGTTGGTGGTCGCTTACAAACCTATTTCGCAGTCTGGATGACCAACAGCTGCCTGAAGCTCAACACAGAGAAGACAGAAGTCCTCGTCCTTGGAACCACCCCCTCAGCATGGGACAGCACCTGGTGGCCGACCGCCCTCGGAAGCCCACCTACCCCCTCAGACCATGCCAAAAACCTCGGCATTGTACTCGACTCATCACTCACCATGAACTCATCACTCAACGCCGTCACCTCCAGCTGCTTCAACACCCTCCGCATCCTCCGCAAGACCTTCAAATGGATCACCCCTGAGTCAAGGAAGACAGTCACCCATGCACTCATCACCAGCAGACTGGACTACGGAAACGCACTGTAGGCCGGCATCAACAAGTCCCTACTCTGCAAACTCCAGACAATACAGAACACCGCCGCCAGACTCGTCCTCGACATCCCCTGACATGAACACATCAGCCAACACCTACGAATACTCCACTGGCTCCCCGTGGAGAAAAGAGTCACCTTCAAAATCCTCACTCACGCCTACAAAGGCCTACACAACAACGGACCCAAATACCTCAACGACAGAGTCAACTTCCACGTACCCAAAAGAAACCTCCGATCTTCCAACCTCGCACTGGCCGAAACCCCGCGCATCCACAGAGTCAGAGCAGGCGGAAGATCCTTCTCTCACATTGCAGCCAAGACCTGGAACGAGCTACTGCCAGACATCAGACGCGCCTCCTCCCTGAACACCTTCAGGAAGACCCTCAAGACCTGGCTCTTCAGCTAAACACTTCTGCGGACCCCCCCCCCCCCTCAGCACCTTGAGACCCTCACGGGTGAGTAGCACGCTTACAATTCTCCTGATTGATTGATTGATTTCTGACCCTATTCCACCTTGGAACTGCTCAGATAAATTCTCTCTTCCACAGTGGGATGGCAAGGAGTGCACTCCCATACTACATGAGGTGTACCCATGGAAAAAAAGAAGAAAATGAAGTGTTCTATTGCACAGTGGTAAGGCCGTTTGACAGTGTGCTGTTATATCCTGTGAACAACTCTACATTGTGGAAATAACAGCACTGCTACATTGAACTGTAATCACAAAACTTTACGTCCAGAAATCTGTGACTGATGCAGCTTTCCAGGTGTACATGTGGAAAGGTTAGTGAATAAAAAGGTGGAAATCCGCACCGGGGTGTGTGAGTATGAGGTTTGGGGGGGCATTTAGCCCTACATACCCAGGCTTTTTGGACTGAGACCTGGGAGTCAGGTATTGGTGGGTACACTTAATGGGTGTGGTCTGGAAAATTAAGTGGGGACAGCTTAGGAGTGACAGTTACAGGAAAGAGTAGGTGAGAAGAGCAGAGCGCTCCCGGTGGGCCAGCCCTCCAGGGCTGGCAGGTCTTACGGGGTGGTGCTGTTTGAAGTAAAAAGAGAAAGTGCAGAAGTAGCGGTGGGTGGGGGCTTATGGAAGGCAGGCAGTGGTTGTGCTGGGGCTGAGTGTGGCCAGAAGGCCCAAAATGAAGCTACCTTGCTGGCAGCAGCGCAGTGGGTCTGTTCGGAGGCGCAGTTGCTAGGCGCTCATTTGATGGTAGAAGAGGAGACGTTATGGGCACCGCAGGCAGGCCAGCAGTGTGAGGCCACACTGGCCATTGTGGCAAGTCTGGGGGTGGAGCCCTCACCAGAGGGGATAGGGCCAATTATGACACTGGCCTGCGCTCAATTTATCCGGCAGGAGCTGGCAGGCCCGCAATGGCAAAACAGAAAAGGGGGTAACACCCAAGGAATTGCAGGGTATGGGTGAATGTGGGTTCAGGGAACATGAGGTGAGCGCATTGGGAAGGGTGCAGAGGTAGTGAGGGCAGCTGACTAGACCGCCCAGGCAGGGAAAATCCGCAGGGATGTTGGAGTCGCACATTTCCAGCAGGGAGAGTTTGGTATGACTCACAAACCACGCTCTGAAGACAGAATTCGTTCCAGTGCACTGGGTCTGAGACAGCAAGGGACTTGAGCGGACAAGGCAGGAGAAGGGTTTACGTGGCCTCCCCACAGCATACAGAGTTCTATGAGCAGCTTTATGGGGCTTAGTTTGGTAATGGAGGTGGTGGTGATGGAACGCTGACAAGCACGAGTGCATGTGGGTGTGATGACTTTGAGTGAGGAATGGAAGAGCCTGTGTTGGATTACGGTGAGGAGGAACTGTAAGAGGGGGAATTGCAGGACTAGGAGAGTAAGGAGACGGAGTGGTGGAGGGCACATCATGATTTGCGTCACAGGCGCCCAGTACCTTTTTTTTATTTTATTAATTTTTTTTTTTTTCATTTTACAACCAACAAATGTGGACATCACGATAGACAACAGGCACTGGCATTCTGTTCGCAGTGGAGCTAACACAGGAAAATTTTGTACGACCATGGTGCATGCACAGTACATTCCCCAAAGAATACTATACAACACAGTAAGGTAGGGGACATTGCAAAGATACAACATATTAAACAGTCCTTCCCCCATCTCAGCCCTCTTCAACTCTTTAGCTCAATGACACAAAGGCTATACCTGCTTTTCTCGGGGCAAACCAACATACCACAGCAACTAACAATACGCCCCGGCAGTACCAAGTGTCTACTCTCCTATCTCTTCCCCAGCGGACTCGTCAGGGCCAGTCTCGGTGGCTCTGTACGCAGCATAAAGCGCCCAGAAGTTCTTGGGCCTACTACGAGGCGGGAGTAGTTCGCTAAAGAGCTCCGTTTGGGTACAGCAATACACCATGTCAGAAAGCCACTGCGCCTTAGTAGGTAGGGGCCCTTTCGCCCAGCAGATAGCAATTCTACGCTTGGCCAACAATAGACCCATGTCTACTAGCCGACGTATCCCTGAGGGCAACGGTCTAGAGTAACCCAGTAGCGCTAGACCCAGCTCGGGCACCAGTGTCTGTCCCACAATCACAGTCAACTCGGAGAACACACTCATCCAATATTGTGCCACGCCCGGGCAGAGCCATGCTACATGCAAGAAATCCGCAGTTGGAGCCCCACAGCGCTCACACTGTGCATCGTCCCTCAGCCCATACCGTTTGAGTCTCTCTGGGGTGTAGTACACCCTGTTAAGGAACTTAAAGTGTATCAGTCTATGTCTGCCGTTAAGCGACACTCGTTTTGTGCTGGTACAGCAATAGGCCCACATTTCATCTCCGACCGCCTGACCCAGGTCCCTCTGCCATGCCAGCCGAGCAGCTGTATACTGATGTTCCCTGTGCGCCATCGAGTGTTGATAAATTTTAGAGACTAATCTCGTCGGCTCTGCCATTTTAATTACGAGTGTGAGAGCAGTAAGCTCAGGGGGCTCTTCCAGATCGGGCCCCAACAACTGTGAGAGTGCATGTCGAGTTCTGTGAAACTGGAATCTAGTAAGCAACGTAGGTGATGATGCCCCGACGACAACATCCTCCCACGTCCTAGCGACTCCGTCAGCAAACAAGTCCCCTACAGTGTGTATGTCAATCGAGGCTAGCGCCCGAACAACGCCCCCATCCCGACAGGGCGGTAGCCAGCGGCACCATTCCAATCTGGTCAGAGGGGAATACAATTTGACACCCGACTGTAATTTAAGGAGGTGATGCCAGGCGTGAGTAGTGGCCCCGACCGAGTCAAGGATACCCGTTCTGCGATCAGGAGGTGCAAACAGCCGTGAAGGCAGCGGCCGGGGGGAAGCCACCTCTCTCTCAATGCGCAGGTGAGGTACCTCAGGCGCGCCATGTATCCATAAGAACGCGTGGGAAGCCTGCGCAGCTCTGCTAATACAACTCGAAATCTGGAGCGCCCAGACCACCCATACGATATGGCAACGTCAGCACCTTCCACTGCACTCTCGGCTGCTTCCCGGCCCAGGCCAGTTTTAACAGCGTAGTGTTAAGCCTCTTAAAAAAGGTACCCGGGAGTACCACTGGAAGATTTGTGAATAGGAATAAAAACCTTGGAAGTACCACCATCTTCATAATAGAAATTCTACCAAGGAGAGACAATGGCAGACGGATCCATTTGTTCACATCATCTTCCAGTTTGCTGAGTAACACGCCATAGTTTTCCCGAAGCATAACCTCCGAGTCCAGGTGTATCCGTACTCCGAGGTAGCGCACCGGATCAGTAGTCCACTGCAGCGGGAAGTCCATGTCGAATTGAGCAGTAGAGGGGGTGAGTGGGAAAACCACAGACTTCGTCCAATTAACACTAAGACCAGAAACCCCGCCAAAGCGGACTATTTCGCGAAGAACCGGGGAGAGGTTGCGCCCAGGGTCACGAACATAGAGAAGGGTGTCGTCCGCATAAGTCGAAACAATAAGTTCATAGCCAGGTACTCGTATTCCTTTAAATCTGTGATATTCGCGGAGCGCGCAAGCCAAGGACTCCGCCACCAGGGCATAAAGAATCGGGGAAAGAGGGCAGCCCTGTCGAGTCCCCCTCGTAATATTAATAGGGGCAGTCACCAAATCACCAATTTTTATCCGCGCCTTTGGAGCGTAATAGAGAACACCCAACAGCCTGAGGAACACCTCCCCCAGTCCCATCCGGGACAAAACCTGACGCATAAAAGGCCATTCAACAGAGTCAAAGGCCTTCTCCATATCGAGAAAGACCGCTACAGCCGCCGTCTCGGGTTTGGTATGCTGTATGACACCAAAGACGGTGCGTAGATTATAAGTGAGGTTTCGGCCCGGGACGAATCCGGCCTGTTCCGGGGCCACCAACAACGGAACCAGAGGGGTCATTCTATTAGCCAGCACCTTAGCGAAGAGCTTCGTATCTACATTCAGCAATGAGAGAGGGCGATAGGACGAGCATTCCGAGGGGGCCTATCAGGCTTGAGTATAGCCACTATAACCGCCTCTCTCATCGTGGGCGGCAACATACCTGACTCGTACATGCCTTCGAACAAAGTCTGTAAATGTGGTAACAGCAGGTCCTGAAAAGCCTTATAGAACGCAACAGACAGGCCGTCCAACCCCGGGCGCTCCCAGATTTCATTGTGGACAAGGCAAGTCGGATCTCCTCCCTTTCTAGGGGCGCATTAAAAACTCCCGGTGGGCGTTAGTCAGCAAGGGGAGCTTAATGTGGGTTAGGTAGTCTAAGATATCATCCTCAGTACCTTGACTCCTCGAGGAGTATAGGTTCGAATAAAACTGTCTGAAACGCTCTGCAATATCCGAAGGCTCCGTAAGTAACCCCCCTCTGGTGTTAAGAGTTCTGTCACGCTTGCCTGAGTTCTTCGTTTTTTAACAGTTGTGCTAATACTTTCCCAGGCCGCTCCCCTTCTCCGTACCTGCGTGCCACGGCATATTTCCCTAGATGTTTAATTTCTGCATCCGCCGTATCCTGGAATTCTTTTAGTTGGGATTGGAATTCTTGCTGTACGTCAGCCCCCGCGCCCTGTTGCAACTTTCCCTCTAATTCCGCTAGTGACCCCTCAAGACTAGCTAGCCTCCTGCGCAGCGCCCTCAAGACTCCGGAATGCTTAGACATGGTCACCCCCGAATATACACTTTAAAAGCTTCCCACACTACCATAAAGCTGTCAACGGAGCCCACATTTTGTTCAAAGTAAGAGGCTATGTCTTCCGCGAGTTCGGCTCTGAAGACCTCATCCATCAAGGAGTATGGGGGAAACCGCCAGGTAAAGGGGGTATCGTTGTGCGGGGTACCTCTAGTACAACCAAAATCGGAGAATGGTCAGACAAGGTGCGGGGTAGAACCTCGCATTCCCTCACTTGGCCATATAAACTGTCCGCTGCAAGCCAGTAGTCTATGCGCGTGTATAAATTGTGGTATGCCGAGTAATGAGTGTAGCCTCCCTTCTCAGGGTATCTGCGCCTCCAAACGTCACTTAACTCAAGCCGCACCATTGCGTCAGATAGGGCTTTGGCTGCCGCCGAGACCTGCCTAGTCGCACCCCCCGAGCGATCTATCTCCGGGTTCAGGACAACGTTTAGGTCCCCCCCCCACAGTTGCTGCTCCGTACCAAACCCCCTCACCTTGTCAGCCAATACAGTGTAAAACTCTGGGTTATCAAAATTAGGGCCGTACACGTTGACCAACAAAAGATCCATTCCCCTACCTCTGCATCTCGAAATGGCATATCGCCCATCACTGTCCGTGGCCAGGGGATCCAACCTAAGTGAAGATTTCGGGCGGACCCAGGTCAACACCCCTCGGGCATGCGTTGTGAAGCCCGCTGCGTGTATGCAGTCTCTAAGCCCTCTACTATTAAGCATAGGACTGGCAATTGGAAGGTGGGTCTCCTGTAAAAGAGCTATATCTATTTCGTGTCTCGTTAAATAAGACAGCACCTTTCGTAACTTCCTATGGTCGTTCAGCCCCCTAACATTCCATGTGAGGGTCCTAATCCTACCTCTTGTCGTCTCTACGCTCTGTAGTCCCGTAGTGTGCGCCGTTTCATGCAACCATGGCCTATCTGAGCCACCCATAGAATCCCCTGTCATCAAGAATTGCAAAACGTGTCATACAGTGCCTACCATCCATACTGAGTCCACAAACACCACCCCACCCACCCCCTCCTCCCACCCACGCCAGACAATCCCCAACAGTGTCAAGACGAGACTTGAACAACCAGACCCCACAAATTATCATGGTAGCCCCCAACGTGAAGGGCACAACACGATTGCCAATGTAGCATAGGGGTCCCCGTTCCCCTCCCCCCACCCCAACAAGCAAAGATTTCCCTGAGGTGGAACACACGCTGAGGCAGAGGTAGCTCACCCTATACAGTAGTCCTAGAAGTATCAATTCCAGACAGGCCTCCGCCCCGCAGGCCACCAAGGCTACGTTAAACAGCTAAAGCTAAAATCTTGCAACGTAATTAACCGTCAACAACATCTTGTTTCCCACTCAAAGTGCCTGTGTCCCATTTCACAGCCGCCCCCGAGCCCCACACTTACATCAGTAATCGATTGGACATACTAAACAACAAAATCAACTTTTACTACTGTAGCATTTTGCCCGTGGGTGCTCCGCCGTCCCACAAGCTCCACAGCCAGCCATTCCTTACTGTTACCGTCAAGGCTGTGGCCTATCCTCCCCAGCATAACAAGGGGAAACCGCCTCAGTCTTGCTTGTCTAGCTCCCCGCCCTCCGCTCCCCGCAGCGGGGACCTCTCAGGGCTGCGGCGTTTATCTTTGGCCCAGTCCTTCATAGCCTTCCGCAGCGCCGCTGGGTCAGTGAATATGCTTGACTGTCCTTGTCGGTTCACCCGGAGCCTGGCGGGGTACAGCATGGCATAGTCTACGTTGTCGGCACGCAGCAGTTTCTTTAGCGGGGCAAATTGTCGTTGCGCTTCTTGTACTTTTTGCGTAAAGTCCGGGAACAGTGAGATGGTGGAGCCCTCATACTGCAGCGGTTGCTTATCTCTGGCGGTTTTTAGTGCTGAGTCTCTGTCCCGGTAGTTGAGCAGCTTTGCTATTATAGGGCGCGGCGCGGCCCCGGGAGCCGGGCGCGGGCCCAAGGAGCGGTGGGCTCTCTCGACGACAAACATAGGCGAGAACGTCTCAGCACCCAGTAGGGTGACCAGCATCTTTTCCATGAACTGCTCCATGTTGCCAGTATGCGTCGACTCCGGAAGGCCAGTGACTCGCAAGTTGCAGCGCCGAGAGCGCGCTTCTAGGTCTTCCGTCTTATCCTGCAGGACCTGCATGACTCTGCCCAGTTGTTTGTGACTCGAGTCCAGCAACGTTTGCGCTTCTTCGACCTCGCCGACTCGACGGTCCGTCATATCCAGGCGCTGCGCATGAGTGTCCAACCGCTCGGACATCCTGTCCATACGGTAGGACAGCGCGTCAATTTTGGAGCCAAGGACCGACATGCTGTTCTGCAATCCCTTGTCCATTGCAGTGAGCATTGTTCGTATATCGCTGTCCACATCTTCCACAGGCGGGTCGGTTGTGGCCTCGCTGTCCTCCGGAGTCGCATCTCGAGTCCTGGGTTTTTTATGGTCAAACGACAATTTAGGCTGCGTGCGATCTACCTTCCCCATTGTAGTCGACGCCCCGCTCCTCAAAGTAGGCAAAATAACAGCAGTGTTCTCTTCGCAGCGCTGGCTGTCCCCCAGTGCCCCTAATTGTCTGTGTCTGCAAGGCCGAGCCACCTAGACCGGGCAAGACCCGCCGATCCTCCGTACCTCTGTAGGGCGGCACTAGACACCCTCTCAGCGTGGGAAATCACTTCGCCCGGGACAACAGCACCTCCGGTGGGCCCTGCCAATTCAGTCAGACTATCACAGCGGTGCCTGGGGTTCCGTCACTACTCGTAGCCAGGACTGCAATGGGCCAGACAGTAGCAAGGATTGAGCCCCCGCAGCAGGAGACCCCACGCCCAGACACGGTCCCAGTCAGGGACCGCACTCCAACGTTTGCCGCTAACCCACTTAGGGGTGTGCCAGGGGGGGGGGAAACACTGGGTACAGCCGCTGCTCCCTCGCCGCTCCTCCAAAGTGCGATCTTACCAAAGCGGCGTAGGATGTGCTGTGCTCAGTACTTTAGTTCGAAACCCAGCATGCGTCACGGGACCTTTTCACCCTCTGCACCACTCCGTGGGACTGCAAGGTCGTGGATCCCCACGGCGTGCACCGCTGCTCCTACCTGCCACAGGCGCTGCAGCTCCACAGCTCCAGCCGATGCCCCAGCAGTATCACCGCGGGCCAAATGTCAGCAATAATGGCCGCCGCGTCTCAGGGGGTTAACAATAGGGGCCGCCGCTTCCCGCAACAGGCTGTGCCTCCGCGTTGTCGCCTGCTCGACCGCAGGGGGAGGAAGGGGAAAGGTCACTTGCGGTGGCAGTCATCGCGCCGATGCCAGCGCGGATACTCCGTGATCAAGCCTCTCCCTTCACCGTCTCATCCCTCAGAGTGTCCCGTACAGGTCGCTTCCCGGGCGGCCGCAGGACCAGAATAGAGCTCGGGGATTTAGGCCTATGTCGGCCTCAGCTCCGTGGACACCGGGTATCTGCGGCGTCTAGACGAGTTAAGCCGCCGGGGACGGACCGCTGTGGGCAGCAGCTCCTGGTGCGTCGATGACGGTCCAGGAGGGTCGCAATCGTAGCCTTGGCTGTCGGATAATTGTCGGATCGTCTGGTGGACTTGCGGTGCTACGCGCTCAAGCGGCCATCTTGGTCGCTAGCAAGCTCCGCCCCCCACAGGCGCCCAGTACCTAATGGTGGTGAAGGAGTTGGTGTTTTGCAGGCGAATCGGAAGCCTAATGAGGATAAGGAGGTGTCCATGCAGATGGATAAAGGACTGGCATCGGGGCAGCAGACTTTGGAGCCAGGTAAGGAAGGTGTGCTACGGCATAAAAAGGTTTGTCATTGAGTGGGGATTGGCATGGATGGCATGGAGGTGCGGCTAGTGATCACATTCAGGATCACGGGTGGGTTCAGGGGCTAGTGCTGAACAAGGGGAGAAGTCAGAGAAAGCAGCAAGATATGGCTTGAGTGACTCCGTTGATTTCGTGAAAGACGAAGAAGGGGCCATATAAAGTAAGGAAATTAAACTTAAAAAACTCCCTTACATGGGGATTACCAAATCCCTTAGGGAGCATCCCATGGCATCTACTAAAGGACATATTGGGAAGGGGGAGTATATTGAGGTGTTCGAGCTGCTACAAAGGGAGGTCAGGGCTAAGGAAGGGTCAAAACAGGAGGAGTACAAGCTGCCCAAGCGGCCACGGGTGCCGGTACATTCGAAAATTGGACGGCAGCTTTCCTGATATACGATAGCGTATATTGTGAGAAATTCCCTGAGCAAAGCATGGCATTGTTTAAATACCTGGAAGTAGTGTGGAAAGCCAAAATAACCTTTGGGGGCTCGGCTTGGGTGAGATATGATGAGGAAGTTAGGGCTCGTTTGGCTGAAGATGCAAACGGAGTCTGGGGACAGTTAGACAATAAATTGTTATTACAAACAATGATGCCAGCCCGGCCGGCCTGGACGACTTATACGGCAAGTGGGTGGCCAGTGCTGGGCTTACAACAGAGAGTACCTCTGTTTCGGCATAAATGTTCAAAATGCAGTGGGAAGCATCCAGTATTGCAATGCGGACCACAAGGGGGTGCAGGGTCAATGGGCAGACAAGGGGGTCAGTGGCAACCCAACTGTGATAGGTGAAGAGGGCGGGGAGGACAGTACAACATGGGAAAAGGCTTGTATGCCAATTAAGATTGACTGCTTGAGAGATTGGTTAACCCGGAGTGATACTCTGGGAGACACACCATTACTGTTGGAAGGCTTTGAAAATGAATTTAAGCTGGGCTATGAAGGTCCACAAGAGTGCTGCTGGTCTGGGAATTTGCGTTTCGTCCACGGGCATGAATCGCTGGTTTGGCACAAGCTGATGAAGGAAGTTGGAGAAGTGAGGATGGCAGACCCTTTTGTATATTGGCTGTTGCCTAATTTGATCATATCCCTTATTGGAGTGGTCCCTAAGAAGGAACCAGGGGAATTTAGACTGATCCAGTATCTTTCCTGGCCAGAGGGTCAATCAATAAATGATTTTATTCCTGAAGGGATGAGCAGAGTGCATTATGCCTTGGTGGACTCGGCTATTGCAGTGATACCAAAGTTTGGGCCAGGTGCCTTGTTGGCAAAATGCAACATTAAATTGGCTTTTCGTTTGCTGCCAGTTCACCAGTAGGATTTTGAGTTACTTGGAATTCAATTTGCATGTTGCATATTTGTTGACAAAGCATTGCCGATGGGCTGTTCCATTTCTTGTTCCTTATTTGAAGCCTTTAGTACATTTTTGCAGAACTTGTTTCAACTGGTTACTAGCTCAGGTACTATGACACATTACTTGGATGATTGTTTCATCGTGGGTGCCCCACGGTCTACAGAGTGTGAAGATTTGTTGATCAAGTTTCAGGAGCTGATGCAAGGTCTAGGGGTCCCTATGGCCACAGAAAAGACATTTGGACTAGTGGATTTTTTGACCTTTCTAGGTGTGGAGCTGGATTCAGTGAGAATGGAGCCGAGGCTAACCTCAGAGAAAAAAAGAGAAGTTGTTGGGCTTGCTAAGAAAGATGCTAGCTTAGTACAAGGCACAAGTTAAGGAGATTCAGGCCTTGCAGGGGCATCTTAATTTTGCTTGTAGAGCTGTCAGCGCAGGCCGTACGTTTTGTAGGAGATTGGGCTTGGCCCTGTTAGGGGCATCTCTCCCTCATCATAGAATTCGGTTGAGAGCAGGAGTTAAAGCGGACTTGAGGATTTGGCAGACATTTTAGAGAGAGTTCAACAAGTTCCTGATGGCAGGGATGGTGGAAGAAGAAGAGTGGTCCTTGGAGTTTTTCTGGGATACGGCAGACAGCTATGGTTTAGGTGTGTTCTGGCAAGGATATTGGTGTGTGGAATCCTGGCTGGAGCAATGGAAAGGCAGTGGCTGCAGTATTGCATTTTTGGAATTTTTTCGACTAGTGGTGGCGGTTTGCCTGTGGGGACACAAGTTTTTCAACAAGAAAGTGCTTTTTCATGTAGGTAACATGGCGATGGTCAACATTGCTAATAGACAGTCAGCCAGAGGACTGCAAGTTTTGAAGTTCTAAAGAGTTTTTGTGTTGGAATGTCTGTGCCTGAATGTCATTTTTAGGGAACATCATATTGTAGGAGAGGATAACAGCATTGCAGATGCTCTCTCTCATTGGGCCGAGAGGAGGACACCTATGTCGGGGCACCTATGGACCTTTGGAGAGAGCGCATGATGCACCTGGTCAGAGGTTCCTTTTCGAACTCCACACGTCAGGCGAGAATAGAGTTCATAGTGTCTAGTCCTATGAGGAGGAGAGTAGAGGATGGAGAGGACTTGCGCCGGGTGCATGTGGTGAGGTTCATTATGCTTTTGATTGAACGAGGTCTGCTGGCGATGATGTTTGCGGGTAAGCTAGCTTCTTTCGGCAAGCTGTATTGGGGTGATGAGCCAGCCATCAGCAGGTGAGTTGAGAAAGAGGATCTTGGAAGGTTGAGCCAGAGAGAGGGGACCTAGGGAAGGGATACAGAGGTCAGTGACTTTGCAGATTTTGAAAAGACTGGTGGAAGTTCTTCTGCATGTTTGTCAGGAGGTACATGAGAGCCGACTTTTTTCGGTAGTGATGGTTTGACTATTTTTGGGGGCTTTTTGTGTGGGAGAGTTAATTGGTTCCAAGATGAGAGACGGCACCAGGGGAGAGAATGTGCAGGTGCTGCAGAAGGAAGTGAGGGTGTGGCCACCATGATCCAATACAGATCAAAAAGGTCAGAGGAAGTGCGCCAGTCTGAGGAGGTTACCCGGATGCAGAGGGTTTGCCCTCTGCATTGATGGCAGATGTTCACAGGAAGGGAGCCTTTGGAGGGTGAAGTTTTCTGGCATGCGACAGAGGACAAGTGTTCCAGTCTCAGGTTCTGAAAGTGTTGCAGAAGGCTTTGAAAGTGATAGGTTTACCAGGGGGAGGATTTTGGTACACATTCCTTTAGATAAAGCATGGCAACTGAGGCAGAGATGCATGGTAGGAGGGGGCATGACATTCAGATGGTGGGGCGGTAGAAGTCTGAGTGCTACAAATGATACATGAGATGGGGTTTGGTAGAGAGGGTTATTAATGCTTCCTTTTTAGGTCTCGCAGACCTAGCGCTGGAGCGCGCATGCGCTCCCCGCTCTGCGAGGCTTATTGTGATCGATACACTTTCAGAAGGGGACTTGAAGCCACGCCCCTTCTTCCCATTGGCTTGCGTCATAGCTCAGGCTAAACGCTGGCTTTCTATTGTAAAGGAGGCTTCTTAGTACCTCCTTGTTACCGCCCTGTCCACTTTTGGCCCCGCCCACCTGGACTGGATCCTTTACTTGTGGCGTGATACAGTCTCCTTTATGTAGTCAATAGGCACTATTTTTTTCCAGTCGTGGTGGGCTTTATCTGGTGGGTGAGCACTCTTTAGAAACTGGCCACTGATGGGGAAAATGGCGGCTGCAGCGCTATGGGACAGCACGTTCGTTTTTTTTTTAACTTTAAGACTGAGCGCGGCGCCCGCTTCAGGGACACCGCGCTCGGTTTATTTACGTATTTAATCATTTTCAGCACTGCGCTCGTTTCTACATCGGATGGCGCCTTTAAACGGTGGATGAGCACTCTTTAGAAACTGGCCACTGATGGGGACAATGGCGGCTGCAGCGCTATGGGACAGCGCGCTCGTTTTCTTTTTTTTTTTTACTTTAAGACTGTGCGCGGCGCCCGCTTCAGGGACACCGAGCTCGGTTTATTTACTTATTTAATCATTTTCAGCACCGCGCTCGTTTCTACATCGAATGGCGCCTTTAAACGGCTTTATTTGTGCAGCTGTGAGCGCGGGGACTCTCCTCACAGGAGTGGCCGTTGTTGGATTAGGGGTGCATTAGTTTCCATGTCGTGAGTGATGCTTCTTGGGAGCAGGAGAGGGGTTCCCCTGCCGTGTGGGGCTTGTTTAACCCCTCACAGCAGATGGACGCAGCTGGGCCTGGTGTCCGTTACCTCGGACAGCTGCTTCCAACCGAACTCTCTGTGGCTGTCCGACACCAGTGCCAACTGGTGCGGGGCGCTGCGGAGCGTCCAAGCGGGAAAGCGGTCTCTGCGAGGCCAGGTGCGGGCTCCCCCCGTGTACTCTCCGGGAGGGGCTGCAGGAAGGAAACAGCGGAGGGCGGAGAGCTTCGCAGCGCTATCTGTCAGTGAAGCGCCCGGGCTGATGCTGTACCATACTGGTAGTTATTAAAAGCAGTGTAGATGCAGCAATGCAAATTCATATTTACTACTGTACGTGACGATTTGACAGCAAGTGCTTTAGTTTTCGGTTGTCGCACCCTTGTGTCAGTACACAACTTGCAATGTATTTTGGTAAAAATATTTCTGTTCTTAAACACTTTATTTTCATTTAAAAATATTTTTTTTCTTTATTCGCGCAATGGCGACATCAGGGGCTGCAGCCGAGTTTCAGTGTGGGGGCTGCGCCCTTCGAAGCTCCATGGCTTAATTATTATCACAAATGTCGATCTTGATGGTACAAAGCCTTTGTGTAATTATGTATAATCCGGATCCACATTTGTGATGTTATTAAATAATTGCAATGACGTGAGGGTCAGGCAGTAACCAGGCACTTTAAAGAGACGTGCGCCTGTGTCACCCATCGTGGAGGCCGAAGGACTTACTTTACACCAGCCCTGGCCTTTCGGGATCAGGGGTCTTCGGGGTCCACCCCATATGACGCACAGAAGCCTTGCTTTTTAAGGCAGCCCGAGCGTTTTCATCAACAGCCCGGTAACGCCTCTGGCTGCTAATCACACATTGCTGCCTCCCACCCTTTCCTAAGTCATCACAGGGTGGGCGGGGGTCTTAAGGGCACACTTCATTGACCTCACTCTAACGAGTTAGTAAAGGGTGGGATTGCATGGAGTGCACAGAGCGAGGCTTCCTATTTAGAAGCGGTGGGCAAGTGTGAGCAAGTGATCCGATGGAGGCGAAGCTGAAACAAAAGCCTGTTAGTCTCTAAATAACAAAGCTTCAGCCTTGAAGCTAGGAAATCCCTTCCGAGAGACTCTTAGAAGCAAACATGCCATCCAGGTCGAACGAGGAAGAGGATGCGGTGTAACTGCCAGAGCTGCAGGTTTTGAGGCAGGGGGATTTAGTTTTGAATCTCGGCGCCGGCTCAACATCCTGTGATTCTGGGCAAATCACTTAATCTCCCTTTGCCTAAATATAAAAAATGTTGATGGTCTTGCTTAATGTAACTGGTGCTCACGTAAAGCGCTACAACCGTTCGGTCGAGTTCACACTATGTAAAACTACAATTTTTTTTTTAAATTCAGCGTTTTCAAAATCAAATACCTGCACGGAAAACACGTTCATGTTACAGGTGCTAACGCAGCCTCAGCATCCAGGCGGGATTTCTTCGGATTGTTGCCAAAATTAATAATCATGACCAACATTTCTGAAGATGAGCAATCAGCAAAAATGTTTGTGCGAACAGTGGGAGATAGATTGTACTTAATACATGTTTGAGTTCTCAAAGTGAATGGCACATAAAAAATACAATTCAGTCAGCAGTTTCACTCACATGAAAGCAAATACCAACATATAAAATAAATACACAAAAAGCAGAGGTGGGCAAGCCACTGAAAGTTTGAGCCAGATGCCTGGCTCAAATCAAGGTCCTCTGAGAAACATAATCCCAAACCATTCAGAGCTTTCACAGGTGAGATGTGGCCTAGAGGCAAGAGTGAATCGCAGCCTCATATCAACATCATTTGACTGCTCTTATCTATTTGTCGAAACAATCTAAGGTAGTCTGTAGTGAAGCGCCCTTGTGCCAGATTTCTGCTATGCAAAACTGCCAGAAATGTGGGTTCTGCCTGTCACCTTATACACCATGAATTAAAAATGAAGCATTAACCTTTGTTAAAGGCATACACATCTACGGGCAATATTGCAAAATGTGAAACCTGAATGCATGGGCTCAATCCCCCCTTCCCTTCTTTAACAATTGTTATACACTGAATAACAGATGGCTAAAATACAATACCATTAGCAAAGCCAAAGGCTCTAACTTAAACAAATGCGAGACCTATTGCATTTCCAATGCTTGTTTTGTTTGTTGTAGGGTGCATTACAAGGCCTGGACAAGAGCATATTGAGGCCTGGATTGCATCACACTTTTGTAAAATGGGCCGAACGACCGGCTAAATCCAGAAAGTCTGGCAAACAATTGGTTTTTGATGATTTGAAAGATCAGTTAAAATGGATTGGCAAGAGTGGAATGGGTTTGCTTGAGCTATTGCCGAAGCTGGAATGTTTGCAGAAACGTCTTCATTGTCCTGATGTTTTGGTCATTCATTTGGGGAGAATGATCTAGTTAAAATGCAGGGTTTGGCCCTAACAAAATGTGTCAAGGACGATTAGAGTGAAATCAAGTGAATGCGGGCAGGGACGATGATTGTGTGAACGGCCTCTTGCCATGGCGAGCTTGGATATGCTCTAGGGGCCCTGGGGCAATTGACAGAGCGAGGAAGAAATGTAACCGAGACATGAAACTTTTTCTTAGGGAGAAAGGGGTATTTGTGATTGAGCACGATGACATCAGGTATGAAGAGGTGCACTTTTTAGGGATGATGGGGTCCATCTGTCATGCTGCGGATGGAGTTGTACTTACTGCAGTTGAAGATGGTGATGTCAGAGTTGTTGTAAGAAACAGCTTGAAACACTAGAGGTGGGGGGGCAGAAAAACACTCAGGTTTGGTTTGAACCCAGTGGAGAGATGCAGGGAGTAAGGGGGGGGGGCAATTTGAAAGGCATAAGGAAGGCAAATGTTCGGAGGGCACGCAAGAGATCTGGACGGGTGAAGATTTGAGTGAGGAGAGATTGGAGAGTTTGTGTTTGGCATGGGCATTTACAGGGTTCATGGAGGGGAGGTGGATGGTTAGTTGTTATAATGTCAAGTGAGGCAGAGTTTAAATAGTTTGTAAGGCTCGATGCCAAGGGTTTGCATAACTGAAGCCTGCACCTGTCTCATTAAAGCAGCCTTTTCCACACACAGGGATGATTCATGTGTTTTATGGGTGCGCCGTCCCTAGCGACTTCTATTGATGCTGATGCTCATCTACTTAAGTATATTGGGCTGGCCTCTAATACTGATTTTGATACAAAAAAACATCCCTTTGATTCTATCAAATTATATAATGTATTAAACCATGCACTGTATAAACTGCATGTCCTCAAACCCTTCTGCCTCACAGCCACACACACACACACACTACCATGACCATACTTTTCTGTGTTAAGCATCTTCTATTCAAAATGTCCCTGCTGCAATAAAAATGTTGAATGAAAAGTGCTCTGCTGCTCCCAGGATACATGCTTCCGCTATACTAAATGCCTATCCTCCAGAAATCACAGGCTGCCGGGCTACGATGAACATTGGCAGGCGGCATTCAGCTCGTCTTTGTTTGCTTTCTGTTTCAGGGCTCGAGATGTGTTTGTTCTCCAGATATCTAAACACAAAGCGCTAATTGGGAATACAAGATTTTAGACAAGCAGCAAATATGCTAATATATGCACACTTCTTTTAGAAACATATGCTTAAAATCTCGAATAACGAAAGCAAAATGTTTACTCATACCTTTTATCAAACATAAGCTTTGTGTCTTCTGCTTTAGTAACCACTCCATCTTGTTTGTGGTGCTAGATACAACCTTAATTCAGGGTGGATGAAATACATTAGATAAAGCAGTAGGTGTGGTCGAGGTTTGGGGGGGTGCAGTTCTCTGCTTCCTGGTGCACACCCCCAACATGTGGACCCTGGATTACACAAAGTAATAACCAGTGAGGTGGCAATCAACCAGGAGGGTTGAAGCAAAGAGGCGGTTCAGCGAATAAGAAAAAAGGGTGTGTTCTACCTCATCACTGTACAAGCCGATACTATAAGTCGGAGGACACTTGTAGTGGGTCTGTTAGGCACAGGTATCTGCAGTACACGGGTAGTGTTTCAAAAAAGAGACTCCAAAAACAAATATTCAAAAATGTAGAGTGCTGAGATTTCAACCATACAAAGATATCTCACGACTACATAAATTTCACTTTACACATCGAAGCACCTCACCCCAAATATCCTAGGACTGGAGTTAAAACAGGTTGACATTTTTGAGGTAAGATATTCATGCATAATTGATATTTTGGCAGTCAATAGATTTGACTCTAGGGGCCTGATTTAAAGCTTTATGGATGGAGTAGTGTCTGTCGGGATGGCAAAGGACATTAGCTCTATCATCCCGATGGTACTGCGCCCACCAAATTTAGAGATGACCCCAGGCCGTGCAGTCATCTCTGTACATTGAAAGTTCCTTTCAGTGTTAAAGTTTTGGTGTATGGCCGCCATCAGTTTTGACAGACTTACTCCAAACTCTTGTAATTTTGTTTTCAAAAATAAATTCACATGGCGGAAGTTTGATTTAGAAAAACAAAAAACAAATGTCTCCCGCACCCTGGGAGTTTTATCCTAGGGTGCGGAGGTAATAGGTTTGTTTTTGGTCTCTTACTGCTAGGTTTTAACTGGTGGTGACAGACAAAAACCAAAGCTTTATACCATCCACCTTAAATAGGGCAGACATTGTAATGTCCTTCCTCTGGTTGCCCCTAATTCGTTGGAGGAAGTACTACGTTATCGGAGCCAACAGGGACTCCATTGATGGAATACTGAAGGTCTGCCCATCTCTAAATGAGGCGGGGGGGTGGGGGAAAGGGTTTGGCTGGGCAGAGCAAGATTTGATTGGACAGCACTGATCCAGCGCTACAAATATAATTTCTTCTCCTGTGGACATAGCATCCAGGTTGAAAACACTCTTCATTAACAACTATACCAATATGACGGTGGGGCCCATAACACCGCATATACATTCACTCACTCAATTATTCCCTGGATCCCATCCACGTTCACCTAGGAGAAAAAGGGTTATGACTGCTGGAAGAGTACGAGATACCTTTTTAAAGCTTGACAAGATTTGTTCTCAAATTATCATACATAATCAGTTTTAATCCTGTCAGTTTTCTTAAGACATCAAGGTATTCCGCTCTTTGGTCGATGGACCAACTAGTAGGAGATAGTAAATGGTGATTAAGACCAGCTCAATCACAATTACATTTATTAAATATTACACTTATCATTGAGCTAAAGAACCACAGACTCGTAGTTTTAATTTGAAATAAAGTTTATCTACTTCTTATAAATGCATGGATAAGTTTTCGATTTTATTAATCAGTTTAATACATTTAATATCATTATAAGAAATAACTTTTTAAAGAAATTATGCATACCCTTTTTAGATGAGAAATAAAGTTCACCTCGGCAGATAAATTGCAGATCACAGCATAGAACTCCCAAAAACTGACTGTCTGTCTCGCTAAACAGGCCTCCTCGACGGACCACCTATACAGGTTTCCCGCAACGATCTCGTTCCTTCCCAGTCAGATTTAAAAGTAAAAGATTAATTATTTTTAAAAGAAAATGGCCTATGGAAAATAGCAGCAGTTCTCCAGCGTCAATGTCCTGCTCAAAAATTATGTATGAATAGCGCTCCTCCTACCTAAGAGTAGGTCCTCTTATACCCTATTACTAGCTTACTAAACAGAAATGTTTCAATCTTTGGGGCGAGATTCACGCTAATTGGTCCATTGGAGGGGTGGCAAGCATCTCCTCATTGCCCTCCTTGCTTAAACCAGTTCCGAAAATGCTTATAATTTTTGTCCTTTCTCACGGCTTTAGGACATTACCAATCCGATTGACAGTTCCTCATATGTATCTTCTTCTGTAACTTTATTTAAACAGTTCTTTGTTAATTCACAGCTGCTCCTTTGGTTCTCACACATTCTTGCTGAGTCCTTTTTGGCACACATTTGGTGACAGGTCACCACGTCCTTGATTTTGTTTCACTCTGGGCTTTACTTTCAAATCACGTGACATATTTCCACAGCTTTTCTTCCACTTGGAAGCCATTTTGCACGTGCGCATTAAGCTCATCTGCCTCGGCAGCCATCTTTACAGCGCGGCTTAACAGGCCCAAACGTACTATCATGAAAACAAACACAATTATAATTAAAACAAAGAAAATAAGCCTTTTCGTTTCCCACCCGTCATTCTACGTACCCCAATTAGGTGTTACCTAGCAAAAGCGACATGTAAAGCTATGTTTACTTACCATCCGCATCTTTTTAGCCACAATACAATTTTCTACATAGCACAAATCATGCAAATTACTCTAATTAGTAAACAAACCATTATGTTAGTATTATTTCACGTTGACAAATGTAAGTAAGTTAACTTTTGCACATAAATTGCAGTTACCACTTATAAAAGATGTCTATAAGAGACGTAAAGTGTTCATTAGTCATCATAACAATTAATAGTATTATTTATTAGCATTAATATTAGGGGGTTCAAAAATTTCTTGTTTACCTTGCTCCATCAGCACCAGCACTTCCCAGCAGTCATCCTCTGTAAAGTCTTATCTTTTTTCCATTTCAATCTCTGGCGGGATGTGAAGGGCATGGGAGAGGCAGAGGAATCCCGTACACCCTAGGGGACCCTGTCATTGCACACACTGTTAACTGGAAAAAAAACATTGATCCCACAGCTTCCCTAATATATCCCATATATTTTGCTTAGAAGGTCATTTAAATTGATCACGTTTTGTGGAAAGCAAAACACAGACAGAACTATTAGTATGCCATTTTTGGTATCATAAAATTGTGGTGTACTATTGAATGCACATTTGGAAATTGTGTGGATTTAAAGGTACAAAGGGTAGAAAAAGATAAATGTACATGTGGTCGTGAAAATAATTGTAATAACCTGTTTTTTTAATACAGCGTGTCTTGCACAATATAATGGTATTCAATTTACCGACCTTGGAAGAAGGAAAGGCTGAGCTAGTATTACCAGGAGGAAAAATGATGGATATTATTAACTCCTCTTGGAGCAAGACAGAAATTTTAAAAAATGTCAAACAAGCATTGGCAATGCCAATAGGCCGGGCTTTAAAAGAATGTTGTATGGTAATGTGAAGCATTACAAGTAAATGGCATGGGAATGGATATGAATTTGTGTGGAAGCACATAACAACAATAATTTTAGTGTAGGTTAAAAGGTCAGGTTACAGTCGCGCTGTCAAGCCAGACCTAAAAATCCATGTAGGTTAATGACTGCCCTCCTCCCAGCTGTGCTGCTGCTAGAGAAAAACAACATAAATTATATAGTTATAGGAGACACTTTAATGGCAGTACAAAGTTGTGAGTGTCCCTGAAACATCATGCTCAGGCAACTGTTGTGTGACGGGCAAGCACTTTTTTTCTGGAAGCACACAAATTCTGCTGATTCAAAACATGTACTCCTGGCTCCCAACATGTGAGCGGAGCCAAAGTCCCTATCTAGTGATGCTCACATAATTGCATGGCGACAGCTGCGCTATCAAGCCAGACTCTAAAAATGAATAGCATTGGTTCTGATAGGGTGCAAGATATATGTAATTTACATACGTTGGCCTAAATTTACAAAAAGACATGTTGAGCAACGCATTGTGAAAATATGCTGCGTTGCGTTGCATCAACACTAGAAATGTGCTTTGCGTTACACCTACTAAGCGTTTCATGTCGATGAGAAGAGCACACACACACACACACACACACAAAAACAATGAGAGGCAATGTGCTACAGCGCAAGAAAAATATGACGACTGCAGAACCCACCCATGTTATGGAAGTGAGCCTCATCAAAGGGAACAGGTCAATTGAAGTGTCCTTAGCAAAACATGGCATGGTCTGGGAGCTGGGGGAGTCACGACTAGCCTATAAGCCAGGGCCAAAAGTCAGTGATGGGAGGAAAATGAAACTGCATCGCAGACAAGGAAATGCAAATCTTCATTGTTGAGGACAGAAAACACAAGAACAAACTTTTTATGAGTGGAAAGTTTGCAATTGGGGGGTAAAAGCTCCATTGGGTAATGAAATCCTGAAAAAACAATTCAATGGCACCAACCAAAAGGTTAGAAATGAAGAAACAATGGCATGACATGAAGCAAGCGAGGGTCAGATGGGAGCCGCAACTACACCAGAAGTGGTAATTGGAATAGAAGGGACAGACACAAGTGACAATGAGGGGGAAAAAATACCAGGTATGAATATCCATTCACACACTTCATGGTTACATGTGCAAGTGGCTTCTCTCGTCCATGTCTTTCCCTATCCTGCCAGACTTTGGGCCCAGGCCATGGAAACATACAATTTATGACGTGAAAAGTAAACAGATACAATGAATACATGGAAGAAGAAGATGTGGAGATGCCTTTACATGAAATGGAGAGCCCACAGTCAGGCTAGCACCTAGCATGGCGTGTCACACTTCAGCAGTAATAACCGCTCAATAAACGTAAGATCCGCATCAGTGATGTGGCACTCTTAACACTTGCACACAGGAGCAGAGTGAAGTGAGAACTTACTTGAAGAACCAGCTAACATCATTAGACCAGACAGTCACTATCGCCCTTGTCACCTCACGGCTGGACTATTGTAAACCACTTTACCTTAATATTAACTGCTCCTCCCTAAACAAACTTCAGGTTGTTCAGAATGCGGCAGCCCACCTTATTCTGAACATTCCCAAAAGGCACTCAGTTAGAGATGGAATTCGTTCCCTTCATTGGCTTCCAGTCAGGAGGCCAATTTGCTTCAAATCCTTGTGCTTAGTTTTTGAGGCTCTTCACCAGAGGGGCCCCCCTGTCTTTTTCCCCTACTGTGGGGCACAATGGCTGGCATGCGCCAACGCAGGCACCCTTGCGCCATGGTGCAAGGGTGACTGTGTTGTGGAGTTGATTGATGTTGTGGCTCCAACACTTCTCGAGATGTCTGCAGGTGCGTCTGGACTAGTGGAGGGCGGGAGTGAAGCAGTTGGCCTTCTTGGAGTATTGTTTGCCTGGTCTTTTCTTGATGGGTGCTAGGGTGTCGGCTCAGTTGGAGATCCATCGGTGGAGGTTGCGCGCTGCGGTGTTGTCATCTGTGACCGTTGGCAGAGTGGTGGTGCTGAGGGAGTTGACGAGAAGTTCTTCGGTGGCCTTGATCTAGCTGTGAGGGGGGGCGATGATGGGGTGGTGTAAGTTGGGCATGGTGAAGACGTGATGTATACAATAATGGTCGGTCCAGGAGAGTCCGGTGGAGTGACTGTAGTTGAAGTTCCCGCTGGCGGAGAAGACGTGTGTCCGGCTATGTGGGTTGGTGGGGTGACTAGCTGCTTGAGTCCGATGTTGGCGAGGTTCCCCAGGAGGGGGGTGGTGTTCTGGTAACTGTGGTTGTCCAGGTAGAAGTTGAGGTCTCCAAGTAGGATGTAGTCGGAGGATGGGAGAGCCTGGGGTGCAATGAGGTCTACAATGGCATCGGTGAATGGTGGTCCATAGCCCAGGGGGCCTGTAGACGAGGGTGCCGCAGAGGATGGTGTTGGGGTTGGTCCGGATCTGGAAGTGGTGGTGTTCCATGGTCACCGTTGGGTCATTTGAGTGCGTGGTCAGTCGGAGTGTGCTTTTGTAGACGATGGCAATGCCTGGTCCTGGACGGTCGGGGTGGTCCTTGCGGGTGATTTAGTAGCCGTCAGGGATGGCGATATCCTTTCCGGAGCAGAGATTGTTCTAGATTTCCGTGAAGAAGGCGATGTCTGAAGAGGTGGCATTGAGGAGGTCCCAGATGTCTGTGGCATATTTGTGGAGGGACCGCACGTTGAGGAGGATGGAGTTGAGCCGGTCGGGTGCGCTGTTGGTCGGCTGGGTGTGCGGTGGGCTGATGTGGCAGAAGGTGCGCTTGCAGTTTCAACAGGCGCAGGGTGCAAGGGTATTCTTTGGTGATGCTAGATGGCAGGCGGCATGGCATCCATGGTTGATGGCGAGGAGGGTGCTGGCGTCGTAGCGGTGGAGTGTCCGAGAGGCAGGGTCCCTGGTGCTGGGCACGGTACAAAGCCGGACGGACACAGACGGGCCTGCCTTTGGCGCACCAGTGGCCCACCCGCTGCGCATGGCCACACAGCGTCCGCCATTAAGTAGTGCTGCAGGGGGGCTGGACAGCTGTGAGGCGGGAAACGCAGGAAAAAACACTTGAGGGGGCAGGGACGCGGGTGATCGCAGCGGCAACGAGGGAGAGGATAGGGAAAAAGGAACTGCAAAAAAGCACAGGAAAACAAAGCCAAATACAGCAGAGAGAAAAAAAATTAAGAAAAAGGTAGGAAAGCAACGGAGAAGAGCAGAAAGATGAACAGGAACAGCAGACAAGAGGGACAGGAGGGCAGTCAAGCTGCAGAGCAGTGACGCTCTACCACTGGACCACCAGGGATGAGGCACAGGCAGGAGCCTGTGGGTGGAGGAGGGACTCGAACACCTGACCTCCGTGTCAGAGGAACCAGCAGCAGCAGATGGGGACAGCAGCTGCAGCCACCAGACGGCGCAGCGCTGTGGAAAGAGGAAGTCCACTAAGGGTTAGTCCCCCGTACACCCAAAAGCAAACTAACAGGAGCCAAGGAAAGGCAGCACCACCCGGTTGCCTCTTCCGATCTGACATTGGCGACCAGATTCCGTGTTCCCCAGCTCCCCAGCGAGTAATAACAGATCAAGCTGCATACCCAAGGGCCTGGGCCAGAACCGGCCCCGTGCCCCTGGCACCCACTGCCACCAATGGCCGTTCTCAGCGAATTGAGCAAGTTAGTGGAGACACCCACCAGTCTTGTGCAGTGCCATTGGTGATGTAGGTCAGCCGCAGCGCAGGGATTGGTCAGGGCACAGTGTGCGTCACCCACAGGCGCTAGGCCTGGGCCCGACTCGCCCCCGGGCCTCCTCCGCTACGCGTCCCACCTTCTCCTCACCTGGACATTGACACCAGGGCTAAATGCGCTGCACTCTCTCCAAATCTGTGACTCAGCCAGCAGGAGCCTCAGCCAGGTGGGATTTCACAAGCCTAGGTACAGTAGTCGCCGCCCAGTCCGCTGGGGAACCTCCCGATGCAGGTGTGGCAACAGGGCTCCCTTAGGCGCAAAGTTCAGCGCTCCCGCAACACAAGTTTGGTACAGCTCAGGGGCCTCACCCTCCACAGTGTCTGGCCAGCACAACATCCTAAGGCATGTGATGCAGAGAGTCGCGGCACACCATTGATAATCTCCTCTGTGCACCTCATGATATTGGTGGATCGTAGTATGCGATGCAGACCCAACATCTTAAGCTCAACTCCTCCAAAACGGAATTCCTCCTGATAGCACCAACCAAAAAGACGGCCATCATTGCTGATTACTTGAAACACTTAACAGCTCTCAACTGTACCCCTCACATTATTGACTCGGCTAGGTCTCTTGGAATTATACTTGACAAGTCATTGAGCATGCAGGAACACATTAGTGCGGCCACCAAAGGGGCCAACTTCCACATGTCTATTCTAAGAAAGATAAAACCCTTCTTCCCCCCTGACGACCTCAAGTCTGCTGTGCAAGCTCTAGTAATCTCCAGGCTAGAGTATGGCTGTGCAACTCTATGTGGGCTACCCAGATACAAGTTGGCTCCGCTCAGGGCTTCCCTGAATTCAGCTGCAAGGCTCATCACAGGTGCCAGAAGAAATAGCCACATATTGCTGGTACTGAAATCTTTAAACTGGCTACCATTGGAGGCTAAGATTGATCTCAAGATTGCGTGCATGACGCACAAGGCCCTTCACTTCAACACCCCGATGTACCTGGCCCAAAAACTGGAGCTCTCTGGCAGGAGCTGATCTTCTAGGAGTTCCACCACTCTGTTGCTGAAACCTCAAAAATTCCAGAAAAAGAAAACTTATAACTGGGCGTTTTCGGGTATTGCCCCGAGAATCTGGAACTCCCTGCCTCCTCACATCAGACTGATTCCCTCTACGGCGTCTTTCAAAAAAGAAGTGAAAGCCCTGTGGATGAATGCCCTTGTTTGACGGCACCTACCTCCATTGACTATTCCCACTCCGTTGGCTTGTGCTCAACTGCTGTTGGTTTGTTGCTCGTATATGCTACATTATTTCCTCCTGCATATTTTACTGTTCCTCTATCGTTTACAGTACCCTGCTTATCATTGTTGTTGTTGTTTTACCTGCAACTCTGTTTTCACCTCTGTACAGCTGTAAGGCGCTCTGATACCCGCCTGGGTCACGTTCGCGTTATATAAAACTTTATAAATAAATAAATAAGACCTCCCTACGTTGGTGCGCAGGAGCGCTTCTACTGTTTACTGCTTCAAGGGGCACAAGGCGGTCTTCTCACACAGGTCAGCAACGTGTCTCCATGCGACCTGCCAGATGTCACCACCAGGTAAGGGCAATCGCTGCGCCTCAATGTCTACCGCCACAGCCCAGCGACTCCACAGCACCTCTGCATCCCACTCCGGGTTCCAGACGCAGGCCCAGCGAGGTCTCCGGGCCCCGGGGACTGTCTGTGCTTTCAGGGTTATGGATGCCATGGTGTTGCAAGGAGTGCGCAATGAAAAGTGATGCATCACTGGTTTGGCACAGCGATGCACCTCTTTTCATAGATGTAGCCCTGAATTTCCTCTTCCAATGGGACTCAGGCTGGTCATCCTGGCTGTTGGGGGCTTGAGGGGTGTTGATCTGTGCTGCACTTAGCCCTGGCTGCTCCATTCTGCATTCCATTGGTTTTATTTCCTATTTTTCATTGGAGGTGGACTTATAGGCTATTTTTGCCTCTAGAGGCAAAAAAAAGTCACGTTGGGCTGACTAACATGACTTTTTTTGCCGCTAATGGGCCTTTCGTCAGTTTTTGCCCGCAACGTCAGAATTTGTATCGCCTTCAAGCTAGTGTTACCGGCAGTTTTCACCGCAGCTACCTGAAACTATCGCCATGTAGTGACGTATTGTAAATACATCGCTAACAGGGCGATAGTTTTTTGTAATAGGCCGTGTTAAGAAAACTGCCGCTAACTAGCGTTAGCGTTAGTTAGCCAGCAGTTCTTGTACATATGCCCCTAGATGAGGTCAGCGTTCCATTTTGGTGGCTGCAGCCAACATATGGAACACTCTGCCTACCTACATCTCTGAATCAAATTATTTTATGTCCTTCAAAAAACATCTCAAAACCTGGCTTTTTCATCTCAGATTCCTTGATTCTTGGCTGCTCTGCTCTTGTTGATTTGTCTGTAATGCTATAGTGCTTTAGCACCTTGCGGGTTTTAGTGCGCTCTATAAATTTTATCCTATCTTATTATGAACTTCACAGAGGGATACATTAACTTAAGATCCACTGCATCACTGAGGCCATAGTCCATTGCAGTACATCATGAAAACCCTTCTTATAGGCGCAAGCCCCTTCTAACACATTGAATACAACATGCCAAACATCCCAATTTGGGATCTTTACCTGTCATGCCAAGGTAAACCCACGATCCTACTATTTTCATAAAATGTCTTATGCATCTTGTAGCAGATGAAAAATAAAATTTTAAGTTATGACATACATGATGACACAACAATACACATTATCTAATATTCCCATTCTGGTTAGCTGGAACCAGTACAACAGACAAGGGCACAAAAGCTACTGAAGACACTCCTAGGTTGAGTGTTAGACTGTCAAGTACAAAAATGTCCTCTTACAAAAATATTGTGACCTGAATATAGACCAATATAATGTTGTGAAGGTTAGTATGTATAAATAAGCAGAGATTTACTATTCTTAACTCCACCTCTATGTACCTTGAAGATATATATATATATATATATATATATATATATATATATATATATATATATATATTGTAAAGATACATATATATTTAGTTAAGTATAGTAAAGAGTTACTTACCTACATATATTTACCTTCATGATATTATGGTAGGTGACATTACGGGTATATTTTTGAATTACAATATTTAAAACTCAATATTCTGGTGGTGTACCCATTGCCAAGCCACAGCCAGCAATTGAACCATGCAGTATGCATGTATGAATTTATGTACATGGTATTTCTATAGTGTAATTCTAGCCAAAAAGCAGTGAAGTGCAGTACAGTGTCAAAGACAAGCATAACTCAACGAGTAATAAGAGAGGAAGATGGGCTGTGAAAAGTTAGTGAATTGTGATGTAGTGTTCTTCTACTCTTTCATAATTGGAGCAGCATTAGGGTCGTCCCGGTGGATATGGAATGTTGTTCCAGATCCTGGATGCAGTACTGATGACAATATCTGTGTTCGTATCATCATCTGATGTTGGGCAATGATGCCTGGAACACTCTTCTAGTAGCGTTCTACTTCGTAGAGCTAAGTTACTGCACAGCACAACAATTATGTCACACAAGGTTTTCACTTTGTGCAACATTCTGTCACCAGAGAGGTCTAGGCATGTGCATCTTTCTATCAGGATGCCAAAACCTCTTTGGCTGATGCTAGTGTTTTATTTAATATTTTATACTTTATATGTTTTTATGTGTACTTAATGTGGCTTTTCTTTATGAATATTTGATTACCCGAATAAACATGTTTTTTGACTGACTTGGGTGATGCTAGGTATCTTTCAGGTGCAGCATTCTATGCTTAATTTGCTGCAGTCATAAGATGGTTATTGGGTGTCATCAGCCATTTATTTATTTATTTATTTATGCGTTTTTATATAGCGCGGACTTTACCCGAGGGTGTCAGAGCGCTTCACAATAGGAACAGTAACATTACATGAGGAGAAGGATACCAGTGAGCATAATACAAAAGCAAGCGTTACATTGCATGAGGAAAAGTGACAATTGTGCAGATAACAAACAAACCAGATACATAAAGAGGTATACGTACCAAGAGGAAAAAGTGACAGGTGTGCATGATACATGGGGTACAAAATACAATTAGAGGTATAATACTGCAGAAGTGGCAGTCATTCATAACTAGGGCTCCCGGTTTTATGGTATTTATTTTTTTGCCATTTCCGTCTGTATTTATCCATATTTATTTTTTAGGCATTTTTTCTGTATTTATCCACATTTATTTTTGCCACAAGCAAAAGACGACGCTACAGCTAGTATTTTTCCACATATATTTAAATTGACAATGCATGATTATTTTCAGTAATATATATAAATAAGCTGCTGCTGTGTTACAACAATATTGAAAACACACCTCACTATCCCAGAATAATCGATGTAAACACATTTAGAATTTGAAGGAGTGTTCCTGTGCACTCTAATGACCTGGCAAAAGAGGGCACGAAAAGCTGAAACACATGCTGGTTCCATATTAAACAGAAATTACATGAAAACTATAGTTAAGCACTCTTTTAAAGACATATTCAAGGTTATTAGGGCAAGACTGCAGAACAGAGCTGGCTCTATCAGGGGGCCCATGAAAGATTAAAGTAAGGCAACATTTCAAATTGCTGTTTGACTGCAGGGTAAGTAAGAGGCCACAGGGGTGAATGGGCATGCGCAAGATGTTGGGTGGTCTGGAACTAGGGTGCTGACCACGAGCAACCGAGGCCAATGAAAATGATAGAATGAGGAAAAACTGTGCCCAAGAAAATTAGTATAATGTTGATGTATAATGGTACCAGTGTTCTCTTTTATTAACATCTTTATTTTCCAATTTCTTTCCACAACAATATACACAATGCCTCTAAAATCAACTCAGCAGTCAAAACATTAATGTATCCCGTGGGGAGTACCAGAGGCGCAACTAGAGTGAAATTTCGGGAGGGGCTAATCAAAATTTCGGGGGGGGGCGCTGATTCTTCTTGCAATTGGCAGAGTGAAGATGCAGGGCTCTAAGAAGGGGTGAGAAACAACAAAGCCTCGTTAACAAGTAAATGGTCTTTTAAAGACCTGTGAAGTACTCGGGTGCGGCTGTGTGTGAGCCCGGTAAGCTGTCTCCGCCGGGCTGACACACACGACAGGGAGGGGGTTTGGGGGGGGGGGGGGGCTGAAGCCCTTTGAGCCCAATGGGTGTTGCGCGCCTGGGGAGTACAGTAATAAGGCGAAATTCCAACATTTCTAAACGTATGCAAACACCTTTTCCCCTCAGCTAGGTTCTCCATACGATGTATAGCACACTACCTTTGAAATCAAATAGACATGCTCTGACGAACTGGGTACCCTTCTCGCTCTTTCCATTTCGACCCACTTCATGAGAGTGGCATTCCCACACAATGCAACCGAGAGGCCGGAACAGACCAGACTCGGCGCCTGCACCACCAGCGGTCGTCCGACTGATCCTGGCCAGCCTTCGCTGCCTCTAACATCGATTTTGGCCGCTAGTGATGGAGGAAGCCGGCTGAATTGGGCCTGAGAGAAACCCGCTGGACGCCCCCCCACCCCTCCGAACCAGTGGAGGCCCAGAGGACGAGTCAGGTGTGCAGGCAGCCCAGTAGCGAGACATCGCAGGAGCTGGGCAGGCCCGAGAGATGAAGAACAGGACGGGCCGCCCTCAGCGCCGGAGGATAGACATGTACACCAAGGAGGGCCCCAAGAGGTAGAAAGCTCTGACCAGATCGGGCCACGGGGCCGCCACGCAGAAGGTGAGACGACGAGCCGGCCCCCGCTACACCAAGAAGTTCATGTGCGCGGCCTCCTTCCGGACAGCACTGACGGTGTAGTTGGTACAGCGGGTGGGGACATTGTTAGTGTAGCGGTGGCACAGGGGTTGCTCGGCTGCAGTAGTGGTGCAGGCGTTTTGGCAGAGGTGGCACAGAGGACGCTGGAGTGCATGTGTGGTGTTTGTTTGCTCCTGCCCTCCCCCTTCGACCTCCCATGTGCCCTTGTTCTTTTTGAGTCTACACGTACCTTCCGAGTTGAAATTGCGAAGGGCTGGTTCAGAAGCACGTCAGTAGGTCACTAAAAGACCCTGGTTGGAAGGATTAGAAGGAATTCCCAGCATCAGGAAGGGGGCGTGGCGAGATAACTCTGGATTCGAGCACGGCAGCGCGGCAAAATTTGCTAGTATTTTGCCGTTTTTACATATAAATACAGACAAAGGAAAAATTGTTTTCCGTCTGTATTTATATGTAAAAATCCGTTTAAACGGAAAACCGGGAGCCCTATTCATAACACACTGGAAGGCACTTCTATAGGCTTGGAGTACAGAATTTCCTATAGTGGAAGAACTTCCTTGAGGTAGTAGAGAGGGCGTGAATTCCACAGGGGGTACATGGGGTACAAAATATAAGATACATGGGGTACAAAATACAAATAGAGGTATAATACTGCAGAAAGTGGCAGTCACTCAAAACACACTGGGAAGGCACTTCTATAGGCTTGGAGTACAGAATTTCCTATAGTGGAAGAACTTCCTTGAGGTAGTAGAGAAGGCGTGAATTCAACAGGGGACTTGAAATGAAGGGAACACGCACATAAAATCCAACACAACACGCAAAGGTGAGGAATGAACAGGAAAAAGTACAAATTTACACTGACGAGCGAACTTCCTAGAGGGGCCTGAGAACGAAAGTATTAGTTCTGGAAGTGTCTTTGGAAGAGAAGAGACTTGAGGTCAGCTTTGAAGATCCGGGTAGAGGAGGTGGCACAGAGCAGTGGGGAAGCGAGTTCCAGATTCTCACCGCATTGCCCGAGAAGGATTGAGCCATCGATCTTTCCCTTTTGAAGACGGGGGCTCAAGCAGAAGCTTTTCCGCATTGCGAGAAGGGCGAGAGCCACCGGACAATTTCAATTTATTCGCCAGGTAACGAGGGGAGGACGTGTGTAAGGCTTTGTGTGTGATGCAGGCAGTTTTGTAAATAGATCTTGCCTCGATCGGAAGCCATCGAAGAGAGGACAGAATAGGAGTGACGTGGTCGCTTCGTTTAGACCCTGAAATGAAGCGAGCTGATGAATGGAGGATGGATTTGAGAGGGGAGAGGTGGGATTTGGATAGGCCCATCAGAAGAGAATTGCAATAATCCAGTCTTGAGAGAACCAGAGATTGTACCAAGATTTTTAAGTCTTTCTCCGGGAAGAACCGACGGAACCCCCAAAGAAGGCGCAGCTGGTACCGTGCGTTCTTAGCAATAGAGTTGATGTGGGAGATTAGGTTGAGTCTTTTGTCAAGAATGACACCTAGGGATTTAGCGCTGTCGACAATGATGGGTTTGTTGTTGAGTAGGTTCAGCTGATCCATCCAAGATTGAACAGGAGGAGGTGAGAGAGAGGTAGAGAGGAGGAGGAATTCAGTTTTGGCGGGATTCAGAATGAGTTGGTGAGCTGACATCCAGTTGTGAATAGAGTTGAGAGTAGAATTGAGTAGGGAGAGATCGTGTGCGGAAGACACCTTAAGGTAGATTTGCGTGTCGTCCGCATACAGATGGTAAAGGATCCCAGAGTTGCTTAGGAGGTTCCCTAAAGGTTCCAGGTAGAGATTAAACAAGGTGGGTGCCAGGATAGAACCTTGAGGGACGCCTTGACCTACGGCCACAGGAGATGAAAGACTGTTCCCTATCTTGATCATTTGGGATCTGTCCGAGAGGAAAGATGCAAACCATTTGAGCACTGTGCCGTCCAGTCCCATTCTCTGTTGAAGAGTGTTGAGGAGGGTGCTATGATTAACCGTGTCAAAGGCTGCAGAGAGGTCTAGAAGAATCAGAAGACATGATTCCCCAGAGTCGAGTATATGCAGCGCATCGTCAATCACTTGCAGCAGGGCTGTTTCAGTGCTGCAATTTTGGATGAAGCCCGACTGGAAGACGTCGAGGAGGTTATTGTCCATAATATGTGAGGAAAGTTGTTTCGCAACACATTTTTCGGTAATTTTCGAAAGAAAAGGGAGGTTGGTGATAGGGCGGAAGTTGTTGAGGTCGTTCGCATCGGCGGAGGGTTTTTTTAGAAGAGGGGTGACCTGACCTGATTTGAGGGCAACCGGGAGGGAGCCATGACTGAGGAAGAGATTGACTAGCCTGGTCCAGTAAGAGAGAGTATAGGTGTAGAAATCGATGGCGATGTCGCTAGGGATGGGGTCAGAAGAATGGTTGGAGGGTTTAGTTTAGTTAAAGTGTAGCCCTGGCCACCAAGGTGGGAAAGTACTCAACATTTACATCTGTTGCATGGGCCCATCTATGTAACACATATCTATGACTAGCTATTTTCCATGCACACCACTTTCTAACTGTTGATTGATTGATGTACGGACGGTGCCTTAAAAAGAAGGTATCATACGTACCCTCTTTAAACTTAGATACCACATTTGTGCAAAAGTAGTCACCATCAAAGATTGCCTTCGCACTGATGGAGTGCACATATCTCCTGTTCCTGAAAATTCGGGCTACATTAGCGGGTATTACATATATGACATGTTAGATTGTAGTGCAGTTATGATAGGGTAGTTATGACATGTGGAAAGAGTAAGGCCTGGTTTAGAGAACCCGATGGGCTGCGGTGTCATGAGTAAGGCTGCCTTCTAAACACAAGGCAGGAGAGACTTAGAATGTCTCCGGGGCAGTGTGGGTGTCGTTTTATAGCTGTTTTGTTTTTAATCCGGCCCACTGCGTTTCATGCAAGTAACACAATTAAGTAACTGAACTCAGGATAACGTGGGCAGAACAGGTATTAAGACTGGACAGTTCCACAACTTTCATTCAAGGTAAACAAAAGAAGAAGACAGATCATGGAATAAAGCTAGCAATGACACCACAGGTTTCAGTAGCACAGACGACAAAGTACTGGTACATCAGTTACAATGTTATAGCACTGCGCATAACTGTGAGCATCTAATCACCAACTCTGTGCTGAACAGCGACTGACAAGACATAAAGCATGAGTCCGGCTGAGTTATAGTTTAGTTATAGAGCTAGGCTCGATGCAATTCAGTACTTTCGATTCTCTATCTTTCTACGGGTAGATATCTGCAGCTGATGAACCCTTGGCTCTCAGTGTAAATGTTGTATGTTTCAAGTAACTGGCTGTTAGATAGAAGCACAGACCTCCACGTACAGACAGACGGATAGGTAGGTTGCCAGAAAAGGAGGCACATAGATAGGCAGATAAATAGACAGATAGTTAGATACATAGCTAAATAGATCGACAGACTGGATGGATGGATAGATGGATGGATGGGTGGGTGGGTGGATGGATGGATGGATGGATGGGTGGATGGGTGGGTGGGTGGATGGATGGATGAATGGATGGATGGATGGGTGGGTGGATGGATGGATAAACGACTCACACCTTCAACAGCTCAAGGACAAGCAGCCTACTAGACACCCACACGTTTCCCTGGTGACAAACACATTCGTTCGAAACTTGACAGCTGGCTTGTATTTTTCTTGCTCGTTTAAGGCCAGAAGGTGAAAGATCTCACAAACAGGAAATTGGCCGAAGAAACGGCATCTCATGAGTCCACAGATGCACCCAATTAGTTAATGGGATCAGCACAACAAGAGATAAAACAAGCCCCGCCCGCCCCCTCTTCCCAGCACCATCTGCAGAGCCTGTGGTCTCTTGAGGTGTTCGTGTTGCTTCTGCAGTGGTGTTTCCTTTTTAATATTATGAAATAGATGCGAGGTGCAGCGAGCTGGGCCTGGGTTCGTTTGTAAGCACTTAGATTTGTGCAGTAATGGTCATCGTGCTCGGAGGTTCATTCTGCCAATGTGATTAGAAATGGACTCGCGCCTACATGGATCACACAGCTCCGGGGTTGGATAGTGTCAGGGCCATTGAAACTATGCAAGTTTTCCGCATAGTTATGAATGTGTTGCAGTTGCAACATAATTCATCATCTGCTGCATAATCCATTAACAAAAGAATGTTGTATCTAGCTCAAGCAGATCAAAAGTTACTAATAAAGCAACAACACGTGTTGCTGCACAGCGGAGGCTCTTTGCAAAGGTTGACTGGTCATATTTCTGTTGTTTATTGCTACATTTGGGTATCAGACTGGTACTGATGCCCAAATAGTGTTACGTGTAACAAGCATTGGCAAAGCCAATAGGTCTTGCCTAACTGAGATATACTGGCCAATGTCTGCTAGCCATGTTGTCCAGCAGTGTGGCTGCTGTTCAACATAGCTAAAAGTTAGTGGCATGGCATAGGGGAGACTGGCATAGAGGATAGTGAAATGGAGTGGCATACAGTGGCATGGAGTGGAGGGGCATAGAGTAGAGTTGAGTGGTTTAAAGTGGAGTGGAGTGGAGTGGAGCGGCAGAGGGTAGGTGGCATAGAGTAGAGTGGAGTGGCGTAGAGTGGAGTGGCATACAGTAGAGAAGCATAGAGTAAATTGGCTAGAGTAGAGTGGCTAGAGTAGAGTAGGTGTAGAGTGGCTTAGAGTAGAGTGGTGTAGAGTGGAAACGGCATAAAATAGAGTGACATAGACTGAAGTGGCATAGAGTGGAGTGGCGTAGAGTGGACCTGAGTGGCATAGAGTAGCATAGAACAGAGTGGCATAGAGTGGAGTGACAGAGTGGAGTTGAGTAGAGTGGCATAGAGTGGAGTTGAGTGGTGTAAAGTAGAGTGGCATAGAGTGAAGTGGAGTTGTATAGAGCGGCGTAGAGTGGAGTAGAGTGACGTACAATAGAGTGGCACAGAGTGGCATAGAGTAGAGTGGTAGAGAGTAGAGTGGAGTGGCATTGAGTAGAGTGGTATACAGTAGAGTGGCGTAAAGTAGATTGGGGTGAAGTTGAGTGGCATGGAGTGGCATTGTGTGGAGTGGAGTGAAGTGGAATGGAGTTGTGCATAGTAGAGTGGCATAGAGTAGAGTGGTGCAGAGTAGAGTGGTGTAGAATGGAGCATAGTGGTGTAGAGTGACATGGAGCAGAGTGAAGTAGAGTGAAGTAGAGTGGCATAGAGTAGAATGGCATAGAATGAGGTGGAGTGGAGTAGAGTGGGGTAGAGTGGAGTAAAGTGGCATTGAGTAGAGTGGTGTGGAGTACAGTGACATGGAGTAGAGAGGCGTAGAGAAGAGTGGCAAAGAATGGAGTGGAGTGGTGTAGAGTGATGGAGGGTAGAGTGGAGTAGAGTAGAGTGGTACTGTTTGGAGTGGAGTGGCATAGAGTAAAGTAGAGTGGCATAGAATAGAGTGGTATAGAGTAGAGTGGCATGGAGTAGAGTAGTGTGGTGTGGCATGGCGTAGAATGGAGTGGCATAGAGTACAGTGGCGTGGAGTGGCATAGAGTGGAGTGGCTTAGAGTGGAGTGGCATTGAGTAGAGTGGAGTTGCACAGAGTAAAGAGGCGTACACTAGAGTGGAGTGGCATAGAGCAGAGTGACGGAGAGTGAAGTGGCATAGAGTAAATTGGAGTGGCATAGAGTGGAGTAGAGTAGAGTAGCATAGTGTAGTACAATTGTGATTGTAAGTAACTAAAACATCAATGGAGACAGCAGATAGGGTGAAAGCAACATAAATAAGAAGCCGTATCCCTGTGTTAAAAGAAGGGAAACATTTTGCGTGTGCAGGAATAATACTGAAATACTTATAAAATGAAAACAATAGTGTGTTTAAAAAAGACCAGGAAGAACAAAGACAACGAAGAAGACATGTACTTGGTCCCTGCTCTAGAGAGGAGATAGCACAAAAAAGGAAGGGAAGCCTACGGGTGATAATCAATTGAAAGTGTTATGATTCCCAATATACCCCAATATAGGCCTGGGGAGTCACCTAACCTTCCACCTACATTTACCCTGCCATTGTACTACATAACGTTTTTTGGTGCTGACCTTTTACCTAGTTAGATGCTGCATAAATGTCGTGTGGTTTTCTCCGAAAACTAGCCTAATTTATTATGCATGAGGATTCTCAGAATCACAGCAGGATTACCATCTTCTGCATAATAACTGTGTATAAGGTTAATCACTATCGTCATCCTTGGCCGACATGACACAGCAAGGTAGAATCCCTGAGGGTACCTTTTGGGTATATAAGCACCACATCTTTGCTGGGGCGGGCAGAGGAGAAAGTCTTCCATGCTGACACAAGACGCTGAGGTCCCTGCACGCAGATACTCCAGGACGCAGTGGTCTGACATCCCTCGCGGGGTGTCCAACTCGAGACGGGGTCCTTCATTTTCTCACTTCAGGTAATGGGGTTGGCTATAACCTAGGGGTATTCTTGGCTATACACATACATACATGCTCGGTACACTTAGGTACATCTAGTTAGGGTTAGCATCATAGGAGTATGCATTATTACTGTCATGTATCTATATACCTGCATATATTTATTGTTTTAGCACTATGGTAGAATTCTACCAGCTATTTACCCTGTTGGTGCTTATAACTGTATATTTCTGTTTCTGTCTTATGGTTGTTGCAGCACACGTATTTTACACTAGAATGATGCTGGTTCAATAAATGCTTATTGAAAATGTCCCTAACATTTATTCTGTATCTCTCGGAGGCAAAGTGAGCACGAGTGACTGAGTGAAAAGTACTGTACTGTTTCCACGAGCCCTGAGGGGTCAGGGTTGTCATGTTCAATAGTTGCCAAAAACATTTTGCTCCTTGCTAAGAGGAGTTCATAGTGGCACTGTGAGTTAGCTGGTATACAGGCGAACATATCGGGTGGGGGTGTCTGGAATCAGTCTGGACACCAATCCCATAGTTTATGTTGTCTAAATGCGCAGATCCTATATAGATTTATAGGAACTATATGACAAAAGATTGCAAATGAGTGACAACGAAAACAACTAATGGTATTCTGTGGGCGGGTTGTAAGCCCCCTGAATAGTAAACAATACATTTCGCAGCACAGCACATGCACTGCGTAGGTGAGGCCTAAAAATGGCAAAATAATGAGGTAATACTATTAATAAACACAGTGTGCCACATTATGCTGCATATTTTGCCTTTTCTCACTGCATAATTTAGTAGCGATGTTGCATAATTTGGTTCTCCCCCACTGTGTAATTCAAATGGCTCTGGATATTGGCTTTGAGTAGGCACTGGCATCATTAGGGTGGGGCTGTGATGAGAGGGTGGAACAGTTACATTCCTTCTAAGCCTCCGACCCGACTTGGGCCCCATCACCAATTTCTGTTTAATAGCTACTCCACCTCAGCAGCGCCGGAAGGGGTTCCCTACCGGGCAGGGGAAGGAAAACTGAGCTGCAGCATGTCAGGCACTCAGAGAGGGATCTCTGAGGGTCAGGTTGTGGTGGGTGAGGTGAAAAAAACAAGATCCTCGGCTCATTACTTCCACCAAAAAAGAGTAAAAACAACAATCTTCAGAACAACATGAGAGACAGCTCAACTAACCCCTGTCAGGGAGCAAACAGGACTTAGAAGGAACGAGGAGAGGGGAGAAAAGGGAAAGAGAGCAAAGGACTGAGCGGAGGAAGTTTAGGGTGAATGACAACGAGAAGTAACAGGGAGCAGGAGGGCTAAGGGAAGGAATAGATGAGATACTAGCTGAGGGGAGAAAAAGGACAGAGAAGAGGAAATGGAGAAAAGTAAGCCACAGGGCATGAAAAAGCAGAATAACAGCTGAATAGAGAACACACACCTTCAGATCACTACACCACATTAGTCCTGCCTACCTTACCAGTCACATATGCTTTCAAGAACCATCCAAACACCTCCACTCGGCTGGACTCCTACCTGCGCACATCCGACGCATATGCAGAACTAGATCCAGAGGTCAGCCTTGTGCTACCTCACTCCTAAAGCATGGAACGACCTTCCTCTACACATCGGAGCTTCCTCACCTCTTGAGTTCTGAAAGGAGTTGAAGACCTTGCTCTTCGAATAGCCCCCCGCCCACACTTGGGAAAGCTAGACTTCACATCTGCTCAGCACTAAAATATGCCCCCTGGTGATAGTGTGTTCTACAAATCAACATAACATAACATACCATAACATAACATAGCGTAACATAACAAGTCTCTTGGTTAAATACACACATAATTATTTCACTGCCACACTGTAGTGAGGAAATGAGTCTTATCAGAAAGAAATCAGAAGTAGACCCATGTTGTGAAATATATAAATCTCACACAACACTGGCTTCCTGGTTAAGTTTGAAAACAGCTGGAATTTAGAGAATAAAAAAGGGACACTTTGTTTGTGAGAGGTTACATATTTATGGCACAGTTGTGACATTTGTATGGTCCGAAAGTGAATTCTAAGTCTGATGTGTGCAGATGCAAGTATGTTTTTGTTGAATGTAGCATTTCACAAGCTTTACATAGAACGGGTTGGAGAAACGATGGGACTCATTCCCTCCTCTAACCTGATACCCATAACCTGCATATAACCTGCCCAACTCATTAAATAATTCTGCTTGGCTGTTCATATTTAAGTATTCTGCAATGCATAATACCGCACTGGCATCTTCCAAGCACTAGGAGCAAAGTCAATGGTGCAAACTAACTGGGGTTCAAAAAGTTGCATCAGGCAGGTAATTGGAGAATCTAGATTGGTTTATCAGGGTTCACATGACCTTAGACATCCACCTAAGTATGCCTTATATATGATGTAATCGTACTGCAAGAGCAATGACAGAGCTAACAGTTGCATGCAGCTGGAAAATGGACATAATAAGTTGACCTAGAAGTCTTTCTCACACACACACACACACACACGCATGCAGGCACGCACACACACGCACATGATTCAAATGCCTACACACACATATATGCACTCCCCTTTCCCTTCACACCTCTCTGTATATAAACTGTAATCATACTGTCAGGTCAAAGACAGATGTAGAGACAAAATCTATTAGTTTACAGTCAGTAAACTGGGTGGTTTAGTGCACTATATCTGCTACTAGTACACGTGTGTGCACACACACACATATATAGCTATATGTGTGTGTGTATGACAGTTACATCTCTTCCGCGTGGATCTTCAGTGGTTTCCAGGGTATGTGTATATGCGTATATATATATATATAAAACAAGGTTGCACTACGAGGACCAGGAGGCCGTGCGAGCGGCCGCGCCCACTTGGGCAGGGAACTCATTTAAATTGAAGTGCACCATCGATCTCGCACACCAGTGTCAATGAGCCTATGACAAAGGGCAGGGGGCCCGAAACGCGTCGGCTGGACTGATATGCTGTGCGCTTCCAGTTTACTTGCACTGCAGCCCTGATCAAATCTGAAGAGCTTTATTTACCCGTGTGTGGGCTCCTTCATTTGAGGCAACTCTTGTGGATTATGTTGAACGGCTAGCCTAGCCGTGAAGGAGCTCCGCTACGTCGGTAGACCTGGATGATGCCAAGCGGTGTTCGTCAGTTACAGGACGGGAGCTGGTAATCAGGGCAGGAAGGTGCGTGTGCTAGTACTGAAAGCTGACAGAGCAACCCACTGGGGTGTTATTTTAAATTAATTCACTGGACTGCTTGACGGCTCACATGAGCAAAACAAGGTTGCACTACGAGGACCAGGAGGCCGTGCGAGCGGCCGCGCCCACTTGGGCAGGGAACTCATTTAAATTGAAGTGCACCATCGATCTCGCACACCAGTGTCAATGAGCCTATGACAAAGGGCAGGGGGCCCGAAACGCGTCGGCTGGACTGAATGCTGTGCGCTTCCAGTTTACTTGCACTGCAGCCCTGATCAAATCTGAAGAGCTTTATTTACCCATGTGTGGGCTCCTTCATTTGAGGCAACTCTTGTGGATTATGTTGAACGGCTAGCCTAGCCGTGAAGGAGCTCCGCTACGTCAGTAGACCTGGATGATGCCAAGCGGTGTTCGTCAGTTACAGGACGGGAGCTGGTAATCAGGGCAGGAAGGTGCGTGTGCTAGTACTGGAAGCTGACAGAGCAACCCACTGGGGTGTTATTTTAAATTAATTCACTGGACTGCTTGACGGCTCACATGAGCAAAACAAGGTTGCACTACGAGGACCAGGAGGCCATGCGAGCGGCCGCGCCCACTTGGGCAGGGAACTCATTTAAATTGAAGTGCACCATCGATCTCGCACACCAGTGTCAATGAGCCTATGACAAAGGGCAGGGGGCCCGAAACGCGTCGGCTGGACTGTTATGCTGTGCGCTTCCAGTTTACTTGCACTGCAGCCCTGATCAAATCTGAAGAGCTTTATTTACCCGTGTGTGGGCTCCTTCATTATATATATTATATATATAGTATATATATATATATATATATATATATATATCCTGGAATCAGTGCCCCTTGGTGGAGCACCACTTGCAGACCCACACAGAGGAGGTGTGACTGTCATCAAGGCAAGAGGACCCCGTAATGTAATCCAAACATGAATGCCAGCAGTTGAAAGGAACGGATGCACTAATGCAGGATGAATATGCTAATTTTTTGCAAGTTGCAGAACGTGCAAACACCCAATAAATATTGGATATTGATAGATAGATAGATAGATAGATAGATAGATAGATAGATATGCACTCGCCATGCACAACTAATTACCCCACATATTACATCATTGATGGCATCTTCTATGGCATCATTAATATTATCACTGCAGTCTATGAAATCATAGGAAGTAGGGAAATGGGTAGTCTTGTGGCCCTCATGTACCATATATCTATGCATGTTCGTATATAATACGATGATATGGTGGATCGAGGCAGAGCGGAAGGCTATAGCTCTATGTGTGCACACTTGGGCACGCTCTTCCAGATTAGCCATTACAGGTTGCCCCACCAGTTTTGACAGTGAACCTACCACTGGGAATAGGATGAATAGATTAGCCTCTTGTTTCATTTCCCAGGTTTGTTTTTAATGTTTTTGTGTGATTTGGAAGAAGACGCAGTGGAGGAACTGGGTCTAAGTGTAAGAGTTTGTACTTAACACTGATAGTAAAAAGCTTCTATCAACTTCAGTGTTATCAATTATTGCACTGTCATTGGACCAAAAGTCGTGGAAAGTCACTTCTTTAATTTTAAAAGTTTGTTTATTAGAATTAAACAAAGTACATTATAATTAGGCACTTAAACCAATGAAAAGATATAGTTTAAGGCAGAAAGGGAGAGGGAGCATAAGGGAGAATATTACAAGATAATCATACATTGTCAATCTAATTACAATTTGAGGATAACATAAGATGATAATGTGCAATAATATGTACGGTATATAAGCAATAGTAAATTGTTCAAAATTAGAAAAAGAAAGGATCATCAAGGAGGCTTTGGAACTTTTTCTGCACTGGATTGATGATGCAAAGAATGTTGTGCATGTTTGTCTAAACAATTTGTGATTTTGGACCACAACATAGAACTTTTATGGGCTAGTGAATGTGGGTGACAGTAAGATGTATCAAGTCTATGATCATGACAAATTGCATATCAGCAAGCATGAAAGGATAGGTGGGAGAAATCTTTCCAATTATTCGTTATTTGTTGGAATACCATGCTAATAATAAATCTATAATTCTTGTACGAGTACGGACCACCATCCATGAATCTGCTAAGCTTCCCAACAAAACCCTACTAATAGAAAAGGGCAGCGAGGAGTTAAAGATGGAGTTAATTTGGTTCCATACTTGCATCCAAAAACTATGTTCTAAGGAACAAGTAAATAATAGGTGTTTGATATCAGCAGTTTGTGATTGACAGGACCAACAACTATCAGGTATGTCTGGGTATATGTGAGGAATTGTGGTAGGAGAAATAAAGAGTCTGTAAACGTAAAATAGTGTTTGTGTAGAGTTGGCAGCTCGCGATGTTTTCCATAATATTAATCAAATATGTCTCCAAGTCGAAACAGGCCAAGTTTCTTCTATATCATGTTCCCAGGCTAATTTAATGTCAATCTTAGCATTGCTAAGCCTGTGATTTGCTTCAGATTCCCCCTAAACAAGCTCTTGCTATTGGATAGAGTTCCACATAGGTCCACTGAATCATGGAGTGTTGTGTGCTCCCTGAGTAGATGGTTGGTGGCTGCATGTGCTATTTTTGAAGGGTCCAGACGATAAACTGCTGTCCAACAGTAAGAAGCTGGCTGAGGGATCATGGTGGATATCCTAACCTGTCTACTCTCCCACTTAGGAAGATGGATAGGCATCAAACATGTTAGTATGATGTTGTATAGTTGAGAACTGATGTATGCACAACATGCCGTTGTAAAACTGTGTAAGTAGTATGTAATCAATCTTAACCTGACACTAATAATATTAAATAATGTATTTTCATTGTTCACTCAAGGTAGTAAAAAATAAAAAAGAACCTTACACAATTATTCTTTGCAATGGGACTCTTTCACAATCTGTTCTCTAGACATAGAACAATCAAACTGACCGGATTTCATCTTTTGTAACAGCTTTCTGGCAGAAGCAAAAAAAAAGATACATATTATAGTACAAGAAGTGTGTGTATGCACAACTAAATGAACAATTTTATAGAATGTTATTTATGTGCTTCAGTGTAGGACAATAATAAGGTTAGTAATGTCAGCAGAGCATGTATGATGTTTCTTAAATAGAATGAACATCTGTCGGATCAAAATTTTGTATGAATATACATGAGAATTGGATAACCTTGCCACATAACCTGTTGCATAAATGTCATCTATTCATGCAATATGCCACATAAGTAGCCTTTTCCATGCTGCATAATTCAACCAACAATCCTGACAAATTTGTTTATGCCTTGCAGCAGGAGACCAAGGGCTCAGAGTTAAAGAAAATGGATATGACAGTCTCCATCACATGCATCCGAATAAACTGCAGAGCTCCACAAGCTCGTAGATCAAAATAGATGACCTTGGAGAAGTCCCAAATACATATATTTCATATATGATGAACCCTCACCAGGAATACTAGCCAACGAACTGTTGAATATCCTGTTCCCACACACTAAGAAATCCTGTACAAAGACCAATAAGGTACAACCCTGCCACATCTCTGTCACCTAAACAACAATTCTACCCTACTTTTCAATCCCTTACATTCAACTATAAACTTGATCAATTTTTAGGTCTGGATTTTGACGCTTGTGGGAAAATGCCTTTTTTTGTACGATCACCCCCATTTTTTCAACTGATGCTGCTGATTTTCTGATTGTATGCAGTGGGACTCTACTAACCAGGCCCCAGTGCATATGTTCTCATGCCTAAAACATGTTAAAATTGGCTGTAACCCTAGCTGGCATATTTAACTTACCTGTATTCAACTTACCTATACCCAGGACCTGTAAGGTAAATGTCACTAATGGACTGCAGCACCCATTGTGCTACCCACTACAGTCACAAGGCACCACTGTAGCCTGTCTGCTTTGTTTTAAAACTGCAGGCCTAGCACTGTAGCTTGTCTGCTTTGTTTTAAAACTGCAAATCAACCTGCCAAAATAACCCCTTTTGACAGGCCTGAACGTTTCTTTTAATGTAAATAAGTTACCCATAAGTAGACGTTAATGCTCATAAGGCAATGTGCATGGTGTATAAAAGTAGGAGATGTAAAAGCTTAATGTTAAACTTGTCCTTACAGTAAAAAGCCCTCAAAGACTATTTTCATTTTAGCAGGGTTAGCTGTCCCCTAGGAAAGCACTAAATATAATAATGCTATCTTGAGCTAGGAAACACACACAAGTTTCATTTTTGTACCTTTTGAAATATTTATTTCAAGTTCTATTCACTGGTGAAGTCGGATTTGTAATAATTAATTTGGAAAAGGTACTATTAGAAAGTTACCTTTCCCCTGCCTAAAGCCTCTAGAGGCCTATTTGCATGAGTTTCAACTGTCACCAAGCAGCTGAATAGCCCTGTTGCTAAGGTGTGAACTTGCTCCCAGAGTTGAAAAAAAGAACTTGGGTGCAGGGAGATGTTGTGTTCATCTGGCAGGATGACAATCTGGGCTTTGCCCAGGAACGTGATTAAATTCAAAGAGGTCTACCCTGTCACAGGCAAATATTAGCTGACACTTGGCCAGGACCCTCTTTTATCCACCTAGTCAAGCAGGCATCAATCCCCATGGAAGAGGAGCTGCCCCCAGAACGGGTTTAAAGTGAACACAGATGCCACACCTCTGGACAGGGGAGAAAATGTCCTGCCAACATGGTTTTAGGTAGAGTGGCACTATGGGATTGTTTGCAGGAGGGCACACAGGATGGGTAGGGTTACCCTTGGGAACTTTTTCCCTAGTAAGAGAAGGACCAGGAGTCTCATCCATCCACAGGCTAGTGCCAAGCATTAATGTGGCACCCCTGGGCACCCTCTTCAGAATACTACTGGACCTGTGGAAGCCAGAATAAGGACTGCTCCTGTTGTTGAGACCTGTGAGGTGATCTGAAAGGCTGGACCTGCTCTCACTTGTACTCGGGATGAAGTAGTGGACTACAACAGTCCGTTGGCTGACCTCCTATTAAGCGACAGGGACACAACAAGCAGCAAGAAGCCTTTTCCTGAAGAGCCCAACTATTCAGTTCCAACTGGACCAACCCTGGACCCTGCTGGTGGCTTCTGCTGGGGTGGGTCTTGACCCCCAACTGCAGTTCTTTAGGTCCTAGGACTTTTGGCTGTGTCAAAGTGTACTCCTTCTAACATCCTGAGAAATCTGGGACTTAGAAACCTTTTGGCTTAAAAGACTTCTGGAGGGCCGGGACAAATGCCAAGTCAATCCAACAAAGATATGTTGCTGCTGGGCCAAACATTCAGGTTGCTACGCTCAGAGCTTTTCTGCAGCAGCAAATCCATTTCAGTGGGATGTCGCAGAGAGGGTATTCAGCCTTCTGGTGACCTGGTCTGCTACAGCTTGCAGCCTTGCCCGCTGGAGGAACACGAGCTCCAAAAAATGACCAAGTCCAAACATAAAGGTCTTCACCAGGTGGAGGCATCACAAGTATCTAGCTGATGAGGGACCTTCCTTGGGCACGAATTATGAATGTTTCATAGTCGGAGCTTTCCCGCCAAAAGTCAACAGCTACACCAGGACCTCGTCCAACAGTTATCTGCCCTTGTGGAGCCCATCTTCTCCACAGCCTGATGCCTTGCTCCATTGAGTATTTGTGACTTCCATTTCAGAGACTAAGGGCCTGATTTAGATCTTGGCGGACGGGTTACTCCTTCACAACAGTTATGGATATCATATCTGCTGAAATATTAATCCCATTATACCTATGGGATTTATATTTTGGTGGATGGGATATCCATCACCGCTGTGACGGAGTAACCCATCCGCCAAGATCTAAATCAGGCCCTAAGTCACAAGGTAAAGTGTCAGTCCGGGTCAAACCTTGTTTCTGTATCCAATCCGTGCTCCATCGTGGTCAGCCTAAAATCGCAGGCCGGTCAAGCGCAACCAGATGATTGCAGTTGCCTCTTACTGCTTATTAGCGCTAGGTTTATTTAAAACTTTCAAAATTCATATCTCTTGTTCCCCTTACTGTATTTTGTCATTTTGGTATAATTCTGTTCATTAAATTGTTGTCTATTTTTATAAATTGGAGTGGGATTTTTATTGTGTTGTGTTTTTGACTTTTTAACTGTTTTGGTACTTCTAAATGCATTACATGTTTTCTTTAAGCTAGTCTGCTCTGTGCCATAGCTACCAGGGGTTGAATTTAGGTTTATATTATTATAACTTTTACCAGGGGCGGCTCCTCCATTAGGGCGGAGGAGCGTCCCCCACTGCTTTTCCGCAGTGCGAGAAGCAGAAACATAAAATGGTATTTTAAATACCATTTTATGTTTCTGCTTTCGCGCTGCGAGAATGCAGAAGGCAGGGTATGCCTGGTTGGGGGCGGGTGGGAGGGTATGCCTGGTTGGGGGCGGGTGGGTGAGCATGGCTTGCCCACTGTTGTGGTCCCTGACTGTTTGGTCAGCCCTCTGGGGCCGACCAAACCAGTCATGCGCACTCTACATTTTCTCTATGTAGGCTGCACGCAGCCTACATAGAGAAAATGGCCTCCCTACAGGCGCCCGGCTGGGCGCTGTCCGCACCAATCACAATGCTGCCACTGCAACGTTGTGATTGGCTTACGGGAGGGAGGATGCATGCTTCCTGCCTGTTCCAGCAGCGGGACCCGGCCAGGAACGGAGGCGGCGCTCGGACCTGGTAAGGTAAGTTTTTAAAAATATTTTTTACCCCCCCAACCCGCCAACCCGCCCCCGCGCGACCCCCCACCCGCGAGTCACGCGAGCCGCGACTGACCTTTACAGGCCCTAAAAAGAATAGTGACATTATTACTTGTGGTAGACTGCCATCCAGCCTGACTAAAACACTTTCTCACAACAAAGCAGCTGTCAACCAGACCTATTTCTAACAATGTACATAGAGTGGGATTTGGCCTCATCCCTTTCAAGCACTGACTTTCATCCATCAGCGTCTTTTAGCCATTGGCTAGATACTTTGTCAAGCATGTCTTGGCTTAGACAAGTGGAGTATTCATATCCCACCAAATGCTTTTGGCTATGTGGTTGTATCCTTCTGCCTCCACTTGAGCAGTGGCGTAGCTAGGCACTCTGCCGCCCGTGGCGGTCCCTGCCTTTTGCCGCTGCGCTGAGGAGGGGGGGGGGGTGCTGGCGATGATTTTTGTGGCCGCCGCCGCCCCCAAAACTCGTGCCGCCCGGGGCGCACTGCCCCCTCCAACCCCCCTTGCTACGCCAGTGCTCCACCCTCTGGGTCTTACTCTAGTGTACTAACTCTGCATGCATTAGCACTTTAATCTTCGTTGTAATGGCTTTGCCAATGCTCGCCTTTGTTAAATACCTTATTACATGTTCATGTTTGTGCATTTGTGTTTACAAATGGCATTAAATAATTATGTTTTCATACTTGAGCTGTTGATTACTACAATGCCTGCATTGCAGCTTGGGGGTATTTTATATATTATGATGGCCAAAATCTAAATATGCCCCCTTGGCATATTGTTGGAATCCTAAGCAATATAGTGGCCCTGACATAATGCTTTCTTTCCTTGGTACATTGAACGTATTTAGGCATGATCAATGCCTTAGTAGAAGGTGGTCCTCCTTGCCATTTTATGTGCATTCTAGGAATAATGCCCTCCCCCTCCACAGACCGCACAAGATGACTCCCCTTGGCATTTTTTATGTCAGTTCCAGGTATTATAGTGGCCCTGGAATAAGGAGCCCCAGGCATATTATGAGCACTGTGTTGCAGGGCATTATGCTACTCCTAGAATATGGTGGCCGACCATTGTTTCTAATGGGGATCCTGGCATTGGGTGGATACAACCGGCAGTCTAACATGGCTATCACTAGCATTAATTATAATTCAATAATACATTTTAAACACTAAATATCAAGGTGTAGGAGTGGTCATCATCTTGGACTGTAAATCCAGCTCTATTGGTACCTTTGGGACTGACCAATATATTTTTGTGAATGCTACTTTCAATCTGGCTATTATAATGTATCTTGTGAAGAGCAGTTACTATTTTCTTGTATTTTTGCAAAGTAATGAATGTGCCTTATTCATAAAGGTCCCCCAATCTTTGCAACTTCAGTTGCTTGATTGCCATAGTGTATGAAATTTGGCTACTGGTTGAGGGGGGTGAAACCCTACCCAAGCACTAATCACAATTCCTGTCAGGGTGAAACACAAGCAAATCCCAAATTAACTTGTGCTTCACCTTTGGGTGGCGTGGCACAAAAGCAGTTAGGCTTAACTTAGAGGCAATGTGTAAAAGTATTTATGCAGCACTTCAAACAGTAATAAAGTGAAAACACAACACAAGAAAAATCCCACAACAACTTAGAAAAATAGAGTAAAATGTAATAAATGATTTGAGACCAAAATGACACAAAAACCAATCAGTAAAACTGGAGATATGTAATGTCAAAATTTTAAGTAAAAACAGCGCTTAAATGCACAAAGTTCCAATGGTGGATTTTTTGGTCACGCCAGACAGGGACAAAGTCACGAGTTCAGGCCGACCACGATGGAGCGCGGATCGACTACAGGGACCAAGTTAGGCCCACTGAGCAAAAGTACTTTCAATCCTGGTTTGTGGAGCATTTCAATATCCTGCATAAAGGATGCATGACACGTAGGTGGTTCCAAAGAGCTGTGGGGCTGCAATGGGGAGTCTTCTGTCATCATCGAGTTTGTCGTCAACGAGGGTCTTGTGATGCAAAGTCCTGCACCAAACATGCGTCGCGCACCGACAGTTCCAAAGAGCAGCAGGGTTGTAATGCGGAGTCCTGTGTCGTTGAGGATGCTGACGAGGGACTTGCAAGGCAAAGGACTGCATCGAGGTTGCGTCACACATCAGCGGTTCTGAAGAGACTGTGATGCCAGGTCTGGCATTGGGGATGCATTGTGCTGTGGTGGTTCTGATGAGGCTGCGTGGACATTTGTCAAGCTGTGTCGGTTGGGCTTCACAGGACCACAGTTGGGCTGGCAGAGCATCTTCAGGGCCACTTCCATGGGTTCCAGACTGGGCTGACGCCACTTGGGGGGTAGGACTCACAGCAACAGAGTCCAGGTGCTGGGTTCAAGGTGGTTGGAGCCTTTTCTGTTAGATCAGGAGACCAGACAACTAGCCCTTGGAGTCACACTGGTGGTCCTGGGTTCAAGGGAAGGTCCAGTCCTTCACTCAGGCAGCAGGGCAGCAGGGTAGCAGGGCAGGAGAGTAGCAGTCTTTCTTGCAGAGCAGTACAGCACTCTTCTTGAGTTTACACAAGTTCAGAGGGGTACTGAAGCACTGGAGCTCGGGGTCCCTTATTTATGTCGCAAACAAAAATAAGGGCTACTGTTCCTAAAGAGAAAGAGGAGATATCGACAGGTTGTGCAGGACTCGGGATATGCACAGTGGCAGTAAACAGGACTGTTTCATGTTGCCCTCACACTTCCCAAAGGGAGGCCATGCTTCATCATAGGGCTAATGCTCCTCATTGGGCCAGTGCTGCAATGCCCAATGGGTCCCCGGAAGGGTCACTTTGGCGGAGATCTTTTATTGGTATGCCATATGCAAGGTAGAGTCTAGGTGGGGTGGTATCTCATGTGTGATGATGTGGGTTAAAACTGGTTAGGGAGGCCACCAACTACTTTTAATAACCGGTCCGCCCTGTCAGATTATAAACCTTTATGGGTAAATGCTACCAATAGGGTCATAAAGTACCCTGGTAGATTGATGTGAGTTCCCTCTTTAGGGTCCAACTCTAGTCAGTCAACATGTTTCGCGCCCCTAGTGGTCCGGAGGATCCGTGGCGCTTCGTCAGGAATAGTGAGTGAATCTTCCTACCTCACAAATGTGTCAAAAGTGGTGCCCTTTGAGTGGTACCTACTTTTTGATGTTGGCTTTCCAACCTGTCAGGAGAGAAAAAGGAGACAGAATTATTATGTTCCTGCATTAGAGTGTCTTATTGACCAGGATATCCATTATTGTAGACGAAAATGTTCGTCTGGTGCTAGATTGGCATCCAGACACGTAAAGACATATACAAGACACACACTACATAAAAATAGACAGGGTGAAGAGCCAATCTATGAGAATAGCTCACATTTAGAGTTTCTTTTAGCGAAGTTCCCAGCCGAAAGAATCCGAGGCTGGTACCCCCGTACAACCAAATTGCCGCAGATCACAATAATAGATGGTCTGCAGTATGAGAAAAGGAAATTTAATTGTGTAAGTGGCACCAGCTTTCATAAATGTGATGCCAATGTGCAAATAGTGTATATTGCCAGTGTAGCAGTCAACTGTTTTATACACACAAGAGAGATCACCATAATGTGTGCTGCTATCTCATAAGTGGTCACAGTATTAAAAACAGGAGCGTGGTTGTGTTTCCATTACTCTCTTATACATTATGAGGCACATAATCTTACCTCCAACTGGAGATAAAAGTACTCCCTAGGATGTGGCAGAGGTGCCGTGCTCAGTCGTGCTAAACTGGAAGTAAGTAGGTAAGATAAATAAGGAGGATTCAAACCACAGGATTACATATGCGGTAACAGCGTCAACGGTTTGCGACCAGTATTTAGTACTCATGGTTTCTGAGTGCGATCTGGTCGTCACACCTACTCTCATCCTCTGCTTCCCCCGAATGAGGATGCGGGAGCCGAGGGTTCCTGTTTTAAAGGAGTACACCTGGCGGGCTTAAACCGGAATCCACATGAACCCGGAAGTGCATCATCGCACATGTCTGGTGGCCATCTTGGAGTGATGTTGCACATGTCTGGTGGCCATCTTGGAGTGGTGTAGCACATGTCTGGTGGCCATCTTGGAGTGGTGTTAAAGTGAAGACATTTGATATCTGTCTCAAATATTCTCGCGCATGCCTGGCGGCCATCTTAAAGTGGTGTTGAGGTCAAAGGTAGTGGGGATGTGGTGGAAAGATTATTGCTCACGTCTGGCGGCCATATTAAGATAGTGTTGAAGATAAAAGATAGTGAATATCTTTTGGAGCCCTCTTCATGTATGTCTGGCAGCCCACATAAAAATAGTGTAGAAGTGCAAAGGAGAAGATGTGTCTCATCAGTAAATGGGGTAACGGTTAACAGCACTTGGGTGTACAGGGTGCCGGCCACAATACTCATTTCAGAGTGGCTTTTTAAGGACCATCATTAAGTGACACTTAGTACATCAGAATGATACTTATTGATAAGTAACTAGTTTTGTGTAATATGGTATGATGTAGTCTTGCAAGTCCGACAACCGTCCAGTATCTGTAACTCTGGCTATTCTTTGAAGTGGTGTTGCGCTCGTCGCAGATTGTCTTAGCTTGAACGATCATTAGGGTACATGAGGTGGTGGTCAGTTGTGACATCTATATAGAAGAATAGGCCTGAGGGGTTTCCATGTTTGGTTGCTCAGGGGTGTAGGCCTACAATTCGATCCAAGGGATGTCATCATTCAGTCCATCCCGGTTGGTATGTAGGTGGAACACCCAGCGCTGTTCTCGCCTAAATAGTGTGGCTGGGGTCCACAATGTGTTTTATTCAAGGATTATCCACTTCATATCTTTAATGGAGTGTTTCAGATCATTGAAGTGGTTGCTCATCTTTGTCGCATTGCGTCCACATCTTATGGTGCTATTATGTTCCCCTGTTCTTATCTTAATCGGTTTAGTTGTCATCCCTATATAATACATTGAGCAGGGACATGTAATTAGGTAAATGCAGTTTCCGGTGCTACAGTTGGTGTGCTGTTTCTGTGTCCAGGAGAAAGATCCTAGCTGGAGTGTTTTTGAGTTAAGAATTACAAGTGGTACAACTCCCTTATTTATACCTGGTGCCCACTTTGAAGTAGGAGAAGGTTGTGGAGGTTTCCACCCGCAGAGGTGCTTGGAATTTCCTGCCACCCTGCCCGGGACCCAGATTTTCAGAGTTGCACTAGACTAGTGTCAAGCCCTTTGTGAGTGTGCCCAGGGAGGGCCTTTATGATGTGCAAGTATGGTAGGTGACAGCTTGTCTCCCTCATCAAGTCAGAGAAGGCCCATCTTGCCAGCTCCTATGCTGCTTTGTCTCACTGCCTAGGAGCAATGCACAAAGACCAACTGCCAGTTACACTTAGTTATGTGACTCAGGATGCAGGCTCCAGGCATCAAATGGTTAAGACACGAAAACGTAAACTTTCTAAAAGTGGCATTTTCAGAATTGTGACTTAAAATCCAACTTTACCAATAAAGAGGATTTTAAATTACAATTCCTCGACATTCCTACCTGTTCCCAATTGAAAGTTATAACTTATTAAATGTAATAATTTAACCCAGTGTTATCCTATAGAAGAGGTGGGCCTCACAGTAGTGAAAAGCGAATTTAAGAGTTTTTCACTACAAGGACATGTAAAACTTAAAAGTACCTATAGCACATAAACAGAGAGGTGGAGAGTAGGCCACAGTACGCCCCCCTCGAGCATCAATGAAAACATAAATGTGAGTAAGTCAGTGCAAGGGACTAAAAGGGAAACATAGAAGGTATGTTTCATAATCTTACAGAAACAATCAGTAAACCAGAATTTGGACGTCACAGGACTTCTGCCACGCTTACGAGGAAAGTCATCCTTTATGGAAGAGCAAACCTCACACACATAATAGTGGCATGCTTCATCATTAGCATGCTCTCCCCATCATGGTGGGTCAGTGCCATCATGGCAGACTCAACCTCCTTGAAGGCTTAAAGAAAGGAGGGAGTTCTTAAATAAAAACTACTGGACAAGGCGGGTTACTCAGTATTTCACCTTTATTGGTGAGGATCCCAGGTATATCTAAAAACAAAAATGAGCAGGTACACAGAGGATTATGGCTCAGACCCATCTCATATCTGCCAACATGTTTCTGCCCATCAATTATAGCCTAACAGGTCTGGGGCATTTTTCAGGGCTTATGGATCCCTTAACTAGCCTCAGGGTGAATTACCAAGGAACCATGAGGTATTTTTAGAAAGTCTAGATCCCACCTTGTCCAGTAGTTTTTATATAAAAACCCCCTCCTTTCATTAAGTCTTACAGAAGGTTGAGTCCAACCTGGTGGCACAGACCCACCAGGGTGGGGGGAGAATGCTAAGTATTAAGCATGACACTATTATGTGTGTGAGGTTTCCTCTTCCATAAAGGATGTGACATCCAAACTCTGGATTCCTGATTGTTTCTGTGAGATTACAAAACAACATTTCGTCTATCAAACTTAAAAGTACAACTTTTTAAAACACTGCGCCCTGCCATATGGGCTTGTTAGAAATGGGGGTCTCTCGTTGGCAATGGTTTGCACCTTTGTCCAAGTAGGGACCCTTCTTCCTAGTCAGGGTAAGGGGGGATACACTTCTAAAATAACCCCTGCCCCCCCCCCCCTTGGCAGCTTGGCAAGAGCAGACATGCTTATATCAGAGGCAGTGTGTAAAGCATTTGTGCACACATACAGACAAAATCCAACATACAATAATTAAAATGTACTTCTTAGAAGGTAAAAACAGTTCTGTCTATAGCAAACTATAGATGCAACACTTTCAACACAAAGTACCTTGGATGTGTCAAAATCATAAACAAAAACAGCCGCAGGGAAGGTTATGCGTCGGTTCCTTATGCGTAGGGAGGGTGATGCATCGGTTCCTTACTCCAGGGGAGGTGATGCGTTGGTTCCTTACTGCCACGCAGGGTAGGTGATGCATCGGTTCCTTACTGAAGGGGAGGTGATGCGTCGGTTTCTTACTGCGGCCACGGTGTCCTTGTAGACTTGGCGCCCGGGTGCGATGCGTGGGGATAGGGGATGCGTCGGTTCTCGATGTGGCGGCGGAGGCAACGGCGCTGCATTGGTCTCTCCAGCTGTGGTCCCACGATGAGTTGGTTCTTGCAGCTGCACAGCAGGGCCTGCATCGGAATTGATGCGGTGATCTCAGACTTCATAGATCGGTGCACTTGATGTGGCGTGCAGCGATTTCTCCCGCCACAGGCAGGTGCTGCATCCGTTTCTTCAGCGGCACGATGGTGATGCGTGGAAATTCTTCCTGCACGGCAGCGATGCATCAGAAACAGGTCTGGATACATCGCGCTTCTCGTAGTTGCGTGTCTTTTCCAGCTCCCAACAGCAGGAAAAACCTCCTGAGGCCCAACCCAGCAACAGGCACCTCTTGACAGGTCAGAACTCCCAGCAAGGAAGTTATGGGGAGCTGGTGGTGAAGTCTTTGTGTCCCTGAGACTTCAGACAGGAGGCAAGCTCTACTTCAAGCCCTTTGAGATCTCCCTCAAGCAGGGGACACAGCACACAGCAAAGTCCTTGTCGTTTCCTTGGCAGAAACAGCCACTGCATGCCAACCCCAGACAGCACACAACAAAGGGGCAGTACTTCTCCTTCAGTTTCTCCAGCTCTTCTCCTTGGCAAAGGATCCTCTTGAATTCCAGAAATGAACTAAAGTTCAGGGGTCTGGGCCCCAACCTTTATAGTCCATTTATTTGTTCTCTGGTATTAGAGAGGCTCTGTGCTCAGTCCAAACCAGTTCTGTCTTCTCAGTTGCAGCTTGCCCGCAGGAGGTGGAGACAGCATTGTGTAAGGCAGACCAAGCCCATTCAGGTGAAAGGAAATCTCCTCCCCCCTACTCTAAATGCAGCCCAGGTCTATTCAGCCCAGCCCTGACGCATCCAGGAAAAGCAGGACACACCTCAACCCCCCCAGTGGCTGTCTACAGTGAATGCACATTCCCAGCCACGGTCACTTCAAAGCCAGGCAGCCAATTCACAAACCAGCAGAGGCACACAGGATGACTAAGCAAGAAAATACCCACTTTCTAAAAGTAGTATTTTCAAACACAGAATGCAAAGATCATCCTTACTAAAAGATTCATCTTTATATTCTGAGTTCAGGCATACTAAACTTTACCTTCCTATCTTGTTCCAATGGAAAGTTATATTTATAATATGTTATAAATAAACTCCCATTCTATCCTATCGGACAGATAGCTTTTCAATAGTGGAAAACGAAATTCCCTGTTATTCACTATCAGGACATGTTACGCACCTCACAACATGTCCAACCTTTCACAGACACTGCACCCTGCCCACAGGGGTACCTTGGGACTATCTTAGGGTGACTCACATGTCAGAAAAGGGAAGGTTGGGGCCTGGCAAGTGGGTGCACTTGCCAGGTCGACATGGCAGTATCAAACTGCGCACAGACACTGCAGTGGTAGGTCTGAGAACCTTTTGCAAGGCTGCTTGTGTGGGTGGCACAGTCAGTGCTGCAGGTCCACTAGCAGCATTTGACTTACAGACCCTGGGCACACACAGTGGACTGTACTAGGGACTTAGTAGTAAGTCAAACAAGCCAATCATGGAAACACCAATCCATAGTCACAATTTACAGAGGGAGCACTTGCACTTTGGCACTGGTCAGCAGTGGCAAAGTGCCCAAAGCATCTAGACCAGCAAAAACAGAGTCCAGCACACAGCAAAAACACAGGAGGCAGAGGCAAACATACAGGGGAAAACCACGCCAAGGATGCCAGGTCTAACAGGGCTGTTTAGGGCCTGCCCTAGGGTTGACTTATATGTATTAAAAGGGGAGGTTTGGACCTGGCAAAAGGTTTATCTTGCCAGTTCGAAATGCGCAGAGTCCTAAAGCCAGCAAAAATGAAGTCAGCCAAAACAAGAGGCTGGAAGGCAAATATTTGAGATAAAACCGCACCAAGTATGTGAGGGCCAACACATAGGTTCCACAGTAAGTGGAAGTGCTAGGTTATCCTCCAGCCTGAAACAATGTCATACATATCAGGTTTGTTTTTCACAACTTGGCCAGTCTACGCCATGCATACGCCATGCACACATACGTCTTTATTTTAGTCAGAGGCATCCTCGCAGGAGTGTTTACCATCTAGATTTGTGTAGGTCCCACTGTTTCTTTCCCCAGGACTGTGGGTGGGACGTGTGTCTTGTTATAATACCATCAATATGCATGTTGAGTCTGCACCATCAAATAGTATATTTCAGAATTAGGTACCGAAAATCTGGCAGCTTTGTACAGCAATATTCTTTGGGGTTGCTTTCCAGCCAGATTAACCTTTTCATGAGTGATCTGAGTTGGTCGAAGAACGTCTTGGTCATAGGAATTGGGAAGTTCCGAAAAAGGTACAGCAGTCTGGGCAATACTATCATTTTTATCAGCTCAATATACCCTGCCATTAATAGTGGAAGGGATATCAATTTATCTAGGTTTGTCATGATTTTATCTATTTCTACTCCATATTTTGGAGAATCTTATTTATGTCCCAATAAAGCTAAAAAAAACATGCCCAGGTATGTGACTGATGCTTCTTGCCAATACAATGGAAAATCCAGCCAGGGTTGCCTAAAAATAGGTGTCATTCGCATCAGTACCGATTTAGACCAATTAATGGATATGCTTTGTACCCTTATTCTTTAAGCTCCCATGTTACTGCATCTTCTAAATTTGTATATGGATCTTTTATAAATAATAAGATATTATCAGCATATAAACTGAGTATGATCTGCCATGTCCCTAAACAAAGTACTCTTTTTTTTTGCAAACAGAATTTTATTGATTTTTTTCAACCTAAAAGCATTAGAAGTTCAGGTCAGAAGACCAATTTACACAGAGATCTAAATCTGTTGTACATTAATTTATGTTCTATTGTGAATATGACAGTGCTTTCACATTTCACTTTATGGTACACATCAACACTGGGAATTCTGCCTCTCACTTCAAAAATCATGTAACCTCCCCACCACACCTCCCCAAACTCACGCCTCTGCCTAGAGTTCTCAGTTGGTTATAGTTTAAAGGACCCACTCAATGGAGAGCTATATTGAGCCTTGCTGCAGCAACCCATGTGACCCACAACGCTTATTGGTCAAGGATGTCAAGACCCAAGCATCTTCTGAGTCATGTGCAGACATAAGGGAACTGTCAGGGGTGTGTTCTTCTATGTCTTTTAAACAATCTACCAGGTGGTCCCAGGCCCGGGCCTTGTCAGTAGAGCCATGCCCCCTCTTTACTTCCTGAAAAAACAACACACTTTCGTATCCTGCCCAGAGAATGAGAACCTCCCTCCATTTACCCAGCTGGGTACTCCTGGGCGCTTTCCAGTGTAAGGTAATTTCTCGTTTTGCAAGAATCAGAGCCAGGTCCACGAACTTGGTGGTTATTTGATTCTTGCTTGGATGTGGGAATCCCCTCAACAAACACACCATGGGGGTGCAAGCCAAGGGATCGCTCTATGAGTGATTGTGTTAATACAGTCTAATACCCCTCTCCAGAATTCCAGTAGAGTTGGGCAGGACCACAACATATGGAGCATTTCAGCTCCATGTTCTCCGCAACTGGGGCAAAATGCTTCGGTCGCACCAAAAGTCCTAATGATTTTACCAGGAGTAAGGTATGCCCTATGTAGGATGTAAAGATTGATCAATTTAAACTTGGCATTACGTGAGGCTGTATATATGTTAAAGAGTATTGTGTCCCATTCTGCCTCCGCTGTGGGGAAAGAGAGGTCTTCCTACCATTTCAGGCACAATTCTTCCATAGGAGTTATTATATCGGCCCATAGCACCTGATACAGGCAAATATCTGCCTTGATTATGCCATTCATACTGCAAATACATAACATGAAGAGTCCCAACACTAGGAAGTTGAGTACAGAGAACGTAAAGCATAGCGGAGCGAGCCTAACTGGAACCAAAAAGCCAAGTTTTCAGTTTTTTTCTGAATATCAGTTCAGCAGGGGCCAGCCGAAGGAACAGTGGTAGCGAGTTCCAAGCCTTGGGAGCCAGGAACTCGCTACCACTGTTCCTTCAGCTGGCGGGGGTTCAACTGTATCCGTACTCCAGTGCAGTGGTTCTGCATTGTTGCCACCACAGCTCTGTGTAGTAAAAACTGTCCAAGTGGTATTTCGGAGGTCTCGGAAAAGTCCTCAAATGTTAGCAGTTCCCCACCTTTCTTTAATAAGTCTCCCACCTGGGTCACTCCACACGCAGACTATTATGTAAGTCCCTGCAACGGTCCTCCCCCAGGTAGTATCTCCAGCCCGCTCAGTGGAAGGTCTGGAGAATAAGGTAATCAGACTCAGGTGCGCTATAGGTTATGATGCCAGCAGCACCGTCAACCTACAATTCCATGGATTCGTCCCTAAGGGGGCGTCTGGGAACCAGAAGGACCCGAAGCCCGGTTTGGAAGCTTGAAGTTTCACCCGGGGCTTCTCTTCCAGGGTGTACTTGAAAGTGAATCCACTAGTTAAACCACTGGAGCTGTGCAGCTCGATAGTTGGCCTCTAGGTCCGGGGCTGCAAGTCCTCCCTGAGATGTTGGCTGTCGCAATTTGGACATCGCAACTCTATGCCTACCTGTTCCCCAGGTAAGTTCTATCAGCAGTGAATCTATTTGTCGGAACATTCGGCGGGGAATGAGGAGTTGAAGAGTGGAAAAGAAGTATAGCATTCAGGGCTACCATTTTTGCGACTACAATTCGACCCGCTACAGATAGGGGGAGGGACTTCCAAAAGTCGATGTTAGTAGGGAGTGCTCTGATGGCCTCCCCAATGTTACCATCCAGGCGGTCCCGAGGATCATGATAGACATTAACTTCCAGGTATTTCAGGCAATTCGCCTCCCTGGAGATCCCTCAGAGGTCACGAGGCCAGGGCATAGTTTTGCAAATAGGAAAGAAATGTGATTTTCGCCAGTTGATGCTGACACCTGATGTAGTTCCAAAGCACTTCAGGAGTGATATCGCCCGTCGTAGATCCTCCTCCGCGTCCCGAAGGAACAGGAGCATAACGTCTGCTTATAGGGCGATCCGGTGGGATATGCCCCAACACTCCAGCTGCTGATAAAGCTTGCCTGAGCATGCACTGCCAGCCATCGGTTAAACAGCAATGGGGAACAATAACGGGGAGAATGGGCAGGCTTGCCTAGTTCCTCTCCCCACTACATAATAGTCGCAAATAACTCTGCCAGTTCTAACTCGTGCTGTGGGTGCCGAATAGAGGAGTTTGGTTAACCAGATGAATTGGGGACCCAAACCCATCTTAGACATAAGTTGATTGAGATAACCCCATCTCAGGCTATCAAAAGCATTTTTTTCGATGTCAATTGCTATTTTTACTGCCCTGTCTTTGTCTGGGAACATGGATTCTAGGATCGAAAGGAGCTGTCTAATATTAAGTGCAGTGTTACACCCTAGAATAAAACTAGTCTGGTCAGCATGGATCAATATAGACATAAATGGTAACAGGTGGGTGGCAAGAATTCGACTAGGATCTTTTAGTCTATATTGAGCATTGATAAGGGGCAGTATGCTCTGACATCATGGGGAAGGCGTCCCGGTTTTAGTCTTGGAACCACAATGCCTTATTAGTAGTAGCAGGTAAGTAGCCTACTTCTTGGGCAGCAGGGTAAAGATCAACTAGTTTTGGCACCAACTCCTCTGCATATGTGGCATAGAACCCCACTGACATGCCATCCGCCCCTGTGACCTGCCTCGGGCCATCGCCTTAATGGTTGCTGGCACCTCCTGTATGGTAAGAGAGCCTCCCAGGTCATTTACCTCATCCTCCACTAGTTGTGGCAAGTCCATTGTGCTGAGGAACTCAGTTGAAACCCGGGGGGTAAATCAGGGGAAGGGGCATATAAGGAGGTGTAATATTCCTCAGACCTGGTATTAATGTTGGTCTGAGAGGCATTATCCCGCAGCAGATTCCACCTCCAGGATCAGCGAGTTTCTGGACAGGGGGTTGACCAGTCATGCCAGTAGCGTTCCCGTCCTATCACGCTCTGCGTGCGCTCGTATCATGTATTCTCGGTTGTCAAAGCACTGGAGTTTCTCAGTGCAAGCTGCCATCAGTTCTCTAGCTTCTAGGAGATCTTGCTAGCTCCAGGTCCCTCAGCGCTCCCTCCCGTGTTTCCACTTCCCTCACAAGTGTGCGCCTTACACCCACTGTTTCAGCAATACACATCCCCCTGATCACTGATTTGAAAGTGTCTAATTCAGCTTGGGGTGAGGTGGTGGAGGCCACATTGTCTATGAAGAAGTTCTGGATGGCCTCCCCAATGGATTGCAAAAACACCGGGTCATCCAGGGATTCAACACAGAGGCATACGGAGGCGCTCCCGATGCCAATCCAGCGAAAGCAAAATCAGGTTGTGGTCTGAGACTATGCGGCAGAGATACTCCATATTGAGGACAGCTCTGTGTACCCCATGTGAGCTAAGAAAAGCATCAAGGTGAACATGTAGTTCGTGCATCCCCGAATACAAAGAATAGTCCCTGTCTCTGGGAGTAGGTGCCTCCAGGAATCAACAAGGCCCCATTGCTGCTGCCAGCCCATAACTGTTTGTCCCAGGTGCACAACTGGGGGATGGGAGTGTCAAGTATCGGGTCAGTGACACAGTTATAATCCCCACCCAGCAAGATATTCTGAGTCATATATGGGGCAAATACTCTGGATAATTCACTGAAGAAACCACTCTGATTTGAGTTGGGAGCATAGATCCCGACGATGGTCAAATCTTGGCCCGCAAGTCGACCTGATACTAGTACATATCTTCTGTTAGAGTCTATTAATTACCTTGTTTTTTGGAATAGCACCCCAGGACGGATCCACAACAAGACCTCCGCAATCTCTTGAATAGGGCTTCTCTCTCAGGAACAGTGAGATGAGTTTCCAGCAGAATGGCTATATGGGCTCCCCTCGTTTTCAAATATGACTGAACCTTATGATGTTTTGTCATATTATTAAGGCCCCTAACGTTCCAGCTAATGATGTTATATGTCAAGGGGGACACCATGAAGGGGTGTCAAAGTGGCGTTCTGGGCTACTGGTTGGGTGACTCCAGCTCTTGTGGAGGTCCAGGGTCCCAATCCACTGTGTGAGATGGTTTGCGAGAAAGGCAGAGGCAAGCCCACATGTATTCCCCAAACTAAAAACAATACCCCAACCCCAGGACAAGAAGAGGAAGACTCCTCATCCAAACCAGTAAACAAACATTCAACATTCATGCACACATCTCATGCTCAACTTTTGTACGGGGAGGGTGCGCCCGTCTCGGCCCCTCCCTGTTTCAAGTCACACAATCCGGATAGCATTCAGAGTAATATAAACCAATTTCAACCCAGAAATCAATAACGACCATGAGGTACTCATTATCTGGCCACTAGAGTATGTCAATTATACATTACCAAGCCACTTCATCGATTACAGCAATGTCACATTTTTTTGGCGGAGGTGCCAGGTGTAACCAACGGGAGAGAGTCTTCTGAATTGAGAGTGGAGACCGAGGTTTGGTCAGTGTCAGAGTCTCTCATTCCGTCATCTCCATGAACTGAAGAAGGACCAGATCCCGCTCCACTGCTACCACCTCCACCACTCTCTGGCGTTCTTGTAGTGCCTGGGAGTGAGCGGGGGTTGCATTAGCGCCATTTTTCGACCTCTTCCTTGGCGGTTTCTGAGATTTCCTCCGGGGATCGACGTTTGCGTTGTCTTCTTGTTAGAGGAACTCTAATTCCAATCCCACAACAGAGGAGGCAAGCTGAAAAGTGCACTTTCTTGTTATGAGTTACTCGAAGCGTGGCAGGGAACAGGATAACGTATGCTATTCCAAGTTTTCTGAGTTGCTTTTTAGCATCCATGAATGAGGCCCTTTGTTTTTGGACTTCCCTAGTGAAGTCCGGAAAGATCATTATCTTGTGGTTCTCCACCATTATGTCCCTCCGAGGCTTGCCTGACTGAGGACATGAACTCGATCCTTGAAGTGTAGCTATTTAGCCACAACTGGTCTGGTGCCCGCTCCCGGCAATGGAGGTCTCGCTGGCACTCTGTGAGTTCAAGTGCGTAGAATGGGAAGAGGCCCTCTGGATCCTCCTCATCACGGAGCCATTGTTCCTAGAACCTGGCCATGTTAGCTCCCGAACTTTCAATGCTCTCTGGCAGTCCTATAGTCCGAAGATTGTTTCATCTGGCTCCGTTTTCAGCCTCTTCTGCTTGGATTTCTAATGTCTTTACTTAGCCCTCCAAGGTTGACATTTTCTCACGCATAGTTGCCATCTCGGGGGTGACATTGTCCAGGGTTTTGTTCTGTGGTGGTGACCCTTTCTGCCAGTCATCGGTGGTCATCCCTTAACAACCCCAAGTCTGTCACCATGGTATTTATTTTTAGTTCAAGGGCCTCTCGGGAGGCCGAAATAACCTGCAATATAGTGTCCAAGGTCGCTCCTTGGTGTGCCCTGGGTAGGGGACAAGCATCTGAGGCTCCTTCTGCCATGGTGATGGGTTTTGGGTGTCGTGCGGCATAAATGTAATTTGCCTCCTTCTTTTTGGAGTATTTACCCATTGTGGTTTAGCGAGACAATTGCTGGGAGGAATGGATATGGGTTTTAATACAGATGTCAACCTCTTCACCACCAGAGGATGCACTACCCTACGAGGCAGCTCTGGGCAGGTCGTAAGTCAAAGGTAGTTCTCCACTCCATCAACGCTGTGGCACCAGGTATCCCACGGGAGGATAAGGGGGAGCGATGAAGAATCTTGCAGCCAAGGCTCCGGGCACAAGATGGGGAGGACTGAGGGTCTTTGGGGGAGTACACCAGATAAGCAGGCAATGACCCAGTGCCACGTCAGGCCTGCACCACTCTCTTGAAATGTGTGTGGGTAATTGCAGGTGCCAAGTTCCACGACAATTCGTCCCGGGATGCTGCGCAGATGGCTGCCAGTACCTTAATGTAGTCATTGCGTAAGGCTAGATGGCAGCGAGAGGTGGAGGACCTTCTGTGCACTTCAGTTAAGCACCCAATATCAGGCAGCACAGCACTTCTACTTCCAGGGGCCTTCCCAGCGCACTAACACAGGGATACTGATGGTCTCTCGGCTGACGCACTGTAGCCAGGCCTTACCACTCAATTACTGTTCTGCAGAGCTGCAGGGACTGCATGCGCCAACATGCCCCAACATATCTTCTAGGCACCATTACATTTTTGTGTGCTATTATGTCTCACTTTTTAGAAGTGACCAATGAACTGCACCCTCTCCACACAGTGCAGACACAGTTCCACCTCTCCCCCCGCTTGCCAGGGCAGTTCCAGCACAGCAATGGGGCACTGCTTTGTAGAGTAGGGAGATAGGGCAGTTAGTGATTATGATATGTGGGAGTTTTTCACTGGAGCACCACTGCGCACCTTGCAGCCCAGAGCATTATGCTTTTCTATGCCGGGTGACGGTATTGCACTCTCCTGTATAGTTCTGGGTAAGTCGGTGCTTCCCCCAATAGGTACATTGCTCAATCAGGGCCCACAGTGCAACTAGGGCCCACTGAGGGGTAATTTCAGCTATAAAACTCACAAAAAGATACGTTCTCCGACAACTAAGAGGGTTGGTTAAGGGAAGATATTTCTTTTAAGGATAAGAACCCTCACTCACCCGAAGGTGACATGCTTCATCATGGGGCTCCCTCCTCACACTGGGCCCGCAAGGTCCCAGGTGTGGGCTACAACTCTCCACCAAAAGAGAATGAGTGGAGAGGAGCTGAGCTGAGGTATTTTCAATGGGGGAGGCCAATGAGATATGTGAGTGAGGGGCAGAGTGCAAAAAAAATAGGTGAAATGTTTAAAACTATCTCACGGGACCCAATAATGTTATTCAATGGTACCCCTGGACAGGATTTAAAGGAAAGAGGAGTAGGGGTTCAGAGCAAATATACCCCTGTTAGAGGTCAACATGTTTTTGCCCTCATTCGACTCCAGCCAGAGTTCATGGGCATTCTTCAGGACCAATAGACAAGCCAAGTCACTGTGCATTCAATCATAAAACACATCAAATGGTTATACTGGCCATTAATATGTAGATTAGTACACCATCGCCATCTGAAAGGAACGAAAATAAGAATTGCCTTATAAAACAATAGTGAACAAAAAGTTCTTAGGGCACAATCTTGTTTTACCCCCTAAAACAGTGTGTGATAATAAAGCGATAGTCAAGACTAGGTTACCAGATGGAGGGATAAAGTTTACCTCTCTTCAGCCATAAGGTACCCCACAGCAGTCTCGGCAATTACAATTAAAAAAAGAGAAGAAAAAACAAGCAAATGGCAGTGATGTGAGGCCAACAAAACACCTAGCTTCATCTAATAAGTGTGGCAAGGGACAAAGAGCCATAAGATCGATAATACATATTCCATCGAATTGTGTCAAAAAAGGAGGAGTGGGTGAATATTTACAAAAGGAGAGTATGTCCAGCTAGTTGCACAAAAAAAATATTATGACAAAAATGAAGAAAATATCTGTCACACATACCTCATATCTTAACACAGTCAATTTTGTCAGAATTCAAGGCTGTGCATAACATCTGTAAGCACCAATTCCTCATATAATTACAAAATACATCCCTGCTGAAGTGGCCACATTTGAGAAAGCTGTGATTAAGGAATTTGACCGATTGAGACCTTCAGCTAGAACCCCTTTATTCAACCTATCCAAGAAGGAATTAAATTGTCTCCGCACTCTTGGCTCAGATCCCAAGATTGTGATCAAACCCGCGGATAAAGGCGGGCCACGGTTATCATGGACCTCGACACATATCAATCTGAGTGCCTTCAACAACTTAGTGACGAGATGTATTACCGTCGACTGAACCTTGACCCTACTCTGAGATTGTTGACCAACATTAAAACTATGATAGACAATGCATTGAGTTCGAACTGGATAACAAAGAGTGAAGCTGAATTCTTGGTTAAAAAACAACCCAAGATACCGTACTTCTATGTGTTACCTAAGGTCCACAACCCACAAGACCACCACCGGGAAGACCGATTGTGTGCAGAATAGGATCTGTACTCGAACCGCTATCTCAATTCGTAGACTGGTTCCTACGTCCTCTTGTCACTGAGATGCCTTGGTACCTGCAAGACACTAAGCACATACTTAATACATTGACAGAGATGTCTTTTGATCCAGAGATTCATGTCCTAGCATCCTTTGACGTAGAGTCCCTTTACACTAACATTCCGCAGGACCAATCTCTTGACACTATAAGATCTCTGTTGAACCAACGGGAACGTAAAGATCTGACACCTACTTCCTTTGTGCTTCAATGTGCCACTCTTGCTATGAAGGAAAACTATTTTCAGTATGGGTAGCATCTGTACCTGCAGATCACTGGGACATCTATGGGCAGTACATTTGCCCCTAGTATGGCGAATTTGTACATGCACAATTTTGAGACCCAGTAAATTTACCCTCTGGAAAATCCATACTCTTCCAACTTGAAAGTTTGGAAGAGATGCATCGACGATATACTGGTAGTATGGGAAGGTTCAGTGGCCTCCCTAGACACTTTGTCAAGCTGGTTGAATTCAAGAAATCCACACCTAAGGTTCACCTATGAGTTCAGTAAAACCTCTCTACCATTTTTGGACCTCTTACTGTATCCAAAAGAGGGAGGAATCTATTCTGAACTGTATACCAAACCCATGGCTCGCAATTCACTTTTGAACTACTCTAGCTTCCATCCCCACTCACTGAGAAACAACCTCCCAGTGGGTCAATTTCTGAGGTTACGACGTAACTGCACAGAAGTAAACAAATTTAAAGAATATGCACACATGCTGAGTTCCCATCTACAACAATATGCTTACCCTACCAAAGTTGTACAAAAAGCCTGTAAAAGAGAAAGGAATAATAATCGGGAAGCTCTACTTGACACGGTCCCAAAGAGTCCAATGGATTGCCTAGTATGTGTCAGTGCTTACAGCCATCTGACAAATATAGTGAAAAAATCAATCAACAGGAGTTGGCACATTCTGAACAGTGGCTCCAAGCAATTACCAAAACCTCTGTTTGCTTTGAAACGTTGCAGGAATATCAAAGATATGATAGCATACACACGTCGGCGGAGTGTACCCCTTTCAGGTAGACAGAACACATTATGGTCAACCAAACCAGCAAAGGGACATTATACCTGTGGCTCTTGTTTCGTCTGTCCCTTTACATCAGATTTGGGTCTCACTACTTCGTGGGTACTACATTCCTTGACAAATTGCAACACAGATGGGGTGATCTATCTCTTACGCTCCCCATGTAATCTATTGTAAAAGACACACAATTGATGAACGGAATGCAGAACAAATCAAAACATTCACCCCCAGTCAAGAGATCTGGGTTAAATCCATCATTCTTTTGCTCACCATGCCACCCCAGTTTAGACCTGGCCATATGCAAATCAGTCTTGACCCTGTGCCTCATGGGAACAGTCCAACCCGAACTGCCAAGCCAGGTCTTCCCTGGACCGGAAACAAGCATCCTAGGACCGGTTTTGGGGTTTCACCCCTCTTCAGGCAGGATAGCTTGATTCCAGTGGCACAGTGAGCCCGGGACCCACGTCTGGGCATACCCGGCGCACTTAGGGCGAGGAAGCAAAAGACACAAGTCCCGTGCTCTCCATGCCACTGGAATCAAGCTATCCTGGCTGAAGAGGGGTGAAACCCCGAAACCGTTCCTAGGATGCTTGTTTCCAGTCCAGGGAGGACCTGGCTTGGCAGTTCGGGCTGGACTGTTCCCATGAGGCACAGGGTCAAGACTGATTTGCATATGGCTGGGTTCAAACTGGAATGGCATGGTGAGCAAAAACGATGGATTTAGGCCCAGACCTCTGTACTGGGGTGAATGTATGACATTGTTCTGCATTCTGTCCATCAACTGTTGTTTTTGCATTTGTCACCCGAGTGGGACGGGTATGCCCAGACGTGGGTCCCGTGCTCTCCATGCCACTGGAATCAAGCTATCCTGGCTGAAGAGGGTGAAACCCGAAACTGGTCCTAGGATGCTTGTTTCCAGTCCAGGGAGGACCTGGCTTGGCAGTTCGGGCTGGACTGTTCCCATGAGGCACAGGGTCAAGACTGATTTGAATATGGCTGGGTTCAAACTGGAATGGCATGGTGAGCAAAAAACGATGGATTTTGGCCCAGATCTCTGTACTGGGGTGAATGTATGACATTGTTCTGCATTCTGTCCATCAACTGTTGTTTTTGTATTTGTCACCCGAGTGGGACGGGTATGCCCAGACGTGGGTCCCGTGCTCTCCATGCCACTGGAATCAAGCTATCCTGGCTGAAGAGGGGTGAAACCCCGAAACCGGTACTAGGATGCTGGTTTCCAGTCCAAGGAGGACCTGGCTTGGCAGTTCGGGCTGGACTGTTCCCATGAGGCACAGGGTCAAGACTGATTTGCATATGGCTGGGTTCAAACTGGAATGGCATGGTGAGCAAAAAAACGATGGATTTAGGCCCAGATCTCTGTACTGGGGTGAATGTATGACCTTGTTCTCCATTCTGTCCATCAACTGTTGTTTTTGCATTTGTCACCCCGAGTGGGACGGGTATGCCCAGACGTGGGTCCCGTGCTCTCCATGCCACTGGAATCAAGCTATCCTGGCTGAAGAGGGTGAAACCCGAAACCGGTCCTAGGATGCTTGTTTCCAGTCCAGGGAGGACCTGGCTTGGCAGTTCGGGCTGGACTGTTCCCATGAGGCACAGGGTCAAGACTGATTTACATATGGCTGGGTTCAAACTGGAATGGCATGGTGAGCAAAAAACGATGGATTTAGGCCCAGATCTCTGTACTGGGGTGAATGTATGACATTGTTCTGCATTCTGTCCATCAACTGTTGTTTTTGCATGTAATCTATTGTATACAGGCATTACTACACGCAAGGAAAGTTGAGAATAGGCGAGTATCGTAGTTCCATCAGATGTAAAAAAGACAACACTAAACTCACACGACACTTCACTGGGTGATTATTGATGAGCCTAAATATGTCAGAGAGATGGGTACCCACGAATCAGTTCTGTTCCACAGGGAACAGCGGTGGATCTATAGACTCCATTGTGACACACATGGATTAAATGATGATATTCCCTGGCCCAGTCTGGGTAGAGGATTCTTCTATCAGCCCTCTGTCTGAATACCTTCCCGCTATAATACGATGTAGGTGCACACTATTAAGACATTTCCTATGGTTACTTTGGATTTGTAGGGAATGACAATTTTTACATACACAGTGAATGCATTGTTACACCTTCTATCTGTCACTAGTGCTGTTGTTTGAACCTTACTTGACAACCATTAGCTGATTTGGTCGTGATTATATATATTTTTTATAATTTTTTTATTGGACCAGGTCAGATTCCCAAGGTCAACCATGATGACTATTGAGTTTGCCGGCTTACGACCACTAAAATACTGAATTAAGTTACCACTACTGATATTTGCGCACATTCAAATTTACGTGACCTTACCGGTCGAGTTTAGTGTGAATCAGGGCTCTACACTGACACGTTTGTAGGCCAGAGACTACACTTCCCATGATTCATGGCGGAGAAGACGCTCGTAACGTTTTACGTCACTTCCGCCTGTCTCCCCTTTTAAAAACTCTCAGTTGCGATGAGTTATCCTCTCGCCAGGACCCCGCCAGAGTGAAGTGCACTCGGACTACCAAATGGGTGAGTGATCATCGACGATTTGACACAGGACACGGTACGGACGTTAAGGGAGTTTGTCCATTACCGAAATCGGCTCAGAGGCTTTGCCTGGAGATGGCGGGGAATTATAATATTTTTTTGTACCCGCGACTTTAGAACTCTTAACCATTAATTACAATGAGTTCTAGATCCTTCATGTTCTGGGTACTCTCTCATTCGGTTTGGGGGACTAAGGCCCCCGTTTCTTTGGGTGCTCACTTTTGGGTTCCATCACATGTTTGTTAGCCGGACGTCTTAATGGACGTTAAGGGAGCTTGTCGGTTACTGAAATTGGCTCAAAGGCTTTGCCTGGAGAAGGCGGGACAAAATATTTTTGTACCCGCAACTTTAGAACTCTTAACCACTAACTACAATGAGTTCTAGATCCTTCATGTTCTGGGAACTCTCTCATTCGGTTAGGGGGACTAAGGCCCCCGTTTCTTTGGGTGCTCACTTTTGGGTTCCATTACATGCTTGTTAACCGTAGACAGCTATATACCGCGTACTAGGGTATGAGAGTCTGTGTTATGTGCCACGCATGTTTAAACAACACTCTCCGCTATTTTCAGTTCTGGGTCTCACCTCTGATTTTAGCTGGGACGTATTTTGAAATTATATGAGGAATTGGTGCTTACAGATGTTATAAACAGCCTTGAATTCTGACAAAATTGACTGTGTTAAGATATGAGGTATGTGTGACACAGATGTTTTCTTCATTTTTGTCATAAGCTTTTTGTGTGCAACTAGCTGGACATACTCTCCTTTTGTAAATAGTCACCCACTCCTTTTTTGACACAATTAGATGGAATATGTATTATCGATCTTCTAGCCCTTTGTCCCTTGCCACACTTATTAGATGAAACTAGGTGTTTTGTTGGCCTCTTATCACTGCCATTTGCTTGTTTTTCTTCTCTTTTTTTAGTTGTAATAGCCAAGACTGATGTGGGGTACCTTATGGCTGAAGAGAGGTAAACTGTATCCCTCCATCAGGTAACCCAGTCTTGACTCTCACTTTATATTCACACACTGTTTTAGGGGGTAAAACAAGATTGTGCCCTAGGAACTCTTTGTGCACTATTGTTTTATAAGTCGTTTCTTATTTTTGTTCCTTTCAGATGGAGATGGTGTACTAATCACCCATCCTTTTTCACGGCTCTACACATTAACGGCCAGTATAACCATCCGACGTGTTTTATGATTGAATGCAGAGTGACTTGGCTTGTCTATTGGTCCTGAAGAATGCCCATGAACTCCGGCTGGAGTCGAATGAGGGCAGAAACATAGTGACCTCCAACAGGGGTATATTTGCTCTGAACCCCTACTCCTCTTTCCTTTTAATCCTGTCCAGTGGTACCATTGAATAAAATTATTGGGTCCAGTGAGATAGTTTTAAACATTTCACCTATTTCTTTTGCACTCTGCCCCTCACTCACATATCTCATTGACCTCCCCCATTGAAAATACCTTAGCTCCTCTCCACTCATTCTCTTTTGGTGGAGAGTTGTCGCCCACACCTGGGATCTTGCGGGCCCGATGTGAGGAGGGAGCCCCATGATGAAGCATGTCACCTTTGGGTGAGTGAGGGTTCTCGTCCTTAAAAGGAATATATTCTCTTAGTTGTCGGAGAACGTATCTTTTTGTGAGTTTTATACATTGATAGGGAGTGGTGCGCTCTCATTCAGGGTCTCTCCCCTAGATCCTAAGTGTGCTTTTGATTGGGTAATTTCAGCTCCCTTGTATCATCGGGCAAACGCTTGTATCCAAGTGTTCCACCCCTCATCCCCCATAGTTTCAGTCATGTGATGAAGTGCCAGGGGGCAGTGGGGTTATTTGGGCCATCCCCGTTATGTCCAGGGCTCGTTCCTTAAAGCGCACTGCCCACGCTGCTGGTAGCCGTGCCGTGCAGTCCGGCCACACTGACTTGTTCGTCGGTGAAAGGATGGTGATGGAGCAGGATTTTCGCAAATTAAACCTGCTCGGATTAATCCTCCTTCTGTGTGAAAATTATTAACAAGAGTCGTGAAATTAACTGAGAAATATTAACGTGGGGTATTTGGAAAGGGAATTGAGGAAATGTGCTGGAGAAAATGACAAATGATTTCTGTAGGCTGCTAATTATTTCTGCACAAAAGATAGTAGAGAAATAATGTTAATAGGTTTGAGCTTTCTTGTGCAAAGTAAATGAAATGCTTTAATAAAAGAGCTTTACGTGAGTGATATTAATTGCATAAAATACTTGTTGAGAATATTTGCGTAAATATTAGAATAATAGAAGACTAAAATGAATAATGTAATGGAGCTTTTTTACGTGAACAAATAACTAAGTTTGTCTATTTTTCCTAGAGCAAAATGGCACGCATTACAGAGAAGGCCTCAAACCACTGTTAGGATTAATTTGCTTTTTAAACGTAGGCTGCAAAGAATTGTAATTTGTCCTTCGTAATGATTGCTATGTTATTTTCTTGTTGACGGCTACGTGGAAGAGATATCAATGGAACTTCCTTACTGTCTGAGGAAATGTTTATTTTTCTGGATAACTGTCCTAGTAAATGTTTAGAAAATGTGCGCGAGACTAGGAAGGAGAATATCGTGATTTCCTCTGCTGAAGGACAATGATGACAGCCTGGCTCTAACAAAGAACTTTTGAAAGTTAGGTGCGATGGAAGTGGTGTGACTGAACACTCTATGTTCCTGGAGCAATGAGAACTGTGAAATGCCTGGACTTTTGATACAAATTAGGGATGAACTTTAACATTTAGGGTATAACTACTGGTGTTAGAATTTCCTGAGGGAGAGCATTTTAGAGAGAGCGAGCATTTTTGGAAGAGCATTTATGTCGAGGCGAGAGTGAAGCTGTTTCCCGTGAGGAGAGAGCTGTGTTGCTGTTTCCTTAAGCTTCTCTTTTTGCTGCTGCTGTCTGATCCTGACTCTTTAACTTTGCTCCTTATACCTTTGTGAGGTTGCCCCAGCTTTCCCTTCCGGCCGGAGGGTTAGCCCTTCAGACTATTAGCACGCTGTGCTATAGTTTCCTCTAGGTTCGTTTGTCACTCTGTAATTGCATTGATCTTATTACAATGCTCTTTTGTCTCTTCTCCTATCCACTCACTCATGCTCTTTAAATGAGATGATATTGTGAATTACTTCTTTTCTCTTCTGTGATGATCTGTGATTCAATGCTGTATCGTTTGATTGACCATTCATATACTTAAGAAATAGATAAAAGCAAAGTTATAAGTAAATCAGAGTCTGTCATTATTGATGATTATGGTTAATGTGATTTGTACCTTGTAATATTTAGCTGGTTCGTAGAATATTCCCTGTGTTGTAGGTCCTCATAAGGGGGATATTATTCGTCTTGACAATAGCCAGTCTCTAACAACTCTCAAAAGATTCATCGGAGAACCCAGTTATTATAGGTATGGGCAAAAGTTAGTTTATGCGGGGAAAAGACAGGTGGTTATTTAAATTGGTTATTGGCGGTAAATATTTTTGCCCCCGCTTCCTCTGCATCAATCGCTTTTTAAGTTCCAGCGGCAGTCTTCTCTGGCACACCACCAGTTGCTCGTTTCTGCCTGGAAAAGGCCCTGCAGGCCTCAGTGGTGCTCGTTACTCCCCCTTAATCTGGTGCAGTAGGAGCAAGTTGGGCTCACATTGGCCGGTCATCAGACCCGGTTCCGTCATAAAGACACCCGCTCCTCTGGTTCTGGGCGGGCACGTCCATGCGTGACCAGGAGAGCGACAAAGCGCTCGCGCCTATGCCACCATCATGTTAAGCGGCCTCACAGTGGCACCTGCGGGTCAGCTCCGACTGGGCATATCTGTGCCACAGAGTGAAGTTTGGTGCTCAGGGGGCTCAGCAGGTGCCATCATTATGGGTTCGGGCATTGAAATTGGGCAAGAGCGAGCACGATCAGCCCGGATGGAGCCTTAACTCGCCTTAACTTGCCTTAACTCGCGTCTTACTCCATCAGCACCTGGCCATGCCTCCCCCATACAAAGTTCCCTTGCTGAGTGAGATTCTCTCAGTAAACAGGCCAAGGGTTCAATTGCCAGGGCAAGCCAGTCAGTGCTTGATTTGTGAAGGAATGAGTGCTGGTGACCAAAGCTCTGCTGAAAAGCCCGCTGCCAGAGCTAATAAATGTCAGCATGCAGAAAGACTGTGTAGCCTTGAATCAGCCCCAGCCTCTTTAATCCACTGCCAGGATCTCCCTGCCCTTTTATCTCACTCTTGTAGGATCGTGCTTTCTCCCTTTGAGGCTATTTTTTCTGTCTTTCTCTTCCGCCTTCTTTCACCATTGTGTATTTTTCCCTCTGTTGCTCTCTGGAAATGTCTGAGGAGGAAACATAAGTGCTGGTCCCTAAAAATAAGTGTAAAGGCAGCAGGGGAAATGCTTTCCCAGCAGAGGTACGTCATGTTTTTTTTAACCAATTGGCTGAGATCCTACTTGAAACTATCAGGACTATCATAGAATGGACGGACTTTAAAAAACTTGCAGTGTGTGTCCAAGCAAGAAGGAAGAATGTGAAAGAGGGCAGATTATACCAATCAATATCTTCAACAAATACAGATACTACAATAGATGGGGAAGTGTTAGCTAAAAAGATGACAGAAGCTATTGAGGAACTTTTTCGACTGAAACATGTACCTAATGGATATAAAGAATATCAGATGTTACAACGTGTGCCTTTACCCCACATGCCTTTACCCACGAACTGATTTTAACAACGTGTTATAATACCATACTATGCAAGGCTTTACAATGCCTGCCTTTACCCCACATTATAAAGTCTGATATATGTGTATATTATACATACACACACACACACATATGTATATATATATATCTCACATCGTGTTGCTCCTACCATTTGTTTTGTTCTTCCCACTTTGGTTCCTTCTGGTTTAGTTTCCCTTGTTGGATAAACATATTAGTCAGTTGTTTATGGTGGCTTGCGTATGTGTGGCTAGTGGACACTTCTTGAGTGTCCAGTTTAGTAATGGTTTAATTTCCCAATGTGAACGTAAAATGTGCTTGATCCAGATTTTTGTGTTGTTTTGTGTATATTGATGGCTGTGACAAGGGACTTTTCCATTTTTAGGTCTGGCCTTGAGAGTGCATAACAATCTGTAGGACTAACAAACTAAATGGGTTGTCAATAATGGACACCTTTTAGGAACCAATAATTTAAAAATAGTGGTAGCAAAAGAAGCTTTCAATACTAACAAACGTAAAATAATTATTGACCTATCAGATCCCAAACCGCTAGTTAGGGCACTAAGAAGATCTCCGTAAACAAAATGATTTAAAATACAGTGATTAAAAGAAGTCATCGAGTGCTTGACCCCTCCAATCAACAAACAAACACACATCTTCATTCCTAATTTTTGGCTTGAGATTGGGCCTTACATGTTCATAGACAATGGATACTGTTGCTACCACAATACCTTCATCAAAGTAGCACCGAAATTGCAAGACGTTACAATAAAATTGTTGTAATAAAAGCATTTGATGTAAACTCTGCCAGTACCCACTGTGAGAATCCTCACTGAGTAATTTGACAAGTGAAGTGGTTCTCAACACATCACCTTTGCTGGCCACAATCAATTCAAAACTTCAATTGAACCATAGAAGATTGTCTTGTGATAGACATTATAGAGTCTCGCCAGCGCTTGGACTAGGCGCCACAGCACTATTTTCTGAAAGAGTGGTATCATGAAGGTATGAAATATGACCATACATCACTTGCTTCCATTCTGTATTCAAAACTTGCAATATTCCATGTCAAAGCAAATAATGAGGTCAAAAGCTGTATGTCTACTATCCATGAGTTCTGATGCAAAATCTTGCACAGCAAAGATCAAGAATCGATTTTATCCTACCAACTTTCATGTTCAGCGCCGGGACACTTTATGAGTAGCTTTTGGGTTCTATAAATCCCCCAAACATAAACTTCTGACCGAAGAGAGAAAAGGTACTTGCCTTATCAGCAATATCATTGTTGTCCCAGTAGTAGCCCAAATTCCGGCTGTTGCCGCCAAGTTGGAGTGACATAGGAAACCACAGGGATTTGAATTTAATCCCAAGAGGTGAACACCCCAGAGGAGTCTTCTTCTTGGTTGCCCATTTCCGGCTTTGAGCATCCAGACCAATCTGCCTCCAGAAGAGTCTTACTTGATCCTGTAGCTTAGTTGGCAAAACATTGCTTGGAATTCTGGGCAAATGAAAACATACTACACAAAATGTATGCAAATGATTGAATATCAAGTAATATGTTACAAGTGAAGTGCACTGTAACCTATTAATTTCATATTGTGCTATATCATTTAATCATATACACCAGCCCAAATGTCACCAAACTGAGCAGTAGGATTAGATGAATCAATTGTAATACAATCATGACAAAGGGAGTACCTGGTCAACCCCCTCTGATGCCATGATTGTTTTAAAGAATGTCACTGACTTAGGCAGAGAAAGCATCTTCTGCTTAGTAGCTATTGTAGGAAAGTGGATATTATGTGGTACAGCTGAGTGGCCTTACCATGTAATATTATCACAGTACCCCAAAGATGGTCCTTGGATTCACACTAATAAATCCTTAGCTCACTCCTGGTAGAGTAATAAAGAGCAGTCAGGCTTTACTTGAGGAACATGTGTTAAGCGTTTCAGAGTACCATCATGGACAATACGTAATTGACATGAGTTGTGAGAAATCCAACACAAATTTATAAAAATAGAGTGTATATTTATCTTAATTTAGTCACCAAAACGAACAGAATAATATACATATAACCGGAGTTATTGATTTTTGAAGCAATATTAAATGAGTGCTGTAAAATACATAGACAAAGTAATATTGTGATCAATGGCAAAAACCACTTGCATGTCGAATTATGCGGAACCCATATAGGGTTATGGCCATGCAGGCCGCAACAGTCAGATCAATTTTACCTAGCCCATGGAGTCCGGTGGCAGAGTTGTTCAGGCTGTCCTTGGCGCTGCAAGAAACAGAATGCAAAAACACAACAAATACACAGCTGCTGATTTCGGATGATGGTTGCACGGTGTTCCCTGTAGATGCAGCGTGGAGTGTGGGGGTCAGTTACTGAATTAGTGATCAACAAGCCTTGGCAGTTGCAAGCAGAGTAAAAAGCTTCTGGAACTTCACTGGGGCCGGGGGAGTAGCATAGCGGCCTGAAATTCAGGGCAAGCCAGACTACAACTCCTCCTGGTGAATACTCAGAGCATTTGTAATTCACTGGAGTCAGGTGGCACACTGCTTCTCTCATGAGTGTGAATGAAAGTGAACAGAAAGATGTAGTCTGTAATGCCAATCTTAGTTCAGCACAAATAGTCTCTGGGAAGGATGGGAGTTTTATCCTCTGGTTTCACTTCCTGTAGCCTCAAAACACTTGTGGAAACTCTAGTGAAGGTTTCACATTAAGCTGGCTCCCTTTTGTGCTACCTATTAGATGGTCAGTGGCGAAACTATCCTGTTGTCCATGCTGAAAATAAGGTAAGCATTGTCGTTGTAGTTGTGTGTCACCAGGCCTAACATCAGCCCACCGACATCTAAGGACCCTAACACAGTGATCACTTATCACACAGAAGCTCTTCTCTGGACTAAAGCCATTATGCATTCTAGTCGCTTTGATTATCTTCCATTGGGCGAGCCCAGCCTTGTGTCATTCTATGGTCCTGGTGGCACACTACAGTCGGCATACATCATCAGGAGCAGATCAACAAAAATGAAAGAGCACTGCTCGAGCGGTGATGTAAAGGTTCAAGAAGATCGGACTCAAAGAGGATTCCTGGGGGACTCCACAGTCAAGGGGCTTGAAGTAAGATATGAAGAGGGAGAGGTAGACAGTTAGAGAGTGATCCAAAAGGAAGGACTAAAACCAAGTCAGAAATACATGGTCAGAAATACCAGAAGGCATGAATCTGATGAGAACGGGGGAGTGGGACACCGTATCGAGCAAAATAGGTAGGTTGTGGAGGATTAGGATAGCACTGCCACCCTGGTTCACTTGTAAGTGGAGTTTGTTTAAAACTGCCATTGAGGGTAGATTTGGTGCTGTATAAGAAGCAAAAACCAGACAGAGTTGAGGTATTGATGTGTTTTTCAGTAATTTTGGAAGATTGTTGGAGATGAAAGAAGGGGAAATAGTTGCTCAGAGTAGATGGATCAAGTGATGGCTTTTTTAATTGACAAAACATCAGGCCTGCTTCCACACTGTACTAACAAAGAGCAAGGTTGAAAATTGATTGTACAGATCAACGATCACAGAACAAGTAAGGACCAGTGCTCAAAAGATTATCTAAGGTGGGCAAGGATCAAACAGAGATCCTGATTAAATGGATCTGATGAACGCGAAGGTAGATTTCAAAGAGAGAGCAGAAAACCGAGTCATGGAGGGGGAGAATGTGGCTGGTTCCACACAGGAAAGAGTCAGATATCATATTGACAAATAAAGTTTACAAAAATATCGCCCCAATTTGATTTAATATTAGAAAATGTACACCTAATAAGATAAGATGATTATTTTTTGTAAATTATATTTAAGACATGATTTTTATATCAGACAATATTTCTAGATATGATATTCTGACATGACATCCTCTATGGGCAAGCATGGAGTTTCATCTAAGTTGAACAGAACATATGCAAGATGCATAGTCCAAGAGTTCATGTTTTTTAGATTAATCAATTCACAAGAGTGTTTATCCAGTGCTACATAGTGCACATTACATTCAGAACCAGATATTAGACTTTGAGAAACATGCTATTGAAGCTGAAACACCATACACCAGGCTCTTAAACTATGCAGGGATGATCACAACCTGAACAATAGCTATTTTTAATTTAGAAAGGTGAATAAGCGTGTAATGCAATGCTAAACATAGTGCTGGGAGTACAGGGAGGATAGTTGTCCAATCTTAATACTTGTAAATCAATAACAGAAAAGTGCCTATCGTTGCCCTTGAGGCTTTTGATAATAATCATTGTGATTTTTTATCTGATGCAAGCTTTTTTTATATCCTTTCTCGCTGCTTTTTCTATTTTGTAAATCTAAATCTATTTACCAATACACTGAGCACTGATGTCATTTCAGACCAAGCATTGGCGAACCCAATAGGTCTGGTTTTATTGTGTCAACATATGCAAAAACAGTCTTCAAGAATACAGTAAGACCTACCCTATTGGCTTTGCCAATGCTGTGACAAAAACTGCAAAATAAGGATTGCATTCTGTATAAAGTGTAAACAGGGGATGAAGAATTTAATGTGTAAAACAGAAAGATAACTGAGTGTATTTTTCAAATGTAACATAGGGGCTGATTATGGTGTCGGTCCCACGACATCTATATCTGCGGTCAGACCGCCACATTTCGATGTGGTCAGTCGGACCGCATTGCCCTAGGGACCGACCGACAGCTTCCGACGGGCTCAAGGAGCCCGTCTGGCGGCCGGTCGGATTGTATTCCCCACAATGGAGATGGTGCCATCTCAGGCACCGCCAGTCCCTTTTCCACAACGATGCCGGTCGGACACTAGGCTGATCAGCATCGTAATCGACCCCATAGTCTCTTGTGCGTGGAATGATACACCAAATGGCGAAAACCATTAGGTGAGAGAGGATTAGGCTCCAAGGCATCCCCCTCAAGGTTTGCTTCCTCCTGGACCGTGGGAACTTCAGGGGCCGGTTTCCCAGGCCCCCTGCTTCTTCTCGTTCTTACAGGCACCTCGGCCACTGTTTCAGGCTCCAGGTTCTCTTGAATGCCCTTACCGGCTACCATAGACCGAGTGGTAACACACACGCCTACTCAGGCAGACCCAACATCTTCAAATGAGACTTACGCTCCACCTTCTCCCAAGGGAACTATCCAACTCGTTGCCTAGCAGACAGTCAACAGACATGGCTGGCCTCACAGCTACTTTCAAGGTACCTGAGACCCCCCCCCCCACTCGAAGGGAACCTGTGCCACTTTGCACTCCGAGCTGTCAGCTGCAACTACTGGGTAGAATTTGTTGCGGACAACCTGCTCCTCAGACACTAGCCGACAACTGTCACACTGGCTCCAGTGTCTCTCAGAGCTTCCACACTATGGCCATTGATGGTCACCCACTGCCTGTACTTGTTATCAGGCAGATGAGCTCTTGGGACCATCTCAGTGTCTCCTAAAGAGACCAGGGTCATTTCTGCGGACCCCCACCCTTCTTGGGCACCCGACTCCTCCCCCAAGTCTACACTAGCCATCTCCCGGGGCGGTGCACCAGTGGGTGCAGTGTTAATCTTTTTGGGACACCTAGGGTCCCCCTAGAAGTGACCCACCTGACCTGACCACAGCCATAACATGCCCTGGGGCCCTTCTGAACAGGCTTACCTGTAGGGACCCATGGATTCTTTTCAGTGGGAGGCTGGGAACCTTTCCCTTGGGAATTACTTTGAGGCCCTTTTTGGAACTCCTTCTGTTAACCCTTGTCCCCCCCCACTCTTCTGCTGGGGACCCTGCCCACTTTTGGCGAAGTCTCCCACACAACCTTTTTGGACCCTGGTACTGACCCAGCGGTCCGCCTCCACAGCAAGCTTCCTGGGGTCAGTCAGCTTACTGTCAATCAAGTGCTGGCGTAGCTCTGGAAAACAATTATCTGACAAGTGCTCCCCATGCAACCAAACCATAGAGCCCCTGCAAATCATTTACCTGACTACCCTTCACTCATCCATCCAGTGCTCTGCAGAAATAAGACACATACTCCACCCAAGTGCTTGACTCCAGCTTCTTACAGGCTCTGATGTTGTGCTGCCACCATTGGGATTGGACTCTGTACTCTTTGCCTTTAGATCCAGCTCCCTCAAACCTCTTCCATGCTCCAAGAGCATCTTCTTCTCTTCCAGGGCTAATTTCTCCCTCTGAAACGCCAACTCCCTGTCCTCTTTCCCCAGCTGAGCTTCGTGAGCTCCAATTCATGCATCCTCGTTTTCTCCCTGTCCTCCAGCTCTTCCGCTAGAGACAATCCCTTTGAAGGGACACTGCTGCCCCCCCCCCCCCTCTCCCCGAGAAGGTAATCTCCCACCAGGCAGACCCAATAGCTCATCCTGCTGTCCCTTTAAATTCTCCACCTCCTCCATAGGCTGATCGCCATGTTCGCTGGCATCCCTTGACTCCAACCAGGCCATCAGCGCCTTTTGGAATTCCTCCTTTCTGGAGAGGCCTCTTACAGAGATTTTAAACTTTTTGCAGATAGCTTTTAATTGTGGCACAGTGTAGGTTTCAACCCTATCCTCAAACTCAAGATCCATGAATGCAATTGATGCTGGCTTTGACATGATGAAGAATGGCAGTTCTTAGTTGCAAGAGAAAAAAAATAGTCCCAAAGAAAAAGTTCCACCAAATGTATGGGGTCGCGTAATGGTCTGCACTATACTAGTAGTGTACACCAATCACTGTATGTAAGACACAAATGCAAGTCCAGATCCTCACCGCTGACCACCAATGTTAGAAATGGGGGTCTATAGTTGGCAGAGGTAGGTACCTTTGTCCAAGTAGGAACCCTTCTTCCTAATCAGGGTAGGGGGGATACACTTCTAAAATAACCCCTGCTCACCCCTTTGGCAGCTTAGCACGAGCAGACAGGCTCATCACAGAGGCAGTGTGTAAAGCATTTGTGAACACATACAGTAATACAGTGAAAACACTACAAATGGACACCACACCAGTTTAGAAAAATAAGTAATCTTTATCTATACCAAACAAGACCAAAAATTACACAAATCCATAATACAGTAATAAAAATATGACTCAAATGGTAGAAATAGTTCAGTTCAAAGCATATTGCAGATGCAACACTTTTCACACAAAGTACCTTGAATGCGTTGTGCACACAAACAAAAATGGTCACAGGGAAGGTGATGCGTCGGTTCCTTACACTCAGGGAAAGTGATGCGTCGGTTCCTTGCTCCGGGGGAGGTGATTCGTCAGTTCCTTACTGCTGTGCAGGGGAGGTGATGCATCGGTTCCTTACCGGAGAGGAGGTGATGCGTCGGTTTCTTACTGCGTGTGGAGGTGATGCGTGGGTTTTTTACTGCATCCCCCAACGATGCAACAGACCTGGCGTCTCGATGCGATGCAACGATCCAGGATGATGCATGGATTCTTGAAGCCGCACAGCAGGGCTTGCGTCAGAATCGGTGTGGTGATCTCGGACTTCGGAGACCGGTGCACAAGATGCGGCGGAGCGGCGATTTCTCGAGCCGCGGGCAGGTGCTGCGTCGGTTTCTTCTGCGATGCGTCGGTAACAAGTACGGATGCGTCGCGCTTCTCATCGCTGCGTTGCTTTTCCAGCTCCCAACAGCCAGAACAACCTCCAGAGGCCCAGAACAGCTACAGGTACCTCTTGGCAGGTCAGAACTCCCAGCAAGGAAGTTCAGCGGAGCTGGTGGTGAAGTCTTTGTGTCCCTGAGACATCAGAACAGGAGGCAAGCTCTTCTTCAAGCCCTTGGAGATCTACCTCAAGCAGGAGACACAGCAAACAGCAAAGTCCTTTTCCCTTTCCTTGGCAGAAAGTAGCCTCTGCAGGCCAACTCCAGACAGCAAACAGCACTGGGGCAGTATTCCTCCTCAGTTTCTCCAGCCCTTCTCCTTGGCAAAGGTTCCTCTTGATTCCCAGAAATGATCTAAAGTTCTGTGGCCTGGTCACCAATATTTATACAGCAAAATCCTTTGTCCTCTGGTGGCAGAGGAGCCCTGTGCTTAGTCAAAACCAGTTCTGTCCTCTCTGGTGCAGCTTCCTAGCAGGAGGTGGAGACAGCATTGTGGAAGGCAGACCAGGCTATTCAGGTGAAAGGAAATCTCCTCCCCCTACTCTAAATGCAGCCCAGCCCTGACTCATCCAGACTCTCTGGAGCCACTGCACATCCCCAGCCCCTGTCACTCCAAAGCCAGACAGTCAATACACTTCCTAGCAGAGGCATACTGGATGGCTAAGCAAGAAAATACCTAATTTCTAATAGTGGTATTTTCAAACACAGAATGTAAAAATCACCCTCACTAAAAGATGCATTTTAACATTCTGAGTTCAGGCTTACTAGACATTACTTTCCTACCTTGTTGCCAGGGGTAGTTATGTTTATAAGTTGTTATAAGCAAACTCCCCATTCTATCCTATGGGAACAGATAGCCTTACAATAGTGAAAAACGAAATTGTCAGTATTTCACTATCAGGACATGCCACACGCATCAGGGCATGTCCTACCTTTCACATAGCAAACACAAGGAGATGATGGACGGAGCGCTGAAACTTTTCAGACACTCAACCCCAGTCACAGATCTGGGTTGAATCCATCTTCGTTCTTTAGCTCACTTTGCCACCCCAGTTCAGACACAGCTATGCAAATCAGTCTTGACCCTGTGCCTCATGGGAACAGTCCAACCCGAACTGCCAAGCCATGTCTTCCCCGGACTGGAAACAAGCATCCTGGGACCGGTTTCGGGCTAACAGCCCTCATCAGCCAGGCTAGCTTGAATCAAGTAGCAAAGTGAGCAAGGGACCCACATCTGGGCATACCCTGCCAACTTAGGGCAAACAAAGCAAACACAAGGAGATGATGGACGGAGCGCTGAAACTTTTCAGACACTCACCCCCAGTCACAGATCTGGGTTGAATCCATCATCGTTCTTTAGCTCACTTCGCCACTCCAGTTCAGACACAGCTATATGCAAATCAGTTTGCACCCACTTGCCAGGCCCTAACCTTCCCTTTTCTTACATGTTAGTCACCCTGAAGGTAGGCCCAAGGTACCCCTGTGGGCAGGGTGCAGTGTATGTGAAAGGTAGCAAACACAAGGAGATGATGGACGGAGCGCTGAAACTTTTTAGACACTCACCCCCAGTCACAGATCTGGGTTGAATCCATCATCGTTCTTTAGCTCACTACGCCACCCCAGTTCAGACACAGCTATATGCAAATCAGTCTTTACCCTGTGCCTCATGGGAACAGTCCAGCCCGAACTGCCAAGCCATGTCTTCCCTGGACCGGAAACAAGCATCCTTGGACCGGTTTCGGGCTAACAGCCCTCATCAGCCAGGCTAGCTTGAATCCAGTGGCAAAGTGAGCAAGGGACCCAAGTCTGGGCATACCCTGCCAACTTAGGGTGAACAAAGAAAACACAAGGAGATGATGGACGGAGCGCTGAAACTTTTCAGACACTCACCCCCAGTCACAGATCTGGGTTGAATCCGTCATCGTTCTTTAGCTCACTTCGCCACCCCAGTTCAGACACAGCTATATGTAAATCAGTCTTGACCCTGTGCCTCATGGGAACACTCCAGCCCGAACTGCCAAGCCATGTCTTCCCTGTCCCAGAAACAAGCATCCTGGGACCGGTTTGGGGCTAACAGCCCTCATCAGCCAGGCTAGCTTGAATCCAGTGGCAAAGTGAGCAAGGGACCCACGTCTGGGCATACCCTGCCAACTTAGGGCAAACAAAGCAAACACAAGGAGATGATGGACGGAGCGCTGAAACTTTTCAGACACTCACCCCCAGTCCCAGATCTGGGTTGAATCCATCATCGTTCTTTAGCTCACTTCGCCACCCCAGTTCAGACACAGCTATATGCAAATCAGTCTTGACCCTGTGCCTCATGGGAACAGTCCAGCCCGAACTGCCAAGTCATGTCTTCCCTGGACCGGAAACAAGCATCCTGGGACCGGTTTCAGGCTAACAGCCCTCATCAGCCAGGCTAGCTTGAATCCAGTGGCAAAGTGAGCAATGACTGGTGGTGAGTGTATGAAAAGTTTCAGCGCTCCGTCCATCATCTCCTTGTGTTTGTCTTGTAGGTAAAGGAACAGAAGTCGATCCAGGGAGGGAGGGGGCATCTTCATACAGCGCATCACCTATACCCATAATCAGAATCTTACCACTTGCAGGAGGCTTCATAATGAGGCAGTGGGCAAAATTTGGCAAAGTTTGAATTGTAGCTTGAGTTAGTCAAACATCCAAGGTTGTGAAAATGTCCTGACGAAGACTAGGGTGATGTGTGTGCAACAGAAGACTGCATTCCCTGGACATTCATTTCCACAATTTGGCAACTGTTATTTTACTGCTCTCTTCCCCCTGACCTGCAGTGGTCATTAGGACCTTGGCTGCTGCCTTCCCGCTGTCCTGCAGTGGTCGTTAGGACCTTGGCTGCTGCCTTCCCGCTGTCCTGCGGTGGTCGTTAGGGCTTTGGATGCTGCCTTCCCGCTGTCCTGCAGTGGTCGTTAGGGCTTTGGATGCTGCCTTCCCACTGTCCTGCAGTGGTCGTTAGGGCTTTGGATGCTGCCTTCCCACTGTCCTGCAGTGGTCGTTAGGGCTTTGGATGCTGCCTTCCCATTGTCCTGCAGTGGTCATTAGGGCTTTGGCCGCTTCCTTCCCGCTGTCCTGCAGTGGTCGTTAGGGCTTTGGCTGCTACCATCCCGCAGTCCTGCAGTGGTCATTAGTACCTTGGCTGCTGCCTTCCTGCTGTCCTGCATTGGTCATTAAGACCTTGGCTGCTGCCTTCCCGCTGTCCTGCAGTGGTCATTAGGACCTTGGCTGCTGCCTTTCCGCAGTCCTGCAGTGGTCATTAGGACCTTGGCTGCTGCCTTCCTGCAGTGGCCATTAGGGCTTTGGCTACTGCCTTCCCGCGGTCCTGCAGTGGTCATTAGGGCTTTGGCTGCTACCTTCCCGCTGTCCTGCAGTGGTCATTAGGGCTTTAGCTGCTGCCTTCCCGCTGCCCTGCAGTGGTCATTAGGACCTTGGCTGTTGTCTTCCCACTGTCCTGCTGTGGTCGTTAGGGCTTTGGCTGCTGTCTTTCCACTGTCCTACTGTGGTCATTAGGACTTTGGCTGCTGCCTTCCCGCTGTCCTGCAGTGGTCATTAGGACCTTGGCTGCTGCCTTCCCGCTGTCCTGCAGTGGTCATCAGGGCTTTGGCTGCTGCCTTCCCGCTGTCCTGCAGTGGTCATTAGGACTTTGGCTGCTGCCTTCCCCCTGTCCTGCACTGGCCATTAGGGCTTTGGCTGCTGCCTTCCCGCTGTCCTGCAGTGGCCATTAGGACCTTGGCTGCTGCCTTCCCGCTGTCCTGCAGTGGTCATTAGGGCTTTGGCTGCTGCCTTCCCGCTGTCCTGCAGTGGTCATTAGGGCTTTGGCTGCTGCCTTCCCGCTGTCCTGTACTGGCCATTAGGGCTTTGGCTGCAGCCTTCCCGCTGCCCTGCAGTGGTCATTAGGACCTTGGCTGCTGCCTTCCCGCTGTCCGGCAGTGGTCATTAGGACCTTGGCTGTTGTCTTCCCACTGTCCTACTGTGGTCGTTAGGGCTTTGGCTGCTGTCTTCCCACTGTCCTGCTGTGGTCATTAGGTCTTTGGCTGCTGCCTTCCAGCTGTCCGGCAGTGGTCATTAGGACCTTGGATGCTGCCTTCCCGCTGTCCTGCAGTGGCTATTAGGGCTTTGGCTGCTGCCTTCCCACTGGCCCGCACTGGTCGTTAGGACTTTGACTGCTGCCTTCCCGCTGTCCTGCAGTGGCCATTAGGGCTTTGGCTGCTACCTTCCCGCTGTCCTGCAGTGGTCATTAGGACTTTGGCTGCTGCCTTCCCGCTGTCCTGCAGTGGTCATTAGGGCTTTGGCTGCTGCCTTCCCGCTGTCCTGTACTGGCCATTAGGGCTTTGGTTGCAGCCTTCCCGCTGCCCTGCAGTGGTCATTAGGACCTTGGCTGCTGCCTTCCCGCTGTCCGGCCGTGGTCATTAGGACCTTGGCTGTTGTCTTCCCACTGTCCTACTGTGGTCGTTAGGGCTTTGGTTGCTGTCTTCCCACTGTCCTGCTGTGGTCATTAGGTCTTTGGCTGCTGCCTTCCAGCTGTCCGGCAGTGGTCATTAGGACCTTGGATGCTGCCTTCCCGCTGTCCTGCAGTGGCTATTAGGGCTTTGGCTGCTGCCTTCCCACTGGCCCGCACTGGTCGTTAGGACTTTGACTGCTGCCTTCCCGCTGTCCTGCAGTGGCCATTAGGGCTTTGGCTGCTACCTTCCCGCTGTCCTTCAGTGGTCATTAGGACTTTGGCTGCTGCCTTCCCGCTGTCCTGCAGTGGTCCTTAGGACCTTGGCTGCTGCCTTCCCGCTGTCCTGCAGTGGTCAGTACAACTTTGGCTGCTGCCTTCTTGCTGTCCTGCAGTGGTCATTAGGGCTTTGGCTGCTACCTTCCTGCTATCCAGCAGTGGTCATTAGGGCTTTGGCTGCTGCCTTCCCGCTGTCCTGCAGTGGTCCTTAGGACTTTGGCTGCTGCCTTCCCGCTGTCCTGCAGTGATCAGTACAACTTGGCTGCTGCCTTCCTGCTGTCCTGCAGTGGTCAGTATGACTTTGGCTGCTGCCTTCTTGCTGTCCTGCAGTGGTCATTAGGTCTTTGGCTGCTGACTTCCAGCTGTTCTGCAGTGGCCATTAGGGCTATGGATGCTGCCTTCCCACTGTCCTGCAGTGGTCGCTAGGGCTTTGGATGCTGCCTTCCCACTGTCCTGCAGTGGTCGTTAGGGCTTTGGATGCTGCCTTCGCGCTGTCCTGCAGTGGTCGTTAGGGCTTTGCCTGCTGCCTTCCCGATGTCCAGCAGTGGCCATTAGGACCTTGGCTGCTGCCTTCCCGCTGTTCTGCAGAGGCAATTAGGGCTTTGGCTGCCGCCTTCCCGCTGTCCTGCAGTGGTCGTTAGGGATTTGGCTGCTGCCTTCCCACTGGCCCGCACTGATCATTAGGACTTTGGCTGCTGCCTTCCCGCTGTCCTGCAGTGGTCATTAGGACCTTGACTGCTGCCTTCCCACTGTCCTGCAGTGGCCATTAGGGCTTTGGCTGCTACCTTCCCAGTGTCCTGCATTGGTCATTAGGATCTTGGCTTCTGCCTTCCGGCTGTTCTGCAGTGGTCATTAGGGCTTTGGCTGCTTGTGTAGGAGAGTAGGATCTGCCTCTTATGTTGCCCCCACTTTTTGTCTGATGTTTACACTGGTTTCTGACTATAGTCAGGCTGGGACCCTGCTAATCAGGGCCCCAGCCTCTCTGTTCTCTCTAAACGATTTGGAGTGCACTCTAGGTGCACTAGTGATTGGATACTGTGGCACCTTATGAGTCCCTAGTATATGGTACCTTAGGTACCAAGGGCATAGGTACTTCACAGGCCTACCAGGGGCTGCAGCATGTATTATGCCCCCCCTGGGAAGCAGACTAAATCTGACACCGCAGGCCTGCTACTTCAGCCTGAGTGAGGAAGTGCTAGAACCCCTCACTGAGATATAGGTTCCCTATATCTCTCCTACACACACATATAACCCTATCAGTCACCCCTAAGGCAGGCCCTATCAATCCTGAGGGCAGGGTGCTTGGCTTCTATGTGAGGGGGTGCCTCTGCCTGAGCAGGGCCCCTCTGCAGCTCTCAGAGTCCATTCTCTGGTGCTGTTTGTGGATGCGGTTAAACCATATACTTTTAAGTGCATTATATCCTCGCGGTAAAATGCTAACTTTGGAATGGCTGCATCGAAACATGTCGTGTTTGGTGTCAAACACCTTGGAATACTACCCCCGCCAGTCCTGGCGGCGGGGGTAGCATTCCACCCTTCTAGAGGGATAGACATGTACCTACTGTGGAAACGCGGTAGAATCCTGCAGAGCCCTGGCATCACAAAATGGATGCCACCAGTCACAGACACTGGGCTGCCCTCCTGCTGATGACCAACACTCGCAGTGGAGGAAGCCCAACAATAGATATCCTGTCCCAAGGGGGTGTGACCACCTCCCAGACAGGGTTTAGTGTATTGGGGCTGGGTGGGTGCACTCTTAGAGTGCTTTGAAGTCCTGCACTGGGGGAGCAGAAGGCTCCTCTGTGCATATGCCAGTTCAAACCGGCTCAGGGGCTACCTGCCCCTGCTCTGGCATGAAACTGGACAAAGGGAAGTGGGTGTAGCCACCCACTCCCCTGACCCTCCCATAGGTAGGGTCATAGAGCTAGTCCCTCCCTTTCTTTTAGTATAAGAGGGGGAACCTGTGCATAGCAACCTAGATTTCCCTGGACGACGCTCTACAAGAAGAATCCCGGACCTTCGACGTTCCACTACCTTTGGAAGACTGAAGAATCTCCCTTGGAGTCAAGGAGTGACTCCCCTGCTTGGCAGGCACCAAAAACTACAAACGATGGTCGCAAACTACGCCGCTCCTGCCGGAGTCCGAAGTCCCTGCAGCCCAAGAAGTGATTTCCTGACTTCTCAAAGGCTATCGTGAGTTCCCAGTGAAGCTGAGGCCAGTGGACCCCAAGAGTAACGAGGAACCGCGACCCCTGGGTACCGTGCACTATTGTCGAGTGCAACCCCTTCACAACGTTCCACAAACTTGTGCTTTGGACCACGTGTGGTCCCAGCCTCCAGCAAGAAACCCTCCTAAGATCAGAGGACTACCACGTCCCGAGTGACCGTGGGCCCCTGTGAGCCAATCCTCCCGAGGCGTCTTTGCAATCCCTTGCCAGCTGGCTTGTGGGTCCCCAGAAGTCTTTCTAAAGAAACCAAAGGGCTCCCTTGGTACTCCACACCTGCCCTGACTTACCGTTGCTGGGTGAGTCCCACAGACCTTGCTGGTCTGCGCCATTGTCTCTTCACTTTTTCCCCGAGACTTGCTGTTACCAAGGCTTGTTGGCACCGATCGAGTCGCCGACACCGCAGTAAGCTGCAGACATCGTGGGAGACACCGAATCCAGCTCCTGGTCATCGTCGACACCTCCTGGACCTCGTGGCTGAAGAGTCAAGGCAACTGCGAATGACCTGAATCTTGCGACGACGGTGGGCATCCATCTTCCTTGCCCCGAGTCACTGCCAAGTGACTTTGAACACTGTCCCTTCTGCTTTCAGGTCTTCCATCTTCCAAATCCAGGCTTGGATTCCTCCGGACACTTCTCCAGTCGCCGCAAGTAGCAAGTCTTCACTGGCTCCCATTGAAAACAACGCCGCGACCCGACACCAAAGAACACCTATGCACCCGGCTCCCCTGGGTGAGGTAACTTCAGCACTACGGTGCTCCTGTGGGTGTGGGCCCTAGAACAACTTACCCTGTAAGTGACTTGCTTGTAGCTTCCCTAGAAGTGTCCTAAAACTCTAACTTTCTAAGTGCGACAATTGCGCTGACTCGTACAGGGTTTGTGTCTGTGTTAGACACACCGCGTCCATCTCCTTTGTAACACTATCTAAAACTGTATCCTTCGACTCGTACTGAGTCCGATCGGTGTTCGCCTCAAACACACAAAGGGCCTGTAACTCTGAGATCTCCATTGCACTGACTCGCACAAGGTTTGCGTCTGTGTTAGACACAGCGCGTCCATCTCCCATGCATCTCTATCTGTGACCGCGTCCTTCGACTCGTACAAGGACCGATCGGTGTGTTCGCCTCGAACACGCAAGGGACCTTTAACATTGATATCTCAATCGCGTCTGAGTGCATAGACTCGCACAGGACTCGCACCGGTGCCAGGTCACCGCGTCCGTCCCCTGTGGGTCTCCTACAACTACCTGGGGTGGTTCTTGGGGGACCCTCGATTCTAGATGCCCTAGACCTAGGTCTAGCAAACTAAGATTGTGATATTCGATTGTGCTAAACTTATTCTGATAATATTTGACTTGTACATATGTTCCTGACCTCTAATCTCATAAAGAGATTAGCAGAGAGTGTTTATTAATAAATACATATATATTTGATATATATACCTATGTGGTGTCTTTTCATTTGGTGATTCAAGAGATTGTGTGGTAAAACAAGCTGCTTTACATTCCTTCAAGACTTAGCCTGAAGGCTGCTCTCCACAGCTACCACTAGGATAGCTTTCTATAAAGGTTGTCTTAAACCTATCTACCATAAGAGTCGAATTGTTCTGGTGCAAGGTGTCCACTTTAATTAGTGAACAGCATATACCAGGCCAACTTCTCACATTGGTGGCAGCGGTGGGATTCCAGCTTGCTATTGTTTTACCAGAAAATCTCTATTTGAATTACTAACTGAAAACCACTATAGGTACTTAAGGTACATATAAAGTCAAGCTTAGTATCAATAAGTTCTACTGAACTTAGAGCTGTGTGCCAAGGGATAGCACACCCTTTCCACAGCTCAAGCTAGTATCAGTAGGCCACAAACTAGTGTAGGTAGTACAACACTGCACAACACTAGAATGTCCTTAAAGGGTGGAACCAGTGGATCCACTCAGCCTCAGTATAAGGACATGGCTTTCTCTGACTTGAGAGCCATGTGTGTTGAAAGACACCTGAGGCTAGGACAGAGTCCCTCAGCCCTACACCTGATAGATCTGCTGACAGCAGATGATCTTAGATTGGCTCTAGGAGCTAATGGGTCTGAATCAGTGGGTGGGTCAATTACAGTATCTGGGTCAGATGATGAAAATCAGAATGACCAGGACTCTGTGATTGAAGGGCCAGGCCTCAAGGGGCCTGAAAAGGACAGAGGAATTCTCCCTAAGAGAACTGACAGAGTGGATGAGAGGCATAGGTCCCCTTCCAGGGAATCTGAGCACTCTTATCATTCTGGCAGAGAATTTGTCCACCAGAGGAACTCATACTTTCCCATAAGAGAGACCTCCTCTGAAAGAATGTGCAAACTGCTGCAGTATGAGGAAGCAAGAGTTGCCCTCAGAACCAAGCAGTTGGCACTGGATAGAGAAGCCCTGGAGATCCAGAGAGCTTCTAGAAGAGAGGGGTTAGAACCCCTTGGTGGCAGCAACAGTGTCCCTAGAGGCAGAGAATCTATTCCAGACCATAGGAACCTGAGCAAGGTTGTTCCTCCCTACCAGAGTGGGGATGATATCCACAAGTGGATAACTGCTATGGAGAGGGCCTGTAGAGTACAGCAGGTCCCCCAAAAGCAGTGGGCAGCAATCTTGTGGCTCTCCTTTTCAGATAAGGGTAGAGACAAGCTCCTCACTGTTAGAGAAGAGGATGCTGATGATTATGAAGTCCTGAAGAGTGCACTAATAGATGGGTTTGGCTTAACCACTGAACAGTACAGGCTGAAGTTCAGAGACACCCAGAAGGCACAGACTCAGGACTGGACTGACTTTGTTGATTGTGCAACCAAGGCTCTGGAGGGTTGGCTGGTTGGCAGTAGGGTTACTGATTTCAAGGGATTGTATAATCTGATGATGAGAGAACAGATCCTTAATAATTGCCAGAACCAGTTGTTGCATCAGTACCTGGTGGACTCGGATCTGACCTCTCCCCAAGAATTGGGAAAGAAGGCAGACAAATGGGTCAGAACCAGGGTGAGGCAGAAACCCCAGAACCAAGGGGGTGACACCAAGAAGCAAGATCCTAAGGGCTCTGAGAAAGGTGGGGATAAGTCAAAAGACCAGAAGTCTTCACAAGGGCCCCAAAAATCTGCATCTGGTGGGGAGTCACAATCCAACAAGGGAAAAGGCCAAAAGAAGCCCTGGTGCAAATTCTGTAAACAGAAAGGGCACTGGACTTCTGACTGTAACAAGTCCAAAGACCAAACCACCACCACTCCTGCCCCTAAGGCAACTGTTCCCCCTAGTTCAGCTACTGGTGGAGGTGGTACACAGAATAAGGGTGTAGTAGGGTTGACCCTGGGTTCTGAAGTGGACTCTGACCTAGTCAGAGTGCCCACTCAGGCAATGCTGATTTGTGAGGGAGACCTTAATATGTCCTTCCTAGTGAGTCCCAGTAATCTGGGCAAATACAAACAGCAGCCTGTAATAAATGGCAAACAGGCTTTGGCATTTAGGGACACAGGTGCTAGTGTCACCATGGTGGCAGAGGATCTTGTGGACCCTGGACAGATCATCCTGGGCGAAATGTACCAGGTGACAAATGCAAGCAACGTCAAGACCAACCATAGTCTGGCAGTTGTGAATTTCTCCTGGGGAGGGGTAACTGGCCTCAAGAAGGTTGTAGTCAGTGCAGACCTCCCTGTCGAATGTCTATTGGGCAATGATCTAGAGACTTCAGCCTGGTCTGAAGTAGAGTTATGGACTCATGCTGAGATGTTGGGCATCCCTGCAGAGGTATTTGCTGTGACCAGGTCACAAGCAAGAATGCATAACACTGAACCAGCCCTGGATCCTGGAACAATGGACCAGATGCTTCCCAAGAGGAGGAGCAGTAGGGTAAAGGCAGAGCCTTCCCCGTTGTCTCAGATCACAGATTCACCCCCAGAGGGAGGTGAAGCAGATCCTGAAGAAGGAACTGCCCCAGAGGAACTTGAGCCTGATCAGGTTGAGTTCTTGGGGGCAGGGGGCCCTTCTCGGGAGGATCTGAGTAAGGAGCAACAGTGCTGCCCCTCTCTTGAACCCCTCAGACAGCAGGCTGCTGCTGAGGCTGCTGGGAGTGCTAGTGGGTCCCATAAAGTTTATTGGGATGAGGGACTCCTATATTCTGAAGGTAGAGACCCAGCCCCTGGAGCCACCAGGAGGTTGGTAATACCTCAGAAGTTTAGGGGTTCCTCTTGACCCTAGCACATGACATCCCTTTAGCAGGACACTTGGGCCAAAACAAGACCTGGGACAGGCTTGTTCCACATTTTCATTGGCCACATATGTCAGAGGACACAAAGGAGTTTTGTCGCTCCTGTGTCACATGCCAAGCCAGTGGTAAGGCAGGTGGCACAACAAAGGCCCCCTGATACCACTACCGGTGGTGGGGGTACCCTTTGAAAGGGTAGGGATTGACATTGTTGGTCCCCTTGACCCTCAAACTGCATCTGGGCACAGGTTTATCCTGGTGGTAGTGGATCATGCCACCAGGTACCCAGAAGCAATTCCCCTGAGGACCACCACAGCCCCTGTGGTGGCAAGAGCCCTCATTGGAGTCTTCTCCAGAGTGGGTTTCCCAAAGGAGGTCATTTCTGACAGAGGTACCAACTTCATGTCAGGATATCTAAAAGCAATGTGGAAGGAGTGTGGTGTAATTTACAAGTTCACCACTCCCTATCACCCACAATGCAATGGTTTAGTTGAACGCTTCAACAAAACCTTGAAAGGAATGATTAAAGGACTCCCAGAGAAGCTTAGGCGGAAATGGGACCTTCTTCTTCCTTGCCTGTTATTTGCATACAGAGAGGTTCCACAGAAGGGGGTTGGTTACAGCCCATTTGAGCTTCTGTTTGGGCATCCTGTGAGAGGTCCACTGTGTTTGGTAAAAGAGGGCTGGGAGTTACCTCTCAAGCCCCCCAAACAAGATGTGATGGACTATGTACTTGGTCTCTGCTCCCGGATGGCAGAGTACATGAAAAAGGCAACCAAAAACCTAGAGGCCAGCCAAGAATTACAAAAAGCTTGGCATGACCAAAAGGCTGTACTGACTGTATACCAGCCAGGACAGAAAGTGTGGGTGTTGGAGCCTGTGGCCCCAGCAGCCCTCCAGGATAAGTGGAGTGGCCCCCATACAATAGTTGAACAGAAGGGAGAAGTCACCTACCTGGTGAATCTTGGAACTCCCAGGAGCCCCCTGAGGGTGCTCCATGTCAACAGATTAAAGCCATATGTTGACAGGGCTGACATGGGCTTGCTCATGGCAACTGATGAGGACCAGGAGGAGGAGAGTGACCCTCTCCCTGACCTGCTCTCTCAGAACCCTGATGATGGGTCAGTAGATGGTGTTGCTTTGGCAAGCAGCCTCACTGACCATCAGCAAACTGAGTGCAGACAAGTTCTGCAACAGTACCGACATATGTTTAGCCTGACCCCTAGTCAGACTTCCTGGTGCACCCACGAGGTGGACACTGGAGACAGTCTGCCTGCCAAGAATAATATCTACAGGCAACCTGACCATGTCAGGGACTGTATCAGGACTGAAGTCCAGAAAATGTTGGAGCTAGGTGTAATTGAGCCTTCAGATAGCCCTTGGGCTAGCCCAGTAGTCCTGGTACCCAAGCCTCATACCCAGGGTGGTAAGAAAGAAATGAGGTTTTGTGTAGACTACAGAGGCCTCAATGCAGTCACTAGGACTGATGCCTATCCCATACCAAGGGCAGATGAGCTGATTGATACTTTGGCCTCAGCCAAGTATCTAAGCACGTTTGACCTAACAGCTGGCTACTGGCAGATCAGATTAGCTGATGATGCAAAAGCCAAGACCGCATTTTCGACCCCTGGTGGGCACTACCACTTTGTGGTGATGCCCTTTGGATTGAAAAATGCACCTGCCACTTTCCAGAGGTTGGTGAATAAAGTTCTGTCAGGGATGGAAACTTATTGCTCAGCTTATCTAGATGATATTGCTGTCTTTAGTTCCTCCTGGCAGGATCACCTGGTCCACCTCAGGAATGTTTTGGAGGCCCTGCAGAAAGCAGGCCTCACTATCAAGGCCACTAAGTGCCAGATAGGGCAGAGTCAGGTTGTGTACCTGGGCCACCTTGTAGGTGGAGGCCAGGTTCAGCCTTTACAGAGCAAGATCCAAACCATAATGGAATGGGTTGCTCCAACCACCCAGACACAGGTGAGAGCCTTCTTAGGCCTGTCTGGGTACTATAGGAGGTTTGTCAAGGGATATGGAACTATAGTGACCCCCTTGAATGATCTGACCTCAAAGAAAATGCCAAAAAGGTTCAGTGGACAGCTAGCTGTCAAAAGGCATTTGAAGACCTAAAGCAGGCCATGTGCACTGCCCCCATCTTACAGAGTCCAGACTACACCAAAAAGTTCATTGTCCAAACAGATGCTTCTGAGCTGGGTGTGGGAGCTGTACTGTCTCAACTGAATGATGAAGGTCAAGACCAGCCAGTAGCTTTTATTAGCAGAAGGCTGACCCCTAGAGAGAAACGTTGGTCAGCTATAGAGAGGAGGCCTTTGCTGTGGTATGGGCCCTGAAGAAGCTGAGGCCATACTTGTTTGGTACTCACTTCATAGTTCAGACCGACCACAAGCCCCTCCTATGGCTTAAACAAATGAAAGGAGAAAACCCAAAACTTTTGAGGTGGTCCATTTCCCTACAGGGGATGGACTATACAGTGGAACATAGACCTGGGACTCAACATGCCAATGCAGATGGACTCTCAAGGTATTTCCACTTTGAACACGAAGACTCAACTGGTCAAGGTTAGTTTAGTGTCCCTGCGTTTGGGGGGTTGTGTAGGAGAGTAGGATCTGCCTCTTATGTTGCCCCCACTTTTTTCTGATGTTTACACTGGTTTCTGGCTATAGTCAGGCTGGAACCCTGCTAATCAGGGCCCCAGCCTCTCTGTTCTCTCTAAACGATTTGGAGTGCACTCTAGGTGCACTAGTGATTGGATACTGTGGCACCTTATGAGTCCCTAGTATATGGTACCTTAGGTACCAAGGGCATAGGTACTTCACAGGCCTACCAGGGGCTGCAGCATGTATTATGCCCCCCCTGGGAAGCAGACTAAATCTGACACCGCAGGCCTGCTACTGCAGCCTGAGTGAGAAAGTGCTAGCACCCCCCTCACTGAGATATAGGTTCCCTATATCTCTCCTACACACACATATAACCCTATCAGTCACCCCTAAGGCAGGCCCTATCAATCCTGAGGGCAGGGTGCTTGGCTTCTATGTGAGGGGGTGCCTCTGCCTGAGCAGGGCCCCTCTGCAGCTCTCAGAGTCCATTCTCTGGTGCTGTTTGTGGATGCGGTTAAACCATATACTTTTAAGTGCATTATATCCTTGCGGTAAAATGCTAACTTTGGAATGGCTGCATCGAAACATGCCGTGTTTGGTGTCAAACACCTTGGAATACTACCCCCCGCCAGTCCTGGCGGCGGGGGTAGCATTCCACCCTTCTAGAGGGATAGACATGTACCTACTGTGGAAACGCGGTAGAATCCTGCAGAGCCCTGGCATCACAAAATGGATGCCACCAGTCACAGACACTGGGCTGCCCTCCTGCTGATGACCAACACTCGCAGTGGAGGAAGCCCAACAATAGATATCCTGTCCCAAGGGGTGTGACCACCTCCCAGACATGGTTTAGTGTATTGGGGCTGGGTGGGTGCACTCTTAGAGTGCTTTGAAGTCCTGCACTGGGGGAGCAGAAGGCTCCTCTGTGCATATGCCAGTTCAAACCGGCTCAGGGGCTACCTGCCCCTGCTCTGGCGCGAAACTGGACAAAGGGAAGTGGGTGTAGCCACCCACTCCCCTGACCCTCCCATAGGTAGGGTCATAGAGCTAGTCCCTCCCTTTCTTTTAGTATAAGAGGGGGAACCTGTGCATAGCAACCTAGATTTCCCTGGACAACGCTCTACAAGAAGAATCCCGGACCTTCGACGTTCCACTACCTTTGGAAGACTGAAGAATCTCCCTTGGAGTCAAGGAGTGACTCCCCTGCTTGGCAGGCACCAAAAACTACAAACGACAGTCGCAAACTACGCCACTCCCGCCGGAGTCCGAAGTCCCTGCAGCCCAAGAAGTGGATTTCCTGACTTTTCAAAGGCCATCGTGAGTCCCCAGCGAAGCTGAGGCCAGTGGACCCCAAGAGTAACGAGGAACCACGACCCCTGGGTACCATGCACTATTGTCGAGTGCAACCCCTTCACAATGTTCCACGAACTTGTGCTTTGGACCACGTGTGGTCCCAGCCTCCAGCAAGAATCACTTTTAAGATCAGAGGCCTACCACGTCCCGAGTGACCGTGGGCCCCTGTGAGCGAATCCTCCTGAGGCGTCTTTGCGATCCCTTGCCAGCCGGCTTGTGGGTCCCCAGAAGACTTTCTAAAGAAACCAAAGGGCTCCCCTGGTTGCTCCAGGCCTGCCCTGACTTACCCTCGCTGGGTGAGTCCCACAGACCTTGCTGGTCTGCGCCATTGTCTCTTCACACTTTCCCCGAGACTTGCTGTTACCAAGGGTTGTTGGCACCGATCGAGTCGCCGACACCGCAGTAAGCTGCAGACATCGTGGGACACGCCGAATCCAGCTCCTGGTCGTAGTCGACACCTCCTGGACCTCGTGGCTGAAGAGTCAAGCAACCGCAAACGACCTGAATCTTGCGACGACGGTGGGCATCCATCTTCCTTGCCCCGAGTCACTGCCAAGTGACTTTGAACACTGTCCCCTCTGCTTTCAGGTCTTCCATCTTCCGAATCCAGGATTGGATTCCTCCGGACACTTCTCCAGTCGCCGCAAGCAGCAAGTCTTCACTGGCTCCCATTGAAAACGACGCCGCGACCCGACACCAAAGAATACCTATGCACCCGGCTCCCCTGGGTGAGGTAACTTCATCACTACGGTGCTCCTGTGGGTGTGGGCCCTAGAACAACTTACCCTGTAAGTGACTTGCTTGTAGCTTCCCTAGAAGTGTCCTAAAACTCTAACTTTCTAAGTGCGACAATTGCGCTGACTCGTACAGGGTTCGCGTCTGTGTTAGACACACCGCGTCCATCTCCTTTGTAACACTATCTAAAACTGTATCCTTCGACTCGTACTGAGTCCGATCGGTGTTCGCCTCGAACACACAAAGGGCCTGTAACTCTGAGATCTCCATTGCACTGACTCGCACAAGGTTCGCGTCTGTGTTAGACACAGCGCGTCCATCTCCCTTGCATCTCTATCTGTGACCGCGTCCTTCGACTCGTACAAGGACCGATCAGTGTGTTCGCCTCGAACACGCAAGGGACCTTTAACATTGATATCTCAATCGCGTCTGAGTGCATAGACTCGCACAGGACTCGCACCGGTGCCAGGTCACTGCGTCCGTCCCCTGTGGGTCTCCTACAACTACCTGGGGTGGTTCTTGGGGGTCCCTCGATTCTAGATGCCCTAGACCTAGGTCTAGCAAACTAAGATTGTGATATTCGATTGTGCTAAACTTATTCTGATAATATTTGACTTGTACATATGTTCCTGACCTCTAATCTCATAAAGAGATTAGTAGAGAGTGTTTATTAATAAATACATATATATTTGATATATATACCTGTGTGGTGTCTTTTCATTTGGTGATTCAAGAGATTGTGTGGTAAAACAAGCTGCTTTACATTCCTTCAAGACTTAGCCTGAAGGCTGCTCTCCACAGCTACCACTAGGATAGCTTTCTATAAAGGTTGTCTTAAACCTATCTACCATAAGAGTCGAATTGTTCTGGTGCAAGGTGTCCACTTTAATTAGTGAACAGCATATACCAGGCCAACTTCTCACAGCTACCTTCCCGCTATCCTGCAGTGGTCATTAGGACCTTGGCTTCTGCCTTCTGGCTGTCCTGCAGTGGTCATTAGGACCTTGGCTTCTGCCTTCCGGCTGTCCTGCAGTGGTCATTAGGGCTCTGGCTGCTACCTTCCCGCTGTCCTGCAGTGGTCATTAGGACCTTGGCTTCTGCCTTCCGGCTGTCCTGCAGTGGTCATTAGGGCTTTGGCTGCTGCCTTCCCGCTGTCCTGCAGTGGTCGTTAGGAACTTGGCTGCTGCCTTCCAACTGGCCCGCACTGGTCATTAGGACTTTGGCTGCTGCCTTCCCGCTGTCCTGCAGTGGTCATTAGGACCTTGACTTCTGCCTTCCCGCTGTCCTGCAGTGGCCATTGGGGCTTTGGCTGCTACCTTGCCGCTGTCCTGCAGTGGCCATTAGGGCTTTGGCTGCTACCTTGCCGCTGTCCTGCAGTTGTCATTAGGACTTTGGCTGCTGCCTTCCCGCTGTCCTGCAGTGGTCATTAGGACTTTGGCTGCTGCCTTCCCGCTGTCCTGCAGTGGTCCTTAGGACTTTGGCTGCTGCCTTCCCACTGTCCTGCAGTGATCAGTACAACTTGGCTGCTGCCTTCCTGCTGTCCTGCAGTGGTCAGTACGACTTTGGCTGCTGCCTTCTTGCTGTCCTGCAGTGGTCATTAGGGCTTTGGCTGCTGACTTCCAGCTGTTCTGCAGTGGCCATTAGGGCTTTGGATGCTGCCTTCCCATTGTCCTGCAGTGGTCGCTAGGGCTTTGGATGCTGCCTTCCCACTGTCCTGCAGTGGTCGTTAGGGCTTTGGATGCTGCCTTCCCGCTGTCCAGCAGTGGCCATTAGGACCTTGGCTGCTGACTTCCCGCTGTTCTGCAGAGGCCATTAGGGCTTTGGCTGCCGCCTTCCCGCTGTCCTGCAGTGGTCATTAGGACTTTGGCTGCCGCCGTCCCGCTGTCCTGCACTGGCCATTAGGGCTTTGGCCAGGTGGGCGTTAATCATGACTAGTGCTTTAGATCTTATTTAAATCAGAGTTATGCTGAGCTCTTGAAGACCGCTCACTGTGGCCCAGGAAGACATGCGTTTTACTGGCTAAATTCAATTGTTGACTTTAAAAACGAAAGGGCATATGTACAACAGAATGACGGAGCGTGGCGTTAAGCAAGACTTGCTAACACCGCGCTCGGCCATTCTGAAAACGCAGGGATGCACCGTATTTACAAACATATGATACACGCCTGCGGTTCCCCCTGCACTGGCGCTAAATCTAGCTGCCTAGCGCCAACGCACACACCCTTGTACCACAGTGCAAGGGGTCTGCGTTGGGGGGAATGATTGTTCATGTGCAGGAAGGTGACCCTTCCTGCACATAAACAATCCATAATGGCGATTTGTAACTTCTAAGCAGCACACGTAGAAGTTGCAAATCTTCATTTTTTAATGATTGTTTATGTGCAGGAACGTGAACCTTCCTGCACATAAACAATAATTTATGGCGTTTGCTGTTTCTATGTGTGCTGCACAATGCAGCACACAGAGAAACAGCAAAACGAGGAGAAATAAAGCATTTCTCCTTGTTTTGCCATGCTAAGACCAGGTTTTCCCTTGTCTTAAATTTGGCGATGCCCCATATTTTACGCCACCCTTGTAAATGTGGGGCATCGTAAAAATGAATGGGTGTTTCTGCGGAACACCCACAACACCCATTGCCCACCCCTTTCATGTTAAATATAGCGTGAAAGGGTGCCTTATTTACAAGGCGTCGTTAAGCCACGTTAAGTGGCTAAACCCCATCTTGTAAATAAGGTGAAGCCCCTATTGCCAAAGGAACGTCATTAAAAGTGACGTTCCTGTAGTGGTAGAGGCTTGTAAGTATGCCCCTGAGTGCCTGGGTCTACTCCCACATCTGGCACTTGACAGCAAAATCATGTGATTAGGAGAAAATCCCTCAAACCTCCTGTGCTTAAGCAGCTGTTTATACAAGAAGGCTAATGCAATTGGTAAGTATGTGAAATGCAATTCAAAATATTAAATGTATTGAGTGCCATTGAGATGGGTAACAGGATACGGTATCTCGTCATTAATGCCCAGTGCTCTCATTCTGGCTGGTTTGGGTTCTGGAATGGACATAACCAGGCGCACACCTCCACTCCTGAAGCCGGTTTGATACAGGAGCAGAGCCCAGCACCTATAAAGGGAACACTGCTTTATTTTAGATTATAATGCTAATTTAATTCAGCGTCACATCGGGGAATACTGGCTGCGGCGCTCGCTTAGCGCATGACTGCTAAATGAAAAGCAGGCTGGCTCAACAGTGAGGCACCCATTATTCGGCTATGAATGGCTTCCTTCACTGCCAAATACCCCAAGGCTCCTCTGAATAGAGGATGTTCCATGATTGCTCTGTGATTGGCAGGAAGTGCTTTCCACAGGCCAGGACTTCCCCTAGCCCTGAACACAGTCTACAATGTGTAGGCCTAGTTTTGATGCAAGATTTATTCAAAATGATTTGTTTTAATCAGACAATAGCTCGATATAGGATGTAATAATCAATGACTCTTCCAAATCTATCCACGAAATTTGATGTTTCTATTTATTTACTTTTTGTTTTTGTTTTTATACTGCTATGCGTTGCATTACAGTCACTTCAGAGTGCTATTAAAGTGAAACTAAATTTCACAGATTGCACTGCTGCAGGGGTCCATCTGAAACTGGTGTGTGGCCTCAAATAGGTATTCCTCGCTCATTGCCACTAGCTCTATTACTCCGTCCAAACCTAGTCTGAATTGCTCAATGTTTACCTTTCCTCGGGTGCAGTTACTTCATTACTGCCCTACAGGCTGGGTTCACTGCATTCTAAAACTTTGGGCCTTGAACTCCTTTGCATCTCTTCCTGTGTTTTAGCCCATTGAAGGTTTGTTGATCAATACAATGAGACCCAGACCAGAGATTCCTTCTTGGGGGGTGAAGAAGAAACATTTTGCAAGTACTCCTGGCTTTTCTTATGTTGGATGTCCAGTATGCTTTGTGGGGGATTATAAAAGGTTGCTTAAATCTGGCCTTTCTGACATCTCTTACTCAGGTCAATACTCGGAGTCTGGTAGACAAGGAAAAGTTGGGTAGAGAACAATGAGAGGTTGACATCCGCTTAGGATCAACCAAATACAACCGCTGCTTCTTGCTTTTGCAAAATGTCACTGACCAACACACAGCCTGCTGTGTTTAGTCAGGAGCAACAATGGAGAAGCGATGGGCTTACGGGACCAGAGGAACTGGAGGCTGGCATTACTGTGCTACCCATTTGCTGTGCACCCATTTGGTGCCCTTCACTGTGTCTGCTATCATCCTTCTTGTCCATGGCCAGAGAGGACCTTAGGCCATGCTGCCACTTTACCAGGAGAGACACTGCAAGAAATACTAGCTATGGAGAGTTGAGGAAAGGGATGCAACAGATTGTTCCCCCTCACTTGCAGCAGCATCTCTTTCAGATCCACCTTGCATAGTTCAAGAAATAGAAAAGAAAAATAGACTAGTGTTGTTGTGCCATTGGGCCCATTGACTTTTGTCTCACCTTGTACCCCAACACTACACCTCGGGTTTCATTTACTTGGTCCTCCGATGGATCTTGAATCATGCAGAGAGGGGTCGAATATAAGGGATCCAATCAAGTAATCCAATGAAGACCAGGAATTGAATTACTGACCTACAAACTAGTAATTAGGTTCACACATATCACCCTCAAACCTACACTATACAAGTACAGGATTATCACAGCTAAACCAAATCTCCTGAAGAAATTCAGTCGGACTAAAGTCCTACAAACCAATGACTCCGTTAAAGCTTTGCTGAATAGTAACATTAAAATCTGTTGTCCAGAGATCTCTCTATTTAAATTCCCGTCCCTCATTAATACTCAATTGGAATGCACAATCAATAATTGAAGACGAGACATAGAGAGATAGAAACAGGATTTGGGGATAGGTTAGTTTATCAGCAAATTTAAAAAGATTAAATACATAAACATTAGACATATAACTTTAGCAATACATTATAATCAAAATTATCTCTTTTGGCCCATCAATTACCAAAACTATAGAAGATGAGTTCAGGAAAGGGCATGAATCATATCAGCTCAAAGGTTCTCTCCCAATGAGGGAAGGGAGTCCGAGAATAGCGCACACAGCGTATGCGTCAGTCCAAAGATGGCCAGTAGAATCCGCGAGATCGAATGCTGTCTCCACAGAGCACGATCTCCAGAGAAAGAAGAAAAGGGTCTCCCACACCACACTGTCGGTCTGTCACACAGCGTATATTATTCCGCAAGTTCCGGGGTGACACCTCCTGGGTCATCTCATCTGGTCAGACCACTCAGTCCATTGGTCAGTTCGTATAGGGTGATTGTCATGCAGCATAGAGAAGACATTTTATGGCAAAAAGGTGGTGATCATCACGTAAGCTTGTTGAACCATTAAAAATGTAAAGTTGTGAACAATAGTCTTTTAGCAAAGGCACATGAGTGAGTTTCTCACACCAAAGTTGCAAATAGTCCTAGTACGCGCATGGGAACTCTCTCTATGAATCATAGTTTTATTCTACATTGTAAGTCTACAAAGTCTTTCCATGAGAAACGAATCAAGCAGAGAAAAGAAAATACAGGCCTAAATTGAATTTGGTTCATGAAATATTGAATATAGAATAATGGAAATATACATTTCATTCTAGAATCTTGGGATCCCCATATATTTCTTTAAACTCATTTGCGTTTCTAAAGCATTCTAGTTTCATCTAAATTAGCATGTGTAACTATGACACATTACTACATTTTCAAAGTGCCAATGTGTAAAATCATTTCAAAATGGAAAATATGATTTTCTAATAATTCTCATTAGTACATGTATCTGTAGAAGTTTCAAAGTAATTGGAGCTATTATAAATGTGCAGCACCTATTTCTCTTTTCTCTGTTGGTGCATATTTCACATAAGCAAAACATCGAGTTTTAAAATGAGACTCCTAAAATATACACATAATGTCATGTAAATTACATTAGTTTCATTAATTCTTCACACACATTATTATTTAAAGAGAATAGCTAATGAAATCTCTAAAATATGTGAGTCACCACTTTCACATTTCTGTTTCACATTAAAAGAATACACCAGTGTAATTTTAGTAAAACATGAGCCTACGTTATTCAAACAAGCATTTTCGTCTAGTCTGCACTCTTCTGCATGCTTTTACGATGCAGTAACTAAGTCTTTTTATGATCTAGTTCTCAAGACTCTCCAACATATAGTGAACACAAAATTATGCACGTTGTCATTTTCTTTTCAAAGGTGTCAAAATCGGTTTCATGTGTCAAATAAGGGATTCAGCAGCTTATCTGCTTCAACACTAGGTAAGAGATTTGATTCCGCGTCCATTGCTTGGAATGGGTGACTCCCATTTCAAAATGGCAGTGCATCAATTTGCATAAAACAGAATCAGTGCACCGTGCTTTAAGTGATGTCCATTATGATAACATGCAGAGAAAGGCATTATGCACAGCTGCCTGGGAACCACTGTAATCATTTTCTGTAGTGGTTCTAAAGCTCAGTTACACCTAAACATAATAGCAAATTCCTTCTTATGATTTAGCTTTTCTGCTTTGTTGATTTAACATGTACGCGCTTTTTCCTCAGTCAAGTGGTGGCTTTGCAATTCTAACACTTTCTCCACCTACCGCTTTCCACTCACTTAAATTTTGGATGCAAGAATTATACGTGTGCAGCATTATTTATGCACTGAAGAGGTGAATGTTATACTTTTTAGTTTTTGTTGATCTAGTGCATTTTGCGCATGGACAACACGCATGTTTCTATGGGGATAAGTTTATCTGAAACTGGAAAAAAACATGTGTCTGTTCCTTCTATTTCTAGTGAGCAACTTTCCTTATTAGCAGTGAAGAATTTATCTAATTACAAGGCATTCTCTCTAGGCATTGAGGGTCGCTATGTAGAGACACAAAGATAGCCCTGTTATAATATAAAACAAACATTGGCAAATCCAATAGGTCTAGCCTTGGCTGCTAACCTTTTGGATTTGTCAATGTTTGTTTTGTTCTCACGCTTTTTAGAAAACGTTATTGTTGGGGGGAAGGGGGAAATTGGTTCAAGTACTTACTCCTTGTGATAGGGCAGAATGCTGTCACTCACAGTGAAGTTAGCCAATGGTTAAAGTAGGCAAACACACTGTCTTATGCTGTATGCCATAGGAACTCGCAAACATTTTCCCAGGGGCCAAAAGTGTGGTCTGTGATGTTACCGAGGGTGGCATTGATGCAAGTGGTGTGCGGTCGGGCCGGGAGTCAGGGAGGGGGGCTCATTGGCGGTAAATTGGGTATAGGGGAAGCAGAGCATATACATCTAGTTGCTAAATTGCACAATGTGAAACTAGAAAACCTGGGATTAATCCTGGCTACCCCACTTTACCAGATTGTGTGATCCTAGGCAATAGCTTTATTTCACTTTCCCTCCCTTTTCTTCATTTGCACATATACAATGACCTCAAAATACATGACTTCATAATGCGCACTGTACAAAACCTTCTCCGGTGTTTGATTTAATAAACTACAATGTTTTACTTGTATAATAGGAATCCAGGTCACCCAAAGTGTGCACATAACAACTAACTTGCCTCTTTAGTTCACTATTGGCACTGTTGTCTGGGTGGGGGAAGAATTAATGTTTCTAAATTCATGGTTGAAAACTATCACTTTTAAAATAATACTTCTCAATGCACTGATACAATCTGATGCGCTACAGTGAAAAGGTTCTGCATGTTTATTAAATACACTTTTTGAAATTTGAAAATACTTTATCATATTTTTACACTTTTGCTGCAAGATGGCTTTAAAAATGAAGGTGCTCCTAAAGTTAAGCGGTGCAGGACTCAATAGTTACTTCATTCTTTAACACCACTTTACCTTTAAATAAATGCTTACCTGTTTATTTAACATCTTTTTATTGTTAGTGTCTCTCTAGTAAACAGCAGTACACCAGGGGGCTGTATGTAAAGGTCAAGAGGGCCGCATGTGGCCCCCGGGCCGTACTTTGAGTATCAATGCTGCATGCTGTAGTGTGTGGAAGATAATCTGTGAATGACACAACAACAAGTCAATGAAAGATAACAGCTGGCTGAAAGCCCCTCTAAGTATATTATACATGTAATTTTAATAAAATCAAAAGGTTTTGGCTAATGTCAGACTCGCAAACATGCTCCTATATATATCCCCGAGTATCTAAAAAAAATACAGCTTTGCTTTCATCCTATAGTGCCACTTCCTCATGTGCGGTCCGAACACTCAGACAGACCAGACATCAACCTGTCTGGGCAAATGTCTAGTGGGTCCTTTCTCCTAAAGCCTATATGGCTACTTCACTGCTGTGATCACCACCCTGCATTCACCCCCCAGAGATTGGGGGTGAAGAGGAGTGGGGCTGTAGTTAGCAGAGGTAATAATGTACTTGTATGCTTCAGTAACTTGGCTAAAGGTGGTTGTGCCACTGTACTACCCCCACAGTCATACATGATACTGCCATTCATCCAAAGAATAATTTTTCTGTGTCAGGCCCTCTAGGCACCGTGTTACTTAATGGTCTGAGTTTAGAAACTGATTCAGTCACTTCCAGCTGTGGCACCTGTTTGCATTCTTCTGCAGCCTTTTCTGGGGAGCCGTTGTCCTCTCTGCAAGCACCAGCATGCATCTGGAATAAAAACCTTTTAACTTTCCAAGCAATGAGGGGGCGTGGCCGAAGGCGTCAAGATGGCGGTCGCACTCTAAGAGTGCTCTGGACCCCTCCGTCATCCGCCTTGTATCCCACGGACATCGGCGCCCATCCGCAATCCTACCTGACCGCATTCTGTTCCCCAACCGGCGGCACTCCTCCTCTGGTGATCTGGTGCCGCCGCAAGGCGTCTAAGGCCTCCTGAGTGCAGCGGCCTGCTGCGGCCGGTCGCGGCCTACCTGTCCCTGCAGGCGCGGCCCCCTTGTCGGCGGGGACAAGGCGCCCGCTGAGCGGTGACGCTGGTGTGGGCCAGGCGTCCAGCGACGCTTGAGGGGTGGGCCGCTCCCGCAGCCCTGGTTCGGCGCGTGGCCCGCGCTCCAAGGGCCGGCCGATCCTGCTGCATTCCGTGGCCCCTGTCACCTGATCGGCCAGTACGTCGGCTGGCGCAGGAGGGGCAGAGGTGGCGGCGGCGACAGAGACCTGCGTGACACGAGGCCAGGCGGGCCTCCAGCAGCGGGACCTGCGGCAGACCTTGCGGTGAGTGGGGGGGTCCGGCTGTCAATTTGGGCAGCAGTGCGGGGGCCCCCCCTCCCGCCTCTCGCTTCGTCCCCACTCGCTGAGCTTCAGGGGCTGCCCTGTGCCTTTGACCCGAGGGCAGGCTCCAGATCGGAGGGCCTGGGTCGGCGGCCTCCCGCCGCCTGGTCGTGTCCTTTGCCGACTCTCCCTCATTCTATCTCGGAGGTGAGGACCGGCTGCTTTATCGGGCAGTGGCGAGTGGGGCCCCCCTCTCCCACACAGTTATCTTGCCGCAGAACCGTGCCCCCTCCTGTACTGGCACTGTTGAATCCGCACCAGCGTGGGCCCGCACGGTGAGCTGTGGTGGTGGTGGGGTCCGGCCCGTGCAAGGCATACTCGGCCATCTTACCGGGTGGTGATGGACGCTCCCTTGCAGGCGGGCCTTTGACGGGGTGGCCCCCCCTATCTGCTTGACCTTTGGGCGTGTTCGTGCCCCCGCCTGCCAGTGCTCCCGGGCGGCGGCTGGCGGATCCCGGCTGCTGTGGAGGCCGGCCTGGGCACGTTTGATCAGCGGTGGGTCCGGCCCTAGGTGGGGGAATTTTCGGCCACCATATCGGGTGGCGCTGGGGAAATCGGCGTCCTCCAGCTGATTGTTGAACAGGAACCTTCTGGGCCGACTGGTCACTCCGGGGACCCGGGGGAAGACACTGGAGATACCCGGGCCTGGACGGGTGCCCAGGGTTGTGCCCTTGGGGTCCGCTGAGCCTCCGGGCCCCCCCCAGGATCTGTGACTGACGCTGTTGGTGCCGTGTCCCTACAGTTGACGGTGTCCCCTGATTACTCCCATCTGGCGAGGCCCTCGAGTTGCTCGCGGACTTTCCACGCATCTGCGGGTCCCTGAACCCCATCCCCCACACCGAACTTTCATCCCCCTCTGGTCTCTTGCGGCCACAGTGGCATTGGGACCTGCCCCCGGCCATGGGGGGGGACAGGGTCCCAAAACTACACCGGCCTCCACACAGACCAAAATGGACCGGTTTACCACTTCCGAGTCGGAGCCTCCTGGGGGGGCGGCGGGGGACCTCCCCCCCCACAAGACAAGGATCTGGCCACCATCCTCCAGGCTATCAGTGCCTCTCAGGCGTCCGTAGAGAGGAAGATTGGGGAAATCAAGATAGACGTGTCCCTCCTCAGACAGGACCTTCGCAACACCACCGCGCGATTGACAGAGGCCGAATCCTGCATCTCCACGGCCGAGGACGACATCTCCCAACTTAAGGATCAAGTGGCCCAACTTCGTGCTCGTACCAGGGAGCTTCACAGGCGTGCCGAAGATGCTGAAAACCGCGCACGTCGCAACAACCTCCGCCTGGTGGGGTTTCCCGAAGGAGTGGAAGAGGAGCAAGCGGCCACTTTCGTTGAAGAATGGTTTAAGTCCTGGATGCCGGGAGATGCCCTGTCGACATCGTTTGTTGTAGAGAGAGCCCATAGGTCCTTGGCGCCCAAGCCTCCTCCTGGTGCCCCACCCCGCCCCATCATCCTAAAAGTCCTCAACTTCAAAGACCGTGATGCCATCTTACGGGCGGCCAGGGCGAGAGGTCCCCTCAGGTTCCAAAATCACGTCATTATGGTATTCCCAGACTACACCAGGGAAGTCCAGTACCTCCGGCGCTCCTACACGGAGGTCAAGAAGAAGCTGCGCACCCTGGGCCTGCAATATCAGCTCCAATTTCCGGCACGCCTTCGAGTCATTTTTCAGGGCAAAACACATTTCTTCGAATCTCCCCAGGCGGCAGGGACATGGCTGACAGAGGAACGTCCCCTCCGCCCTCGACATGAAGTCTCATCGGAGCACACGGGGTCACAGCCGGTGGGGCCGGGATCACCGGGACACCAACGCCGGCGTCGCACAAGGTCTCGTAAAGAGCGCCATTCACGTGCTTCGACATCCAGATCCCTCAGTGTGGCGGCTCCTGACCACCGCGATTCCTCCAGTCAATCAGGCTCTCCACCACACAGCAGGCGCCGCTCCACAGAGAACTTAATGGGCTCGTCCCTACCGCGGGCTCGGGTGGACTCGGACCTTTCTCGCACTCCCACTCTTTAGCAGCCATGTCGTCAGATTTGGACATATGACCGCCACTGGGGTGCGGCGCTTCACCGGGGAGGTCATCAGACTCTGATGGACTTATATGTTTATTTACATTGCTTCATGCCGATGCACTGGTTATCCGTTCTTCTGGAGGGGTCCTCCACGCTACCGATCCGAGCATTTTAGTTTGGTTTAGTTCAATGGGGGGTCGACAGATGCTTCCGTTCTCGAAGTGTAGGGTGGGGGGAGGGGGACGGGGGTGGTTTGGGATTGGTTTTTTCCCTTGTTGTTCTTTTATTTGTTCTGCTGTTTCAGCTTCCACGGACAGGTAAATGCCTCATCTGCAAAGATTGCACTATCCCTTAGTGCGCGTGACCAACCGCACACATATTGGCCCCGGCACATGCTCACACCACCTGGTGGGGCGGCACGGCCCAGCCCCAGACACCACCCGCCATGACTGACAACACCACGACCAGGGCTTCCCTCCATGTCCTGTCCTGGAACGTTAACGGTCTCCTGGACAGGCTGAAGCGCACCGCTGTCCTGCGCTACGCGCAACGCCTCCACATTGACATCCTTCTCCTCCAGGAGACACATCTCTTGGGTAACTGCTGCCCCTTTCTTGCCCGTTATGGGTACGACAGAGTGTGGCACTCCGGCTTCTCCAGGGGTTCCTGAGGGGTGGCCATCCTCATGAGACGCAACTTACCCTTCGTTCTGTCCCGGGTGATCCACGACCCTCAAGGCACATATGTGACGGTGTGTGGCTCTTTGGCCGGCTCCCCTCTCCATCTTATGTCCATATATTCGCCTCCCTCTATGCTTACCTCTACACTGGCACAGACCTCCGCCCTCCTAACCACTCTCCCCCTGGGTGCCACGGTTGTGGGCGGTGACTTCAATGCGGTCTCCATTCCGGCCTTAGACACAACGGGCCTTCCCTCCGCTGTCCGCATTGCGCAAGCAAAATAATTGAGGTCTTGGTCCGAGTCACTGGGCCTCTGCGATGTGTGGCGCACGTGGCACCCGCGTGCCACCCATTTTACTCATACCTCCGCAGCCCACCACACGCAGGCACGCATAGACATGATCTTTCTCCCAGCCACTGACTGCTCGACAGTTGTAGACACTCGTATCCTACCCAGGGGAATTTCAGACCACTCCCTGGTGCTCCTCAGTACGGGGACTCCCCCTCCCTCAGTCCGCCAAACGTGGAGGATGAATGCATGGTTCCTCCAAGACAAAGAATTTAAGATGACGATAGGGAAGGAGCTCGAGCAATACTTCCTCACCAACGAGGGCTCCGTATCCTCCCCGGGGACCCTATGGGAGGCTGGGAAGGCAACCATTCGGGGCTTCGCGAAAGGGCAGCTCAAGAAGCAGAGGCAGGAGCAACACCGGGAAATCACCGCGAAAGAAGCGCAGGCGCTTCATTTGGAGCAATCCCTTTCCCTGCTTGACGACGCCGCCCAAAGCCGACAACTAGCCCTTATCTGGTCCGAGATTAGACAGCTATCTATAGATGCGGCCAAGCTCCTATGGAGGTCCTCGGTGGCAAGAATCTATGGCTGGGGAGACAAAAATGGCACGATTTTGCACAGGCTGGCCACTTTTCCCAGGGCGAATCGTATAATTCCGGAAGTGGTGGATGAACAGGGATCGGTATGCAACGCCCCCTCAGCGATGGCACACACGTTTGCCAGCTACTATCGGCGCTTGTATGCTGCACAAACTCCCGATTCATCGCTCCGTGTTCTCCTCGGAAGGAGCCGCGTCGGTCTCCCCAGGTTGGAGACGGCAGCCCAGAAAGACCTAGACCGCCCCATCTCTAGAAAAGAAATTGAGGAAGCCATTTCTCTCACGTCCCCGGGCAAAACTCCGGGACCAGATGGTCTTCCCCAAAAATATTATGCGGATTACCGTGACACACTGGTGCCCCATTTAGCTGGCCTTTTTCAAGAAGCCCTTGATCAGGGCTCCTTCCCGCCGGAGACAGACATTGCCACTATTGTGGTCCTTCCGAAATCCCAGCCTCCCTCCCGTCACTGCGTGGACTACCGCCCCATATCCCTCCTCAATACAAAGATCAAACTTTATGCCACCATCCTGGCCCAACGGCTGAAGCCGTACCTGCCCATGCTGGTTCATCCCGACCAATGTGGCTTTATGCCCGCACGCGTGACCCGTCATTGCCTCCGGAGGGTACAACTGGCTCTGGCCCACCGACACTTACTCACTCCTTATTTGGCCCTCCTCCTTATAGATTTCGAAAAAGCTTTCGATTCAGTGGATTGGGCATATCTCCAAGACGTGTTGACTGAGATGGGATTCGGGCCCCAGTTCCGAGCATTGGTCCGAGTACTTTATGCGCAGCCGCGGGCACGGGTGTTGGTGAACGGCGTCCTGTCCGAGGCCTTTCCCATTGCTAGGGGCACGAGGCAGGGTTGTCCCCTTTCGCCCCTATTGTTTGCCCTGGCAATGGAACCCTTGGGGGCCCTGGTGCGGGCTGACGTCCGTGTTAGGGGATGGGAGTGGCCAAACACCGAAACGGACAAGATCTCGCTCTACGCGGACGACGTCCTGCTCTTTCTGGCCGAGCCCGCTTCCTCGGGCCGCCCTGTCTCCGGTTGTTGCAGACGTATGGGCAAGGGTCAGGTCTTCGGCTGAACCCCGGGAAATCAGTACTGGTCCCACTTCACCTGTCAAGGGACTGTTACGATTGGCAGTCTAATATTCAGATCCGGCACAACTCCTTTAAATACATGGGAATATGGATTACCCTGCTCCCGGAACTGGGCTGGTCCCTCAACGTAACCCCACTGGTCAAAAGGCCAAAGAAGACCTTCAGAAATGGAAGACACTGCCCCTGAACCCTCTGGGCCGGGTTGCCTTGTTTAAAATGTTGATCCTCCCCAGGTTCCTCTATGTCCTCCAGAACACCCCGTTCTGTTTCCCCAGATCCTGGTTTAAGGAGTTGGATGGCTTACTTACCAAATTTTTATGGGGCGGCGGGAGGTCGTGTCTGGCTCTCTCCACGTGTCGGATCCCTTCCTTTGACGGGGGCATGGGCATGACGCATCTGTACCTCTACTTTATAGCCACACGTTTGCTGGTGGTCCATGATTGGTTCAACGGGGGATGGACTGACCCGGCCTACTGGCTGGAGTTGTGCGAGCTGGGATTTTCTAAAGTACAGGCCATGTTGTATGGGGGACCTGTCCCGATCCAGCTGCCAGACGTGACACGTTCGGTATTCCTGGCTTGGCGGGCTTCGCTGCGCCATACCGGCTGGAACGGCAAATTGACCCAATGCACCCCCCTTTGGCAAGGGGCTTGGCTCCGGGAAGTGAGTGGCCTACGGGGGTTCAAAACCTGGGACCTCATAGGCATAACACAGCTTGGGGACGTCTGGGTTGGGGGGCCACATGCTTTCCTTCCAGGATATGTGCACCCGTTATTCCCTGCACCCCTCCCAATTTTATAAATATTTACAGTTGAGACACGCCCTTCACATACACATCATAGATGACACTCGGCTCCCGGAATACAGCCCTACGGAGGCCCAGACGTTATTGGGGGACCTGGGCAGGGGGGGCATCTCCCGTATATACCGCACTTTAATCAACAACACTCCCACCTCGTTGGACAAACTGAAGGACCAGTGGACAGATTGGGTGGGGCCACTGGATGAGGTGGACTGGCGCGATGCGCTCATGGCGCCCAAAACAATTACCGACTCCGCCAAACTTAGACTAATCCAATTATATTACTTACATGCCGCTTACCTCACTCCGGTACGCCTTCACCGAGCGGGCCTACGCTCTGATGCGTCCTGTGCTAGGTGCGGCCAGGCCCCAGCAGATTTTTTTCACGTGGTCTGGACCTGTCCCCGGCTGGCAAAATTTTGGGGAGCCATTGAAGAGGAGCTTACAGAGGTCTTGGGGTGGACAGTTCCTCACGATCCACGACATTCATTATTGGGGATAACAGATGGGCTAGATGGGTCCCGGAACGATAAGACCTTCTTTAACACAGCTATGATAGTTGCCAAGCGTGACATAGCAGCAGCATGGATTTGTCCCGATCCACCAGCTCTGGGAAAGTGGCGCAAGGGAGTGGACTGGTGCGCGACACAAGAGAAAGCTCTATACGCGGCACGTGGATGCCCCAAGAAATACCGGAGGGTGTGGGGTAAATGGCTGGGTGCTGTCGAAGAAAGTGAATGATACTCTAATTCTTTCTGTGGTTGTACACCCTGTGGGGTGCTGAATTGGGGTCACATGGATTTTGATGATGTAAATGAATATCTGCTATCCGTGATTTTGCTGATTTGTTTGTATGTGTTTAAAATCAATAAAAACTTGAATATAAAAAAACAACTTTCCAAGCCATGGGGGCCTTTCTAGTTTTAGGAGGAGAGGTTACATTGCTATTTTCTGGCCACCCATTATATGTGCTCCAATGCCCCAGATCCAACCCTCTTACTGGGCACTCCCAGGCATTTGCCTGGGGCTGAGGGAACTAAGGGGTGTCAAAACACTTCCTTCCCAGGATGTCCTTTCATCCCAACCTGCTTGCACTACTGTCTATTGTCATCTTGACTGTTTCCGAAACAACATGCAAAGCTACTCAGGGCCAGATGCACACACAATGCAGTTGGTAAAAGTTGTCGCAAATTGCTCACCCATTTTCACCAAATCCATTCTGCTTTTGGAAGTCGACCTAAGAACTAATAGGTTGTTTTGCAAAAACCCGATTTGTAGTGGGTCGCAATTCGGCCTACCTCATGAATATTAATAAAGTAGGTCGCAAACTACAACCCACTATGAATCGCTGCCATCACAGGGATGGTGTCCTTTTAGGATCAGCAGACCACCATATCTGTGACCACGTGTAAACTCTGCGAGTAAGGTACCCACAGCAAAGGACGACACAAATGCTCTAAGAGTCTCGCCTCAACAGAATCCGGCGGGTTGTGAGACACATAAAGTATTGTGTCCTTGAATCCTAGGATGCAGAATGGGTGACCTACCCCTCGCCGCCGCAGAGTTTACACGTGGAAGGTAGGTTGCCCACCTTTCCACGGTGTGTAGATAGTTTTTCACTAGGTCCTGATGAATTGCCACTGATCCTCCAGACTATTAGGCAAGAAACATGTCGACCCCTTAAGAGTAGAGGGCAGTTATCCTGAACCATTAATTCAGATAGTCGCCACTCTTCCTTTTAACCAGGTCGGGAGCCAACCTGAATAAAAGTCATTCTTTGGACTACCCAACCTGTTTTAATCACTTTCCATTACACCACATCTACACTTCTTAGGTCCCTTACCTCCACTGCACCAAACGGCAAGGAACAAAAGATCTCCGCCAAAGAGCCCCTCTTTGGGTGCCCGTCAGGTATTGCAGCGCCGACCTGACGAGGAGCAGGCCCAAATGATGAAGCATGACACCTAGCTGGTTGGGTGTGTGAGGGCCCTAGTTCCGTAAGGAGGAATTCCCCTCCCGCCAATTATTTAAGGACTGTCATTTCTCTTTGTGACAATACACATTGTTGATCTCTCTTTACTTCTCTTGACCCACCTAAGTAACTGCATACCCTCTTCTCTACTCCTTTTTGAAGACCAGCACTTATTTTCCTCATCAGTCTTTCACCGAGGTCAAGAGAGAAAACAACACAAAAGGAGGAAAGAAGTAGGAAGAGACAGACAAAAGAAAGTGGCAACAAAAGAAAGCAGGGATGGAAAAAACCTGCATTAGTAGAGTCAGCAGGGAAGTATGTGGTGATGGATGAAAGATGCACGACTACACAGCCTTAGAATTCATCACCCACAACATTTGATAGCACCGGCCACAGGCTTCTGAGGCCAACTTTGGGCCCAGCACTTATTTTTTTTACAAGTTAAGCACTGGTTTCAATTGACGTAAAACAGCACTTTAAACCTAAATGCACATTTTGACTCATTATCACTGGCTTGTGTCTAGCACAAGCCGGTTTCACACCAATGCCCTAGTACAATCTATTTTCCTTGGTGTAGGTTGGGAATATCGAACCCTCAATATTGATGGGACTGAATATCATTACAACAATATCGAGTGACAAAATATTGAAATGTACGATTCTATACATTTTCAAGAGCTAACTCTAAATATATGTACCTTGGTGATAAATATAAGTTCAATGTACATAGATGTGCAGTTAAAAATTATAAATCCTTGTCTCCCTCTGTGCACTTACCTTTCGATAGTGTGTCCCTTCATATTGTTGTAACAATATTCTGTCTCGTCGATATTTGGGATTCAATATTCCCAGCCACAATCTTTTTCCTTCCTATACCGAGTGGTATGACCCTATAGATAGCATAGATGAAGGTGCGGTGCCTAAATGAATGCTTCTCACAAGCTCAGATTGGAGTTTTGTGAGATGCGGAACAGAAACAACTGCACCAATCCAAGCATAAGTGTGTAGAGAGTGGGTGCACATGCTGTAAGAGGGAGTTTCTGTGGGATAGTCTGAAAAGGAGCTGATAATGCCTTGCAGGTAAGAAGCTTTACACATACGCAGGACCGCAGGAGTGTATCATTGATACTTTGTCGTAAATCTGACTCATCAAAAATACACTTTCAATAAGTCATTGCTACAATTCTCCTTAAGTGCTCTATTTTTCCTAATCACTGAAACATGAGTCATACTGTACTGGAACTGTGATACATATCGACAACATCTGGGAAAATCAAAGGATACTGGAGCTTACTCAACAGATAAAAATACTGGTTATGACTATTGAAAATGATTATCTTTTCAGACTATGTCGAGCGAGCCAATCAAACACGAATACTTCTGTGCTTTTGACAAATTCAGATTTAATGCAACTCCCTCTTTTTACAATAACTTATAGCATTGATTTAAATGGGAAGGTACTGTCCTGTACGGAGTACATGCACTTATTCAGTTTGAAAGGAGAGAACCTGCCCTTCTCAGCACTCCTGCAATACATTTAATGTGACAGTACTGGCACTTTTTAGGTGCGTTAGCCAAGACGTTCTGATTTTACCAAAATATGCTTAATATTCTTACATAAAGAGGCTTTCAGACACCTCTCTTCATCCATTTGTCTGTTGTTGTGTCATTCACATTTTGCTACCACCCGCTCAGCATATAGCATATGGCAGTGGGTAAGCCTCTGGCTAACTTCACTTTGAGTGACTGCATTTTGCTCTCTCACAAGGAGTACATCCGCATGCAAGCTAGTTCCCATCAGTGCCAGTGTTTTTGTTTATACTTTATAATTATTTTAGTGTTTCTTTGTGCTTAGGGCCTGAAGTAATAGCAGGACGCTTCTGATGCTCATTCTATCTTTATCAGATCCCATGTTCTACCAATGCTGTTGTAAATTCCTTTTGAAGTGTTTTACTTTTCTGATTGCTGCTTTTCACAGCATACCAGATGATATTGTGTCCATTTGAAACTGTTCTGTATTCAGTTATCCTCGTTTTACTTTTTTCTTTCTTGCCTTCTTTCTTTTTTCCTTTATTTCCCCTAATTTTAGTCTTTCTTTCTCTTACCTTGTTTTGCTCTTTCTCTCTTTCCTCTTCGTCCTCTTTCCTGCTCTCTTTCTTTCTTCTATTTTTCTGTTTTTCTTTCTTTCTTGACTTTGTTCATTCTAGCCTTGTTTTTCTTTCCTTCTTCTGTTTTTTTATTTTTTCTTTCTTTTCTTCCTTCTTCCTTTTTCTTTCTTTCCTTCTCTCTTTCCTCGCTGGTTCTTTCTCTGTCCTTCTTTCTCCCTCCTTCTTTCTTTTTTCTTTCTTTGTTTCACTTATTCTTTTGTTTTATCTCACTTTCATTCTTTTTCTTCTTTCCTTTTCCTTTTGTGCCTTCTTTCTTTCCTTTGCTTGTTCTCTTTTTTTACCTTCTTTCTTTCATTCCTTCTTTCCTTCTCATTCTTTCTTCTTTCCTTTCCTTGTTGTCTTTTATTCTTACCTTCTTTTATTCCTTCTTTCCTTCTCTTGCTTCTCTTTTTCACCTTCTGTCCTCTTTCCCCTTCTATCCCTCTTCCCTTCTGTCCCTCTTTCTTTCTGTCCCTCTTTCCTTCTTTTCCTCTCTCCCTCTTTCCTCCTGTCCCATGTGCCCTCTTTTCTCCTCTCTTTTTCTGTTTTTCCCTTTTTCTTGTTCTTTCTCTCTTCCTCTCTCTCTCTTTTCTCTTTCTCTCTTTCATTCATTCTTTGTTTCTTTTTTTTCCCAAAGGAAAGAGGCCTGCAGGCAATGTCAGACAAACTGACATTTTTAGGTCTGTGTTAGCCAATACCTTTTGATTTTACTAAAGTTAGGTCTATAACATGATTTCTTATAAGGGTTTCAGCCAGGCTTCATCCATAACTCTTTACCCCCAAACATAAGATCTATGGATAACTATCTTAATTTCAGAAGACTACTCAAGAGTTGGCTCTTCCCCACATAGCCACCATACTCAAACATAAATGTGCAGCATATCCCTGTGTATATAAGCATGTATTTGGATTATATGTATGTATCAAGATATGTGTATTCCTTTGTATAATAATTATTTTTATAATTAAATAGATATTCGTTAGGTCTGCTTAACAAATGTACATATTACCTATGGTTATATTAATCTATGTTTAACTTGTATATAGGTCACTGCATATTTAAGTACATTTTTATCATAACATTCTACAATTGTTTCACTATTGAATCATGTAGGACTTGGCCTTTTGGCTGAAGTTCCCTAAACTTTTGCTTTCCCCTAGACCGTTTTCCTGACATAGAGTTGCCAATTTAGATGCTTTGGGTACTTTGCCACTGCTGATCAGTGTCAAAGTACAAGTGTTCCCTGTGTAAAGTGTAATGGTAATTGGTTGGCCATGATTGGTATGTTTGCCTTACTAGTAAAGTCCCTAGTGATGTGCACTGTGTGTGCCAGGGCTAGTAATGCAAAGGTGTGCGGAGAAGGGAACTCAGGTCTGCAGTGTAGGGCCTGCGCACAGTTTGCTAAGTTAGCATGTTGTCCTGACATGTGCAACCAGTTGTCAGGCCTTACTTTCCCTTTTGCGTACACAGTGGGCACCCCTGTGGTAGGTCCCAGGTAGACCCTGGGCAGGGTGCAGTGTAAGTAAAAGGCAGGACATATAATGAGGTGTGTGTTATGTCCTGACAGTGAAAAACACTCCATTTCGTTTTTCACTGGTGAAAGGCCATCCTGCCCATAGGACAGAATGGGGGAAGCTGGGTATTGTGTTTGTTAGCCTAGTTTCCCATAAGTTTAAAATGGAGAGGTGAAGTTTAGCATGAACTCACAGTGTCATAACACATCTTTCTATGAAAGTGGTTTTGTCACTGTGTGTTCACAAACCACTCTTTTAGAAAGTGGCTGAGTTTTGTGCTTTAAGCATTTCTGTGTGTCTCTGCTGAATGTGGATTGACTGTCCGGATCTGAGAGGGGAGAGGAGCTGGGGGAGGTCTTGACCCAGGGAGGGGTTGAGATGGCACCAGGCTGACCTGCATCTGGAGAGTAGGCGGAGGAGAAGCCCCGGGAGGTGAAGAGGCCTGGGTTGTGGCTATAAAACAATTGACCCATCTCCGGCTGAGTGAATAAGGATCCAGACCCCCAGTATCAAAGGGAGAAAGGTGACACTGGGAGGGAGACACCCAGAACTGGTTTAGGCAGGGGTCAGGGACCCCTGAGCACAACGAACTTCAAAGACATTTAGGGGTATAACTATGAGAGCTGAGACCCCTGAACATGGGAATAGAAATGGATTGAGACTGAAAAGGCTTGGACCCATTTTGTGGTCAAGAGGAACCTCTGCTAAGGAAGGAACAACTGAAGAGACTGCTGGGAAGGACCGACCCTTGCTTCGTGATCTGGGGCTGGTCTGCAGTTTGCTGTTTTAACCAAGGAAGAGGCTGTTGGGACTGTGCTTTGTGCGCTGGGTCCCCCTGCTTGAAGAAGACTGTGCTTTGTGCTGTGTCTTGTTACCCCAAGGGCCCGAGGTGAGCTGGCTCCCTGTTTGGAAACACAGGAACATAAAAGTTTCCGGAGAAGTTTCAAGCGACGCGGTGGGTGCGTGTTGTGGCAGCTTGAGACCCTCGGAAGGTGTGTCCTGTGATCTTGGACACACGGAGGAGAAGTGAGACTCGGACACGCTGGGTGCGTGTCGTGGTGCACGGGAGGCGTTGGTGAAGAGCGCCTGGTCAACGTGTGCACCGAAGGTGAAGTGAGTCTCGGACGCGCTGGGTGCATGTCGTGGTGCACCGCAGGCGTTGGTGAAGAGCGCCTGGTCAGCGTGTGCATCGGAGGTGACGTGAGACTCGGACACGCAGGGTGCGTGTCGTGGTGCACCGCAGGCGCTGGTGAAGAGCGCCTGGTCAGCGGGTGCATTGGAGGTGAAGTGAGTCTCAGACGCGCAGGGTGAGTGTCGTGGTGCCCAGGAGGCGTTGGTGAGGAGCGCCTGGTCAACGTGTGCATCCGAAGTGGAGTGTGTCTCGGATGCGCAGGGTGCGTGTCGGGGTGCACCGGAGGCGCTGGTGAAGAGCGCCTGGTCAGCGAGTGCACCGGAGGAGAAGTGAGGCTCGGACACGGTGAGCGTGTCGGGGTGACGCCGAAGGCGTTGGTGAAGAGCGCCTGGATATCGGGGCACCGGAGTTGGAGTAAGTCTCAGTGGAGCAGTGTGCGTGCTTTAGTGCAACCTGGGACTGTGGAGGTGATCGGCTGATCATCGTGTGAACCAGAAGAAAGTGAGTCTCTGCAGCGCAGTGTGCGTGTCTTGGTGCCAACTGAGACCGCAGGAAGGAGTGCCTGGTGAACGTGCACTCGGAGTCGACGTGAAGTCCCATCAGCGTTGTGTGTGTGGCTTCGTGCCAGAGGAGACCCGGAGGGTGCTGTGGTGAACGTGCACCCGGAGTAACATAATCTCAGAGGCGGGGGTACGTGTGCCCTGCGGCCGCCTGAGACCTTCCTAACAGTCGCGGCCCGGACCGGCAGCCCCGGAGGAGCTGAGCTGCCAGGCCGAGCCGCTGAGGCCCATTGAGAAAGTTCTGCACGGAAGGCCCAGTTCGCTGAAGGAGGAGAGGAGAGTGGGGTCGCGCCCCCAGCTAACGTGGATCACTGCCTGGGCGGGGTGCGGGCTCGGAGGGACACTCTCTCGGCCTCTCAGTCCTTCTGGCAACGTGAGCCTTTGCTTCGGCTCAGATCGGGCCCGTACTGACCAAAGGAGTGGCAGTACTGGGTCCAGAGTGAGAAGCTGTACTTTATGTCATCGTTGATACGTGTGGGGGCAACTGTTATCGAAGAGGCTGACTGTCGTAATACACATTGCCAATATTGCTGCTAACGAACTGCCGGACTGTCTTATGACGCCTGACATTATTTCTGCATAACCAAGTACACGATTGTAGCGCTACGCATTGCATTATTTCTCCATTGCAAAGTACAGGATTGTAGCGGCCCGCATTGCATTATTTCTTCATTGCAAAGTACATGATTGTAGCTACGCATTGCATTATTCCTTAATTGCAAAGTACATGATTGTAGCGGTGCGCATTGCATTATTTCTTCATTGCAAAGTACGTGATTGGGGTGTGACGCATTGCATTATTCCTTCATTGCAAAGTACATGATTGTAGCGGTACGCATTGCATTATTTCTCCCATTGCAAGGTACTGGGGTGTATCGTTACGCATTGTATTATTTCTCCTTTGCCCAGCACAGGATTGTATCGTTACGCAGCGCACTATTGTTTGTCCATTGCAACTTGTGTGATTCTAGCATTGCGACCAGCATAGCATTTTGAAAGCAGTGGTTGGGATTTGAACCTACCAACCAGCCGGAACGAATATTACCCTTTATTATATGTTGGCTTTTGTATTGTGTGGTCTGATCGTATATCTTTTTATATAAAGTTTATACTCGTTTTATCAAACTCGTGTGGAGTCCATTTGTGGTGTCACCAGTGGGTTGCCGTGAGTGTGGTTGCACATACTGTACACTCGTGCCTTGGAGATAGGCCTGGCTGCTCGTGCCAAGCTACTAAGGGGGTGAGCAGGGCTATCTCAAACGGTGTCCTTACTTGGCCTAACGTTGAGTGAGGAGTCCCGGGTCTCGCATTTGGTGACAGTGGTGCGGCACTGGGACTCCGGCTTCCAACAAATCATTAAAAGGTAAAATATATATAAAACAAATAAATCAGCTTAAAGTACAGCAAAACTTGAAAGTCTGAATTTATTAAATACAACTTAAATCTAGATATATTACCTTCCTTATAAATATATACCTTCCATGTACTTATGTATATTTATATTTATTACTTTACTCCTAATTCAACATCTCCAATGCACTACCCTATACCTCTCTCAATATACTTAGAATGCGAGCACGGTCATACTGATTCTACTGGATCTGTCTGCCTCGTTCTATACAGTCATCTATGGTATCCTCCTTAATAGGCTCTCCTCAATTGGAGTGGAAGACACGGTGGCAAAGTGGCTGCAATCCTATCTGTCTAATTGAGAGCAGGCCGTAGCCCTCCCCCTTACCGATCTGAATACAGGGACATTAAACATTGCGTCCCACAGGGGTCCGCAATTAGTCTCATACTATTCAACATATATATGAGCTCACTGATCCCAATCATGAAGTCATACAAAACCAACTTAGTCAATTATGCCGATGATACCCAACTAATCCTGTCTTTGGAAGGAGATCACTCACTGTCACTAGGTACTTTCCACTAATGCATACAAAGAACTGCAGCTGGGCTCAAGTCCAATACACTACAGTTTAATGGTGATAAGACAGAGATTCTGTGCTGCCCAGCGACGAAAGTTCCAACTCCCCTTCCTCCTAATTTCTGGCCCATACCATAAGACAAGCCCCCGGTGCCCTCAGACACAGTTCGGAACCTGGGTGTAATTTTTGATAACAAGCTCAGCCTGGAAACTCAAGTGAACAAAAAGGCTGGATTCTGCTTCTCCCTCATCAGAGCACTGCGCAAGATACTCCCAATGCTCCCCATCTCATCTAGAGCACTAGTGGTTCGAAGTGTAATTCTGAGCCGGCTGGATTATTGCAAATCCTTGCTACTGGGAGCGCCGAACTACTTATTTAAGAGAACACAGAGAGTACAAACAGTGGCAGCCACGCAGGTCCTATGCCTCTCAGTCCCTGAAGGAACTTCATTGGCTCCCACTGGTACAGAGAATAAGGTTTAAATCACTGTATTGTTTTTAAGGCCCTCCATGACCTCGGGCTAGCTCCCATACAAAATAGACTTAACTGGCATGCCCCCAAAAGAAATCTACACTCCTAATCAGCCAAGCTAGCCAGTATGTCCAGGTTCAGCAAAACCAGATTTGGAGGAAGAGCATTCATGACCGAGGCAGCTCAATTATGGAACGAACTCCCAATATCCCTGAGACAGTCAGGGGAGCTATTGCACTTCAGGAAAAGACTAAAAACATTGCTCTTACCAAAAGAGTAGAACATGTCTAAAACACTATACTGGCCATGTAGCTGAGGATCACTGACACACTTTCTTTCCGGCACTATGTGCTTGTAGATGCATAATACAGCGCCAGGATACCCTTGGGATGACAGCGCGCTTTATAAATGACCCAACTAAATAAATAAATAAATAAATGACTTTACTCCTAATTCAGCATCTCCAATGCACTACCCTATATCTCACCCTATACCTCTCTCAATATATCCTCTACCTCCACTCTGAATCATCCCAAACCTCATTCTACTACTCTCGCCAATGGACTTCCCTATCATTCACCCTATACGTCTCTCAATGTATCCTCTACCTCCACCCTCTGACTCATCCCAAACCCTCTACTGCTCCTTGCATCATCTCAAACCTCTTTTACTATTCAGATCTCCCAAACATGTCTTCTAAACCCTACCCTCGTGTATACCTCCTAGACTCTTCCGATACCTCATCTTTCTCTAATCCACTTCTAGAGACTCTTCCTCCCTCCATCTCCCCTTTACTCATCACAAACCTCCTACTACAGCTATGATCTCCAAATAAACACTTTCTGCAGAGGCGGGGCCTCCGCACTGCAGTTACCCATTGCGGAGGTCCAACCACGACTGCAGGGCCTCCACCACGAGTGCAGAGGCCCTTTGTAAATTGGCCCCTTTGTGTGTAAATGTAGAATCACTTTGAGGAAGTCTAGATGACAGATGTTAAGAAACAATTAAAATATTATATGTGCCACATTGAATGTATGCATTAAACATCATTTCTATTATGTTTGGCTTCTTATGGCATTTTAAAAGAAGATTGTAGGTTTCAAACCCAGTTATTTACTGCAATTACATTTTTGCAGGGAAAATCAGGGTGTGAAGCTGTGCACTCACAGGAAGTGACCCTTTGTCTCCCCTGGATCTCCTGCGATCACAGGAAGTGGTGGAATGTGGGTGATAATCTTCCGTTACCAAGTGCTATCTCACCTGTCATGATGGGTCTCTGTGGACCCACACTCATAGGGAAATGAAGTAATTTGCGTAATTTCAGGTAGTGTAATTCCACAAAACAGATTATGTGAAATTATGCATAATTACACGTACTGCATCTCGCACTGAAAAATTGCCTGAATGGTCAATTTTGGTAAAAATGTAACTCTAAAATTAAATTTTTCATTGATTTCCGGTTGCTTACATTCAAAACACTGCCACTGGTATTCGGATTTGCAGTTAAGCATTTAAAAATACCCACTCGCATTCATAACACTGCTGTTTGCGTTCAAATATGTAGTTTCACGTTTACAAATTACCTGAATGTGTCAGTCACTCAAGTAAAAATCTACCTGAAATGCTGCTCGCGTTCAAAAATTATCTGTACAGTACATCTTGCGTTAAATTTCTCCTCGAAATTACACTACGTGGAGTAAATGGCGTAATCTTGGTGATTTCACGTATATTTTATTACGTGAAATTATCAAAATTACGCCAATTACTCTGGCGTAATCAAAATTTTGCCCAGGCCTAGAATAGAGGCCCTACTGATGCACAGCTCTCATGTGACCACTGTCAGTGTGGCACAGGCTCTTCCATATCAAAGTGGGAGGGCGAGGAACGAGTCTTCAGGTTAGGACGGAGGGGAACTGTGAAGGGATGGTGTAGGCATGTGGCAGGAATCCATATAAGATGTTATGCATTTGAAGGGGGGAGGGTGAAGTCAGGAAATGTGCAGTGGCAGGAATCCAGGTTTGAATGTTTTGTATTGGGGTAGGGTAAGTGGTTTGTTTTGCAATGGGTTTCTGGGAAGGGTGCTTTTAGTATTTAGGTTAGATATAGTCTAGGGAATTACCAGGGGTGGATGGGGGGCTGACAGGATGCCAGGTATTTTTCCAATATTTGGTAGGGGTGGTGGGTAATGCGAAGGGAGGTGGGTGTAGGATGTGGCAGGACAGCGAGCCTTTTTTCTTACATCTGGAGGAAGGTTATCTATCTAGTGCCAAGTGTGGTGGGATGTGTTAGCAGGCCACTGAGCTGTGCATGGCTTCCCCGTGGCTCTTCAACCTCTGACGGTGCTAGAGGGCATACGCAACATAACATAACATATGGTTAACTAAATAAAGTGGATATTTTTCACCTCTGAGTTCTGAGTGACAATAGAGATAACTCGTACTTTGCTCTTGATGTCTGTTTAATGCTACTCAGAACCTCTCTGTGAAAAACATCCGAGTTATGCACAGATATCTGTCTATAAATCTATACATTTCAAATGCTTGATAATTAAAACACGAAACCGAACCATTTTGGAATTGAAATGGGGATAAAGTGAACACATGTGAATAATAATAATAAGAATGTTTTCTTAATTGCAGCATCTTTATCAGACATATTTTTCATTGCTTATATCCAGCGTTGTGCGTCGAACATTTTTGGCATCCTTTGCCATCTTTTTGCAAATTATTTTTGGGGGGAATCAAAATTGAATGATAAGTGCAGAAACTAATAGTAATTATAATAATCATCATAATACACGAACGCAAGCTCACTGGAGAGAGCTTAAGAACTAGAAGCGAAATGAGAAATCAAGGCAGAAACAGATAACTTAGGGCAACAGTCTAACAGGGAACTGCAGCTGCTGCATATGTCTCCCTAAACACTTGGTTATGTAACCTTAAGAGAAAAATTAATTTTGCCACTAAGGGTTCTCTCCCCACATAATGAAAATGGTCTTCCGTGATCAGACCAATAAATGTGCAGAATCAGAATGTGTTATTTCTCCAGGTGGGCATTGCATTAAGAAATAATGAATGGTTTCCCTCCTTTTTAGCACCAAGACACCATCGGGTAACAGTACAAATGTAAACTATAATATTAGTAATTGTGGTGCAGAAAAATATCTAAAAAGAGTGCTTCTGCAGGTGGGATTAAACCTAGAAATATAAAGACAAATTATGACCCGATATTTGGGAACACTGCTTGGGACCCAGTGGACATTTTGAAATCTCTCTATTTTAGTTCCATTCTATTAAAGAAAACTTTGTTCGTTCAGTGACATTAAAATTGAAATGGGAACCTCAAGTTGAGAGTGATGTCTACCGCAGTGTTGTTTTAGTAAAGTGGTACATTGTGCTGGAGGGAATATCCTATGTGGCCCACCTCCCTGCTGTGATTGTAGCCTTTTTCTGGCAGTGCTGAATTTATAAAGAAATCTAGCTGCAGGGACCCGACGTTTTTCTCAGGAGTCCACTGTCAGTGCTCTCAAATGCGGAAGTTGCTGAGTGCTAAGGTTGCCCAGTCTTTGTCCTATCTCGTGCTCCCACTCTCCCCTTCCTTTCGCTTTATATTGATCTTGCAGGTGTTTTATCCCTGACTTCCTTTGTCGCTCTTTCATATTTCTCTCTTCCTCCTTCTTTCTGCCTTTTCTGCTTCTTTCTCTTGCTTTAAGTCAAATGTTAAAATGTAGTGGTGCCAACATGTATCCATGCAACCTGCCATAGCCATCTTAATATACCTTATTAATACATTAATTGGAACCCCTCCTATCACAGAGAGACGGGGTTTGGTATTCTAGGCCCCTATACATGAATTTTCAAAATCTGCAATGCATGTAGAAATAACAAGGCACTGGGTACTGACTTTTCATACTGCTGAAGGACAGTCACTCTCTCTGATTCTAATAATCTCATCCCTGTGCCTTCTGCTTAAAGTATCTAAAAGTTTAACCACGTGACCTGCTTCTAAAAGCTTCCAATTTTGCCAATAAATGTGTGTTTTCCATCGCCTCAGGGAAGTCCTCTACTTGGCGACTGCCGGTGGGAATACTACCAATTTTTTATGCTCGTATTTTTTTAATAAAAACATTTTGCAGACTCAACCCAATGCAGAGTCCTGAAGTTTTTTCAGCACTAAATCTGATGATGAAACAATTCCGGTCCACAAAAAAGAGTACCACTGGCCACAACCTCTAACCAGCAAAACATGTATCATTGGATTTTGGAGAAAGGTGTACTTAAGGAAGCCTGCTCTGAAGAAATCTCATTGAATCAGCGTACTTCATGTGTCTATCTAGTCCAGTGGTCTCCAACATTTTCCATAGTAAGATCTACTTTTGTTCAATGAAAACCATCGTGAGCTACTATTATTCGTTTTGTAACGGTGACCACATCAGACAGGATTACCATAGTGACCACCCTATGCAAGATTACCAGCATCAACAGGGTTGTAAAAAAAGACTGTCAATTTGGAATGCCTTTACTTGGCTAATACATAACTAATACATATGCCACAGCATGCAGGTAAAACTGTTAGTCTCCCGATAGCTACACAATTTAAAACTCGAAATTCAGCTTTAAATATGTTTTGGAACCCCAACCATTTTTCTCCAACTATCAATTTATGATTTATGAAAATACACACATTTTTGAGTCAAATACACGCTTTTTTAATTTTGGTTTCCATATTCAACCAAGCAAAAGCTTCAAAATTAGTAGGCTGGGTTCCACACAGGAGAGCTACTTACAGGTAGCTGGAGAGCTACCAGTAGCTCACGAGCTACGCGTTGGAGCTATATATGGGTGCTTATCTATGTGTGTCTGCGTGTGCCTGTGTTGTCTCTGTCTATAGGTGTATGTTTATGCGTGCATGTAGCTCTCTGTGCCAATCTTTGTTTGTGTGTCACTGATGTGTATCTTATTTATGTAGTTGCAATTTTTTATGGCTCAAACCAGACCCACTGGGGTATCGGAGCACTTGACATCTAATGCAAATATATACAATAGCTACCAGTATACACTACGAACTGTACAGGAGGTAAACTATACACAGGATATTGTGACAGGAATCAGCTAGTGCCAGGTTCTCCAAAGTCGGTCCAGGAGGGCCAGATCCATGCCTTATTTTAAGATAACTACAATAATGGAAGTGGGGATATGCTTAAAATCTGGCATGGATCCGGCCCTCCGGGACCGACTCTGGAGAACCCTGAGCTGATGGGTAACTTAGAGTAAATGCGTGTCAGTCAATGGGCCATTGGTTAGGATGCAGAGGAGTAAGACAGCAATCGCCGGGTTTTACAAGTTACAGTCGGGAGATCTCTTCAGAAGGTGTTTGGGGAAATCGTGTGGAGACCAGGGAAGACATCTCTAGTCGGGATGAAAGGATGTAAGAGTGGCCAGGAAGCAGGCATTCCCAGATCGAGGTGGCGATGGTAGAGAACAGCTGTAAGTTCAATCTTGGAGGCGCTATAGGGTGGGTTGGTTGTGGTGAAGGGGGTCTGGGGCTGCTCCCACGGAAGGGTTAATGCAGAGTTTGTGTCTTCTTGGATGCTGCTGGTCCCAGGAGAAAGGGTTCTGCACTTCTAGGTGAGCGCGAGCCGCAGAGATCACCAGTTTCTTTGTAAAATGGAGGGAGGAGTCTGCGTGAATGGACTTGTGGCCCATGCAGGCAGAGAAGTGTCAAAGCATGGGCAAAGGGGGCACTTGCCCAGGAGCGCAGGTCCTCACCTTCCAAGGGGCCCCTCAGAAAGTGAAATTTCTCTTCTGCTCACTTCTGTGTATTTCTGCATCTCAGCCTTTTACATGTGAGTCAATATTATTTGGTAACACAGGGCTAGACTAGCATAAAATGGATAATGAAATTCAAAGTTGTTCCAAACAAGGGACCCTCAAACATTCTTGCCCAGAACCTCCAATGTGTCCTGATCTTGTGCTTCATGTTGAGGGTGTGTGGGTGTGCGCGCGAGAGCAAATGTGGGTGTGTTTTTGTGCCTATGAGTGTATGTACATATGCTTGTGTTCGTGATTGATGTAGTTGTATCATTTTTATCTGTATATGTTTCTATTTGTGTTAGTCTCTTTATCTATGTCAGTTTGTGCTTCTTTTGTGTCTATGTGTGTTGTGTAGGCATCTGTATCTGAGTTTGTGTGCCTGTCTATCTGTGTCTGTGTGCATATCTGTGTGTCTCTGCAGGTGGGTCTACATCTGTCCACAGTGTTTATGTGTGTCCACGTTTGTTAGTGTATGTGTGTATTGTTATTTGAGAGTGTGTGTGACCATGCTTGCCTGTGCCCGCCTATTTATTTGGGGGGATACATGTGTGTGTTTGTCAATAAAGGGGTGTCGTTGTGTATCTCTTTTGTGTGGGCGCGGTCTACCTGTCTGTGTGGGTCGTTTTTGTCTCTGATGACGATGGTGCTGTGTGTCTGTCTGTGTGCATCAGGGCACCGTGTTAGCGTCACTTGGTAATTGGGTCCAGATTGGAGGAGTTTAAATATTCATGAGGCTGGCAAGGAGCTGGGAGGGGTGGGGGCTGGCGGTCTAGGGTGGTGGGAGGAAGGGAGGTGAACCGTCATTGGGAGCTCGCTTCAAGTCTGGGGAAGGTACCGACAGCCAGGGAGGGAGCGAAAGAGAGCGAGGGGGGAGGAGGGAGAGCGCCTGCGTGTGAGATTAACACAGGACCCTCCAGTCGCCGCTAGCTGTCCCGGTGCACGTGTGTATGTCTGTGTGTGTGCGTGTGTGCGGGGGAGCGTGAAAGAGGGAGCTCAGAGAGGTGCGGAGAGGGGGGACACGCTCGGAAGAGAGCCGCAAGAAAGGAGTGAGAGCAGAGAAGGACCCGGGAGCCCCAAACACCAACCATGCTGTGCTGTATGAGAAGAACAAAACAGGTAGGGGGGCGCCTTTACGCTGATATCTGTGGGTGTCTCATTCCTGCCTGAGGGGAGGGGGCAGCGGGTGATGCCTGTGGGGGTACGGGGTGAGGTCTGTGGAGGGGATGAGATGTAGCATTGAAGATGGTGTACTGTCGGCGGGGTGGGGTCCGTGGGCTACAGAGGTGATACGCTGGAGTTAGGGTGGGGACCGCACGGCGGGCGAGGGGGGGCTGTCTGGGTGGTATGTCGGGTGAGATAGGATGCTGAGACCTGGGCAGGGTGGGTGAGGTTTAACTTGGAAGATGGCTTTTGAAGGCAGAGCCTTGGAGGTGATGGTCTGTGGGTAGGGTGGGGTGTAGATGGTAAATGTTGAGACAGCATTTGAGATGCTGGACTGTGAGTAGGGTGGGTGTGGCGGGGAGTGGCTCTGCTGGGTGTGTGGGATGCCGCCTTCGAGATGCTGGATTGTGAGAATGGATAAAGAGGTGGGTGGGGGGGATATGTGCGCCTCTGATGTGCTGGACTGTGGGCAAGGTGGGGCGTAGATCATCTATGTAGTGGCGCTGAGGGTGCAGGCAGCCCCTGAGATGGTGGTCTGCCGACGGGGTGGGCTCAGAAGACGTGCACGCTGGAGACGTGGGACTGCGCCTTTGAGAAGTTGGTCTGTGGGTGGGTTCAGGGGAATGGTCTGTGAGGAGGGTGAGTTATGAAGCTCTGAAAGGCGGTGTGATCTGATCGGGTGTGCGCGGTCACTACGCGAGACATGGAATGCTGTCGGCGTTGGGTGCAACGGGTGTCTGGTGGGGGGGGGGGGTCTTCAAGATTCGGGGGTGGGTGGGTGCAGCGGCGCTGTGCTCCTAGGGTGGACTCGCGTTTGGTGCCGGTTTGATGGCGTGAATGCCATGCTGTGACGTGGGCGCACCTGTAGTACCGAGCACGCTGCTCCTGATGTGCTGAGGAGGGCTGTTCGGGGAACCTAATGGGGGCGACTGATGTACAATGAGTGCTGGTGGCGCTCCTCGTGGGGGGTGGGGCTGCCTTAGGGTTGGCTGATCCACTTCGGGGGCATTAGGGGACATTCATTCATTGGGAGTGGCACACGGAACAGCTTTGTGTGCGTTGGGCACCAGAAGGTGTGTGTGGGGACGTGCAGGAGGAGGGATGTGCGGGGGGAGGGGTCCATGACTCCGACAGGAAGGCATGAGGAGGGCCATGGGGCCAGGCTCTGATGGGCGTGGTGCCAGCCCATCCGGTTCACTGGTGCCCACCTTTCTTCTTCTCTGCCACGATATATTTCAGGCAGAATCTGTCTGTCCTCGCCCCACCCCTGTGGGTTCTGTAATCAGAACCTGGTCATACCACCTCAGAATGGAAGGGTGGGGTGTTAGAATCTGCGACCAACCCTTCCCCACTGTGGGCGATGCCCGCCCCCTCCCTGCCCCCTGAAGGCAGAGGCTACACAAAGTGTTGCCGGGAGCCAACCTGTTGTGCCAACAAGGACAAAAGATGGGGCCAAAACACCGCTCTGTACACCCCCCCCCCCCGCTCGCAACTCTCCCCTGTCCCACAGAAAAAATACCAAATGCCCCCGGATTCCCACGGAGAGGATGGGGGGCTGCCCCTGATGCCCTGGGAGCGGCATCGGCTGTAGGTGAAGGAAGGCCGACCACGCCCTGTCTGAGATCACACAGTATCATCTAGGACCAGCAGGTGGCGCCCAGCCCTACTGAGGGCAGCTGGGTCCCTCGACAGGCCCCATCCCTGCCCATGTCTGTTGGGGCGGGGTTTGCTGAAGTAATGCCTCAGGTGTGTGGGCGGGCGGCACAGACCCCTTCATTGACACCAAAGGATGCTCCGTTTAGGATTCTGATGCGGGAAGGGGGTGTTATGGAGGTGGGAGAACAGAACGTGTAAACGGCCCACCTAGTGCCGATATATAGATCACCGTGGGTCCTTAGTGAGGGGAGTGGTCGCCGGATCGAGTGAAGGTGGGATACGCAGCATTACACAGCACGCTAGCCCCGGTGCACAGCATTACACAGCACGCTGGTCCCGGTGCACAGCACGCTACTTACGTGTGTAAGCTCTCAGTGTGGGGGAGGGAAGATGGGACACGTGCTAGAGGATGTGGGGGAGGGGTGCTATCCCATTCTCAAATACTGCACGCGCCTACAACTTCCGTGTGAGGACGCGAAGATGGGACATGCACAGGCAAATGTGAATGTGGGGGTCTTGTGGCCCCGCCCCCACAAACCGTCAACTGTACATTAGGAGGGACCAGCGTTTATCTTGCTGGGGGGCGGGCGGGCGATATGTACAAGAGGGCCCCGTGCCTGTGTGTATATCTGGGGGGCTTCCTTATTGCACCCTACGACTCCCTTCGGGGAACGGGACGGCCACTCCGATATTAATACCGGCTAAGGAACCCCACTCCGACCAGTCCTATATGTTGGGGTTCGGGGTACAGAGTGAAGCATGGTTAGTTGTGAATTTTTCTCGAAGGGCGCACTTCTGTTACCAAACCTGAGCAGAATAAATTGAGCCATTGAATAGGGGTGGTTGTGACTTGTTCACACTTGGACGTACTTGTGAGGAAGCGGGTGCAACTGTGTGATGTGATTTAAAATGTAGCCGTGCAAAGGAGTGGGGGCTGGTCCAAGGCGTAGCTCCCAGAGCCAGAGCAAAGCCTCGGATGGGGCTCGCGGGCTGGGGGGTTAGTTAGAGGCCGTGAAAGATGGGCCGTCGTGTTTATGGGTCGGCGGGTGTAGGATGAGTATGTGGTTGTATCCGGGTATGGGTGGTAGTATGCATTCACGATGGGTGGGCTGGGTTTAGGATGTGTGGGGGAGTATATAAGTGGGTAGTGACTAAATAGGAGGGTTGAGGTGGATGAATAGGTTGCTAGACTTGGGTCGATATAATTATGGTTGCATGGGTGGGGATTGGTTGTGATGGATGGGGCTGCAGAGGTAGGTGGGTGGGTGGTTGGAAGGATGGATGCTGGTGGTTTTGTGGATGGGTGGAAGGTTGGGTGAATCCAAGAATGAAGGCGAGGCCGAGAAAGAAAGAGGCAGCGAGCGAGGACAGGAGAGAAAGATTGAGAAAGAAGAAGGAATATAAAGAAAAGTAGGCTAGGCGGAGAGGCAGAAAGGAGGGGAGTACACCGCCTGGTGCGAGGTGGTCCACCTCACAGAGAGGCGGGCAGACCCAGCACGAGGTGGAGAGCAGCTGCCGCACAGAACGACGGAGCACTGGGCGTTGCTGGTGCCCTGGGGGTTGAGATGACGCGCATTGTTCCTCCCAGGCTCTGAGCATCCACAGCCCTGCATCCCTGGGTACCAGTACCACTGCCTGCGCTCCGCGCACCTGTCTGCGCCTGACGCCGCCACGCTGACGTGCACCCGCCGCTCTGAAGAGCAGACATCTAAAACTATGGGCGGGCTGACACGCACGGCTCCTGTCCGGGCAACAGGCGGTCTAAAGAGCAGCCATCTAAAATATGGGGGGGTGACTCCCACCCGCATCTGCACGTACGCCGCAGGCACCTCCCCGATATTTGGGGCAGGGATACTGGAAAGAGACCTTTCATCCCCTCGAAACCCCCGGTTCATAGCTGTCGGACTCGGCTGCCTTTGTGGGAAAGAGGGGAGATGACCGGAATGTTAACAGGGTTTTGCCGGACGCCCCCTCTGAATCGATGCCCAGTCTGAAGCCTGAGACAGTTCGCTCCCTGAACCAACACAACTAGACCATAGGAGGGTGGGTGCACGGCTTGGGAGGGGGGGGGGGGCGGGAGTTGCGTGGCTTGGATGGATGGCTAGGTTTTGTATAAGTGGGTTAATGGCTGGGGAGAGAGATACATTAATGGACGACAGGGTGTTTGGGTAGATGGATGGCCTGTGGGTAGGGAGGAAGTGTGGGTGAGTGGATGGATTTATTAACAGACATGGACTTGTAGGCCGCAGGAGTCACTGACAGTAGCTACTACACATAGATATAATTGATGCCTCCGGATTAGCCTTATCGAAATACAAGCAACGAGGCTGCCTTTACATTCTGATGCATAGAAGATGTACGTCTGTCACAGGTGCCATGGGATATATTCTGAGGACAGCAAACCCTTGCACTGGGACTAACCGTTATGTCAATCGTATCCGTTAGTCTTATTGTGCTCACCACCACTGTCTTGCAGTTTCGTAGCCCTATAAACTAACCGCCATAGCTTAGCTCTATGGTACTCCTGTTATTGATTGTAAAAGGATGAGAGGCTGATCGCTGTGATCACATTTTAGTCTGTAAAGTGTAGCTCACACACATATGGGTAAAAAGGCTTCGTGACGTCACTGACGCGTGGCCTTGCGTTTGCCCTGCTCACTGAATTGAGACTGCATGATTCCTAATGGGTAAAATATTGAATGGCAGCGCAGCAAACGGGTTACAATGTGTCTCCTTGCCAGAGGTAGGCCTCGGGTGGTGCACGAGACGGGAACGCACTATCATGCGTGGACATTCAAGCGGATATTGTAAAGAATGATCCCCTCAGGGCGCAGCGCGCGCGCAAAGGGCGCGTGGCAGCCACGCCCAGCAGTAGCCGCAGAATGCAGCCAGAATGCAGCCTGCACGCCTCACTTCAGCCTGCACTGCCCCCGAAAGCAATGCATCGGGAAGCTATTTCAGAGGCAGAGTTCCATGCAGGCATCGGTACCCTCAGACTTGGCATCCCTCAGGTGCCAGGGGGCCACCTCGCGCCACATTCAGGTTGGCCGCGTGGACATTGTCGGCATGGACGGAAGGATGGGAAAAAAGCTGAACAGGAGCAAAGGGAGGGGGAGGCTGAGAGAGCGACAGAGACAAGGAAAAAAGGCGAGGCACGTTTCCATCGAGCTGGGATTTTCCGCCTTCGGGGCCTGCAACGTCTCCTGTCATTTGCGATCCGTAGATGACTCAATGCTCTCCAGGCATCGAAGACTGGATCGCTTTGTGGTAACCTCAGGTGTGAAAGGTGGATTGGCATCTTTTCTGCATCGAGATATTTGAGCAGATTTATGTGCAGGGTTCCAATGCGTCTGACTCCGGGAAGAACCAGGCTGCACCGAGATGCTCTCTTGGCTGAGAGGATGCTAGGGCCTCGAGATTGACCCCTCGAAAGACAACCCGCTTGGAACGCTTATGAGAAGCAGGGCTATCGGTGGCACGGAAAGGCCGGAGCACAAAAGACGGATCCATGCTACCAAATTGTGACAAATTTGTTTCAAACATTAATGTTTATTCCCTAGGGCCTGGAAACTCGTGGTTGAATTATATCACCCCATTAACAACCGATTCACACCCTAACTCCATGAGGTACATCACTTGTTTGCCAGTGGGACCACTGGACTCTGAGACTGACAAGACGGGTAGCTAATCTCTTGGTCAACCCCAGATCCAAGGATCTTGCCATTTCCGAAGACTTTAAACCTGTAGCTGCCCCTGATATCGTCGAGTAGGATCTGGAAACCTGCCCTGTTGCCCCCTCCAGGAACCCTTTGGCACATGGTACATTTCGTGAGACATCGCTCTGCTCCTCAGTTTAGTAAGGAGTGGACCCCTGGCTGGCACCTTATAGACCCTGAAGTTTTTACAATGTTTCTTGCCACCTTTTCCTTATCAGCACACTTTAGGAAATGTTTTGGATAGCAGGGTTGTGGTCCATGCACTGAGATCTTCTGAGCCACCAAAGCCAGTCGGTGATGCCTAATCAGAGGATGCTCGGAGGCTGCATTGAGGTTCTTAGTAGGCCACAGCCTTTTGCGTTTTTAGAAGGCGGACATTTTATGCCCATGTCACTTTGTACACCCTAATCTTGGCAGGAGCCAACAAGGCTTTTGCCTATGGGTCCTACCTGGTACGTAGTTAAAAGGGGAAGGTCTTACTTCCTGCAGTGTTATTGACATGGCTGATGGCGGGCTCTTGTATGGTGTCCAGCGAGCCATCCTCATGTGCAGTGGACACTGACTTGGCGTGGTCCCCCTTCTTGGCCACCATGTACCTGAGACTATGGCTGGATCAAATGCATGTCATCACTTCTCAACAAAGGGGGGCCCCAAGATCAACTGAAACTCTAGTACAATACTGTAAAGCTGCACCAGGCTGAAAACAGATGCCATGTCTCTTTAAAAAATAAAATATGATGAAAACATTGTTTTTAACCACTATCAATTCAGTTATTAACGGTGCTTATTAAACAGAGTGCATTGTGACTGGAAAGACACGTTATGGAAAGACACGTATATATAGACCTTTCCATCTCTCTCGTCCCTGTTCCCGCGAGAGGAAACCAAGTGCTCCAGCTTGACTGTGAGTTATTTTTGTGACCTCCGTCAAGCATTTAGATCATCTCTGTCATGTGGAAAAACACAGCAAAGATTTGGCGGAGAACAATATTGAGAACAAGCATGTGATACTCACAAGGGCTTCAAGCGTGCCTCATTAGGAAAGCTAACAAAAGCGCTCATTAAGTCACAGCAAATGAGGTTAGCGGCAGTGGAAATTCTAAAAAGCGTTGCCTACCGAACTGTACTTTACACTCTGGCTTGATGTACCATATCAGGATATAGAACTTCTGAAAAAAGCAAAAAGAATATTGGTAGGAAAATGGACCATATTATTAGATCATTCATCTCTGCAGAAAGACAAAATCTACTACTGATTAAAATGTTGGACATGTTTCCACCAAAATATATATACCATACAACCTTCTTCAGGCTATAAAAATTCAGGGCCTCATTTATGAGAAGTGTCGCATCGCTGAGACAAGTCTCCATAATGGCACACTCCTCGTGCGCCCACCTGTCGCACTGCTGAATGAGGAATGTTTCCTTTCTTTAAACCACTTCATCCTGAGTTCTGCCATATTTCAACCTTTGTGTACCAGTCTTTATTTCTTCTTAATCCATGTTTATCAGTCTTTTCTGCGCAATTACATCACTCCAGAGACAGCTTGATTGCACCTAAATTTATTTATTCAAAATTTCAACTGCTTCCTGCATACCCATCCAGGCTTTCAACAGTGGCATGTAGAGGAACAATCACATTTCAAAACGGGCTCATTTCGTTACACCCAATGCATTTCGAGCCACAAGGCTCTTCGTCAGGGGTCACTGAAAAAATACAATAAAAAGGAAGCTCAATTGGCTGCGCAATACAAACTTACTGTAAACCAAAATTGCTTAAATCCGATACCCACACCCTAATATACCCCCACTACCACCCCACATCAACTACCAAAGAAAGAAAACCCTTATATTTCACCAAATAATAATCCTGTCCTCTGCATGCTAAACCCCCCTAACAAAAATATATATCACACTTAATTTACAACCAAAGCTGCGAAAACTGTGCCCACTCCCAAAACCCCCACTCTCCCCTCTACCAGTATCTAAATTGCCCGAATTCCCCTACTTAATCTGAACATAACACCACCTCCCCTACGAGTTCACCTTCCCCGTAGCCCATATCCCCTCAACAAATTACCTATGAGCACTCGAACCGACAGCGTAACCTTCGTGCATCTTACTTTGATCTTGTGTATTCACTAACTCTGCCGATCGGACTGTTACTTAAAGTGTCCTCGTCCACATATATCCAATCACCTTAAGTGACTCATTAAATTGACTCAATGCCACGCCACCCAAAAACTTTTAAAACTGTGCTTTTTTTTCGCTAACTCAAATACCCATAATGCACTACCCTGACAACGAAAAAAGCGTGTTTACATGATATACCCCGTACCTCACTAATCCAAAATGCAAATGAAAAGTATATGTGCAAATAAACAAAGAAATACAAAAACACAATACTCTCCCCACTCGTTAAAAAACCGTGTGAAAATATAATATCTGTGCGTAAAATGTAACATGCTTATCAACCCATCTTAAATACAAAATCCATGAAATGACCACTGCAACTGTAGTTAAATAAATTCAACCAAAACCGTATGAGCAATCATAATTTGACTGCCTCACTATTGCTCTTTTCATCTAGAGTGTTCCATTGACTCAATGAGCGTCGCTGAGACAAAGCATCAATGCGACACTTCGTAGTGCGCCCTCCTTGCGACACCAAGGATACGCTGCATTTACAGTATGGCGCATCATGTTGCAAGGAGTTACAGATACATCAGTATTATTGATGTATCTGTATGCACAAAAGTGGCGCATTGCTGGGGTGTCTGAAAACAGACGCTACTCCAGCAATGTGTCCTTTTTACATGGGGCAAGCCCCATGTGAAAGGGCCTGCGTCACCCTTACACCTGCCGTAAGGCAGGCGTCAGGTTTTGACGCAATGGTGTCCTAGAAGTGGCGCACTGAAATCTTATAGATTTCAATGCGCCACTTCTACGAGGCATCGATGCGGGGGAACGCCCACCCTGCATACATTATACCTGACGCAGGTATGATGTAGCGCAGGGGTTTACGAAGTGACGCATCTGCCTAGATGAGTCACTTCCTAAATATGGCGCAACGTGGCGCATTCTTTACGCCGCTGCAGCGTCACAAAAAGTGACGCAACGGCGGCGTAAATGTGGCGCAACGGCTCATAAATAAGCCCTCAGTATCTTCTGTTCTAGGTTGTAGTTATTAAAGAGGCAGCATTTATCAGTTACTGCTTTTGTGTCTCACACATTAAGATATGCATTTCTCTATGTACAATATATAACTCATGATCATTATTCAGTGCTCAATTTGAGCTCGTGGTTACAGGTGGGGCCCGAGTGCGGTCAGCTCTGGGGACCAGCATTTATTTTTCCTCATCAGACTTTGACCCAGAGCAAGAGAGACAAAAAACGAAAGGGGCAAAGAAGGAGGAAGAGAAAGAAAAACTGAGACTAAAAAAGCAGGGGTGAAAACAGAACCCGAAAGAGCGAGGTAAAGAGGCAGGGAATGTTTGGTGGTGGATGAGAGGCGTGAGGTGGAATAAATACTCATAGCCTTGGTATTCGGCAGCCCTGACATTCGATAGAGCCGGCTGTGGGCTTCTGAGCAAAACTTTAGACCCTGTCACTTATTCTTTCACGAATTAAGTAATGCCTATATCCACATAGAAATTGGTACTAGAAAAACTAGTGCATCGATCACTTAACCTAGGAATGCTGTATCATGCACACTCCACCATCTCTCAGCTTTAATTGGTTATAAAAATGTTCTAGTCACTCTATGAGTGCTGTGGTTTTTATACCCACTGAGCTGCAACAGACAGGGGGAGATAGTGTCTTACAATCACTTGGCTGGACTTAGCCAACGGTTTCCTCTGCTGCCCACACTTACATTAGCAGCAGCATGTCCCCTTGAGAGATCAAATTTAAAAGCCCGTTGCTTTAAGCTAGTGCCATTGGGTTTGCGTCTCTCTGATTTTGACTTGTTAGAACATACAAAATCTTGAGTTGAGATGAGCTGTTTTTGGTATTAAATAACTGTGAAGTGGATGGAGGCAAGCCGCAAATAATAGACTGGCCTTGGGCGATTGTCTTTCTTAAGCTTTAGGAGGTTGCGGAACCTGGCACACGGTGCAGGATGCATGATAAGCCGCTCAAAGTGTGCTCTGCATCCAGTTCAAGTGAGGTGGTGGATCTTGGCCTTTGCAGCGTCGTTTAACTACTTTTGTGGTTGGAAAACGACTATGCATTAGAGATGAGAGGGCAGGGGATGCAGAAGCCTCACCCAGCTTCCCGTGGAGCATGCTTCTTTCTAGACTAGCTGCATCATCAGACACCAATACCACTCTACTTTGTAAACCAGCATGTAGGGTAACATCTGGGCTTCACAATAGTACATGTGCCACCTGAAATAACTCTATGTGTTGTTTAGGGCGGCTCTTCAAGGCTTTCAAAGACAGAGACTGCCTAAAAATTTAAGCACACTTTTGACTTTTAGTTCTTAGTATACAATTCAACTTCTTGTTTTGCAAAAATTGTCAGGGCCTGATTAAAAGTATAGGTGCTATTTATCACACCTGATAAATAATCATACCACAGGGTTTGTTATTTTTCGGGTGCAATAAATTGCACTTATTACCAGTTGGCTGAGGAATAACATGCAGATTTTGGTGTTTAACGTACCAAAATCCACATGATACGGTAAATACTGTATGTTTTTAGCTGTTGAATTTTGGTCAGGTTGACCTGGTGAAATCTAGCGAATGTTAAGGTATTTAATGCATCCAATGAGTATCTGATGCGTTAAATAAACCCAAACTCGTAATTCCGGCCCATTTGTAAAAAGGAGTTTACGCATGGGTCGGAATTTAACGAGCAACTCGTAATCAGGGCCATAGTGGGAATAATGGCTGCTGGATTCATGAACAAAGCAGACCTAGGCTTACAGTGACACATAGTTACATTGGTCTCACCTAGAAACAACTGGGCCTTGTATGGGATTCAGAACATTTGTTTCTGCTCTTTGAATCGTGAAGGGCCTGCAAATGATGATATGACTACTCTTAGATCCCACCATATTTGGGTTTATTGCTTTCTTTATAGCCTGGCTTCTGTGCATTGCTTGTTTTAGGGAGTCATGCTCATTGGTCGATTTTTTCCAACATGTTGTTCTGTGAGTAGCAGTCCTTTGTTAACTTTATCTTCTGCAGTTCCATTAATAGAGTTATCTATGGAATTAATCAACTGAGGATAGCATTGACTGCAGGACAGACAGCAAGCCAAGTTTAAAACAGTCATCATTATATGGAAAGGGTCAACAATCTTTGAAAAACAGACCACACCTAATGAAAGACACTATAGGAGACGAGCACATAAGAAGGCCTGGGCATGAACAACGATGATAGCATGAGCCAATACAAGCAAGACGACTTAGCAAGTATTAGCTGCAATACACTTCCATTATTCCCTTTCTCCTCCAGCTGACTAAGAAGTCGCAGGACCAGAGACTGAGGCTAGGTCGCTGCAGGACTACCAATAATGCCTCCTGCTGCCCCCGCATCAAAAAAGAAGCGAGATGCACATGCTGCCTTCCTACCTCCAGTTGCTAAGTTGACCACATGGTCACTCTTGCCTCTGTTGGCATGCAGTGTGACCAAAGGGCCCCAGCACATCGGTCAGTAGGTCCTGCGCATGACCCTCAATGGTAATGATAATGCAGCCAAGTACCTGCAGACCTCCAATCCAAAGGAAGAGTTTTATGTTCTACCTTCTTCTCTGATTTCTGCTGAGCTACAAACTCCCTTCTGGCAGCCGTGCACTGCTGTCCTCTATAGTGGTTGAACAGTGATTCAGAGCAAAAGCATATTGGATTATTTTACTTCAATGCCCTCAACAGCGCTCGAGATCCTAAGTAAACTCAACCATTGCATTCCATCGTGATTCTAGAGCTCTCCTGTCCCCTCCTTGGTGCTTGAGCAGTGACTGTCTAATCCAGAGCTCAAGCAGTGATTCTAAGCACCAGCAACCAGAATCACCTGATTGTAATGCCGCCCTTGGTACCCCATCAGTGTTGAAAGCTCCCTACCTCAAGTGACACATACCAGGATCTCCCAAAATGTCTCTTTCTGATCACAACTGATTAGCTCCTTAAATAATTCTAAACCACAAGCCCTCTTCCTCAAGCTCTCATTACAAGCCAGCCCATAACACAACCCCACAGTAGATGTTTTAGCGAGGCATCCCCTCAAACCTTGAAGAAGGTGAACAGCCTCTAGACACTAAGCAAACAGTGCTGTCAGTCATTCAAGCCACATCCAGGAGATAATTGCAACCTTCTTACACCCTCACTGAGAAATCCAAATGTCACTAATTCACCCAAAATGAAAGCTAAATTAAAGCCCCCTACCTGCCCCCCAGATCCCACCCTTGCTGTCCAGTGCCCACCCCAAAACCATGGTTGTGAAGTAAACAGGTGAACAACCAGCCATTTATGCCCCACCCAATGGCATCTCCTGGTTTCCCACACTTCCCTCACATCCCCTCAAATGTGCCAGTTCATGCAATATGTCCACATAGTGCACTCAGTTAATACCAGTCACAGTCAAGCATGTCACACATAGGCACAGTGACAAAATATACACTCACAGGGAAGTGAGGGATCTCAGTTATGAGTCACTAAACAGTTTTATCAAGAGGGACATTAGATGCTTAAAAAGACCTGTATCCTTCCATACCAATCAGGTGCCACCAAACATCAGTCTCAACATAACTATTGAGAGAAGAGTAGCCAACCTCTACTGTAGGTGGGGAGACATTTTGCAGGGGAGCATGGAAATCATCACGCACCTTACATGGTAGGCTTGAGATGTGAGGGCACACTGTGGGTCGTGATGTCACAGTCGCCATCCACAAGAGAATTTTATCCTACAAGTGGACACTCCTGGTGCCACTAAAAAGGTCACCTTCTGGAACATTGCTGCCTTCTCAAACTATTTTATTATATTGGCACTGGGCCCATTTTGTTGACAATGCCGAAATCTAACCACACACATGATCTAGGCCACCACAGGTATATTTTTGAAGACAACTGGATTGTACCACCTGCTTTCTGCTCCTAACTCATACCTAAAGAAGACAGTCATCTTTCTGTAGATTGGCATCATGGTCCAGCTGAAACAACCTCACATCATCTCTAATTGATGACTTCCAGATTATACAACCTGATTATATTGGCCCTGTCTCCCAATTTCCATCATGGTTAGGCTTAAAGCGGGCCACTGAACAAAAACAGGCTCAGCTGCACAGGTTCATAATGAAATTCTTCTCAGTGAAGTGCTGCAGATCACAGGTTTTAATGCCACACTTGATGTACTGGGGCACACAAGATGACCTCTGAAGTGCTGTTGATTTTCTTTTTGGCCCAGTTAATTCTAGATATGGCAGCATGTTCTTCAAAGCCTTGGCCAACACCTCACTGAAGAGGTGTAACAGGTTTATTACTAGAACACGGCTCAGCACACTTACTCTTCTGGCACACACTGATTTCCTCTTGGCAGTAACTCTTTCCCTGATACAGTAGACTCAGTACTTCTCAGCCATACCACTGCCTCATCAACAATCAGACTTAAGACTCCCTCGATAGAGTCACTGGACAGTCATCTCAAATCGCACATGTGAACCACTCTCCCAAATTTAATAGGTCCAAGAAATATCATTCTAATGACTGTGTGCAGGCCCTGAAGTTACACATTCCTTTAAGGCTCATCTAAGAACGTGGGTGCTGACTCTCTACATACTCCCATGCAGCAGTCTAGCGTGGCACTGACTGCAAAGTACTGAAGACTGACATCCTGAGCTGTATAAAGGCCTCATGGTCTGCACATAAACCAAAGGGGTTGTCTTTAAATCCCATTATGGAAATAGAGTACCCTGATCAGAAGCCATGAACCCCCTGACCAAATAAAAAGCTATGAACCCCCTGACCAAAGAAGCCATGAACCTCATGACCAAAGAAGAAGCTATGAACCCCCTGACCAAAGAAGCCATCCATGAACCTCCGACCAAAGAAGAAGCTATGAACCCCCTGACCAAAGAAGCCATGAACCTCCTGACTAAAGAAGCCATGAACCCCCTGACCAAAGAAGAAGCCATGAACCTCATGACCAAAGAAGAAGCTATGAACCCCCTGACCAAAGAAGCCATCCATGAACCTCCTGACCAAAGAAGAAGCCATGAACCTCCTGACCAAAGAAGAAGCCATGAACCTCCGACCAAAGAAGAAGCTATGAACCCCCTGACCAAAGAAGAAGCCATGAACCCCATGACCAAAGAAGAAGCCATGAATCTCCTGACCAAAGAAGAAGCTATGAACCTCCTGACCAAAGAAGCCATGAACCTCCTGACCAAAGAAGAAGCTATGAACCCCATGACCAAAGAAGAAGCTATGAACCTCCTGACCAAAGAAGCCATGAACCTCCTGACCAAAGAAGAAGCCATGAACCCCCTGACCAAAGAAGAAGCCATGAACCCCATGACCAAAGAAGAAGCCATGAACCCCCTGACCAAAGAAGAAGCCATGAACCCCATGACCAAAGAAGAAGCCATGAACCTCCTGACCAAAGAAGAAGCTATGAACCTCCTGACCAAAGAAGCCATGAACCTCATGACCAAAGAAGAAGCTATGAACCCCCTGACCAAAGAAGCCATCCATGAACCTCCGACCAAAGAAGAAGCTATGAACCCCCTGACCAAAGAAGCCATGAACCTCCTGACCAAAGAAGAAGCTATGAACCCCCTGACCAAAGAAGCCATCCATGAACCTCCGACCAAAGAAGAAGCTATGAACCCCCTGACCAAAGAAGCCATGAACCTCCTGACTAAAGAAGCCATGAACCCCCTGACCAAAGAAGAAGCCATGAACCCCCTGACCAAAGAAGAAGCCATGAACCCCATGACCAAAGAAGAAGCCATGAACCTCCTGACTAAAGAAGCCATGAACCCCCTGACCAAAGAAGAAGCCATGAACCCCCTGACCAAAGAAGAAGCCATGAACCCCCTGACCAAAGAAGAAGCCATGAACCTCCTGACCAAAGAAGAAGCTATGAACCTCCTGACCAAAGAAGCCATGAACCTCCTGACCAAAGAATAATCTATGAACCCCCCTGACCAAAGAAGCCATGAACCTCCTGACCAAAGAAGAAGCCATGAACCTCCTGACCAAAGAAGAAGCCATGAACTCCTTAACCAAAGAAGAAGCTATGAATCCCTACTTTTTGGCCCACCAAGGAAAAATCTTTACATATCTTTCAATGAGTTAGTGAGGTAGTTCTTGCTGCTGTGGACAGAAGCTTGAACTCCACTGGCAGGGCAGAAAATATTTTATGCTGGGATTTGAGACATTATTTATGTTGAGGATCAAGGAGGCTACAAATATTTGTGGGTCCCACTCTGGTCCTGTATCCCACACAAACCTGCGACACGATTCACAAGTTATTGCCAAATACGCTGCTAAGAAGTGGAATCACCCATAAGGTTCTGCAGATGTGATTTGTACTGCGGGGGATTGAATGCCCCTTGGACACAGTATAGGCTTGTTTATTCCATTATACAATCCCAGAATTCAAAGAAAGAAAACTTGGATTGCAGCAGCTCACCACCCATGGACCCGGGGAACTTGGCAGCTATCTGGTTACAACAGACAGGCCTACAGTAAAAGTCCAAACAGAGACATAATTGCCAGTCTGTTATGCCTATGGAGTTGTTTATAAGTTCCAGGCACCTGTTCAGTGGCGTCCAGCACAGGTAAACGTGGTGAGGCGGGTCGGGTGGGAGCCGGGGGAAGTCGACAGATGACGGAATAGGTATAATTAAATATACGCCCTGCCCCGCCCCACCGCGCTTTCCTGTGCCGGCCGCGGCTGCACCTGTTCTCTTTCCCAAAAGAGAACAAAAGACCTGATGTCCCAAAGCGATACACCCGTTCTGTATTTATGGGGTACACACAGGGCAAGAGTAATTTATCAGCAAGCAGCTGAAGTGGGCTTCTCTGGCTTCTGACTGATAGAACAAAGTTTAGATGGTCCTGGCCCCAGTAGCTACTACTGAATGATTTTCGGTGTTTACAGTTAAATGTGATTTGCTGACAACTAGCCCCACAGTTGGAAATTTTGGTAATGTCACCACTTTAAGCAGGGGGCAAAGATGTTGCATTTCAAGTGCAGCTGAGATCTGCACACTCTCCTCCTGCACACAGGCCAGTCAATAGCACACTGCCGGTATGGCAGAGAGTTAAACAAAGAAACCACAAGGCGCAGAGAATTAATTCCTAAATCAGTTCTATCTCCGAATAAAAGCTTATGGATCTGGCTTTTAGTTCAAAGACATGCTCGACTGCCACCACCCCATGCTATTCATGTGGCCGTAGACTCTTTAACTGTTACAGAGAGAGCCTTTCACAAGATTTAACGATGAATGAGGCTAGTGCATCATTGAACCGAAAATGATGGTCTTTAAAAGCCCATAACATACCCAAAACATGGACACATGCCAAAATGACATGATTTTTAAAGCAACATGTTTGGAAGAGCTATGAAATGCTGGATTTCCGGCATTGGATTATGCACAGCAGGGTCCTGTCCATTGCCTGTCTTCATTTGAGAATTGGCAGATGTTTTGTAGTCTCTGATGGGATTGATCGTCGATACGCCCCCGTGCCCCCGGGGGGGCAGTGCATGTCTGAGCCACTCTTACCAGGGATCACGTCAGCAGTGTGGTTTCATCTTCCACCTACATCACTTACACACTTCCAATTAGGCCGAAGCTTCCTGTGCTAATTAACAGCACACTGATCCGGAGAACCGCAACCAGCAATCACACAATCGGAGATGAGCTACAGCAAATTGTTCCCACTCTTGCCTCCCCTAAGTGGCAACCAACCACCCAGAGGAGAGGAAACAGGCTTCTCTGCACTGGGCATGAATGTATGTGCCTGGAACCATGTGCCTCGCTAGCAAAGGGTGGGAACCAATACACGGGGAGGAGCAAGAACACCCCCACCCCCACTTAGTAATGTAGTTAAGTGTTTCTTTTAGTGCAGAATGGTGCCGAACCCCACGGGCTGTCAACAAGGCAGGGAGTAACACCAAATGTCCGTCTCTAATATATTGAAGAGCTTTTCTTACGCACAGGAAAAATATCCCCACCCTTTCATTAAATGCAGCTATTTGTTCAAAACCATCACTCTTGCACACCCTCTCTCCATTTCTCTCTCTTTCTCTGTCTCTTTGTCGGTCTCTCTGTTCGCCATCTTCGCTCCTCACTTTCACTAGCTGTCCTCTCCCTTTCTTTCTCCTTGTAAGACCTTATTTGGTCGGTTCCGGGGCAATCAGGGGTCCCTGGACTCGAGTTGTGGTCACTGGACTTGTCTAGCACCGGTGTCCTGGGCCCACAGCACTGCTGGCCATCAAACTCAACGATCAAGTACTTTCTTTTGGCACTTGACCCTCAGTATATTGAAGCAGAGCAGTCCAAGTCTTACTCAAGGAGGTGCCAGCAATCAGAACACAGTAGAACAACACAATTTAAGTTCATAACTGATGTCTATTGAGTGATTTACTATATAAAAAGACAAGTATGTTACGACTTATACAATGAAATATTGCACAGACAATAACGATAAGCAAAGAAAACGAAAACTCTCTAGTATCTTCTTAGCCAGAGATTGGATCCTAATCGTTACTGTAGCACGTACGCACTAAGCAACAGAGTGGTCTTAAATGATGGATGGCCTGATTCACAAAGGGCCTCTGCTCTCCTGGCAGCGGCCCCGCAGTCGTGGGGGAGCCTCTGCTCTTGGGCGGATGCCGCCCGAGTGCGGAGAGTCCTCCACGAGTGCGCGGCCTCGGCCACGAGTGCAGAGGCCCTTTGTGAATTAGGTCCGGAGTCTTCTGCCAATGTTAATCTATGGAGCTGTCTTCCCTATCTTGTGTTCACAAACAAAATCTAGCAGATCGTTGACCTCTTACTTTGGTTGGGTCAGATCAAACAACAGCAGCTAAAAGTGCAGAGACATCCACTAACAGAGCGTTGCCCAATATCTTAAGTCTCTCTGTTCTCCTGGTGAACAGTTTCACCTCGTCAAGATGGCCACTATTGTTCATCAGGGTTAACCAATCAGCTCTGGTGAACGGTTCAAATTCAGGGGGTTCCTCCAATCAAATCCTGCATGACCACCGCATGACCAGTTCATTCCAGAGACCTGGACAACAAAATCCTCTCTTAGGCTGATTTGAACTAAGGGACGTACAGCTGTCTATTTTTCTCTATATATCTTTTTAGCTACATCTCTCTCTTAAAATTCAAATTTATAAAAGCCCAGCAAAGATGTTTCATGCCCTCTTTCCCACTTGTTCTTTTTTGTTCTCTCTTTTTTTGTCTTTTCCTTGGTTTTTAGTTAAGCGATGGCTGTTTAGTCCAATCACAAAATGACTGGTGCTTTATAAACAAATCCCACAAAAGAATCAGTTCAGTAGACAGTACACTTACAACCTAAAACCTAAAACCACTGACATTTGCTATTTACGATGTCCTAGACAACCATATCTTTCCCTCAGTGTACTGTTTGCAACCTCACACATGATGTCACAGATGACCTCACAATGGGTATTATTGATGTCATCCGTGATTACAACATATATGACATCACCATTGATATTGATGACATCAATGAAGCTGCAAAACTCCTACGCCCTGGAGCCAACTGGGCTTGAACTTCTGCTGGCCATAACAGTGCCACTTATAGAGCGCATGTCTACTTCTAGTGAATTGCCCCAGTGCTAGGATGCTGATAGCGGAAAAAGAGTTGCTCACACACTAGGAAGTTTAAGCGAGTCTAAAAAGCCACATTTTCACATTTTTTCTGAAAATCATTTTTGAGGGGCCTCGTCGAAGTTCCAAGGGTAAAAAGTTCCAGATTTTTGGAATCAGTTGACAAAAAGCACAACCACCAATTCTGGCTTCTTAAAAGCTAGGAACGAAGGCGAGCTTGGAAGCAGCCAAACTAAGATTTCTAGCTGGGGCATAGGGGGTAATCATAGATTGCAAATAGGCAGGGCCATGGCATGAAAGAACCTTGTTGCAGTAATAGAGAGCCTTAAAAGTAATTCTCTGTTTCACCGGCAGCCAGTGCAATTTCTTCAATGCAGCTCTGTTAAAGGCTCGTCTAGGGAGCCCAAGCAGCATCCGAGCTGCTTCTTTCTGCACCAGTGGGAGCCTATTCAATCGCGATTGTGTAACCCCTAGGTAGAGAACATTACAGTAGTCCAATCTGGATATAACCAGAGCCTGGACTACTGTTTTCTGGGTGGAATCAGGGAGGAGGTGAAGATTTTTTTCAAGGATCTCAACATCTTGAAACACTTTCCTGCAAGGGCATTGAGGGATCTGGGCATCGAAGGAAAGCTTCTTATCAAAACAGATGCCCAGGTTTTTTTTGTGTTTTTTTTTACAGAGTTTTATATAGCGCGAACTTGACCCGAATCGGGTATCAGAGCGCTTTACATAGCACCAGTTGCATTACATGAGGACACATTCATTTTTGTCAGGCACGGGGAGATTAAGTGATTTGCCCAGAATCACAGGATGTTCAGCGTCATTGCCGAGACTCGAACCCAGTTACCCAGATTCGAGGTCGACCACCCTAGCCGTTAGGCCAACTCCTCTCCCCAGGTTCTTAAAATGTTGTGATGCTTGCCTAATACCAGCACCTCAGTCTTAGCACCTCAGTCTTCCCAGCATTCAGCTTCAAACAGTTAAGGTCCATCCAAGAGATGACATCTGCCAGACACGCACAGAGAGAAGAAGCTACGAGCTCACTGTTGTAGGGCAGGGTGATGACGATTTGTGTGTCATCGTTGTATGAAATAATAGCTAAACCATGCTGCTCAATGACCTCAGCCAGACGGCTGACATAAACATTAAAAAGAGTTGGAATTAATGAGGAGCCCTGTGGCACTCCTTGCTGCAGAGAGTGAACCATCAATTTAAATGTTTTTGTGAAATCTGACAGGTACGCCTGGCAGAAATGAAGCCAACCAAAGCAGTGCTTTGTCACCAGTGCCACTGTTCTAGAGCTGCTTGATCGAAATATTGTGGGATTTAGGATCAAATGCAGCACTGAGGTCGAGCATGAGCATAGCTGCGGTGGTGCCCTCATTCATAATCCGCCTTGCAGACTCGGAGGCAAGCAGCAACTGTTGTTTTGCATTTGTCACCCCGAGTGGGACGGGTATGCCCAGACGTGGGTCCCGTGCTCTCCATGCCACTGGAATCAAGCTATCCTGGCTGAAGAGGGGTGAAACCCCGAAACCGGTCCTAGGATGCTTGTTTCCAGTCCAGGGAGGACCTGGCTTGGCAGTTCGGGCTGGACTGTTCCCATGAGGCACAGGGTCAAGACTGATTTGCATATGGCTGGGTTCAAACTGGAATGGCATGGTGAGCAAAAAACGATGGATTTAGGCCCAGATCTCTGTACTGGGGTGAATGTATGACATTGTTCTGCATTCTGTCCATCAACTGTTGTTTTTGCATTTGAAATAATAGCTAAACCATGCTGCTCAATGACCTCAGCCAGACGGCTGACATAAACATTAAAAAGAGTTGGAATTAATGAGGAGCCCTGTGGCACTCCTTGCTGCAGAGAGTGAACCATCAATTTAAATGTTTTTGTGAAATCTGACAGGTACGCCCGGCAGAAATGAAGCCAACCAAAGCAGTGCTTTGTCACCAGTGCCACTGTTCTAGAGCTGCTTGATCGAAATATTGTGGGATTTAGGATCAAATGCAGCACTGAGGTCGAGCATGAGCATAGCTGCGGTGGTGCCCTCATTCATAATCCGCCTTGCAGACTCGGAGGCAAGCAGCAAGGCTGATCTCATAGTAGTCTGTGTACAAGGATCAAGGCTTTCACAGAAGCTGGATTAAATAATTTGATGTGTATCAATTCACTTCAATGTATATCACTAAAATTCCCTCTTGTACAAAGCATGTTATTGAATTTTTTATTGGATTCGTGTCTCCACACATAATTAACATTGGAAAAAGTGTTACATCAAAAAGAACTACTTGTGATTGGTTCCAACAAAAATAACCACCAGGAACAATCACCTATACCCACTGCATTCAACTGCTAAAAAGATGATATTTACCATAAAGTATATTTTATTTATATACACTCGTTTCATGGGAGTAAACCCCACTACACCACCTTTCCTCCCCCCGAAAAAACAGTAACAGAACAATCTACATTTTTCATAGGAAAAAACACCTACTCTGTTCCTCTTATAACCCTATTCTTGGAAGTAGACCCAGGCCTTACAATGAACATTATACGGTATTGCTGACATTTTATCTATTCCTTACACTTAGCTTAACGCTAAACCTAAACATAATCCTAAAACTAACCCGATCAAAACCCTTCCAATAATGAATTTCAGTAGGTTGATTATTAGTGAGATTGCCTTGCAACCACTATGTATTGAATTGTTAGCATTACATTGTATTTTAATGAAATTAAAGACATCAGGAATGTCAAGTGCATTTTGACTAATGTGTGTCCAAAAACCAACTGGAAACTCAACTTTTATAAACTATTTTAAATGGAATTATCACGTCCCTTCTGAAACGTATCTTGGATATTAAAGATATTACATGTATAAAGCGTGTTCTTTCTCCTCATTGTTAAGTTCTTCCTTTGCTTAATTACTTTTGCCACCCTTATCAGATTGGATATTAGCCAATCCCTTTTCTAGAGACAAAATGGGCGAGAAATCAGTATCAAAATATCATCTTTTCAAAGCAGTAAAATTCAGAAAAACTACTTCTGTCTTTCTATCACTATACTTCTTAAAATCTAAACTGTTCCCCACTCTAACCTTAAGCTCATTCTCAGAGTTTAAACATTTATAGTTAAAACATTAGTTTCTTTTTTGTCTCAGGATCATAGCATTCCTTCAATATAAGTCAAATCCTATGCCTTTTGAACTAGCTCAGGTTTGCATTCATCGCCTTTTGTAATGTTTGCTCACTTACCTTATGTTGCATTAACAGCAAATTTGCAAGAAAGCTAGAAATTGCTTCCTATCTATCATTTTAAAATGAGCCATAGATCTTTCAAAAAGATAAATATCTAATACCTGTGTTCCACTGTTCGCAAAACATTAGAGCTTTGAATGAAGTGACTTGCTGTTGCTGGTAGTCTAACAATTCCAGGTGGTTAGTGTTGAGTCAATCCTAACTTGTAGTTAGTATTGAGTACTGAGGGGCATGTTTCATATAACATAGGTACCTGGACATCTCTGTATGTCTCAACAGGTTCCAACATTTGTGTTAAATAAGTGCTAGTTTTTTCATATCTATAAATTTCTGAATCTCATCCTGAGAGGATGTAGGACTGGGATGAGGAGAACTAACATACAAGTAATGTGTCATATCAGGTGAAAAAGCAATGTTAACACCGGGCTGATGAATTAAGTATAATGAGACCCAAAACACTACATTTGTATCCCTCCATGCAAAGGGCTAGAGCAAGGATGAATGCACAACACTACAATACATAGTGTAGGTATGATTGAACAACCAGAGCTTTTGTAAAAGTGCTTTTGTCATACAAGTAGTAAAAGTGCACTATATGAATGATGATATTATAACACAACAAAACATTGCATAGCAATATATAACATCACACAACAACATACATAACACTATGTTAACAGAGATTGCCATAACATAACATAACATTACATAACATAACGCAATGTAACATAACATATTCCATGGTCAATAGGAACCAAAGGGACAATATTATCATGTTAGACAAAACAACATAGTCAAAATTAAACTTGTAACCATAAAGGAGAAGCCCACTGACCATTTATAATTTTTATCAAATGGTTTATAAAGAATTGCGTTGCAAAAAGATGAAACTTTTAGACCTCTCGAGTGAATGGAGATCACAGGCAGGAATTATATTGTGCAAATGGCATGGGGCTCCAATACTGAAATAATTCTATTAATTACTAGGGTACTGAAACCTGCATGGGTTTTGATGACGTTTTATACGGTGTGTAATCATTCTATAGAGAAAGCTTAGTACCCTTAATGTTATTTTTTGTACTTGGATTTAGATTCAGACTACAAATACAGTGTGAAAGGTTTGAAGTGTTGGGCAGCATGGTTATGAGAGTGTTAAACACATGAAAGCAAATTACATCCATCTGCCTTAAGGCATGTGTGACTCTAGTTGTTGGAATTCACATATCCGCTGTGAAATACTTTTAAACCAGGAAATAATAGTCTTTCACTGGAGGCACTGCTGAGATAACATGAACCATGAAGTTTACTTTAACATTATATTTTCCTTATGGAAAAAGTTATTAGAATATCAGGATGGCAAAAACTACTGTAGGCCTGAAACTATTTTCTAACAGTTTGTCAGAGACTTTGGAAGTGATGATGGTGTTAGATGTATTTCACACCTGCTGTGCATGAAGTGTGCCAAACTTTTAAATCTATTTTCCCTTTGTGACCACTGGTATCTGTTAAGTGGATAAGCCCCTTTCACAGTGAAAGAGCATGTGTCCTGAAAAAAGGCTGCAGGGTTGATAGGAAAATGGCTGTATTCCCTCAATCCTAGTAAATGTCACATCAGTAGCCATTATTCAGGACATCTGGCAGGAGTCTTGGTATACATTTTAAGAAGCTTCGAAAAGAGCAATAATCCTTTGTGTATCATTTATTCTTGGAGTACAAAAATAGAATGAGACACTTTTTCTGACAGAACCTGCATCTTGAAGGGATTTTTAGTCTTTAATTTCAATGTTAACCTGTTGGAATTCTTTATTTAGAGACAAGCCCTGTAATAGAGTTATTTTTTTTATAGCAAACCATGTTGGCTATTTGTATGTTGTGGACGTTGTAATAATGACTAGGAGTGTGCAAAGTAAATTCTGCAGGGTAAGATGTACAAAGCTGAAAACTTTGCAAATTCTGAAGTTGAAAAAAATGTTTACATTCCCAGAACTTCACCAGCTTGTGAAATGTCCTGTAAACAAAGATTTGCCAAGGAGATATTTTTCTGGGAGAAATCTATGGTTAGACTTTGTTTGTCTGTTTTCATTTTCCGTCTGCAAATCAATTTTTGACGGATTTCAATTGTATTTCCTTTTAAATCTAACAACTTTGTAAAGATTTTAAAGTTGGCCAATTAAATGAACATATTCCAAAGTCCAATATCACCAACTATGCACACATGTAGTATTTCCACTGCTCAACAGTAAAATCATACTGTATACTTACTGTATATATAATTTGTTAATTCTGTGTTAGTTTTTTCCCAAAGTCTGTGCTGTGCAAATCTCTTTATTTTCACTCTAATGCTAATGTTAAGTTTATCTGCAGTTCTTCTGCCTGCCTTTTCTATGCATGTTTGACTTCGACCTCCATTTTGGCACCTACTCATGTATGAAACGTTTGTAAAGTGGGCCCAATGAGAGGTACATTTTTAGGCCTTGCCTACAGACAGTTTTTCGCTCTGTCTTGTTCGAAAGACCTAGTATGGACAATACCAATACTTACAGTCGGATTTGGGAAAGCCCATTGCCTGCCATTGGTTGGTTTTCTTGGCACTCCTTTGCTTGCTTCTCATTCAATGGCATCCCTTCCTCTTTTTGTTTGTATTTGTCCCTCCCCTGGAGCATAGCTTCTTTACCATTCTTTTGATTGGATCCCTTGTAGTCCTAAACTGCTCACATTCAGGTCACTCCTTTTTTTGTCTCTTTGAACACTCAATGGGAGTGCATGCTTTTTCTAGCTCTCTCTTATGACTGCTTCCACCCCAGACACTTCCTCCCTCTGCACACTTCATGTTGCTTCCTTTTCTTCCTTCCCATCTCATCTGTTGCTTTTCCCACCCCTCCTTTATTTTTTTTACATTCTCCCATCTCAAGATTCTCTGGTGCACTCCCACCCTCATACACACCAAATTTGCTGCTGGGGCACTCCTATTTGAGAATGCACTTTCACATACATTTAACTTTTTCTTATTGACCACCCAAGACTGGTGTCTGCCATCTTGAAATGGCAAGTAAATAGAAAATACAACAAAATGGCAGCCGCATCATGCTGTATGCCTGTGTATGTGTTTTGCACATGCGCACTTCAAAGTCATCACCTGAGGCCTACATATCATCATGATGCATACATGCAAATGACACTTTCGCATGTGCAAAGGTCTGAAGGTAACTTTGCCTACTCTGTACTAGAAATGCTTAACTGAAAACAACCAAGTGTTTTTATTAAAGACCGAGAAAAAATGACCACAAACTTGACGGATATATATATCTTTATTTTTATACAAAGTACATGTGTTTGAAATGACTAATAGACAATTTATATGGTGGTGCTGGAGTTAAAATGTAGAATTCACAGAACAATAAGGTATCAACAGGGGACAAGACATAGTAAACGCCTTGGTAAGCCATCTTGGTTAGGGAGAAGGCGAGATAAGGATAATAAGATGTGAACGGGTATTATGTGGTACATGAGCCCGGGGTCTATGAGGAAGTAGAACAGAAATAGGAACACATGGAAGCAGAAGATGAAGGGCTGCTGCTCAGCCCTTCTCACTCCAACTGTCCAATCATCCAAGCACAAACACCCTTAACACTCCAACCATCCAACCACTCACTGGCTGAGCAGCAGGGACTTGGAACTCTGGGGAGGATGCATAGTAACTAAGACAAGTCACAACACATCTCCCTCTGTTAAAGAAACAATAGAAAATTCAAATAAAACAATCGAGTCCTATAAATATTCCTTCTAGATTAACATCAAATCAAATGGACAAGAGATTAC